>OX371223.1:195624448-196246398 GCA_947310385.1 Nephrotoma appendiculata
TGGATGTCGTGGTCTTCGTAGGGTACAGCCACGTGAATTTGGAAAATCCGTCTATAACGCAAAATATATACTTATATTGTTTTGTAGTATTCGACAATTGCCCTAGATGATCGACGTGAAGTGTCGATAATGGCACGTCCCCTTTCGGTATTGGCTTAAGAAGCCCATCTTGCAGCCCCTTCTTCTCTCAGACAAAATGCACGGAATGCAGTTTTGAATGCACAACTTTATTTGTTCTTTTAAACGTGGAATAAAGAACTGACGCATCACCAATTCTTCTGTCTTCTTAACTGAAAAGTGCCCTTGATCGTGACATGACTTAATAACTTCATTTTGCATCCTCCTCGGTACCACAATACACATTGCGCCTTGCACTATTTTATACAAAATACCATTAGTAACCATATAATTATCATACGCACCTAGTTTCAATAGTTCGAATATCGGTTGTAAATCCCGATCATTATTCTGTGCGGCTTGAACTCTAGTGACGACACCTTCCTGTATCACCATCACGATTGGATTGCGACTCAAAGCATCGACGTGTCGCATTCGGTGACTTGGACGATGCTCCAACTCGTAATTAAACTCCTGCAGCCTTAACGCCCACCCTGCTATTCGTGAATTGATTTCTTTCTTTTCCATGGTCGCCTTGAATGCTGCACAATCGGTTACTATACGAAATTTAAGTCCTAGCAAATAAACCCGAAATTTGATCAGAGCCCTCACGATTGCCAATACCTCCAATTGGTAGCTGTCATATTTCTCCTCACACGACGAAGTTTTGCGAGAGTAATAGAAAACGGGATGGAATTTCTGATCATCAGCACTGCGTTGTAACAAAATCGCTCCAAGGCCCATTTTGCATGCATCTGTGTGTAGTTCCGTCTCTGCGTTTACATCATATAATTTCAATACAGGTTGGCACGTCAAAACCCTCTTCAGCTGTTCGATTGCCTGCTTCTGCTCCACCTCTATTGCAAACGTCGCATGTTTCCTCAACAGGTCTGACAGCGGTTTTTGCGAGTATCGCGTAGTCTTCTACAAATTTGCGAAAGTAGCCAGTTAAACCTAGAAAACTTTGTATTTGCTTCAGAGTTTTCGGTACTGGAAACTTTTCGATAGCTTTTAATTTCTCACTTCCTGGTCTCACTCTCCCCTCCTCAATCTCATACCCGAGAAAATTTATCTTCTTATAGAGAAATTGGCATTTTCTCCAATTAATCTCTAACCCATTCCTGGCTGCTACTTCCAACACTTTTTCTAAACGGCTAACACCTTCTTCTATGGTTTTCGATGGCACAATTAAATCGTCCATGTAAATACACAGAATCTTTTGGCGACATAGATCGTTGAATATTGAGTTGATGAATCGCTGGAATACTGCCGGCGAATTACACAGCCCAAAAGGGACCTTCAGAAACTCGTAATGACCGTCTGGCACCACGAACGCCGTGTATTTCATCGACTCATTCGCAATCGGCACATGGAAAAACCCATTCTTGAGATCAAGTGATGAAAAGTATTTTGACCCTTGGAGCTGATCAATCTGGTCTTCGATTAACGGCAGTGGATATCTGTCTTTGACCACCAAACGATTTAATTTCCGGAAATCGACACACAACCGCATTGATCCATCTTTTTTCGTCGCCAACACTACAGGACTTGCATACTCCGATGAGCTTTCTCTTATGATTTTATTCTCCAGCCACTCATTAATTTGTTTTTGAACAACCTGTAGTTCCTTCGGTGATAAACGGCGTGCTTTCTGATGAACTGGTTGATCGCTGTTCAATACTATTTTCATTTTCACTTCACTTCTCTCTTCGTTCTTCTTCGGACAATAATTTACTATCATAGTTTGGACGGCAACTTTCACCTTCTCGTCTTTGATGTGATTCAGGTTCACGGATTCTTCACCTTGTACAGTGAAAACTCCGCCTTCTGGTAAAAATTTCTTCATCGTGATTGAATTCGGGGTGATTACGGTGATAGTCTTATTGATCAATTCTCGACCAAGGATGATGTCTACTGGTAGTAAGCCATCCGCTACAATGTGAAATACTGTTGGATAAATATCGTTATCAATTTCTATCTGTACAGAAAATTGCCCAATCGTGTTAAAACGATTTAATCCAACACCCGAAAAGGTCAAGACACGATCTTCCCATTTCTCGATATTCAAAGATTTAAATTTGGTTTCAGATATCAAATTGACGTCACTGCCACTGTCTATCAAGGCCATCAAACTATGACCGTTAAGTGAAAATCCTTTCAAATCATGAACGACCGGCTGATTGATTGCTGCAACGGATTTCCTCACATCATTCTTCTCGCATTTCGTAGATATGTGGCCAAATTCCCCACATTTGTAGCACTTCACTCCCTTTTCTTTGTTCAAACACTGTTTTGCTGTATGGCCATTGTCACCACACGCGTAGCATCGGATAGTAGACCTCACAACTCTTCTGCGTTGATGTCCAGTATCGTTAATTGATGTTGGCGTAATCGGTTTTATACACTGGACGGGCGCTATAATTTTCTTCTTCATTGCGATTTCTTCATATAATTTTAATTTGTTTTTAAAATCCTCTATATTGTGGGCACCATATAATATTTGTTTGTTGAATTCCGCGTCTTGGATGCCATCAATACAATATTGAATAATGGAGAGGTCATCCACTTTGCTATGTCTTCCTATTTCACGCAACTCGAACAAGAAACGCATGAAAGACTCGTCTGGTTTTTTTCTTCTTTGGGATAATTGGCGATGTATAGCCGCACCACTCATCGTTGTCGAAAATTCGGCCTTTAAAAATGTTTTTAATTTATCCCACGTGTCCACATTTTCGGCACATCGCAATGCAATTTTTGCGGTACCTTCCAGTAGCCTTTTGCCGAAAATCACCTTATCCAAATCACTCCACCTAGAAGTTTCCGCCGTCTCCTCGAAATCCTTTAAGAACTTGTCAATCAAATAATTATCATCACCATTGAACGCACTCATTGATTCCTTCACATCACTAAACGTATACCGTTGTTGCGGACGAACCACCATTTCGTTATTTACTACCACATTGTTTGTTAACAGCTCGTTTTCTCGACGTAAAAGTTCGATTTCTTTGTCTTTTAACATAAGTTCTCGTCGAACTAACTCTTCTTCCCTGGCTTTCGCGAAAGGTGTTGGCTCTTCCGTGTTAGTCGGATCAGAAAAATTATTCGTTGAAGAACGTCCAGACATTTCCATTGCATCAACGCTGCTTTGAAATTTTTCTATCATCTTTTTATAGAAATCAATATCGGAAAACGAAACTTCTTGATCATAATCTTCCTGGCGTCGCTTTCTTTGTTTCGTTGGATTTCCCATTTTACTTTAGATCACACACGTATTTTAATTTCACAATTTCGCACTAGAATTAGCACACAAAAAATCCGCTACACAGCAACTCTGCTACACGCCAAATCCGTTATATTAAATCCGCTACACCGTATTATTTTGCCACCACGTTCCTTATGTTTTATATTTTCACGCGATAAAACTCGTCTCTTATATTTATTTCGCGACACAAAACTCACTTCAAATAATACGAAACGAAAACAACTCTCCCGGTTGAGCCCCCAAGTCGAGTTTATAAATCTCTTCGGCAATTAAAATGCAGCTCACAATATATATTTCAATTAAAATACGTCTGGCGTCTTTCGAATCCCAATTCCAATTCCATATTTTTATTAAAGTAAATTGAAAAAATAATATCGGTACATTGCTAATACCTATATACATATACTTTGACAAATATAAATAGCGGTATCAAAAAGATATTTAATATAGGGTGATCACATCTCTATCATTTCATCCGACTTATATATATATATATATATATATATATAAAACCAATTCTATTTTTGCATGTATTGTATAGACTTTTGAATATATTTTTGTGTCACAGACAAGGCAATTATTCATTTGATTTTTACTTTTAACGAGAAAAGATCGTCTTCAGTTTGCGGTTACTTTTGTAGAATATTAAAGTATAAATTGTTATTTGCTAATTTTTCATTGATTATTTCGTTGCATATATTCAACAGTTTTTATTATTTTAGGTCGTACAATTTTTTATTGTATTTTTGTTGTATAAGCAATTTTAATATGAAAAATTCTGGACACTTATGTGCGGTTAGCTCGTGTAAATCATCTCGAAGGAAAAATCTGGAGAAAATTTTTTATGTTTCCATCAGACCAAGGCATGTTTAAAGTGTGGCTTAACAAATGTGGATTTAGTGAATGGAATGTACAAAATATTTGCGACGATTCCATATTTGCGAAAAACCTTTTAATCCTGACTGTATTGGCAAAAGAAGATTGAAGCGAAATTCGTTTCCTGAGCTTTATTTGATGTATCCGGATTTTAAGTTAGACCAAGAAACTCTATTAAGATACCAATATATTAAAACGTATAGCAATATTATTGTTCCTATAAATGAAGACATGTCTCTAGTCAAATTTATTGAGCAATGTAATGACTTAGAGTTGCCACTTTAAAATAATAATAGTGATAGCCCATCTTGCATTAGTTGTAAAACTCTGAAGATAATGTTTGTGTCCAAACCAAAATCTCTTTTTAATTTTATCGATAAATTAAACCTAACAAAACCAGAAGCCAAAGAGTTTATAAAAATGTTGATCAACGTATCAAAGAAATGGCCCTTAGAGCACAAAAATGTATTTTAAGTCACCTAGCTGTTACAATTTTCTCAGAGAAAATTTTAAAATTGCGCCTACCCTCAAAATCCTCACTTTGTCGATGGACTTTAATAAAAAATTTGAAACACGGCTTAAATAGTTTTGTACTCAATAGTCTAAAAGATGAAGTTTGTGAAATGAGTGAAACTGATAAAAATATCGCGTTATTGTTTGATGAAATATATATACGGTCTGATTTGGAGTATGATCAAGTAAATGACGTAATTGAATGCTTTTCACAAATTAACAAAAATAGAAACTCAACAATTGCTCAGTACATTAACGTGTTTATGATTCCAGGTTTATTTAAGCAATATAAATATGCATTTGCTTATCACGCAACTAAATAAAGTATGGATGGTGAGGTTACCAAAGAGAAAGTTGTTGCTTTCACATTTCTTAGCTAAGCTAAGCGGATTAGCGAAAGCAACACTACTTTTCTTCTTTTTCTCTAGAGAAAACTCTAGTGACAAGCACAGCAACTAAAAAATAGAATTGGAATTTCAATACCATCAACTCTGTAAGAATTCAACGAATTCCAAATTGGTATTGAATACATAGCATTGTTGTTGTAATTTGGCAAATGAAATACGCTTATTGTGTTTCACTATGCGTAATGACGGATAGATGCGGTACGGTTGGCCGCGGTGGTGTCATTGAAATTGAACCTTAATGCTTGATTCACGTATGCGATCAAAAAATGATTCGCGAATCAAGCCAATCTTTGAACGTAATTATTTCGCATTATTACTCATAATTTGTTATTTTTTTTATTATGTTGGATGCTTCCGATCAAAATTTTTCCAAAAGCTGTATTGCTTTCAAAAGATTACAACAACAATTGCATTGTATAATAGCCGATTGTCTTAAGCTGTGTTGCTTTCAAAAGATTACAACAACAATTGCATTGTATTCAAGCCGATTGTTTTAGAATGTTAAGAAATTTTTTTTTAGGATTAGGGGAAATCATTTTATGGTTATGGTGTTTACCGCAAGGCGTTATTTTTTCTATTTTTCTAGAAAAATTTATATGGAATAATAATTTAGCATTTGTTATTTGATAGCAAAATACCGAATTTAATTTGTTTTATTTCATAAAATAAAAAAAAATAAAAAAAATATTAAGAAAATGAACACCACACAGAAAAATTAAAACGCATTAAAAAATTAGAGCCAAAAGTTGTTGCTTTCACATTTCTTAGCTAAGCTAAGCGGATTAGCGAAAGCAACACTACTTTAGAATGTTAAGAAAACAATTTTTAGGATTAGGGGAAATAAAATCATTTTATGGTTATGGTGTTTACCGCAAGGCGTTATTTTTCTTTTTTTCTCAAAAAATATATCTTGTAGAATAATTTAGCATTTGTTATTTGATAGCAAAATACCGAATTTAATTTGTTCTATTTCATAAAATAAAAAAAATTAAAATAAATATTAATAAAATGAACCAACACAGAAAAATTAAAACGCATTAAAAAATTAAAGCCAAAAGCTGTTGCTTTCACATTTCTTGTGACAATCGCAATAGGGCTGATTTTTTCCTTTTCATTGCAATGTTTTTGTTTTTTCCGTATCAAAATCCTCCAAATATTTTTTTCACATTTTTTGGTTTACATTTCATTTAGCACACCAAAATAAAAATATTCAATGTAGCTACATACACCTATTATACAATCATCTTTCTTTTCATGCCACGTGTTTAATTTTGATATATCTAAATGGAGAAGGAATTCTCGATCGTGTACACACATTACATATTTTAAATAGTATGCATATCTCTTTTGCTGCCCGGTAACACAATTATGTGGGAGGCAAAAGTACTATGGCAAAAATTTATTTTTGTATGTTTTTTGAACTAAAGTGGGAACTATAGATAGAATATTCATTCGATAATGATTATTTACCGTTAAAAATATTAATTTGTTTTTCTCTAATAAAAACAGTGACAAGCCAATAATAACAAAAACAGTTAGTTTATTTTGTGCAGTGCAAACACGTGTTTATTAGTATTTATTATCTTATAACCTGTGAAATAGCACCGACAAATAATAATCATAAAGCGTCCAGCAAGGATTCCCTTGCTGGAGCTGGAATAATAAAAACCAGCAATAATGGATCCAAAAATCCAAATAATATGAACGCCGAAATCCTAAAAGAAGTAGTTAAACTTAATCCTTCTATTAGACATTCCGCTAATAGACGCACCACCCAAAAAAGTAAAGTTACAATGAGTGATAACAAACCTGAAATGGAAACTGAAGACTTATATTCAGACGATGATTTTCTTGGGTTTCCGGACGAAGTGGTTCCGAATATCCCAACGAGCAACCAATTTAATATCTTGCTGGATATCGCAGTCAAAGAGCACAACGCAACAAACCACACAGTTAGATCCTGTCCACCTGTAACCATAAAACATGTGAACTACAGCAAGGTCAAACAAATACTCACAAACACAAGTATTCCCGACAACAAAACCAGGATCAAATTGACAGGCAATGGAATAAGGGTTCAATACCAACAAGCTGCACATCACAAGAAGTTAATTGAGCATTGCAAAAATAATAATATTGAGTTCTTCTCTTACCAATTGGCAGAGGATCGAACGACAAATTTTACACTAAGTGGTTTGTTTGAAATGGATGTAAATGAACTAAAAACTGAATTAATAAATGCCGGTCTGAAATCACTAGTCGCCATAAAATCTCTTCTGGTTAGAAATAAACGGTACGATGATCACACAGTATATTTAATCAAAGTCAAAAGAGGTTCATTGTCATTAAGAGACGTAAAAAAGATAAACACGCTTTTCTACACAATTGTGAAATGGGACTACTATCGGCGCAATAAAAAAGGGCCGAATATCTGTTCAAGATGCTCGAATTATGGTCACGCTGCACAAAATTGTAATCTAAACTACGTTGCTCGTATTGCGGTAATGAACACAAACGAGAGAATTGCAATTTTCTTGAAGACACGGAACGAGCGAGTAATTCAAATTCCAGCCAGCCCAAATGCTGCAATTGTAACGGCGAACATGAGGCAAACTCCTACGACTGTCCCAAAAAATCGGAGTTTTTAGCAAGCCAGCGACATAAATCTCAAAACCGTATACGTATGAGAAATTCGACCGAAAGACCACCACCTGCCATTGCCGATCTATCCGAATTTCCAGTATTAAGTGATTTTATGATACAACGAAACCCAGTACCAGCATATCACCAACCAACCACAATACATACAAATAATGGTCAACAACGCAAGGAAATCTTAGGTAACAATTTTACTAACAGTACTAACAATAATATAAACATAAACAATAATACATTAAATAACAGTAGGGATAACAATCTATTCTCGTTAGGCGAGATCAATAAATTAATTAATGATATTCTTTCAAATTTATCAAATTGTACAACTCGGTTTGAATAATTTCACGTAATTATGAATTTAGCCGTTGAATATCTTTATGGTAAATAATAACCCAAATTATACTTCCCAACCAAATAATAGGTTAATTAATAATACCCTTAGTATCATTTACTGGAATTGCCATGGGTTAGCTACAAAGGTTATTGAATTGATGAATTTTATGGACGATAAAAATATATCTATTGGACTACTTTGCGAAACTTGGCTAAGCCAAAATTCTCGATTGCGTTGCCATCCTGACTATAATATACACAGAATGGATCGTTTAAACGGTGCCCATGGAGGAATAGCCATTATTGCCAAAAAAAATTTAAAATACAAATTGCTTCCCCATTTCAACAACCTTGAAGTAATCTAGGTATAAGCATTGAAGGTCCTTGTGGTGTTACAAGAATTATCTTACGCGGCTTTTACATCAAGTAAACTTTTTATTTGATAAACATTTTTGTTATCCAAAAATCATATTTGTATGTGTTTTTAATATGAACAGAGATTATTTTTAAAAACTTTTTATCTTGTTTAAGCTATTAAAAATAACCAGAAATTTAAAGCAATGTAATTTATGAATGTATAGCGAATTTAATCTTCTACAAAAACTTCGATAAAGAATTAACTTATCGAACTCAAAAGTTTATTAAAGAAACGCCAAATCGACAAAAAGGTTGTTGTTGTCGATACAACTAATTACATATTTCTACCAGGCTATTTCACTTTTAATGTGAATATATCGAGTAACCCGCGCTTCCCAAGTATAACAAAATGGAACTCATTTTGACAGTTCCAACTTTCGTTATACTTTTGAGATATTTCATGGAAGACATGGAACTCGCATAATACCCAGTTCTTTGAGTTACGGGTTTTTGTTCCACACTTCATAGTAAAACTTGTAATAAAATGGAACTTGAGCGTGGAACTTAGTTCCAACAATTGTTCCATAAAAATCGAAATAAGTTGGAAGTAGCGATACTTGGGTTATTAGAATGCATTAGATATGTCAAAATATTGAAATAGGATGGCGGAGAAATTATATTTATTTAATTTTATTATTTTTCACAGATTTTTAGCAATAAGGTGGTATTGCATAATTTAATATAGCAATTTACGTGATTGTTATTTTAATCTAACAGTGTTAATTGGTTGGTTTTTATGTTATCTTTCTATTTGGAAAAAAAAAATTCTATTCAAATTTAAGTGGATCCTCTTAGTCCAGCCATTAATGTGGCATATCCCTTTCGAGTTGAATTTTTTTGCTTCAATTTAAGTTCACCATACACAAATGTGTATGTAAATAATGACAGGCTGTAATGTCTTCTGTATTTTAACGGATCTTAATTAAATCGGAATTCTTTTTGAAAAAAGCATAATAATTTGATAACAAATTAATTATATAACATTTTAATAATTAGTTTTTGATAACATATTAATTATTTTATCATTATTATAGTTACTGTTATTTTTCGGACGAAAACAAAATTAAATGGTATGCACAAATGTGTATGTTGGTCTTCAATTACCACATAATTATATGCTTGACATATTCGGTTGTCGTTTACATACACAATTGTGTATGCGGGTCAGGAAAGGGATATACAGTTTTTATGTCTTATACAAATTTAAAATCGAGTCAAACGACGTCGACTGACAGTTTCACAGTATTCTCAATGTCTAATAGATGTCGCAAGAATCATAAAAAATCTATCAAATATATTTAATGCATGTTCGTTTGATGTAAAAGCCGCGTCATATATATATATATATATATATATATATATATATATATATATATATATATATATATATATATATATATATATATATGACATGAGAATAAAGACAAAAGGAGGTAGCTATGCAATGTATATCCCTTTTCCGACCTTTAAAAATAATTTTTCTGGCCGGAAAAGGGACATAAGAATAAAATTTAATTTAATTTTTTTACTCTTACGTAAACTTTTATTTTGTATTTTATATTATGTGCATTTTTGTTTTTTTCTGTTTGCATACTGGGTACGAAGGGCCGAATGTCGAAGGGCCGAATAGGTTGAAGGGCCGAATTTTTCTTTTGTTTTTTTGTTTTAAAAATATCATTTTTGGTAAAGGAAAGGAACATTTTGGTGAAGGAAAATGTTATCATGCAAAAAATAATTAAATTAAATAAAAAAATATATTTCTAAACACAAAAAAAAAAAAAAAATTCGGCCCTTCGACCCATTCGGCCCTTCGACATTCGGCCCTTTGAAATCATACTGTTGATTTTATATAGAAAATGTTATTTTCTATGTATATGTATTTTAGTTTCTCGTAAAATGATAAATTCGTATAAATTTACGAACAACAAAGAGAGCAATTGAGAAAATAATTTCTATTTAAATTGCAATTTATATGGAAGGTTTAGATTTGTGAGATCTACGTTGCGATTGTTCACTTAAGCACAGCGATAGCTCCCTAAGAAAATTTCTTGCTGTTTGTTCGTCGTGACACTTCTATGTAGTTCTATATTCTTTGGTGTCGTTCTTCGTTTTATGATTTTGGAATTTAATAACGTAATTAGTATTTTTTGTTTTGGCTCTCCTGCAAAATTTTAATTTTTGTGTTGTGTCATTTCATGTCATGTGTGTTATGTGTTACGGCATGGCAAAGGGAAAATGGTTTTTATTTTTATTTTCGCTTGTAACAGCAAGTAAATCTTTGATGTGTCTCGTGTTTTTAATGTTGACTATTTTTTAAGGTTGCTTACTGCTGGCGCTATTTTCTATGATAGAATTTATCTGGCTCAACAACATTTCTCGAAACAGGTTGGCAATTATATTGGAACGTCAGACACGAATATCGATTGATTTGAGTTCTGAATCATATTCAACGACTTGCTCATGCACCAATTATGTAAGAATCCTTCCGCGTGGTTTTATTTTCGATTCGTGTCATCACCTCACGTAAACCTTGATCTTTTTTTTTTTTTTTTTATTGACTGATATGTGTGGAATTGTCTCAGTAATCTGTTTCTAGACAGTATACTGCGGAAGATGCATAAATTTATTTTTGGGTATGAATTGGGCCAGATAGGAATTCTAGCAAACTTTAGTTTTGGGAAGTTGGATTTGACTGGGCCACTTCTTAGCGGGTTAAGGCCGAGTTTGTTTCGGCTATGGTAGATGGAGGAACTGTATAGTTCCTTGACCTATTTTTTCGGATTTGTTTTGTAGAAAAATCCAGAACTTCATCCGAGATTTATGTTGGAGTCTCGATTTAGCTCAGCATACCAGATTCGATTATGATTGGTTATGAAAGTGTCTAGCACGGCCGAACTCCAGAACTTCTCTAAAGTCCATTTTTAAATCCCCACCCAATTCTGAATACCTGATTTGACAATATATATTTTTGGGATATGGTTCCCAAGTTCTATTCAGAATGGTCGAATTGTAGAACTTCATCAAAAGACACGTTAAAATCCTAATATAAGCTGACCTTTCTTATTAGAATCCTAGCCAGCTCTGCAAAATGAATTTTAAAGTTGTCGGTTGGGAGACGACCTGTGGCCCTATTCTGGCTTTCCCTGGGAATAGGGAATTGGGAGGGATTCATAGCATTTTTGTCAAAATTGTATTTTTCTGGCCTACTGCGGGAATAGGTTTGGTGTAAGGATTTTTAAAACAAAGTGAATTGGGAAACTTTTGTTCCACAAAATTTTTATAGGGAAAAATATTTTCCCATTTAACTTTGTTTTGAAAATGTTGACACCTAACATGTTCCCTTAGTAGGCCAGTAAAATATAATTTAGATAAAAATGCTATGAAAATATTTTTCCCAATTCCCTATTCCCAGGGAGGGCCAGAATAGGGCCACTGGTTTCATTCATTATATCCGAATCCCAAAATTTCGTCAAATTCATCCTGCAAACCGAATTTGACCATCATTTGCTGAGAGGTGGCCTGGTTCAATTGAGCATAATGTTAATGATTGTCACTCATCCAATTCTGCATACCATATTTGACAGTGATTGGTTGTGGAATGGTAAAGCTCCAATGGTAGAGCATGGCATAATATGTCCTGTACAGTATAATTTACTTGGTAATTAATTGAATATTCTTTGGATTTGAAATTTTTGTGAAATATCCAATCCGATAGTTAATCTGGCATTGAATAAGATTGATACTTGTCCGGGAGCCATTGCCTTTGGGATGTCTCATTTATTTTTTGTTAAATACTAATAAATTTGAGAGTAATTTTTAATATAATTTTAATAATTATGGTTTCAGGTAATTCTACTGTAAGTTGTGGAATTGCATTAGAATTAAATTAATAAATGTTTATATTATTTAGGAAGCCGGAAAATATTAATTAAGAATTAATTTTCAGGAAATTTACAGATGTAGGTGAAATAATATTTCTTTGAAATATTAATTGGATGGTTCACAAGCCAAACCGATTAATTCCATATTTTGGATTTTTTTTAATTTTAATATCAACGATCTTGATTGGCTTCTAACTATATATACATATTCAAAACAAATTTCTGTAATATTAAGTGTTAACACCACTAAATTACAAAGTTAAAACTAACTAAAGTTGATATTACAAGAAATTCTCATTTTTTCTCATTTTTCTCACCTTCTTATTTTATGGCGTTAATCGTTTTGGCTAATGAAGAATCTAATAGTTGATTGTGTAGATTAGAATTGTGTTGTCAATGTTACTAACTATCAACTTTATCTAGGTGTCTGTACCGGGCTGATTCATACAATCAATTTCGTTTACGAAGCCGGAAAGCATTTATTTAGAATTAAATTTCAGTAAATTTCCAGATGTACGTGAAATAATAAAAATTTTCCCTCAGGTTGCTGATTTATAGAAGCAATTGTTGAAGACCAATACCATCGTTATCCATTAAACCTCTTAAGCCTTTATCCTTCCTCTAGTAGATTAGATTGTGTTGTGCCGTACGATCGCTAGGTGTCTGAAACCGGATCGTTCTGTCAAAAAAAAAAAAAAAAAAACCCTTCCTATCCTTCCTATTGTTATGTGTAAACAGGCTGTAGGAATAGGCCCGGCGTTATCCGGGACACTTGTCAAGTACTTTGTAAGACCAAGTCCAATTAATCAATCACTAAGTCTATTATTGCTCAACATGTTATAGTTAAAATCACCACAACAAATAATTCTTTCATATCCACATAATTGTTAAGTAAAATATCTTGTATATTAACTATTTCACCTGAATAAACAGGAGAGAAGGGGGAAGAGAATACTTATCAAAATAAGTATTTTTCCAAATGCTCCAACAAGCTCAGAAGATAAGTACTCATTACCTAAAGAATTAGAAGAAAGTTTGTTTATTTTAAAGGAGGAACGATAATAAATACAAACACCATCTCCACGGGAATCAGTACGATCAGCTCGCAGCAATTTGTAGTTGTTTATTTGGAATGACTTGTTTCTATGTTTCTTAGTGAGCCAAGTCTCAGACAAAGCAAGAAAATCAAATTGATAAATATGTAAAATAATAGTTACATCATTAAAATGTGTCACCAAACTTCGAACATTTAAATGACCAAATGTCAAACAAAATTTTTTATTTGCAGACAAATTATCAAATGGAAAAGTTGTGTTATTGCTTATCGTAAAAGAATTATTTAAAGTATTATTTAAGATGGATTGGGTATAGATGCCGACGCCCAAAATTTTACTTTTGCAGGTCGAGTTGACCGAAAATTTGTGAACTCAAAAGGTTTAATATATACATCAATAGGTCAGGTAGCAGGATCCAGAGCTTTCACTTTTAAATCATCTCTACCCCCCAATTTAAAACATACGTATTCCAATTTGTGTATGCTAGAATTTTTCGGGATCAACTTATGTACTTTGCAAACTTCAGTTTGTAAACAGGATTTAGCCATGCCCAAGATATCTTCTTCCTTAGTAGTATGATCAAATTCAATGCCAAAGCTCTCAACTGACTCATTAGTTCCATGAATCACCTTTGTATGCTCCAGATGTAGTGTACGTTAAACATCGATAGTATCAATAGTATCGATTGTAAAACTATCGATTGTTTTTACGAAAAACTATCACTACTATCGATAGTATCGATAATTTTAAAATTTTCTAGGGAGGGAAAATTAAATAAATAAAACATACTATTATAGCACTATTTATATTTCAGACAAATCTTGATTTGTCTGAAATATAAATAGTGCTATAATAGCCTTGGCTAGTACTATAATATTCATTTACAAATAGTAAACAATCGATAGTTTTACAATCGATACTATCGATGTTTAACGTACACTATCCAGATGTATAATTTTAGTACTATTAGTAGGAACATTAAGAGCATTACTGTACGGTACATCTAAACATTTAATTTCCGTAGAAACAGAATTAAATACTGCTTGTTCACTCGCTGCAGGTTCAGGTATAACGGAAGTAGAGCCTCTGGACATTACCACTTCTGCAAATGTCCGTGAACTTCCAGGGTCTATTGCTGATAAAGTAGTAAATTTATCTTGAATGTAAGTTGAAGATAAAGATGTTGCTACATTCGTAGAATCTACATCTGACTGAATAGGTAGAGTAGTAAATGCTTCTATAGAATTAATGGCACCAAATGTGTTACAAAAATTGTTCTCCATAAAATCAAATGACACAGTGGATGCAACATCAGAGGTAGATTGATTGATTGATTGATTGGACTGTAGAACCAAGTACTTGCCAAGTGTCCCGGATAGCGCCGGGCCTATTCCTACAGCCTGTTTACACATAACAATAGGAGGGATAGGAAAGGTTTTTTTTTTTTTTTTTTGGGACGGAACGATCCGGTTTCAGACACCTAGCGATCGTACAGCACAATTCTAATCTACTTCTAATCTACTATATGAGGGATAAAGGTTAAATAGGTTCAATGGATAACGATGATAATGGTCTTCAACAATTGCTTCTTTAAATTAGCAACCTGAGACAAAAAAAATATTAATGTTTCACGAACATCTGGGAATTTCCGTAAATATAATTCAACATTAATAGTTTTCGGCATCCTAAAACAAAATTGATTGATTAAATCACTCCGGATACATCCTCTCTCTCTCTGGCCTTCACATCCCATGAAGGGATTTCGCCGCCTGCACTAAGGCCCTCCATCCATCTCGATCCACCGCTCTCGTCCTCCAGTTTCGACATCCTAATGTTCGTAGATCTTGTTCGATGTCGTCGCGCCAGCGTAGTCGGGGTCTTCCTCTACGACGTACTCCGGCTTGTTGTTGGTGGAACACTTTATTTATCATCCGTTGTTGGGGAGACCTTGTAACATGGCCGAGCCATCTCACTCGATTGGATTTGATGAATCCGATAATATCGCTGCCTCCGAGGAGTTGCTTTATATCGTGATTCATACGAATCCGATATTCGTTGTTCGCAACTTTAATTGGACCAAAGATTGAACGGACAACCTTCCTTTCGAAGGTAGATAATAATCTACAATCGTTAGTGGTCATGGTCCAGCTCTCGCTTCCGAAAACCAGCACAGGTCTTATAAGTGCTTTATAAAGTGCGAGCTTGCACGACTGCGATAGATGTTTCGATCGCAATAATTTTGATTTGGCGTAGAAAACTCGTTGTCCGGCAGCGATTCGGGCTTTTATTTCTTCCTGCATATCATTCGACGATGTTATAACTGACCCGAGGTATTTAAAGTTTTCGACGCTATCAAAGTTGTGATCGCCAATTCCGAGATTTGCCGTAGAGATGTTCCTAGGTGTTACTAAATATTTGGTTTTACTGCTGTTCACCTCCAAACCAAGTCTTCTTGCGCAGCGATCGAGGGGTATGAAACTGTCTTTGATATCGCTAGGTCTTCGGCCAAGAAGCACGATATCATCTGCATATCCAAGAATTTGGCCTGACTTATTAAATATACAGCGCGAGGTTTCGATGTTGCTTTTCCTCACTACGTACTCGAGCGCCAGATTGAACAGCAAAGGCGCGAGTGCATCGCCCTGTCGAACACCAGATGTTATTTCAAAGGGGTCTGACACAGATCCTTCAATTACGATTCTACATACAGACCCGGATGTTGTTAATTTACACAGAGAAACGAGTTTCTCTGGGATTCCCAGGCATATGAGCGCGGCCCATAGGTTGTCGCGGTTTATACTGTCATACGCCTGTCTGAAGTCTATATATAGTTGATGAATGGTTATGTTATACTCCCAACATTTTTCCAAGATCATCCTCATGGTGAAACACTGGTCAGTGGTTGATCGGTTGGGACGAAAACCACACTGATAGTCGCCAATGATGTTTTCGGCGAAAGGGATGAGTCTGGCAAGTACAACATTAGCCAACACTTTGTAAGCAGTGTTCAATAGAGCTATGCCACGAAAGTTTTCACATTTAAGACGGTCGCCTTTTTTATGCAACGGACATATGAGTGCAGTCTTCCAATTCTCCGGCAACTCTTCTTGGTCCCAAATACAAACGACGAGATCGTATAAACTTGTTGCAAGTGTAGCGCCTCCGAGTTTAATTAGTTCTGCGGGGATTCCATCGAGACCGGGTGCCTTGCCGTTTTTCAATCGACTAATAGCTGCGTCTACTTCCTCTACTGTGGGATATTCGACAAAGACCTCTTCACCTGGCGGAGCTATTGCTCTAATTGGGGTAACTTCGTCATTCCGATTTAGCAGATTTTGAAAGTAGGTTTGCCATACTGAGAGAACATCAGCCACGTTTGTTCTCAGCTCTCCATTCCCGTCTTTGATGGCTGTACTTCTTGGGTGGAAATCTTTAGTGAGATTCCTGGCGTTAGCAAAACAGTCCCTTGAGTTTCCTAGTTCCGCTTGGAAGCTGATGTTTTCGATGCATAATCTCATATGTTCGCGCTTCTTTTGTCGAAGGAATTTAGTCGTGGCTTTCCTAGCGCGGAGATATTCTGCTAGAGTGCTTCTGGTGTTGCGAGCCAACCATTTTTCACGAAGCGTTCGTTTATTTTCGACGACCCTTCGGCATTGATCATCGAACCAATCGTTGCGGGGCCTCGGAGGTCTTCTTCCGATGGTATTTTCCGCCGCGGTTGTTATGGCTGACTGTATAGCGTGCCACTGCTCCTGGATGTTAGGAGGAGCTTCTTCATTGTTATGGGGCCGGTCTAAATAATTAGTGACAGCTGATTGGTAACTCTGCAGTGACGCTTGGTCTTTTAGAGCATCGATATTCCATCGAACGGTCTTTTGTGCTTGTCTGTTAAACGTAGATGACAGTTTGCACTTATACATAAATATGACAAGCATGTGATCGCTGTCCATGTCTGCACCTCTGTAGGATCTAACGTCAGATATGCTGGTGGAGTGTCTCTTGGACACCATGACGTGATCGATTTGGTTTTCAGTTCTTCCATCATTCGATCTCCACGTTACTTTGTGGATTCTCTTATGTGGGAAAAACGTACTTGATACAACTAAGTTGTACGTTATTGCCAGGTCGGTGACGCGTTGGCCGTTGTTGTTACTAGTTAGATGCAGGCTGTTGGGACCGATGTGCGATGTATTTTCTGCACTCCTACCGGTTTTTGCATTAAAGTCGCCCACGATGATTTTAATGTCGTGGTGCGGTATGTTGTTGATGACTTCCTCGAGCTCGACAAAGAAGAGATCTTTGATGTCATCTGATTTATCTTCGGTGGGTGCATGCACATTAACGATCGTGATGTTAAATTTCTTAGTGCGAAGTCTGACCGTGCATATCCGCATATTGATAGGGCGGAAATCGATGATATGGTGCTTCACGCGCCGATGGATGAGGAAGCCAACTCCAAATTATCCTCCGTTCTGATGGCCGCTGTAGTGAAGAGTGTAACCATTGGTGGTGTCATGGATCCCACTCCCAGACCATCTAAGCTCTTGTAATGCAAGTACGTCTAATGTGTAACTCTTTGCTTGGTTCGAAAGGTTCCGGAGATCTCCAGGTCTTAAGAGGCTAAGCACGTTCCATGTTCCCATTTTTAAAGCGTTGTCCGTGTACAATTTCCGAGGTCGAGTTTGTGATGAATCCGATATGGTAATCCGAGGCCTTTGTTTAGGGTTCATAACTTAAATGTTTTTATGAGAGAAGGTTGTTGGCCTTCCGCTCAACCCGCTTATTACGTGTGTGGGTCACGTACTGGTGAGAATCTTAAGGCATCCAGTCCTACCTCGAAACACATTTATATAGCGAGCCGCTTGATACAAGACAGACGCCCGCTTCAGCCGCTCCTAACCTGGAGATCAGACGCTGGTTTGGTATTGGTTTTGAGGCGCCAATGGCCCGCCTTGACATGTAGTGTCCATGACTATAAACAGGATTTAGTCTGCTCGTCTCCACTACACCGCCTGATTCATTTAGCGTTACCCAGGGGGCACCGGCGAGGAGGTATGAATCTAGGACTTTGTCCCCCAAAGGATACATCCACCTGACACAACATAATTCTAAACTACACAATCATCAGTTAGTATTTTAAAGAAATATTATTCCACAATCATCTTAATACTCCTGAAAGTAAATTCTGCATTAATGTTATCCGGCATCCTAAATAGTATAAACATTTATTAATTTAATCCTTCTATTGTTGTTAAGAAACACAACATCAAAATATAATATATGATTTCAAGATCAGTCTCGAAATAACGTAAAACTGCAAATTTTAGTAAAATATTATAATTTCAATTTAATCGATCGAAACAGTACATCAACAACACGTTTCGTTTTACTAGCAATGACGATTCCATTGGGTAATTTTACTATCCCTCGCAAATCTCTCTATACTTAATGTGCCCTAGATAAAAGGCCATTAAATTATTACAATAACAATGTTAGTTCAGAATAATGAAAATCAACAGAATTTTCGGCAATTTAACACATATGAGCAATATAAGTAAGGACTAACAAGCAAAGTATACAAAATTTTAATACTCAAACTTATTAGAAAAATCAAACCAGTTGCATACATAAAAGGGGCAATTAAATAACTATGTTTAAAAGATTTTTTTTCCTCATAAATTAGAGTTTAATGCACAATATATATTATAGAATTAATGGATGCAACATCAGAGGTAGATGTAACTAAATTAAAATTGTTACACGATTCAATATTTGTTGTTAATGACCTAATAGCACTCGGCAGAGCATATAAAATAGCTTCAGGAATTTGTGTATCCTTAATATTAAGAAGCTCCAACACATTATCAATGAGAAGTCTATTTAATTTAATTTCTTCCAACAAGTTTTGATATAAAGAGTCTTGATTCAAATTGTCACACGATTTGGCTTTTATATAAATGTTCTTAAAAGTTCGGTTACTTACCAATTTTCTTCATTCATCACAAAACCAAAGTATATTACCACATTTAAAACTTTGCAGGTGACATGCACGATCCACAGCAACACAACTCAAATGAAAATTTTTGCCACAAAATCCACCACATCCAATCTTGTCGACACTAACAGCCAAACAGCATTTTCCACATTTCATTTTAATATATTGTTTTAATTGTCAAAGTGTTAACTTGTGAAATATTAATTACACACTATAAAATCACAAAATACACATACATATATTGTTTACCACACTAATTTATAACCAATTATTGTCTAAAACTATATACATAAATATTGAAATATTTTAACGACAAATTGCCCACCATGATTATATATTTACATAATTATATTAATTACCTATATATTAATATTAACACTAAATAATTATTATATACAATTAAAATTCTAAAATTTAATTTAATTTTTTAAATTTTCAATGCGAAGAAAAATAAAAAATACCACTGCTCAATGACTACTTCAATATTTTTTCCATTTATTTAGCCATGCCACTTTATTTAATTAATTCCATGCCAAACTGAACGTTTCAAAATTTTTGGTTTGCGGAGTTTGAGATCTCATATATCTGTGCTGGTTTTATTTGCTATTTATCAATGTTTAGTGGTCAGCTCAACAGGACTAAATTTTAACAGCCGCGAAGCTGACAACTCGTACCTGCGAAAACATTAATAAGCTTTTCACTAATACTAACAAAAAAATGTTCGGATATATATATATATATATATATATATATATATATATATATATATATATATATATATATATATATATATAAAACCAATTCTATTTTTGCATGTATTGTATAGACTTTTGAATATATTTTTGTGTCACAGACAAGGCAATTATTCATTTGATTTTTACTTTTAACGAGAAAAGATCGTCTTCAGTTTGCGGTTACTTTTGTAGAATATTAAAGTATAAATTGTTATTTGCTAATTTTTCATTGATTATTTCGTTGCATATATTCAACAGTTTTTATTATTTTAGGTCGTACAATTTTTTATTGTATTTTTGTTGTATAAGCAATTTTAATATGGAAAATTCTGGACACTTATGTGCAGTTAGCTCGTGTAAATCATCTCGAAGGAAAAATCTGGAGAAAATTTTTTATGTTTCCATCAGACCAAGGCATGTTTAAAGTGTGGCTTAACAAATGTGGATTTAGTGAATGGAATGTACAAAATATTTGCGACGATTCCATATTTGCGAAAAACCTTTTAATCCTGACTGTATTGGCAAAAGAAGATTGAAGCGAAATTCGTTTCCTGAGCTTTATTTGATGTATCCGGATTTTAAGTTAGACCAAGAAACTCTATTAAGATACCAATATATTAAAACGTATAGCAATATTATTGTTCCTATAAATGAAGACATGTCTCTAGTCAAATTTATTGAGCAATGTAATGACTTAGAGTTGCCACTTTAAAATAATAATAGTGATAGCCCATCTTGCACTAGTTGTAAAACTCTGAAGATAATGTTTGTGTCCAAACCAAAATCTCTTTTTAATTTTATCGATAAATTAAACCTAACAAAACCAGAAGCCAAAGAGTTTATAAAAATGTTGATCAACGTATCAAAGAAATGGCCCTTAGAGCACAAAAATGTATTTTAAGTCACCTAGCTGTTACAATTTTCTCAGAGAAAATTTTAAAATTGCGCCTACCCTCAAAATCCTCACTTTGTCGATGGACTTTAATAAAAAATTTGAAACACGGCTTAAATAGTTTTGTACTCAATAGTCTAAAAGATGAAGTTTGTGAAATGAGTGAAACTGATAAAAATATCGCGTTATTGTTTGATGAAATATATATACGGTCTGATTTGGAGTATGATCAAGTAAATGACGTAATTGAATGCTTTTCACAAATTAACAAAAATAGAAACTCAACAATTGCTCAGTACATTAACGTGTTTATGATTCCAGGTTTATTTAAGCAATATAAATATGCATTTGCTTATCACGCAACTAAATAAAGTATGGATGGTGAGGTTACCAAAGAGAAAGTTGTTGCTTTCACATTTCTTAGCTAAGCTAAGCGGATTAGCGAAAGCAACACTACTTTTCTTCTTTTTCTCTAGAGAAAACTCTAGTGACAAGCACAGCAACTAAAAAATAGAATTGGAATTTCAATACCATCAACTCTGTAAGAATTCAACGAATTCCAAATTGGTATTGAATACATAGCATTGTTGTTGTAATTTGGCAAATGAAATACGCTTATTGTGTTTCACTATGCGTAATGACGGATAGATGCGGTACGGTTGGCCGCGGTGGTGTCATTGAAATTGAACCTTAATGCTTGATTCACGTATGCGATCAAAAAATGATTCGCGAATCAAGCCAATCTTTGAACGTAATTATTTCGCATTATTACTCATAATTTGTTATTTTTTTTATTATGTTGGATGCTTCCGATCAAAATTTTTCCAAAAGCTGTATTGCTTTCAAAAGATTACAACAACAATTGCATTGTATAATAGCCGATTGTCTTAAGCTGTGTTGCTTTCAAAAGATTACAACAACAATTGCATTGTATTCAAGCCGATTGTTTTAGAATGTTAAGAAATTTTTTTTTAGGATTAGGGGAAATCATTTTATGGTTATGGTGTTTACCGCAAGGCGTTATTTTTTCTATTTTTCTAGAAAAATTTATATGGAATAATAATTTAGCATTTGTTATTTGATAGCAAAATACCGAATTTAATTTGTTTTATTTCATAAAATAAAAAAAAATAAAAAAAATATTAAGAAAATGAACACCACACAGAAAAATTAAAACGCATTAAAAAATTAGAGCCAAAAGTTGTTGCTTTCACATTTCTTAGCTAAGCTAAGCGGATTAGCGAAAGCAACACTACTTTAGAATGTTAAGAAAACAATTTTTAGGATTAGGGGAAATAAAATCATTTTATGGTTATGGTGTTTACCGCAAGGCGTTATTTTTCTTTTTTTCTCAAAAAATATATCTTGTAGAATAATTTAGCATTTGTTATTTGATAGCAAAATACCGAATTTAATTTGTTCTATTTCATAAAATAAAAAAAATTAAAATAAATATTAATAAAATGAACCAACACAGAAAAATTAAAACGCATTAAAAAATTAAAGCCAAAAGCTGTTGCTTTCACATTTCTTGTGACAATCGCAATAGGGCTGATTTTTTCCTTTTCATTGCAATGTTTTTGTTTTTTCCGTATCAAAATCCTCCAAATATTTTTTTCACATTTTTTGGTTTACATTTCATTTAGCACACCAAAATAAAAATATTCAATGTAGCTCTACATACACCTATTATACAATCATCTTTCTTTTCATGCCACGTGTTTAATTTTGATATATCTAAATGGAGAAGGAATTCTCGATCGTGTACACACATTACATATTTTAAATAGTATGCATATCTCTTTTGCTGCCCGGTAACACAATTATGTGGGAGGCAAAAGTACTATGGCAAAAATTTATTTTTGTATGTTTTTTGAACTAAAGTGGGAACTATAGATAGAATATTCATTCGATAATGATTATTTACCGTTAAAAATATTAATTTGTTTTTCTCTAATAAAAACAGTGACAAGCCAATAATAACAAAAACAGTTAGTTTATTTTGTGCAGTGCAAACACGTGTTTATTAGTATTTATTATCTTATAACCTGTGAAATAGCACCGACAAATAATAATCATAAAGCGTCCAGCAAGGATTCCCTTGCTGGAGCTGGAATAATAAAAACCAGCAATAATGGATCCAAAAATCCAAATAATATGAACGCCGAAATCCTAAAAGAAGTAGTTAAACTTAATCCTTCTATTAGACATTCCGCTAATAGACGCACCACCCAAAAAAGTAAAGTTACAATGAGTGATAACAAACCTGAAATGGAAACTGAAGACTTATATTCAGACGATGATTTTCTTGGGTTTCCGGACGAAGTGGTTCCGAATATCCCAACGAGCAACCAATTTAATATCTTGCTGGATATCGCAGTCAAAGAGCACAACGCAACAAACCACACAGTTAGATCCTGTCCACCTGTAACCATAAAACATGTGAACTACAGCAAGGTCAAACAAATACTCACAAACACAAGTATTCCCGACAACAAAACCAGGATCAAATTGACAGGCAATGGAATAAGGGTTCAATACCAACAAGCTGCACATCACAAGAAGTTAATTGAGCATTGCAAAAATAATAATATTGAGTTCTTCTCTTACCAATTGGCAGAGGATCGAACGACAAATTTTACACTAAGTGGTTTGTTTGAAATGGATGTAAATGAACTAAAAACTGAATTAATAAATGCCGGTCTGAAATCACTAGTCGCCATAAAATCTCTTCTGGTTAGAAATAAACGGTACGATGATCACACAGTATATTTAATCAAAGTCAAAAGAGGTTCATTGTCATTAAGAGACGTAAAAAAGATAAACACGCTTTTCTACACAATTGTGAAATGGGACTACTATCGGCGCAATAAAAAAGGGCCGAATATCTGTTCAAGATGCTCGAATTATGGTCACGCTGCACAAAATTGTAATCTAAACTACGTTGCTCGTATTGCGGTAATGAACACAAACGAGAGAATTGCAATTTTCTTGAAGACACGGAACGAGCGAGTAATTCAAATTCCAGCCAGCCCAAATGCTGCAATTGTAACGGCGAACATGAGGCAAACTCCTACGACTGTCCCAAAAAATCGGAGTTTTTAGCAAGCCAGCGACATAAATCTCAAAACCGTATACGTATGAGAAATTCGACCGAAAGACCACCACCTGCCATTGCCGATCTATCCGAATTTCCAGTATTAAGTGATTTTATGATACAACGAAACCCAGTACCAGCATATCACCAACCAACCACAATACATACAAATAATGGTCAACAACGCAAGGAAATCTTAGGTAACAATTTTACTAACAGTACTAACAATAATATAAACATAAACAATAATACATTAAATAACAGTAGGGATAACAATCTATTCTCGTTAGGCGAGATCAATAAATTAATTAATGATATTCTTTCAAATTTATCAAATTGTACAACTCGGTTTGAATAATTTCACGTAATTATGAATTTAGCCGTTGAATATCTTTATGGTAAATAATAACCCAAATTATACTTCCCAACCAAATAATAGGTTAATTAATAATACCCTTAGTATCATTTACTGGAATTGCCATGGGTTAGCTACAAAGGTTATTGAATTGATGAATTTTATGGACGATAAAAATATATCTATTGGACTACTTTGCGAAACTTGGCTAAGCCAAAATTCTCGATTGCGTTGCCATCCTGACTATAATATACACAGAATGGATCGTTTAAACGGTGCCCATGGAGGAATAGCCATTATTGCCAAAAAAAATTTAAAATACAAATTGCTTCCCCATTTCAACAACCTTGAAGTAATCTAGGTATAAGCATTGAAGGTCCTTGTGGTGTTACAAGAATTATCTTACGCGGCTTTTACATCAAGTAAACTTTTTATTTGATAAACATTTTTGTTATCCAAAAATCATATTTGTATGTGTTTTTAATATGAACAGAGATTATTTTTAAAAACTTTTTATCTTGTTTAAGCTATTAAAAATAACCAGAAATTTAAAGCAATGTAATTTATGAATGTATAGCGAATTTAATCTTCTACAAAAACTTCGATAAAGAATTAACTTATCGAACTCAAAAGTTTATTAAAGAAACGCCAAATCGACAAAAAGGTTGTTGTTGTCGATACAACTAATTACATATTTCTACCAGGCTATTTCACTTTTAATGTGAATATATCGAGTAACCCGCGCTTCCCAAGTATAACAAAATGGAACTCATTTTGACAGTTCCAACTTTCGTTATACTTTTGAGATATTTCATGGAAGACATGGAACTCGCATAATACCCAGTTCTTTGAGTTACGGGTTTTTGTTCCACACTTCATAGTAAAACTTGTAATAAAATGGAACTTGAGCGTGGAACTTAGTTCCAACAATTGTTCCATAAAAATCGAAATAAGTTGGAAGTAGCGATACTTGGGTTATTAGAATGCATTAGATATGTCAAAATATTGAAATAGGATGGCGGAGAAATTATATTTATTTAATTTTATTATTTTTCACAGATTTTTAGCAATAAGGTGGTATTGCATAATTTAATATAGCAATTTACGTGATTGTTATTTTAATCTAACAGTGTTAATTGGTTGGTTTTTATGTTATCTTTCTATTTGGAAAAAAAAAATTCTATTCAAATTTAAGTGGATCCTCTTAGTCCAGCCATTAATGTGGCATATCCCTTTCGAGTTGAATTTTTTTGCTTCAATTTAAGTTCACCATACACAAATGTGTATGTAAATAATGACAGGCTGTAATGTCTTCTGTATTTTAACGGATCTTAATTAAATCGGAATTCTTTTTGAAAAAAGCATAATAATTTGATAACAAATTAATTATATAACATTTTAATAATTAGTTTTTGATAACATATTAATTATTTTATCATTATTATAGTTACTGTTATTTTTCGGACGAAAACAAAATTAAATGGTATGCACAAATGTGTATGTTGGTCTTCAATTACCACATAATTATATGCTTGACATATTCGGTTGTCGTTTACATACACAATTGTGTATGCGGGTCAGGAAAGGGATATACAGTTTTTATGTCTTATACAAATTTAAAATCGAGTCAAACGACGTCGACTGACAGTTTCACAGTATTCTCAATGTCTAATAGATGTCGCAAGAATCATAAAAAATCTATCAAATATATTTAATGCATGTTCGTTTGATGTAAAAGCCGCGTCAGTATACTTCCCAGGAAGCACATCCCCGATAATCAAATCAAATTGCCAAAATATATTTGGGGCTTTTAATAAAAATATAATACAACGTGCTTACACCCGTGATCTCCTAACCCTCATGAATATGAGGGATGTCATCATATGCGGGAATCTCAACTCTCGTAACGGCTCTTGGAACTGTGCTCGCAATAATACTGCAGGTAACACATTATATCACATCATAACACGCAATATTAGTTTTAAAATCCTATTTCCGCCAACATCAACATACATTCCACTAAAGCAAAACTCCAGACCTTCCACAATAGATATAATTCTTACAAACATTCCAAACTTTATCCGTCATGTGAATGCTCTGAATCAATTTTCCTCAGACCACCTTCCAGTTAAGTTCGAATTAATTATAAAACACTTTAAAATACATAGAAACACGTCATATCCTGATTATAAAAATGCCAATTGGCCGCTTTACAAGTATTAATCAAAACTTGAACATATTAGAATATAAGAACAGATTCGAAAATGCAACTCAATATAATATTCAACATGAAATTGACAAACAAATTAAACTTGTCAATAAAATTATAATACACGCAAGAAACGAAGCCATTCCAACAAAAACAGCAAACTCTAGATATAAATTCATCACTTTAACTGATATTAACTTCTTAAAAACTACAAGGAAACGCCTCAGACGGCAATGGAACAATCTACACGATCCATCAACAACACATAATATCAACATTTTAAATAGAGTGATTGCAAATGCAATTAAGAAGCTTGTTATAGCCAATTGGAATAACATCCTCTCCAAACTTAACCAACAGACGTACGATAGAAACAACAGTCACATATGGAAACTCAGTAAGGCATTAAGAAGAAAAACGACACATATTATTCCTTATTTAGAAGCTGATGGACAAAAATTTATCACAAATGAAGAAAAAACCAACCTAATTGGAAGGACTTTCTTTAATTCTCATAGAAATTTAACTACTGCAACCAGTTCGACAAATGAGAATATTTATCCGACCATCGTAAATTTTAACAATACACTAAATACCAGTATAAATGAAAATTTCGCATTCACTAATCCCGCAGAAATAAGATCAATCCTAAACCATTTGAGGACAAAAAGATCCCCTGGGCTTGACGGGATTACTAACATTCTAATAAAACAATCTACAAAGAAATTGATTGTAACATTAGTTTATATCTACAATGCTTGTCTGAAATTTTCTTATTTTCCTACAATCTGGAAGGCAGCTAAAATAAAACCGGTATTAAAACTCAACAAAGGCCCCACCAACCCTACTAGCTATAGACACATAAGTCTTCTAAACGGCCTCGGCAAGATATTTGAGTGTATCATTCGGAACCGAATTCAATCTCAGATTTCCGATGAACAACCTGTCCATAAAATAATTCCAGACCATCAGTTTGGATTTAGACACGGCCACTCCTGCACACATCATCTAAGCCGAAGAATAGAATCAGTAAAAATGAACCTTACAGAAAAGGTTCACGGTATGATCCTCTTGGATATCGAAAAAGCTTTTGATACTGTGTGGCATGAAGGTTTGATTTTCAAATTAATAAACAAGAGATTTCCTACTAAAATAGAGCTTCCTCGATCAAAGAAAATTCCAAATTCATTATCAAAGGACAACATCTGATTGGTATGAGATAGCGTCAGGATTACCTCAAGGATCAGTTCTCACTCCAGATCTCTATTCAATATACACAGGTTGCATCCTAATCCCACCAAACTGTTTGCTAGCTACTTTTGCCGATGATACAGCAATACTATCCTCCCATATTGACCCTAATCATATCATAAATACACTCGAGAACTCATTTAATATACTAAATAGTTATTTTGATAAATGGCGGATTAAAGTAAACCATAGTAAAACAAAAGCAATTTATTTTACAAGACGGAGAGCTCCTATATACTTACCCGGCAGAAGACTTAATCTGAATGGATCATTAATAACCTGGGAGAACCAGGTAAAATATCTCGGTATAACTCTAGATAGCAAGCTGACCTTCAAAACACATATCGGAGACAAAATGAAACTATCCCAAAAACTCGTTAAAATGCTTTATGGCTTATTATGCAGAAAATCATACCTACATAGATCAAAAAAACTATTGCTTTACAAGTGTATTATTCCACCAACTTTACTATATGGTTGTCCTAGTTGGAGCAAAACAGCTAAAACCCACATACAGAAAATCCAAATTACTCAAAACAAAATTCTGAAAATGATTTTAGATAAACCAAGGCACTTCCATACGAAAACCTTACACCTAATATCGGGCACTACCACAATTAGAGATTCTATTGCTTCTCGTAAATACAAATATATCGCCAACTGTAATTTAATGGATAATCCGTTGATTAACACATTAATTAATTTTTAGCGATATTTTTACCTAGTTTAAGTTTTTATTTATAGTTTAAGTTAGTATTAATTAGTCGTAAGTTTATCCAGGGAGTACAATAAACCCAATACTAGTACCCCCTAATAAGAAAATAACAATAAAAATAATTACTATGCTACGGTCAGTTGCCAAAACATAAAATAAATATCTATAAAAATATTATGTATGTATTATAAATAGATAATTCAAATGTAATTAGTTATACATTTATCGAAAATACAAAGGGTATTTAAAAAAAAAAAAAATAATAATGTAAGAGAGCGAGATATGATTCATATGTATTCGACCATACCCAAGTATAACAAGACGAATCTCAAAATTGAACTATCGTATTTGCCTTCGAAATATTAGAAAAAAGTCGAAGAATTAATACTTTAGTAGTGGTGCGTATTTGTATACTGTGTTGTTTCTACTGCATACCGTGTTACCGCAATTTTTCTTTCGTAGGAATGTGTGTAGCATGTACATGGTTTGTTTTTATTTTTCATGTTCACGACTTGAGTTTGGTAATTTTATAAAAGAGATTTTGTTAAAAAAATTTAAAGATGTGCGTTAGTTTAAATAAAATTACATCAAAATATATTTTATATCTATTTAAAAACTGTTTTTATAAATTAATTAATTTCTAGTTCAGTTTTACATTTTTAGGTAGAAAACAAATGTGAAAATAATAAACGATGTGCAATAATCATAGTAGCTATTTGGAAAATTATTTAAACTTTTAAAGTTTACTTTACTTTGTGTAAAATAAAAAACAATTAAAAAATTAACTAAAATATAATTTAGATTCGTATATATGTATGTATATATTTATACCGCAAATTTAATAAAATAAAAATATTAATTTTAAACCTAAATTTTTGTTTTGCTCTGTAACATTTGGATGTCGCCATCTTTTTCTTCTAACATTTTCAAATATAGCATTTTACATTCATGCACAACCTCGCTCCCGCCATTTTGTTTTTTGTCTTTTCTGTTCACACATACATGTATACAATTCTCCTTTATTGAGTTTCGTCCAGTTTCGAATAATCGCGAAACGTTTCATATGTTTTATTTTAATAAATTGCAAGTCAAACTTAGAAAAATACTAGACTAAGTTTAGTACTTAAGTACGAATATCGCCAGAAAAATTGAAAGTAAAACTACTTGGGATACTCAGAATAATAAAAATAAAAACTATAAGAGAAATTGCGTTTTATTTGGCTGTCACTTAAAAAAAATAGCCGAGCGAAAATGTTCGTCCAAGAATAAAAGAAGTGTTGCTTTCGCTAATCCGCTTAGCTTAGCTAAGAAATGTGAAAGCAACAACTTTTGGATTTAATTTTTTAATGCGTTTTAATTTTTCTGTGTTGGTACATTTTCTTAATATTTATTTTTTATTTTTTTTATTTTATGAAATAGAACAAATTAAATTCGGTATTTTGCTATCAAATAACAAATGCTAAATTATTCTACAACATAAATTTTTCGAGAAAAATAGAAAAAATAACGCCTTGCGGTAAACACCATAACCATAAAATGATTTTATTTCCCCTAATCCTAAAAATTTGTTTCTTAACATTCTAAAACAATCGGCTTGAATACAATGCAATTGTTGTTGTAATATTTTGAAAGCAACACAGCTAAAAAACTTAGCAAATACAACAACAAAACTCAAACAAAATTTAGTGCGTTGAATGTAATATGCATGTTTATTATTTTATATATGGGAATTTGGAATTGTTCGTGTATATTATCTTTTATATTTATAAAATATTCATGTACACATATACTAATATGAATATAAAATCACAAATAATTTTCACTACATTGTAGAATTGTATTTTTCTAAACCTAACCTAAAAAAATAATTTATCGAATTGCGGTAATTTAAACCGCATATAAATATTATATAAATCATATAAATATTTTTTATAATAAACTATTGTAGTTTCACTCAAGATTTTAGGAAATACATCAAAAAAATATTACATGAAATATATGAATGAACTTAATATTTTAAGTAATCTATAGCCGAAAAGTCAAATTGGAATAATAATTTTTTGTCTTCGTTTCTTACGTTATTTTTATTATTTCACCTATAGTTGGCCCATAACTTACACATTTGTGCATTCCTTTCAAACTTATTTTCGCCCGAAAAAAAACACTACTACTATACACACAGTTGTGTTGGTTGTACTTCAAATCAAGCGAATTTTTTTATCAAAAACGCCATTACATACTATGGTTTTTTACTCACACATTTGTGTGACTTAAATTGAGCCATTTTTTTTTTTGGTTGAAAAATGGATATACGAGGAATCTATGAACATAATGTATATGCATTTTGAGTTTAAGAATAATGAAATCAAATTTTGAATACAAAGAAGTTAAAATACTGGAGAATAGGTGGCAATATTTTACCCATATAAAATTTGCTATTTCATCTGTCACAAGCCAGAGGCCCTATTCCTGAATACAATACGAATCTTCTTACGATACGAAAATTCAATACGATACGAAAATAAATTGGTATTCCTGAATTCGAACGAGCCACACATTTTAATTTTTACAGTGTAGGCAGAGGGAATTTTTTTTGTTGTAAAATTTTCTTCATAATAAGAAAATATAAACACAAAGATGTCATATTTATAATTTTTTAAATTTTGATATCGTAAATAATAATGAGTTGCAAAAATCGAATTATATACTATACATTGAATGTGATTTATTTGGCCATATACAATTTTCTATTTCATGTGTAGCAGATGTTTATAAAAAAAATATTGCTACATATTGCTCTCATATCGCAAAGAAAAAACCTATCAATTAGTTTTTGTTCAAATGGACAGTAAAATGTTGTGCTTTAAAAAAATATTGAAATTATTAAATAAAATAATTAAAACATTATAAAATATTTAGTTGATTAGTAGATTGTGAGTACTAGTGTATCACTTGGTAATAAAAATTATTTTTTTAAATTAAAACGAAGTGTCTTTTGAAAAGATGCCAATGCCAAAAGACGCCCAAAAAACTATAAAAGGATTCTTACGATCGAAAAGTTTACCAAGTGTTTTTATAAAATAAAATGTAAATTATGTTAAGAAAGTGATTTGTGGTAAAATTATCTTAATTTAAGTTTTATAAATTAATTCCTGTACGAATACGAACAAAACATATACGAATTCGTATGATTGGTATTCCTGAATACGAATACGTATAATTCTAATACGAATACGAAAATGTACGATACGTTCAAAAATTTCCCCTATTCCTCAATAGGAATTCGAACAGTTTTTGTTCGTGCATGAACGAATTTGTGTTCGATGTCATTTTAGTTAACGACAATGAAAATAAAAAAACAAAAATAAAGATGTAAAATATATTTTTTAAATTTTTTAAAGAAATTTATTTAATTTAATTATAAATTAATTAAATATTATTCATATATATAAGTACATATTTTAAGATCGAATATTATTGAATATTATTACAAATAATAAGAATAGAATTATTCTATACAGAAAAAAGTTGGTTTCCAATTTGGAATTACATATATGGGATTGTTGTTGTAAATTTCTCAAAGTAAGACCGCAGTTGTCTTTTTTTGAAGGAAATTTTACAACAAAAAATTTTCCCTCTGCCTACACTGTAAAAATTAAAATTTGTGGTACGTTCGTATTCAGGAATACCAATTTATTTTCGTATCGTATTAAATTTTCGTATCGTAAAAAGATTCGTAAAAATAAAAAAAAATTTTTTTGGTTGTTGTTGTTGTTGGGATATTTCTCTTTGTAAACATGTTTATTAACAGTGCCACATTTTTCTTATTACTATGGTTCGAAAAGATGATGTTGATTGTTTCATGTTCTACGTGCTTTTTTTTCATAATTATTTTTGTTTTTGCATTCCAAAATATATTTTGCATTTTTTTAGGATAAGCTAATGTGAGGAATTAAAAAACAATGGTTGAACTCAATTGGCTTCGATGTTTTCGAACCATAGTAATGAGAAAAATGCGACACTGGTAGTAAACATGTTTACAAAATGAAAAAGCCCAACAACAACCAACATTTTTTTCTTACGTTTTTCTGTTTATAACTTAATAAGAATAATTTTACCACAGATCACTTTCTTCTTAACATAATTTATATTTCATTTCATAAATACACTTGGTAAACTTTCCAATGGTAAGAAATCCTTTCTGTAGTTTTTAGGCGTGTTTTGGCATTGGTAGCGTTTCACAAAACAATTCATTTTAATTAAAAAAATTCTATTTTTATTACCAAATGATACAACATAATCAACTAAAATCTTTATAATGTTTTAATTATTTTAATTAACAATTTCAATATTTTTTTAAAGCACAAAATTTTACTGTCCATTTGAACAAAAACTAGTTTGGTAGATTTTTTCTTTGTAATATGAGACCGCCATATGCATTTTTTCTATAGTATAACACTTCTACGTAAAATAAACACACATACACAAAGATCATTAGCAATTTCTTAACACTGTAAATTTAAATAATATTATTTTGATTATTATGAATTCTACTTTATTACTAAATAAAAAAAACCTTAATATTATAAAATAATTAAAAATATTTTACTTACATCTTTATTTTCGTTGTTCTATTTTCAAAGTCGTTAACTAAAATGGCATCGAAAACAAATATGTTTTTGCACACACAAAAACTGTTCGAATTCGTATTGCGGAATAAGGGAAATTTTTGAACGTATCGTACAATTTCGTATTCGTATTAGAATTATACGTATTCGTATTCAGGAATACCAATCATACGAATTCGTATATTTTCGATTCGTATTCGTATTCAGGAATAGGGTAGCAGGATTAATTCTACTTTAGACTTCAAAATTTATCGGAAACCCACGTATACGGACGCTGTTATCCCTAGTTCTTCAAACCATCCCCATAATATTAAAATGTCAGCTTTCCACTCACTCATAGATAGACTAATAAACATCCCTCTGTCAAATTCAAATTATAACACTGAGCTTAACATAATTCTTCAAATAGCAACGAATAACGGATATGCAACTAGGACTATATTAAAGTTATTGAATAAAAAGCTAAAGCGTAAAACTCTAACGGGTATTTATCCACCGGATAGTCCAACGCGGGAAAATTGGCGTCGCTTAGAGTATATAGGAAAAACGAGCCAACGGATTAGCAACATCGTGTCCAATTATACCAATATTAGTTTTGCTTTTTATAATAACACAATAAAGAAAATGATTTTTAACAATAAACCTAGAGTTGATCGCCTTTCCAAATCTGGTGTCTATAGGATCAATTGCAATGATTGTAGTTTCTCCTATATTGGTCAGACTGGGCGCAATTTTGGAGTTAGAGCTAAAGATCATTTATCTGGTTGCAACCAATTAACTTTCCATAACCATTTAACTTCAGAAAATCATACAGCTAGCTTGAACAATTTAGACATATTACATATACAACCCAAAGGCAGACGTTTAGATACCTTAGAATCTTACGAAATTATAAAATCAATATTTCTTAACCAAAATATCCTTAACGAACAGAGAGAAATCCGGTTCTCACCAATTACTGACCCCGCCCTTTACTATTATCACGTACGCAATAATATACCTTGAATTTTGTTACTCAACCTATGGCTCATCGTCTACCTGCGCGATCCGTAGATTAATTTTTATTGCTTATTTTTTGTCCCTCCTTCTTTTATTTATATTTTGCTTTTTTGTACTATATAACAAAATTTTTACTAATACAAATCAGTAGATACTCCTGATGACGACCTAAAACAAGTCGAAATCAATCGAGTAATTTTTTAAACTTTTTGAAAATTATTCAAAATAATTCTGCGAAACAAAAAACAAGTGATTAATAAAAATGTGTTTATTAAGCAATATTTTATTCATTTTTATTAATTTAATGTATACAATTAAATAAAATAATGAATATAAATAATATTTATACCAATTAAAATGCTTAGCGGCAATTTAGAATCATAAAAAAGAAATATTCTTTAAATATTTATTTAGTTGTGAATTTTGGATGGTTTATCTCAGATTTTTATTACATATTTAAAATTTTACAAAGTACCAAGAAAAATTTAGTTGGGAGTAGTGTAAAGTGGGGGGTTCTGGATAATCCCAATCCCAAAAATTTTTCCATAGTAATTGGATATTGAATACTGTTTTTTCATTTCATCTTCATATAACTTGAGAAATATAGTAATGCCTCGGTAACTAAACTTCTTAAAACTGTATTCATCAATGGATTTTATTGAAATTTATGAAAGTTTGTTATCCGTCGGTTCAACTGTAATGAAGAATTTTGTTTTGGTTTTAAATTTCTATTTGATTTATTACTTTTAAAATTATTTCACACAAAAGTGTTCAAAAGCGGCGCGGGGTGCGACGTCCGACGTGCGATTTACAATATTTAATTTAGTAACTGTAACAAATATTAAATTTAAATGATTGTTGTTGTTATTGTGTTCGCAAAATATATAAAGATTAAGAAAATTGCATTTTATTTTTTATGTAGGTTAAAGATAAGAAAAGATCAGTTTTCATTTCTTTTACCAAAAATCATGAGAAGTACAGAATTGTTATTATTATTATATTTTATTTGTATGTACATATATCGAAATGCATAATATTACTAGATACGCGCGCACATATAGGAATTATTTTTATCGCAAATAAGAAAGATAAATCGCAAATAAGAAAGATAAAACTAAACTTGATCTTGAAAATGTATCGCTATACATATCATAACAACAGCAAATCTGATGGATGCAAATGAGAATTGAAAGTTTTAATATAATTAAAATATAGGTTAAATAATATTTTTTATCATATATTTTTTATAATTGTTATTGTTATAATCGGATTTCGCCTATTTTCGTAACAATTATAAAAAATCATGATCTGTTATGTTTTCGTTGCTATAGTGATAAGGGATAAGTCAACTGATTAAGTAAAAATAGAAATAAACGATGAGTGATAAAGGTGAAAAACGATGATAAGTTATGTCACATAACAATGCGTAGAAACTAATAATCATTTTGTATTTAGGATAGCATAATTGCATAGTCTAAAATAACAACGATGAAACGATAAAATTTTCTCGCGTAAATTTAGATTTTATATTTGGTTACGAATCACATTAGTGCATTTCACTATTAAGTCATTATTTTATTATTATATTTTGTTATGGTAACCAGCGACAAATCATTAATGAAAATTACTACTTAATTTACTAAAAATTACGTTATTTATCGCATAATAATATATCAAAAATTTAGTTTACATGTCAATTTTAAAGTTTAATAAACTTAATTATGAAAACTCATATATATTTAAGTAAACCAATCAGAAAGTAATTCTTAAAAATATATTTCATGTTTAAACTGATCAGAGTATCATCAAAGATATTAACTATTCTACAACAAAATAAATGGCAACGACCTGCGCAACTACATTATCGCTATACAGTACAAAACTGATAAATAAAACACAGTGCAAAGCTGACAACTTTAAATAAAGTTAATGTTAATTACACGTAATTTACAAACTTTTTGATATGATATTCAAAAGTTGAATGCAATAAAGTTACAGCATTTATTTTTTACATAACCGAAATGAAATTTAATATACATTTAAAATTATTTAAAAATGTGGCGTAGTCAATATTGGGTCTAACCACATTATCGAAGAAATTGAAGAACACTTTGATGACAGTGATAACAAATCACAGGCTTTAATATTAAAAATCAAGATATTTAAAAAAGAAAAGAGCTGATAGAAATATTATTTTATTTTATTAGGCTAATGTCAATCATTGTTCAGTTAATTCGTAAATTGTGTTAAGTATTATATGTAGTAGTATACAGCTTTACTCTAGATCAATGTAACAAAAAATGATATAAAGTTTATAAAATATGTTTAAAAAATTATAAAAGTAATTAAATGTTGTAAAAATTGCAATTTTTTTTAATTATGTAAATTTAATGAAAAGTGGCAAAAATATATAAAACTTATAGTACCTTAGTTAAAACAATATAACAATTATATTATAAAATTTAAAGAAATTTAAAGATATAAAAAGTTATGAAATTTATTAAAATTTATAAAAATTAGTTATATATTGTTATTGTTATGAAAAGTTATAAACTTTGAACAAAAAATATGTTAAAAGTTATAATAACGTTAAAAGTTATAAAAGAAATACCTGAAAAGTTATAATAAGTTAAAAAAGTATTAAAAAGTTATAAAAAATAATAATAAATTTTAAAAATTATAAAAAACGTTATTAAGTTTATAAAGTATTTGTACGTTGAGTTTGGATTTGTTTATTTTTAAGTATTACATGAAACTATACTTGTTTCGACTCGGCCGATCATTTATTCTGTTGTCCGCTATTTAAAAAGTAAAATAACAAATTTAAAATTTATAAAATTAAAATAAAAACCTACCTGAAAATAAAAAAATAAAAACAAAAAATTTAAACATACAAAAAATAATTACAAACGAATTATGAAAATTAAAAATTGAAATCTAAAAATTTATTAAAAAAATAAAAAAAATATTCGATTAAATATTCATTTTCTTGTTATTAGTGTTCTTATTATTTGATTATCATAATTTATTTTGTCGGCGGACAATCAAAAATAAACAAAAACCGAAAGAGGACTTACACGGACATTCAAATAAAAGTAGGATAGTAAATTATTTAAATAGTTTAAATGCAGTAAAGTTATGACATTTTTTGTTTATATAAAACGAAAAATGAATAATAAAAATGCATTGTTACTTGTCTATAAAAGATCATAAAGAAGAAGTTTCACATACATAACTAGATGGTATGATGAGCTCGAACTTATATTTTATGAAATATATTTCGAGTCTTATTGGGCCTGACCACATTATCGGATAAATTGAAGAACACTTTGATGACAGCGATAACAAAGCACATGCTTTAATATTAAAAATGATTATATTTAAAAAAGAAAACTAGGCTAATGTACTACTATATTTATCATTGTTCAGTTAATTCGTAAATTGTGCTAAGTATTATAGTAGTATACAGCTTTACCTAGATCAATGTAACACAAAATGTTTACAAGTTTATAAAGTATGTTTAAAAATCATAAAATATAAAAGTAATTAAATGGTGTAAAAATTGCAATTTTTTATAAATTATACAAATTTAATGAAAAGTGGCAAAAATGTATAATATTTATAGTACATAAGTTAAAACAATATAACAATTATATTATAAAATATAAAGACATTTAAAGATATAAAAAGTTATAAAATTTATTAAAAGTTATAAAGATTAGTTGTAAGAGTTATGAAAATTTATAAACTTTGAACAAAAAATATATTAAAAGTTATAATAACGTTAAAAGTTATAAAAGAAATACGTGAAAAAACAGAATTAGTTATAAAAATTATTAAAAAGTTATAAAAAATAATAATAAATTTTAAAAATTATGAAAAATCTTATTAAAAGTTATTTTAGTAACAAAAAATGTTATTAAGTTTATAAAGTATTTGTACATTGAGTTTGAAGATTTGTTGTAATACTTAAATTACATGAAATTATACTTGCTCCGACTCGGAAGATCTTTTATTCTGTTGTCCTCTATTTAAAAAGTAAAATAACAAATTAAAATTTTATAAAATTAAAATAAAAACCTGAAAATAAAAAAATATAAAATTTAAACATAAAAAATATTAATTACAAACGAATTTTGAAAATTAAAAAAATTAAAATCTAAAAATTTATTAAAAAATAAAAAAAAATTTATTAATTGAAAAATGCGTGCAACAATTACTGGTGGAAGTACTGTGTTCTAGTGGTGAGAGGTGGTATTGAATTAATTAAGCATAATAAAGTTTGTGACATGTAGTTGTGAGATCTGGCGACGAGAAGCTTAACTAGTTAGTAGTACTAATAATCATTTTACTGATAGAAAGTAGCGCTCTTAGTAGTGAGAATTGGTGTGTATTTTATGCATTAATTTACTATACTAAAGTAAGTTACTACTACTAGTGGTGTCTAATTAAATGTAATTAAAGTATATAAAACTTTTAATGACTTTTAAAAACAATAAAAATTTAATGAAAAGTGATATAAATGTATAAAACTTATAGTATCTAAATTAATACAGTTATTAAAAGTTATATAAAGACATTTACAGCTATAGAAACTTATGAAATGTATTAAAAGTTATAAAAAATTAGTTGTAAGAGTTATGAAAAATTGTAAACTTTGAACAAAAAAATATGATGTTGAAAGTTATAATGACTAAGAATTATAAAAAAAAAAATACGCAAAAAGTTGTAATAAGATATAAAAATTATAAAAAGTTATAAAAAATGATAAATTTTAAAAATTATAAAAAATGTTATTTAAAGATATAATAAGCAACAAAAAACGTTATTAAGTTTATAAAGTATTTCTAAAAAATTATAAAAAATAAGCTATCTTTAAAATGGTATCAAAAATTGTAAATTTTTTAAAAACTACGGGTCAAAAATTATAAAGTTTAAGAGTTATAAAGAGTTGTAAAATTTGTATAAAAAATATGCTATTATAAGTTATAAAAGTTATTAAAACGTAATAAAAACAGTAATAATAAATTTTAGAAAATGAATAAATGTTATTAAAATTATAATAAGTAACAAAAAATTAATAAATTTATAAAAAGGTAACAAAACCGTTATCAAATTTATAAAATTTGTTTAAAAAATCATAAAAAGTAGTAAAATGGTATAAAAATTATAATTTTTTTAAAAACATATACAATATTTATGAATAGTGACAATATTGAATAGTAAATTATAGTAGGTAATTAAAAAAGAGTTATTAAATATAATAAAAAGTTTAAAAAAATTATTGTTGATAAAGATTGGTTGTTGCTATTTATAATTGCACGATCTATGTACTTATGTAGCGAGAACAAAAGTTGCAGCATTTATTTTTTATATAACCGAGAGCTATTAATCAAATTTGATATAAATTAAAAATTATTTAAGATTTAATTTAGCATCTCAAATATGTTATAAAAAATATAAGGTGAACCAACTAAAATTCATATCAACATAAATACGATATTTTAATATTTCAATAATAAATATTTAATATTTCAATAATAAAACGAAAGAATATTTCGTTTTTATACTTCTTAATTGCCACTAAGCATTTTAGTTAGTACAAATATTATGAATATTTGTTATTTTATTAAATTGTATACGTTGGATTAATAGAAGTAACAAATAAAATATTGGTTGAAGAATTTTCAATTGAAAATATTCAATGTTTTCGTGTTGCAGGCAAAATAAGTAGGCAAACTCAATTCGAACGGGTTTTCTTACTTATTTAAGATGGCGGCAAATAAGTAAATAAGTTTGAAATAAGTATCCGTTTCGAAAAGGGCCTTATTATTTTATAGTTGACTATAACCATAGAGTAAGTAATGTTATAAAGAGTAACGAAAAGAGGAAAAAATTTCATCAAAAATGCGTGGGTTATGAATTTTAAATGGATTATACAATACACTTACACAATCGTGGCGGTTGTATTAAATAAATTGGAAATGTGTTTCAACAAACCAATATATGTTGGGATGTGCATATTAGATCTAGTTAAAACTACATTATATTATTTTCATTATGACTAATGGTGCCGAAGTTGGATACAAATTTGTAATACTGAAACAGATAGTTTAGTTTACGAAGTGTTTTGTCCAGATGTATATGAATCCATCATAAAAGATTGTTATAAGTAACTAATTTTTTATAACTTTTAATACATTTCATAAGTTTCTATAGCTGTAAATGTCTTTATATAACTTTTAATAACTGTATTAATTTAGATACTATAAGTTTTATACATTTATATCACTTTTCATTAAATTTTTATTGTTTTTAAAAGTCATTAAAAGTTTTATATACTTTAATTACATTTAATTAGACACCACTAGTAGTAATAACTTACTTTAGTATAGTAAATTAATGCATAAAATACACACCAATTCTCACTACTAAGAGCGCTACTTTCTATCAGTAAAATGATTATTAGTACTACTAACTAGTTAAGCTTCTCGTCGCCAGATCTCACAACTACATATCACAAACTTTATTATGCTTAATTAATTCAATACCACCTCTCACCACTAGAACGCAGTACTTCCACCAGTAATTGTTGCACGCATTTTTCAATTAATATTTTTTTTTTTTTTTAATAAATTAGTAGATTTTAATTTTTTTAATTTTCAAAATTCGTTTGTAATTAATATTTTTATGTTTAAATTTTATATTTTTTTATTTTCAGGTTTTTATTTTAATTTGTTATTTTACTTTTTAAATAGAGGACAACAGAATAAAAGATCTTCCGAGTCGGAGCAAGTATAATTTCATGTAATTTAAGTATTACAACAAATCTTCAAACTCAATGTACAAATACTTTATAAACTTAATAACATTTTTTGTTACTAAAATAACTTTTAATAAGATTTTTCATAATTTTTAAAATTTATTATTATTTTTTATAACTTTTTAATAATTTTTATAACTAATTCTGTTTTTTTCACGTATTTCTTTTATAACTTTTAACGTTATTATAACTTTTAATATATTTTTTGTTCAAAGTTTATAAATTTTCATAACTCTTACAACTAATCTTTATAACTTTTAATAAATTTTATAACTTTTTATATCTTTAAATGTCTTTATATTTTATAATATAATTGTTATATTGTTTTAACTTATGTACTATAAATTTTATACATTTTTGCCACTTTTCATTAAATTTGTATAATTTATAAAAAATTGCAATTTTTACACCATTTAATTACTTTTATATTTTATGATTTTTAAAGATACTTTATAAACTTGTAAACATTTTGTGTTACATTGATCTAGGGTAAAGCTGTATACTACTATAATACTTAGCACAATTTACGAATTAACTGAACAATGATAAATATAGTAGTACATTAGCCTAGTTTTCTTTTTTAAATATAATCATTTTTAATATTAAAGCATGTGCTTTGTTATCGCTGTCATCAAAGTGTTCTTCAATTTATTCTATAATGTGGTCAGGCCCAATAAGACTCGAAATATATTTCATAAAATATAAGTTCGAGCTCATCATACCATCTAGTTATGTATGTGAAACTTCTTCTTTATGATCTTTTATAGACAAGTAACAATGCATTTTTATTATTCATTTTTCGTTTTATATAAACAAAAAATGTCATAACTTTACTGCATTTAAACTATTTAAATAATTTACTATCCTGCTTTTATTTGAATGTCCGTGTAAGTCCTCTTTCGGTTTTTGTTTATTTTTGATTGTCCGCCGACAAAATAAATTATGATAATCAAATAATAAGAACACTACACAAGAAAATGAATATTTAATCGAATATATTTTTTATTTTTTTAATAAATTTGTAGATTTCAATTTTTAATTTTCATAATTCGTTTGTAATTATTTTTTGTATGTTTAAATTTTTTGTTTTTATTTTTTTATTTTCAGGTAGGTTTTTATTTTAATTTTATAAATTTTAAATTTGTTATTTTACTTTTTAAATAGCGGACAATAGAATAAATGATCGGCCGAGTCGGTACAAGTATAGTTTCATGTAATACTTAAAAATAAACAAATCCAAACTCAACGTACAAATACTTTATAAACTTAATAACGTTTTTTATAATTTTTAAAATTTATTATTATTTTTTATAACTTTTTAATACTTTTTTAACTTATTATAACTTTTCAGGTATTTCTTTTATAACTTTTAACGTTATTATAACTTTTAACATATTTTTTGTTCAAAGTTTATAACTTTTCATAACAATAACAATATATAATTAATTTTTTTAAATTTTAATAAATTTCATAACTTTTTATATCTTTAAATTTCTTTAAATTTTATAATATAATTGTTATATTGTTTTAACTAAGGTACTATAAGTTTTATATATTTTTGCCACTTTTCATTAAATTTACATAATTAAAACAAAAAATTGCAATTTTTACAACATTTAATTACTTTTATAATTTTTTAAACATACTTTATAAACTTGATATCATTTTTTGTTACATTGATCTAGAGTAAAGCTGTATACTACTACATATAATACTTAGCACAATTTACGAATTAACTGAACAATGATTGACATTAGCCTAATAAAATAAAATAATATTTCTATCAGCTCTTTTCTTTTTTAAATATCTTGATTTTTAATATTAAAGCCTGTGATTTGTTATCACTGTCATCAAAGTGTTCTTCAATTTCTTCGATAATGTGGTTAGACCCAATATTGACTACGCCACATTTTTAAATAATTTTAAATGTATATTAAATTTCATTTCGGTTATGTAAAAAATAAATGCTGTAACTTTATTGCATTCAACTTTTGAATATCATATCAAAAAGTTTGTAAATTACGTGTAATTAACATTAACTTTATTTAAAGTTGTCAGCTTTGCACTGTGTTTTATTTATCAGTTTTGTACTGTATAGCGATAATGTAGTTGCGCAGGTCGTTGCCATTTATTTTGTTGTAGAATAGTTAATATCTTTGATGATACTCTGATCAGTTTAAACATGAAATATATTTTTAAGAATTACTTCCTGATTGGTTTACTTAAATATGTATGAGTTTTCATAATTAAGTTTATTAAACTTTAAAATTGACATGTAAACTAAATTTTTGATATATTATTATGCGATAAATAACGTAATTTTTAGTAAATTAAGTAGTAATTTTCATTAATGATTTGTCGCTGGTTACCATAACAAAATATAATAATAAAATAATGACTTAATAGTGAAATGCACTAATGTGATTCGTAACCAAATATAAAATCTAAATTTACGCGAGAAAATTTTATCGTTTCATCGTTGTTATTTTAGACTATGCAATTATGCTATCCTAAATACAAAATGATTATTAGTTTCTACGCATTGTTATGTGACATAACTTATCATCGTTTTTCACCTTTATCACTCATCGTTTTTTTCTATTTTTACTTAATCAGTTGACTTATCCCACACTATTGCAACGAAAACATAACTGATTATGATTTTTTATAATTGTTACGAAAATAGGCGAAATCCGATTATAACAATAACAATTATAAAAAATATATGATAAAAAATATTATTTAACCTATATTTTAATTATATTAAAACTTTCAATTCTCATTTGCATCCATCAGATTTGCTGTTGTTATGATATGTATAGCGATACATTTTCAAGATCAAGTTTAGTTTTATCTTTCTTATTTGCGATTACATAAAAATAATTCCTATATGTGCGCGCGTATCTAGTAATATTATGCATTTCGATATATGTACATACAAATAAAATATAATAATAATAACAATTCTGTACTTCTCATGATTTTTGGTAAAAGAAATGAAAACTGATCTTTTCTTATCTTTAACCTACATAAAAAATAAAATGCAATTTTCTTAATCTTTATATATTTTGCAAACACAATAACAACAACAATCATTTACTATCATTTAAATTTTTATATTTGTTACAGTTACTAAATTAAATATTGTAAATCGCACGTCGGACGTCGCACCCCGCGCCGCTTTTGAACACTTTTGTGTGAAATAATTTTAAAAGTAATAAATCAAATAGAAATATAAAACCAAAAGTTTTCCAAAGTTACTAAAATAATTAATTTTTATTTAATTTACTATCGAAACAATATTCTTGCATTCATTCAACATTCTATTTCGAATTTATGTAACAAAATTCTTCATTACAGTTGAACCGACGGATAACAAACTTTCATAAATTTCAATAAAATCCATTGATGAATACAGTTATAAGAAGATTTAGTTACCGAGGTATTACTATATATCTCAAGAACAAAATTCTTCATTACAGTTGAACCGACGGATAATAAACTTTCATAAATTTCAATAAAATCCATTGATGAATACAGTTATAAGAAGATTTAGTTACCGAGGCATTACTATATTTCTCAAGTTATATGAAGATGAAATGAAAAAACAGTATTCAATATCCAATTACTATGGAAATTTTTTTGGGATTATCCAGAACCCCCCACTTTACACTACTGTTGGGTTCTCATTTAATAGCGGAATAATTATTTTACGTGTAAAGCTCGATTTATATTGTACGTTCCTTTCAGTTCCTGCACTTACCGTGTTCAGGCACCATCAATTTATACTATCAGTGCTATCAGTTCAGACTTTTTCATCGTATGATTATCGTATATATTTGTATTTTTTGGTTACGTATAAAAGTAAAAGATACATAAAAAATCAAAATGTTTTAGTAGCAATTTAATTTTTGTGTATGCAAGTTTGGGAAATGAAGTTTATCACGCGAAAGATACATATAATAAAATAATAAATAGTTCATACTAAGAGAAAATGTTTTGGCATTTGAAATTTTGGAAATCTGTTCCATAGGATAAGGCTCCCAAATGACTCACCCTATCTGCCATAAACATTTTACCGTTTCATACACCAAACACCCTGTATAAACGTTAAATAACAAGAAAAAAATTTAAAACGGATACAATAGAAAATATGAACACATGTTTTATTGCTCAGTTCATCAAATAATCTAAATACATACTCGGATGCTCAGTCCTTACTTTATTTTCCTTTAACAATTTTTTTTTTTATATTTTATAGTTTTAGACTATAACAACTTACTGGGATAATTTAAAAGGCATATAAGAAAAATTTAGTTGCGACAAACATTAGCCGAAGATGAAGAGAATATAAAAAGAAATTATTTCACACATGCTGCATTCTTCGTATCTTTGGTATGGTTACGTATAGACTAAACGATAACAAAAAATCCAAAAATGTTTTAGTAGCAATTTAATTTTATTTTGATTTTTGTTGTTGGAATATATACATATGAATCGCGTTCAGACTTCAGACAAAACATTCTTTTCAACAATATTTCTAAAACACGGTACGGAAGGAACTGAACGTAATGTATAATATAAATACTCATATAGAAAATATATGTAACAATGTTTTTTTTTTTTGTCAGACACTGTACTTGAAGGAACTGAAAGGAACGTATACTATAAATCGACCTTAATCAGTTAAACTCCGTACCGTCTGTTTACATTATCCATGCTCTACCCGTGAATTGTGTGTGTAAATTAAAACATTTTAATGTACAAAATATATATTATTTGGGTTCTTGTACATCTTTATTTTAATCGTTAAATATATATTTTGCTATCCACAAAGATCTAGATATATCATCCTAAATCTAAAATAATAAAATATTGACATTCAAATATCAACAAAAATGGCACTAAATTAAACTGGAACCAGTCAGGAATAAAAACTTAATAGAATAAGAATGCGATAAATGGCATTTCAATGTTATTACCCAGTCAAACTTAATATTCATGTTTAGGCCGTTAGTGAATGTGTTAAAAATATTTAGTTAAAAATTTGATAAAATAAAATTCTTGTGACGTATATTTTTAAACAAAAAAGTTAAATTTGCTGTGTGAATGTGTTAAAATTTTGACACATAAAAATGAATCGCTTGTCCAAGAAATATACTCCAATTTTATTTTTAATTTTATTATAATATAAAAAAATATAAAAATAATGAGGCTGTTGTTCGGAAATACGGAAGGAAATTGAGAGAAGTAACTATTGTATATATTCGAGATGATTATAATTTTTGTTATTTAATATAATTGTTTTAAATTTTAGCCTTTAGAATACTGTAAATTACGAAATATTTCAGTTTCCGAAAGATAGTAGAATTATTGCCAATTAAGTAACACGGCTGGAGCAAAGAACTGATTGTGTTTTTATACTGGATGGCGGCAGGGTGTAATTATCGCGTAGTTGCTGGTTTTGTTGGTATTAGTCCGTAAGTTCATAAGTTGTAAGAGTTTAAATAGTATAATTAAATATATTTTCTCTGTAGCTTTACAGTTAAATCAATAATTCACAAAATGTTAAATTATTTTATTCATAATATGCGATACATTATTAATCCTACATTGTATAATGAATGGTTTAATAGATGAATGTCACGACGTATTGGTTTAATAGATGAATGTCATATAAGAATTAAGTGTCCAGTCAATAAGCATGATGAATACCTCAATTATAAAAGCTTTTACTCCATCCACTCAGTGCCAAGCCGTAGTAAACAGCAACCATTTATTTAACGACGTGTTCATCGGATTTCCAGAATCAGTACATGATACAAGGGTTTTCAATAACAGCCCTTTGTATCCTTTTGGATCAATTATAATAAATAAAGTATAATAATTTCAAAAATAAAAACAATCCATTTATTTCATCCTTATTTTAAGTATTTTATTATTTTTACGGCTACTACTCACATTATTTACTATCAAAAAAGTATGGGGCTTTCTTAGGATTTATACTGTTTTTGATAACCGTTTTGACGCATTTCCATTTAAATTTTACTGGGTTTGGGTTCGACTCGTCCCTCGTAAACTGTGGTAGTACGCAATCGTTATTTTGTTCGTTTGGGGTGAACACTTTTTGTAGATGGTTAGAGAAAGCGATGGCCTTTTCTAAGTCACTTCTGGCCCAGTGACCATCTGGTTTCCTTATCGGTGGGTTCGATATCTCTGGAAATTTAAAAATTCTTGCTGCCTTCCACAGTGAGTAATCGGTTTTTTCTGTTGCTGTGAGCTCACTTAGGTAATTCTGTATTCCTAAATTTTGTTCTTCCCGAATTGCTTCTCTCAGAGCTTTAATAGCTCTATTTAATTTCCATTTATGCAAAGGAGATCGGTGGAGCTGCCACAGCCGCCGAATTGCCCGCTTCTCTGCCAATAATTTTTGAATGTTACTTGAAAGCCTTGTATTATTTTCGGAATTTTTGTTAACCGGAGTAGCTTTTTTTGCAGCCATTTCCATTATTTGACTTAAGTTTTCTATCGCGGCATCAATGTCTTCTGGTGTGCGAAGTGGAACATTGAGATGACAATTCACATTTACTATGTTTCTATAGAGAACCCATTTCGTTAGTTTGTTTGTTAAACGTTGGGGTGGTTCAGTTTTTAATGCTTGGGTACTTAATGTTACTATTATTGGTGAGTGATCTGATGATAAATCATAACAGTCAACGACTTGAGCATTGTTGCGCGCTATTCCTCGTATTACACAGAAATCTATTAAATCAGGAATTTTCTTTCTATCTGTAGGCCAATATGTAGTGTCCAGATGATAAATAATCTAGGTTTTTCTCGTTTATTGCTTCGTAAAGTTGCTTGCCCTTGGGTGACGTCAACCTCGAACCCCATTGCACATGTTTAGCGTTGTAATCACCCCCTGCTAGAAATTTGATTCCCAACTGATTGAAGTAATCGATAAATTGTTGTTTTTTAATTGCGTGTTTCGGTGGGCAGTAGACAGCCATTATTAAAAATTTCCCAGGCCATTCTTCCAAACTGATAGTTGTAGCTTGAATGTGATCTTTAGCATATTTCTGGAGCTCGTAGTGCTTTAATCTTCTTTTTATTAAGACTGCAGTGCCGCCGTGTGCTTTTCCATCCGGATGTTTGGTGTCATAAACGGAATAGCCGGTAATATTAAAAAAATTTTGTTTTGTGAAGTGTGTTTCAGATATTAACATGATGTCTATATTTTGTTCGATAAGAAAGGCTTGTACCTCAGCTTTATGTTGCGAGAGCCCGTTGGCATTCCAAATAGCTATTTTTAGAAATGTCATGACCTAATAACTGGAAAAATGATCAAAGAATTACCAGATACATGCATAAAATATATAACATATATTTTTAACGCGATTATGAGATGTGGATACTTTCCCCAAAAATGGAAAATATCTCAAATTATCATGATTCGTAAGCCAGGTAAAGACGAAACCCAAGTCTCGTCGTACAGGCCAATAAGTCTACTCCCGATAATTTCAAAGCTTTTTGAAAAGATGCTACTACAACAACTAATACCTATACTGTCTGAAGGTCGCATTATACCAGATCACCAATTTGGATTTAGAGAGCAACACGGCACAATAGAACAGGTGCACAGAATTGTAAATACAATTAAATTTTCCTTAGAAGAAAAGAAATATTGCTCGGCAGTTTTCTTGGATATTGCGCAAGCTTTCGACAAAGTATGGCATGAAGGATTAATTTACAAAATTAAAACTCTTCTGCCTAGCCAATTTCATTCAATTCTTGAAAACTACTTAGCCCAAAGGATGTTCCAGGTGAAACAAAATACGGCCACTACTGATCTAGCCGAGATAAAGGCAGGAGTACCGCAAGGTAGTGTATTGGGACCTGTGCTATACTTGCTATTCACAGCTGACTTACCAATAACTGAAAAAATTGTCACTTCAACTTTTGCTGATGACACAGCTATATTATTTTCGCACAAAAATCCTCAAACAGCATCGAGGGAATTACAAGAACATCTACACAAAATAGAAGATTGGTTAAAAACTTGGCGGATAAAGACGAATGAATGTAAATCAACTCATGTAACATTCACATTGAATAAACGTACATGCCCAGGAGTAAAATTAAACAATATCACAAACAAACGTCAAATATCTCGGTCTTCATCTCGATAGAAGATTGACATGGAAAAAGCACATTGAAACAAAACGCAATCAATTAAAAATAAAATTTTCTAAAATGTACTAGATAATCGGTAGAAAATCGAAACTCTCTCTAGATTGCAAGGTTCTACTATACAAAGCGATCCTAATCCCCATATGGACATATGGAATCCAACTATGGGGCTCAACTAGTGCATCAAATATAGATATTGTACAAAGAACGCAAGCAAAGATACTTCGTAGCATTACAAATGCCCCTTGGTATATTCGAAACAGCAACATCCATAGAGATTTAGGAATCAAAACTGTTAAAGAGACAATTAAATCATGCAGTCTAAAGTACCAACTGAAACTGGAATCACACCCTAACGAATTAGCTAGAGAACTACTAAGGCAACCGAAATACAGACGGCTGCGCAGGGCAGATCCTCTAGATTTAATTAACTGAGAAATATAATCTAATAATTACGTGCATGATGAGCTAACACACTAAAATTTAAGTAAATAATAATAATTTAATAATAATAATGCATAATGATATTAAGTATTAACATAGGTTAAGGCTTAATTTAAAATAAAATATAGTTTTTAAGAATTTCACACTTCTTGTTAGTTTCGTATAAAGAAAGATTCAAGAATAAAGCCTTTGGCAATAGTTACAAAAAAAAAAAAAAAAAAAAAAAAGTATGGGGTTATGTTTTTTAACATCCTGTCAAAATTTATAGACGGTCTAGAGTTCGTAAAAAAATTTTGTGGTGAATAAAATATAATTTTTAATTTTCCTGTCAAAATTTAAATTTTTAAAGGACTAGGCACACCAAGCGTCGACGGCGAGCGGCAAATTTAAAAATGCATTACTTTATTTATGTATTGTATAGAAACGATAGTATAAACAATTACAGTAAAACTTCCATAAACGACCACCTCTAGGAGAAGACCCCTTCCTGTACGATTCATTTAAGCATTAAACCGTTTTTATTTAAAGTAAAACCTTCTCTCTAAAAAGACCACCTCCCAAACCCAACCGCGACCATGATTTAATAGTACATCGAGAAACAATCACACTCTTCGAAACGACCACTTTTCAATATTTATTATTTTTTTCTAATTAAGATACAAAATTAATTTTGTTTGTATTATGTTACTACATATAGTACATATCTAATCGGTTAAAATGCACTCAAACTATTTATCAAAGAATGATCAAAGAGAAACGAAGAATTATATGTATATTAGTCCAGGACATGGCTGAATTGCCATTCAACCAACTTACAGGTAAAATCTATCAAATCATTATTTCTGCCTGCAAATACTACGAGTGTAAGTCAACTACTTGTCCAAGACATCATCCAAAATTTTAAACTACATTATCCGCGCTTCCCGATAACTATTGAAAAGTATTTTTTGAAATCTGGAATACTGCCAAGTTTTCATACTGCCATAAACATTTCTGAAAATCTGGATATTCAAAGTGACATAATTTCTTTAGCAAACCTTGTCAATTTAGAACTCGACTTCGATACCAATATTGACTTGGATGATATAACTAGCTTGGGACGAATGGGAAACCGAGTTGTTGAATTCAGACGTGACCAATTTTAATAAAGACGTGGAAAACGAGGAATCCGATGATGAAGAGTTCAACCATAATGTTACTACTAAAAGCTTGGAAGCAGTAGCTGATTTAAAACGAGTATCGTTGAATTTAGGAAATAGTGAGGTAACGACTCATTTTTATGAATGCGAGTGATTACTGGGAAAAGAAATCATTCAGCAGAGTTGATTAGTTGATTATTTCACGCCAAAATAATGCATAATACGTACAATAATACAACAACATAGTTGTTATATTTTAGAATATTTTTTTTTTGAATTTTTCCCTAATACGTCCACCTCTCAAAACGACCATTTTTCTCTGATACGCAAGGTGGTCGTTTTACAGAAGTTTTACTGTATATACCAAATATTTATAAAAAACATTACAAACTTTGGATTTTTAATAGAAAAATTGTAATTTTAAGAAATTTTATCGAATGAAGTTGCATCCGCCACCGCGAAATTATGTCCCTCACCAAGCGGCCAAAAAAATTCGTCCATCGCCGCCGAACATAACCTAAAAATAATCATACTTCAATTGTGGCCCATACATTTCTCATTCGTCATTCACGTATGCACTCATATTATTTACCAATATTAAAGACTAATAAAACAACAATCTAAAATTCTCAAAATTATCCAAAACAAAAAAGACGCCGCGCCGCTCTTGGTGTGAATGGATGTGCACGTCGAGTTGTATGGAACATTTGGGATTTGTCACGCCGCGCTTGGTGTGTCTTGTCCTTAACAGGGTTTTTAATACATTCACGAACAGCCTAAGAAACCGAATTTCCCCTTCGTAAAATTTTAGGCGTCACTTAATAAGAAAATAGTGCGCGCTATTTCTCGCTCGAGAATAAGAAAAACTTAAAAATACGATTTTTTGTTGTGATTTATGCACAGCAAAAGAAGATAAATTTGTGATGCGGGGGGTGGAAGCCATATTCATTTTGTGTACATTTTTTGCTTTTACTATTTCATTTATTAAATAAAATTATTTTAATATTTTTTCATATTATGTGATTAATTTTAATAATGTGTGATAAAGTAAAAATGGTGTTTTAGTGAATTTTGTTAAAAATTAATTTGTTAATGGTATGATAATAGTCGGAGTGTAAACGCTATTTTACTACTATATTTTAATTTTGTTTAGTTTATTTCCTCTTTTCATTGTGATGTAAAAGCATCTCGTGTATGTGTACATTTTCAAATATGAAATTTATATATAAAAATATATAACAACATGAACAAATATGAAATTTCTCTAAAAGACATTTCACAATAAACAACAGCTGTTTGTAAACGAACAGCTGTCACTTAAAATTATTATTTTTGGATGGTTCGAATGTTAAACAAAAAAAAGAAAAACAATTGGTTAAAATTCGTATTTTTTAAGTTCTTATTCCTGACTGGTTGAGGCTTTAGATTTTTATGGAAGAAAGAGACAGAAAATAAGTCACTCCACCAGCTTACTAAAGGTATAACCAGCGAGTCTGTAAGAAATTTAAGTAACATAGCGACATCTGAAAAATGTATTGTTACGGTGACACCTAGATTAGAATAGAATAAGTTAATTTCATTAATTGTTCAAATGCATTTATGAATTATACTCAACATTAAGGCGTCATTTCTATACTAACATATTTGCTCAATTCTTGATGCGCATTTAGGATTATTCTAGAAACAAATATTTTGGTATATAAAGGCGCGCGTTGACGTGGAATGCTGAGTCTTATTTTAAACGTGATACAGTGAAGGTTAAATAGAAAGATTATTAAAGTGATTTTTAAAGCGATTATTAAAGTGATAATTAAAAAGTGTGTTATAATTAAAACAATTAATTGTGAATTTTGTGTTGTATAATAAATTGTGTTGTGTAAATAAATTGTGTGAGTTCAAATTTGAAGCAGTTGTATTTTATTCACAATCCAGTGATTCGAACCTTGAGTGACAAGGCAAAATCGTAACAATTGGTGACAGCGGTGAGATTGTGAATAATAAGGAAAATGATTCTCTACGAATTAAAGCTTGCGCAATTAAAGGAGCAACTGAAACAGCGAGGTTTGGCCAGTGAAGGCACGAAAGCTAGTTTGATGGAGCGACTACGTGAGGCCATGGAGAAGGAAGGCTTAAATCCAGACAAGTATGATTTCGAGGAGGAAAAAACGGATGAGATCAGTGTGGACCAGAAAGAAAAGGACGAGCAAACGGTGCTCGGAACAACACAAAACCCATCTGGAAGTTTCGATTTATGGCAGTTGATGGCTGCTATGAATATGATGGGACAACAGTTGACGCAACAAGGGGCGGACATTAAACATCAAATGAAACAGCAGATGTTACAAGCGGAGCAACAAGGGGCGGACATTAAACAACCGAACCAGGAAATGAAACAGCAGATGTTACAGATGGAGCAACAAGGGGCAGACATTAAAAACCAAATAGAAGATGGCCAAAAGAAAATAGACGAGAGGTTTCTGGAGTTATCTTCTACACTACACGGTAAAGTGGAAAAACTGCAAACAGAAGTACACGCGGAAATTCAAAATGTTAAAGGGACGGTTCAACAAAAATTTGAATCGGTTAAACAAGATTTTCAACGTCTTGAGAAGGAGCTCCAAGATGTCAAGGCGAATGGAACGACACATCAAGTGATCCAGACGGTTAATGCAGTTAATATAAAACCACCAACATTTGATGGAACAACATCCTTCAGTATTTTTAAGTTCCAGTTCGAAACGGCGATTAAGCAAAATCAGTGGACTGAAGAACAATGTGTTGCAGCGTTAATTGTGGCTCTTAAAGGCGAAGCGGCAGAAACACTACAAATAATTCCCGAGCAAGAACGGAACGTTTACATGGGAATTATGAAAGCGCTAGATCGAAAATACGGAAGTGACCACAAACGGGAAATCTATCGCATGGAATTGAAGGGTCGATACCAAAGAGGAGGAGAATCGCTACAGGAATTTTCATCGGCAATTGAGCGGCTCGCGCATTTAGCACATTCAAATATGTCGGCCGATTACATGGAGCAAATTAAAATAGATGCATTCATTGACGGTATTCGAGATCCTGAGACACGCAGAGCAGTGATGTTGTCACCTAAGGCAACTTTTACGGAAACCATCGCTTGTGCGTTAACAAACGAAACTGCTCAGGCCATCGTCAAACCAGCAATGAAAATTCGCCGAGTGGAGATTGATTCCAGAATAGACACCGAGCGGGCTACGCCAAGGTTCAGATATGGAAGTGGCAAAATTAAATGCTGGGTGTGTGAAAGGACGGGTCACATCTCACGGGACTGCTGGGAGATTAGGAAGAAACGAGCAAGGTCGCCATCTCCTATTAAGCGTAGACCAAACGAGGAGCAGATACAATCCAGAAAGGAGGATCAGACGACAGCGGAGTCGTTATACTAAAAAGAGTCAGTTTGAAGGGGCAGAAGCTGACTCCCACAACCGATTGCTCCATAACCTCCATCCATGTTTCGAGAATAGCAAGATGCGGTGACAGCTTGACAATTGAAGCCGATATTGATGGGAAGAAATGCATGATCACGCTAGATACGGGAGCAACTCATACGATTGTTCGTGAGGATATTATCGATGGAATTATGGAACCAGCTAATGGAATGAAATTACGAACGGCGACTGGAGAAAATTCAGCAATAAAAGGGAAAAAGGTCGTAAATAAAAAAATAAGAATTGGGCGAAATCACTTTCAACACGAGGTGCTGGTTGCAGATATTGTAGACGAAGTCATCTTGGGGATGGACTTCATGAGAACAAATGGCTTCGTGGTGGATGTTGGACGGGGTGTATTAACCTATGATAATATCGAGTTGCCACTTCACGTTAGCCCTATAGGAGAAACGACCTGGCAAATTATAATGGATCATCGGGAGAAGCTGCCACCGAACTCGGAAACTATAGTATGGCCAAGATTGGAGGGAGGTTCTGGGTCACCCATGTTGTGGGTTGTGGAAGCTAATGAAGCGGAGAGCGGAGCCAGAGAAATTATGATCGGGAAAGTTTTGGTGAAACCAGACAGCGATAATAGAGTACCAATTAGGACTCGAAATCTCTCGGATAAGACGAAAACCATCAAGAAAGGGACAATAATCGGAAAATGTGAAGATATATTTGCGATAGTGAAGTGCGAGGAGAAAAATCCGATTAAAACGGCTAACTCGCAAGTGCAGAAAGAGATTATAGATCAACTCATGGAGAAATGGACCGAAGATCTTACCATGGAAGAGAAAAATTTGGCAAAACAATTGCTCGAGCGGTACATGTCAATATTCTGCAGTACATCGGACAATAATGGGAGAACCACAATGGTAAAACATCGAATAGATACAGGAGCAGAAATGCCGATTCGTCAACCACCCAGGAGATTACCATTGGCAAAGCAAGGAGAAGTGGATCGAATGGTAAAAGATATGCAAGCAGCAGGGGTAATCGAAACATCAAGCAGTCCATGGAGTTCACCAGTGGTGTTAGTCGAGAAAAAGGATGGTAGCATGAGATTCTGCGTGGATTACCGAAAATTAAATGCTGTGACGAAAAAGGATAGTTACCCATTGCCAAGGATCGATGACACGTTAGACACATTATCGGGTGCTCGAATATTTTCGACATTAGATCTGCAAAGCGGCTATTGGCAAGTGGAAGTCCAGGAGGAAGATCGCGAGAAAACGGCATTCAGTGTGGGTCGATTATGGCAATTTAACGTTATGCCATTCGGATTATGTAACGCCCCTGCGACTTTTGAACGGCTAATGGAGCGCGTATTAAAGGGATTACATTGGAGGACGTGCCTCGTATATTTAGACGACATCATCGTCATGGGCAAGGATTTCGACGAGCATTTAAGGAATTTGGCAGAGGTTTTGGATCGGATACAGGCCGCCGGATTGAAGCTAAGCCCAAAGAAATGTAAACTATTTAGAACGGAAGTAAAATATTTGGGTCATAAGGTAACAACTAATGGAATCCATACCGATAAAGATAAGATCGCAGCGGTGAAGGAATGGCCACGACCTAAAAATTTACATGAATTACGGAGCTTCCTTGGATTGTGCACCTATTATAGACGATTCGTGCCAGGATTCGCCAGTATTGCCAAGAGTTTACACGAGTTGACCAGGAAAAACAAGGCATTCGAATGGAAGGATGATCAAGAAGAGGCATTTGTGGAACTAAGACGACGATTATGCGAAGCACCAATCCTCGCATACCCTATACCCAACGTTAAATTCATTTTGGACACCGATGCAAGCAATGATGGTATAGGAGGAGTATTATCACAGACAACAAAGTAAGGAGCGAGTTATTGCATATTACTCCAAGATGTTATCAAAACCGGAACGGAATTATTGTGTAACACGGAAAGAGTTGTTGGCTATAGTGGAATGTGTTAAGCACTTCCATAAGTACCTCTATGGTCAAAAATTTCTTCTACGGACGGATCATGGAGCTTTGCGCTGGTTGTTACAATTCAAAAATCCAGAGGGACAAGTAGCACGTTGGATCGAACATTTGCAAAGCTACGATTTCCAAATTGATCATCGGAAGGGAACCGCACATGGAAATGCCGACGCATTATCAAGAAGGCCATGTCCCGTGGAATGCAAGCATTGTGGGCGTGTGGAGGGTAAGGAAAACATAATCGATATTCGGCTTATGCAAGTGTTACCAGATGAGGAATGGACTGATGAAATGATCAGGAAGGAGCAATTACGGGATGCTGACCTATCATTCATCATGAAACATAAGGAAAAGGAACACCGGCCTACATGGAGTGAGATAGCTGACAAAACTCCCATTGTAAAAGCATATTGGGCTCAATGGGATAGCCTCCACATAGAAAATGAATGTTTAAAATGAAAGTGGGAAAGCACGGATGGTAAAGTAAAACAATTGTTGGTAGTGGTGCCAAAAGATCGGATAGCGGAAATCCTCAAGGAGTATCATGGAGGAGCAAGTGGAGGTCACCTAGGGATTAATAAAACACTAGCCAAAATTCGCCAGTAGTAGAATGGTGTCGAAGATGTGACCAATGTGCGGCAGTAAAGGGACCAGCACGATAAAGCCGTGGAACCATGAAACAATATAATGTCGGGGCACCATTTGAGAGAATTGCAATGGATGTGGCGGGGCCATTTCCGACCACCGAGAGCGGAAATAAATATGTGCTAGTAATAATGGATTATTTCAGCAAATGGCCGGAAGTGTACCCCATACCCAATCAGGAGACAACAACAATAGCTGACGCCGTGGTTAACAATTGGATTAGCAGATTTGGTGTACCGATGGAAATTCATACGGATCAAGGAAGGAATTTCGAATCGGTGGTATTTCAGGAGATATGTCAGATGCTTGGAATCAATAAAACAAGAACGACGCCTTTACACCCACAGTCGGACGGTATGGTGGAAAGATTCAATGGCACATTGGAGGAATATCTAGCAAAGGTTGTGGAAAGGAACCAACGCAACTGGGATCGACATATACCGATGTTCCTGATGGCCTACCGATCAGCGGTACATGATACATGACACAACAGGAGTGACACCAGCTAAAACCATATTTGGGAACAATCTGCGATTACCGGGAGATTTAAAGTTTGGAGCTGTTCCGATCAGCGGTACATGATACATGACACAACAGGAGTGACACCAGCTAAAATCATATTTGGGAACAATCTGCGATTACCGGGAGATTTAAAGTTTGGAGCTGTTCCTTCAGCAGCTCTATGCGGACAGGATTACGTCGACCGGATGAAAGAGGAACTTAATGAAATACATCAATTTGTACGGGAGAAAATTCGGATATCAAGTGATCGAACGAAAGCTCGATATGACATACGAGCAAATAACCAAGGCTTCGAGGAAGGGCAATTGGTATGGCTTCACAACCCGCAACGGCAGAAGGGATTATCACCGAAGTCGCAACCCACATGGGAAGGACCTTACACTGTCATTAAAAAGTTGAACGACGTGGTTTATCGCATACAGAAAGGACGGAAAGGTAAACCAAAGGTGGTGCATTTAGAACGTTTGGCGCTCTACAGAGGAGGTGATCTGGATCCTGTTCGGGACGAACAGGCTTAGGTGGGGGGTAGTGTTACGGTGACACCTAGATTAGAATAGAGTAAGTTAATTTCATTAATTGTTCAAATGCATTTATGATTTATACTCAACATTAAGGCGTCATTTCTATACTAACATATTTGCTCAATTCTTGATGCGCATTTAGGATTATTCTAGAAACAAATATTTTGGTATATAAAGGCGCGCGTTGACGTGGAATGCAGAGTCTTATTTTAAACGTGATACAGTGAAGGTTAAATAGAAAGATTATTAAAGTGATTTTTAAAGCGATTATTAAAGTGATAATTAAAAAGTGTGTTATAATTATAATAATTAATTGTGAATTTTGTGTTGTATAATAAATTGTGTTGTGTAAATAAATTGTGTGAGTTCAAATTTGAAGCAGTTGTATTTTATTCACAATCCAGTAATTCGAACCTTGAGTGGAGTGACAAGGCAAAATCGTAACAGTATGTTTATTGACATTACTGACCAGCGAAACTCAAAGTACTTTTCGTTCAGTTTCGTTAAATTTGAATTGTCATTTAACAATCCGTAACAAGAGCGAAAATTATCGCTCAAACTGAAGGAAACGTCAAAATTGTATATTTAAAATGACGGTATGATGGTATGTGTTAAATTTTTATAATTTACGTGTACAAATATTATTTAAACTTTAATAATTTAAATAATATTTTATGTACATTTTTCATCAGCTCTTTTCAGATCAATAGATTCCGATTGTTGACCAACATTTGTGGCCGCACAAGGTCTAACAGCATGTTGAAAACGTCACATGTCATGCGAGTTTGGATAAAAAATTACTGTTGACTATTCATCATTTCTAAAATCGTTACCTAAAATAAATTATGTGCATATACCGCTAAATACTCGTAGATACATTAATTGTATTTAGTTATATGTAAATATCTTGTAATATTTGAATCTATCTCTTGTGCGATTTAATTTTCGTACCACACAAATCGGTTTTTTTATTTTTGTCCCTTCGTCTTTTAAATAGGGTAAGAAGCTGTTCAATTTTCTCAAATAGATTCATTTTTGACGAAAATCGTGGTGTGGTAATTTCTAATTTTGCAGATTGGCATTTAAAAATTCAATTGACAATTATAATAGTGTTACAGATTCGCTGGTCAAACTGTCAAATAATCAGTAACAAAACGTTCTCGTTAAATTCTGTAAGGTTTCGTTACTGACTCTTACAGACTCGCAGGTTATAGCTTTATTTGAATAAGTTAGGTTCTACAAATAAGTATAAGGATATCAAAATTTTGTATGTTAAATCACTAAAATAACACATTTATCCGCTGAGAAAAACTAAATCTCACAATATTTAGAAACTATTAAAACTAGATAAGCGATTAGAGAGATTTTTCTTATTTTCCAATGAAATTGTTTTAAGACGGGACCAGCATCAAGTTACGAGTTGTTATTGCGCAATTTTACTATGGAACATATCAATCATCAATTTCTTTTACAGTATTTATAGTTATATGCACGAACCTTCCCACTCGACTATCCCGGTCTATTAAATTAATGCAACCATGTGCGACATAACACACAACCGTGCGTATAAGTTCATACGAAATTGGTTATAAAACTTACGGCGCGTCAGGAATTAAATAATTTTATAAATCATAGGATGTAAAAATAAAATTACTAACCACTCTTAGTTGTGCTGTTTTTTTATATCCCACATATCCAAATATTTTATCCAAAATTTCTACTGGCAGATCAAGTAGTTCTATACCGTACCCTCGAAATGCCACAATATCATTTCCACCATCTCTGTTATTAGAAATAATCATTGATGCGGTTACGCTAGCGCTTTCCCGATTTGATACCATTGTATTTAATATGGTTGAAAATGTACTGTTTCCTAATGGTATTGATGATGTTGAAGGTTGTTGTAATATAACTGGTCCTGATAAACTAACATCAGAATTATTCGGTGATGATCTCAACAAATTCAGTTCACTGTTGCCAGGTCCTGTGATAATTGCCATTAATCTTGTTGAAACCATTTTTGTTGGACTGTCGCTTTCACTCTATCGAAATTCGCCTGAAAAAGAAAATAAATTGTTAATACGAAAATTACGCTGTAATAGATGAGCTTGAAAACAAAATAGAACTGTGTGATTATAAGAATTAATAAAATCGAATTACAATCGCAGTAAATATTGCTTTTTTATTCACAAAAATTTCCATTAAAAAATAAAAATTATTTAAGTTACTTTTTAATAGTGTCTAATAATAATGTTACAGAGCTCTCACAATAGAAAAACTTTTCCTTTTGCCTTACAAGTTTGTTTGAAAATAAAACTTGAGAAAAAAAAATCGTTTTTACCTTAAGGAAAAAATTATGGCAAATTCTTTCGTATAAATGAAATGAGATCAATTATTTTGTGATCCAAAGAACACGAAAAGAAAAGCAATGGTTTGTTTACATTTGTTTAAAGGGAAATCACAACAAACAACAAAAAATGTTTTACACGTAAAAAGAAAAACACTTTTAATTACTCCAAATTCACTTTAAATTACACAAAAATTAATATTATTTATAATATTTAATTTAAATAAACACTTATAACGCACGTTGAAATATAAACATCAAATTATAATGCTGACAATAAAAATAGCGCGTCTTTACATTCTTTGTTTTTGACATTGCCGTTTTTCTTCTTTTTTTTTGATCACAAAACACATCCTCCAAAAAATTAGGATTTTGAAATTTGATCATTGATCAAAAAAAAAAAATCAATTATTTTCTTCTAAAGAACATGAAAAGGTATTTGTGATCAAAATTTTTTGATCATAATCAATTTTTTTGATCATTTTTCTTCGAAAGAATTCTATATTAGCAAACTCGAAACTTTTGACTTACGAAAATGGAGTACATAGCTACATTTCAGTGTGGATTCACGAAACGAGACAAAAAAAAAGCTGACTTTTTTTCTACCAACTTTTGCTCAAAAAATTTATCTACGGTTTAAATTTATCTAATTGTTTTACTTAAATGCATCTCGCATATTTATTCCATTTATTTTATATACATATTAACTTTTTTTTTTGTTTTTGTGTTTTATTTTATTTGTTTGTCTTGAACATAATGTTCACATCACCAAAAGATTATTTTATTTGACATTTCTTTATTTTCTTATTTTTCCTTTTAAAGTCATTAAGTCATTTGACTTTTCTTCTTCTTGTAGTTGAATCTAAATATCTGATTTGATCTCTCTCAGGAATTCGCTAATTTCTTTATACTCATTAATTGATTTGTCTGCTAAAATTTCTTGTAGTTTTTTTTTCTTGATTGCTGCATATTTTCCGCGGATTTGATCGTATTTTTTACACTCTCTATTATATGTCTCGCATCATTTCTTATATCGCATGTTTCACATATATCATTTCCACTTTTTTTATTAATTTTAGATATTTCATGTCGAAGGTATGATTTGTCCTTATTCTAGTTAATCGTTTTACTGTCTCGAAAAAAAGAAAATCGACGATTATGATCTTGACGATATGTGGTTCCAGCAGGATGGAGCAACCAGTCACGTAACACGAGCAAATCGAGATCTTTTGCAAGAGAAATTTCCTGGACGTTTGATTTCGCGATTGGCTGATGTCAATTGGCCTCCAAGATCCTGTGATTTAACGCCTTTGGATTTCTTTTTGTGGGGCTACGCGAAAGATCATGTTTACGCACACAATCCTCAAACTCTTGACGAATTGAAAACTAATATTCGTAAGGTAATGGCCGAGATACCGCCCGAAATGTGCCGAAAAGTCATTGAAAATTACCTCAAAAGAATCAAGGCCTGTAAGAAGTCCCGTGGAGGACATTTGAATGATATCTTGTTTAACTAAAAATGGCAAGGATCAATCTGTAAAATGAAATAAAAATTACAATACATTCCGAATATTTTGTGTTTTTTTAAAGTTTACTTTATCAAGCTTGAATTGGATAACCCTGTACATGCCAAAAAAATCGAAATAACTATACCCACACACCCATCCACATACAAACTGCACTTTATGGATGATTACGATTAACAAGAAAATATGAGTTAATGGAAAAATAAAAATTGTCAATGAAAACTGCCTCATAAATGAAATCATGATAAATAAACATATTTTTTGATCAATTTAATCAGAAATGTAGATTTTGTAAGTTACTTGAACATGAGTTTTGTTTTGGTTTTTACTACAAAATTGAGTAAATATGATATGATCATATGATTTTGAATTTTGTTTTTGCGAAACACTATCGAATACTTATTTCATCTAATCTATGCGTGTATGATATATATAATAATGTTAATTATGTAAAAACATATTTACTGTAATTTTTTGTAATATTTAATTTATTAAACGATATTTTTATGGAACTTGAATTTTAGTCCTTTTTTTCGAAATTTGAGCGAGTAGCATTCAACGGATTTTAAATTTAAATTTTCAAAACATTTATTATAATTGAGATGGTGCCTAGAATAAGAGTGTTTACATGTATTGTGCCGTGTTGTAAAGAAAGCTCTTCAAAATCGGATGTAACTTTTTTTAAATTTCCAATAGATCCGGAACGAAAAATTCAATGGATGAATTCAATAGGTTTATCTGAAGCGGAATTTATTAATAAACATAACTTTGTTTGCCAAAAACATTTTAAGCCAGAAAATATTGGAAAACATTATTACGTACAACATTAGTACTTCCCTTAAAGGAACCATTCCTGGAAATCATTAACAAGATAAATTGCTTCACTTGTGACAGTGCTAGTGTTGAAAAAATTGATTATGAATTGTGTTCAAAAATGAGAAAAAGATTATTTAAAAAAAAAATTGGCTTCGCCACAAAAAAAACTTTATGCCCTTCGAAAGGGGTTGTTACTACGGATATAGTTGTAGATAAAGCTATAGCTAATGACATGAAAAAAAATGTTTGAAAACTATTATTAAAGGACGATTATTTCTACCCGGAAAATGACAAAAGGTTTGCACAGTATCTCTATTATAAATCTGCAGCACATATAAATATCTCAGAAATACTTTGGAGTTAAAGTTACCATCGGTTTCTTCAATTTACCAATGGTCTCCAATTAAGTTCATTTTGCCTGGAACCAATAACATTTTGTTGAGTGAGCTTAGCAATTTATTCAACAATATGCCAGATTCATCCCGTTTGTGCTTGCTAACGTTGGATGAAATCACAATCAGAAAGGATTTGACAGTTAATCCACTAACTGGTCGAATCGAAAGATATTGTCATACGGGAGCCGATAGATCCAACAAAATTGCAACTTTAGCCTTATTTTATATGTTACGGGAAATAATTGGAAGTTGGAAGCACGTATTGAATTATGTTTTGATAAATAACTCTATTAACGTAACTGACCTAGCTGAGTTAATTATAAATAATATAAAGGTATGCCAAGATATACTAAAATTAGACGTTGTAATTACATGTGATCAGGCTACAACCAATGTAGCTGTTTACAAATATTTTGGCGTGACTCCGGAAAACCCGTACATATTAGTTAATGAAAACAAAACTTTTTTACAATTTGACCCTTCGCATTTGATCAAATCTGCAAGAAACGCTTTCATTAAACACCAATTTGTTCATTCAGATTATGGAACAACCGACTTTAATGTCATTCGCAAAATGTATGATTTTGACAAAAACCAAACCGTGCGACTTCTGCCACGTCTAACAAACTATCATATTGATCCAAATAATTTCCAAAAAATGAGTGTGAAATTAGCGGTTCAATTGTTAAGTAACACGGTATCCAGCAGTTTACGAACAACTCTAAAAACAACACCGGCTCTGTTTGAAACTTATTTACCGAATGTTTTACCTATGGCAATAGTTATTAAACGATTCAATAACATTTTTGATTGCTTGAATTGTCGCAATTTTTCATCGAAAACCCTTACGAGCAGCGGCTTAAAATAAAAGGCAAAACTTACGAATATTTAGAAAGAGTTTAATTTTTTTAAAGGAATTAAAAATTTCATCAAAAACCGAAAATTATTTTAAATTTGTTAAAGGGCTACAGCTAACAATATCTGCTCAATTAGAGTTGATAAAATATTTAAGTTCAAAATATGGCATACAATATATTTTAACCGGGAAGACCAACCAAGGACGTGCTGGAGAATTTTTTTTTTCGGTACTTAGAGGAAAAGGAGGATAATTATATGCCGTCAAGCTACGAAATTGAGGTACATTATGTTAACATTGTCGTGTGCAAAATAATTTTTAATTCCAAGTTATCTAACTGCCTACCCGACGATGCAGAAAATTTAAAATTAAACTGGAAGATTTTCAAAGCAGATTATGACGCGAGTGTAAGACAATCGAACACTGATGACTCCAATGTTGCAATGGAAGTTGATAATTTACCAGCTGAATTTACACTTTTTACGTCAAAAGCAATATCATATTATGCGAGATATTGTGCATTTAAAAAAATTCAATGCGAGAATTGCAACAAAAAAAACTACTGAAGTCTGATTTTTGTATGGCAGCAAACGATACATTTATATATGAGAAAATTTTTAAAAAGGCTAACTCCAATTTTGGTTCATTAAGTGCACCTTCAGATGAGTGGTTCGAAGTCTCAAAATTTTTGACTCGTCTATTTGAAACCTGTTTCAATAAAAATGATCATATTTCTAACATATGGGAGGAAATGAGCAAAATGTGCATTTTAAAAATAAAATCTCAGTATCCACTAATTTTACCGGCAGAAGACGAAGAATGTTACAGCCATATTCATAAATTAATTATGTTTTACTTGTTGGTTCTTCTTCGGAAAAATTGCAAGTGGTTTGTGCTGAACAAAAGAAAAAAGAAAAAATTACAAAATAATCGACTTCTAAAAAAATTAAAAAATTTTAAGCAATTAAATAAAATGAACCGGATATTTTATAAATTTCGTTTCTATTTCCCCTTCTTAGCATTTCAAAGGTCAAGTTGCACTCTTGGGAAGATCTAAAGGTTACTAGTATTTTGGAGTTCCGTTCTCCAAATTGAAATAAACGACACGATATGATACAAATTGATTCCGTATCGATACTGTATTGATTCCGTATCGATACGGTATTGAAATTAGAAGATATCGATCTCTATAATCTGCTTCCTGGGAACCATTAGTTTACATCAATACATTAGATATATCATATATGTATATTACTTAGATTTAAAATTTGATGGGCCAAACACACATATAAGCTTATTGTGCCAATCTAAGTAATGCTTTACCTTCATCTTTTTGTATAGAGACATGGAGTAGAACATGTGCTACTCAATGATATAGATCTGAAAAAAGTATCTATTAAATCAATTTTTATCATATCTCGTGGTATTTTATAATTTTCTGGGGTTATTTTCTAAATCTTGGATTGGACTATAATTAGTTTTGCCTGATGAACAATTATATTTTTCTGGGATGAAATAATGCGCGTGAACTTTTTCCCAAACCGTTCCTAGAAAATAAAAAACAAAAATTAGGAATAGTTCAGCAAAAGCTTCACAGTTCTATACAGTAATGTGAGGTTTTTAGAAAACTAAAATACAGTATTATTGAATATATTACACAAAAATAGATCAACTACACGAAGAACGATTAATTCAATGATGACCCATAGCTTGTTCAATAAATCTGATCAATACAGATTTTAATAAATCGGAACAAAAAAATTAATTTATTATTTAATTTGAATTTTTTGACTTATAGATGGCTAATGTGTAAGAATCACAACAATCAGTTTCGAACAGATGAGACTAATGATTTGAAAAAATCAGTCTTCTCATCAGGTCGCGACGACTGATGTTGTTTTATTACATTGAAATATTGTCTATATATATAGAGCAATACCATGTAGTTGTACTACTAGCGAATTACTGCGTAGCGTACGAAATTTTGATTCTTTCACATTTCCATCTATATTCTATTTTAACAATTAACTTTTCGAATTCACGAATTTTTATATTTTTACTTTTTGGTTTTTATCAATTGTAATGGTGTATGTGATTGTTCCGTATATTGGTCTGTTTCAGCACTCTCGAATTAATTACACAACCGTAGGAAATTCTTCCATTTGCGTCAATCTGTATGACAACGACTATGATAATCGACACCTACTTATACACAATCAACTTCCCAACCACCCCATACATTTTTCTTTCCTTTAACGCTGGATCGCGGATAAATTTGAATTTTTTGACTTATAAATAGATGGCTAATGTGTAAGAATCACAACAATCAGTTTCGAACAGATGAGACTAATGATTTGAAAAAATCAGTCTTCTCATCAGGTCGCGACGACTGATGTTGTTTTATTACATTGAAATATTGTCTATATATATAGAGCAATACCATGTAGTTGTACTACTAGCGAATTACTGCGTAGCGTACAAAATTTTGATTCTTTCACATTTCCATCTATATTCTATTTTAACAATTAACTTTTCGAATTCACGAATTTTTATATTTTTACTTTTTGGTTTTTATCAATTGTAATGGTGTATGTGATTGTTCCGTATATTGGTCTGTTTCAGCACTCTCGAATTAATTACACAACCGTAGGAAATTCTTCCATTTGCATCAATCTGTATGACAACGACTATGATAATCGACACCTACTTATACACAATCAACTTCCCAACCACCCCATACATTTTTCTTTCCTTTAACGCTGGATCGCGGATAAATTTGAATTTTTTGACTTATAGATGGCTAATGTGTAAGAATCACAACAATCAGTTTCGAACAGATGAGACTAATGATTTGAAAAAATCAGTCTTCGCATCAGGTCGCGACGACTGATGTTGTTTTATTACATTGAAATATTGTCTATATATATAGAGCAATACCATGTAGTTGTACTACTAGCGAATTACTGCGTAGCGTACGAAATTTTGATTCTTTCACATTTCCATCTATATTCTATTTTAACAATTAACTTTTCGAATTCACGAATTTTTATATTTTTACTTTTTGGTTTTTATCAATTGTAATGGTGTATGTGATTGTTCCGTATATTGGTCTGTTTCAATTGATAAAAGCCAAAAAGTAAAAATATAAAAATTCGTGAATTCGAAAAGTTAATTGTTAAAATAGAATATAGATGGAAATGTGAAAGAATCAAAATTTCGTACGCTACGCAGTAATTCGCTAGTAGTACAACTACATGGTATTGCTCTATATATATATAGACAATATTTCAATGTAATAAAACAACATCAGTCGTCGCGACCTGATGAGAAGACTGATTTTTTCAAATCATTAGTCTCATCTGTTCGAAACTGATTGTTGTGATTCTTACACATTAGCCATCTATAAGTCAAAAAATTCAAATTTATCCGCGATCCAGCGTTAAAGGAAAGAAAAATGTATGGGGTGGTTGGGAAGTTGATTGTGTATAAGTAGGTGTCGATTATCATAGTCGTTGTCATACAGATTGACGCATATGGAAGAATTTCCTACGGTTGTGTAATTAATTCGAGAGTGCTGAAACAGACCAATATACGGAACAATCACATACACCATTACAATTGATAAAAACCAAAAAGTTATTATTTAAGTATAACATATAAGCTGTGTTTCATTGGGAAATAAAGTAATCGAGGCCAGTTTTGCATTTAGCTTGTTTATAGAATTCCCATAGCAAAAAAAAAATTGTCATCATAGTCGGCCTTTTTATAAGTAGTAACTAAATTCGCGTTGAATTTTGCACGATTTACACGTTCCAATTTTATTTTCCAGTAAGAAATGAAGGGTTACGTATATTACGATTTTCTTTTGCGAGAGGAGCATGAAACAAATTCCAGTAAAATAAAATTGGACTTTTTTCTTTTCAAATTGAGCAAATGTTGTTTACATATGGTTGACTCTTTTTAACTAGTAGCTTTTAGTTATTTGCGTGCAGCTCTATTTTTCAGTAAAAAATTTGCTGCGAAAAAAATTGGAACATGTAAATCGTGCATTTATGTAAATTTAAAAAAAATTAATTAATTCAAGTTACAATTACTACCAGAGAAAACAGCCAACTATGATGAATAATTTCTTTTTGGTACGATAAATTCATAAAATCATAAGCAAGCAAATCTAAATTCAAAACTGGCCTAGATTATTTTATTCCCTAAAGAAATACAGCTTATAATATAGTTAAAGTAGTATGATTAAATTATTTATCTTGCGAAAATTTGCTATTCTCCGCTTGAAAAACTTGAAAATAAGCATATCCAATATATTGTCTCAGCTACATAGCTCCTTTTTTTTATTGTATGCTCGTGAAATATTTGATTGTATTTGCATTCATAACTTTGCGTTCCTAAACTATCTGAGAATTCGAAGGCATCAATAAGCGAATATTTGTAGATAGATTAATAGATATTGGTCAGTTTAAGCTATGCAAAAAATTTCAAGAAATTGATGCCTTCGAACTCTAAAGTAGTTTAGGAAAGCAAAATTATGAATGCAAAACGAATCAATTGATCTAATATACAATTCAATTATTGGTGTTTTATTCAAATTTGACCCCTAAATCCCCAAGAGACTTTCTTGAAATTTTTTGCATAGCTTAAACTGACCAATATCTATCTACAAATCTTCGCTTATTGATGCCTTCAAACTCTAAGGTTGTTTAGGCAAGCAAAATTATGAATGCAAAACGATTCAACTGAACTATATGTATTTTAATTCTTCGTTTAAAACGTCACGTTTTAGTTGGAATAATAATTTTAGAATAAAAATGATAATGTAAATTTTTAATTATTTTTTTAAATTGGTTATTTATGATTTTTTAAGAATGATTTTTCTTTATTAAAACTCTCGCTTGTTAATAATTGTAGTAGAAAGATTCACTAATACTATCAAACAATTTTTAATTAAGAAAAGTTTTAGGAAATTCTTCATCACCGTGATAAAATACAGGGATAACTTCACACACTTATAACCTAGACAGACACAAACTAGCTAATCGCGAATTCAAGATTACGTAGTTATTTTTTCAGAGATATGCACGGTCAGACTTCGCACTAAGAAATTTAACATTATGATCGTTACATGGCATTAACGTACAACTTAGTTGTATCAAGTACGTTTTTTCCACATAAGAGAATCCACAAAGTAACATGGAGATCGTATGATGGAAGAACGGAAAACCAAATCGATCACGTCATAGTGTCTAAGAGACACTCCTCCAGCATATCTGACGTTCGATCCTACAGAGGTGGAGACATGGACAGCGATCATATGCTTGTCGTATTTAAATATAAGTGAAAACTGTCATCTACATTCCACAGACAAGCACAAAAAATCGTTCGATGGAATGATGCTCTAAAAGACCAAACGTCACTGTAGTGTTACCAATCACTAACTATCTAGAGCGGCCCAGCAAAAACGAACAAGCTCCTTCTAACATCCAGGAGCAGTGGCCCACTATACAGTCAGCCATAATCAACGCGGCGCAAAACACTATCGGAAGAAGACCTCCAAGACCCCGCAATGATTGGTTCGATTATCAATGCCGCCTGGTCGTCGAAAACAAACGAAAGCTTCGTGAAAAATGGTTGGTTCGCAACACTAGAAGCACTCAAGAAGAATATCTCCGCGCCAGGAAAGCCACGACTAAATACTTTCGACAAAAGAAATGCGATCATATGAGGTCATGCATTGAAAACATCAGCTTCCAAGCGGAAAGGGGCTGTTTTGCTAATGCCAGGCATCTCACTAAAGACTTCCACCCAAGAAGTACAGCCATCAAAGACGGGAATGGAGAATTGAGAACAAACGTGGCTGATGTTCTCTCAGTATGGCAAACCTACTTTCAAAATCTGCTAAACCGGAGTGACGACGTGGCCCCCATTAGAGCAATAGCTCCTCCAGGTGAAGAGGTTTTTGTTGAATATCCCACAGCAGAGGAAGTAGACGCACCTATTAGTCGATTGAAAAATGGTAAGGCACCCGGTCTCGATTGAATCCCCGCAGAATTGATAAAAAACTCGGAGGCGCTACTCTTGCAACAAGTCTATACGATCTCGTCGTTTGTAATTGGGACCAAGAAGAGCTGCCGGAGAATTGGAAGACCCTGCTCATATGTCATTTGCATAAAAAAGGCGACCGTCGTAAATGTGAAAACGATCGTGGTATTGTTCTATTGAACACTGGTTACAAAGTGTTGGCTTGTCCCAACCGATCGATCACTGACCATTGTTTTACCATGAGGATGATCTTCGAAAAATGTTGGGAGTACAACATAACCATACATCAATTATCTATATACTTTCGACAGGTATATGACAGTATAAACCGCGATAACCTTTGGGCCGCTCTCATATGCCTAGGAATTCCAGAGAAACTCGTTTCTCTGTGTAAATTAACAATGTCCGGGTCTGTATGTAGAAATGTAATCGAAGGAACTGTGTCAGACTCCTTTGAAATAACATCTGGTGTTCGACAGGGAGGTGCACTCGCGCTGTGCTGTTCAATTTGGCGCTTGAGTACGTAGTGAGGAAAAGCAACATCGAAACTTCGCGCTATATATTTGATAAATCAGGCCAAATTCTTGGATATCCAGATGATATCGTGCTTTTTGGCCGAAGACCTAGCGATATCAAAGACAGTTTCGTACCGCTCGATCGCTGCGCAAGAAGACTTGGTTTGAAGGTGAATAGTAGCAAAACCAAATTTGTATCAACACCCAGGAACATCTTCATGGCAACCATAACTTTGATCGCGTTGAAAACTTTAAATACCTCGGATCAGTTATAATATCATCGAATGATATGCAGGCAGAAATAAAAGTCCATATCGCTGCCGCACAACGAGTTTTCTACGCCCAATCAAAATTATTGCGATTATAAAGCACTCAAAGACCTGTGCTGGCTTTCGGTAGCGAGAGCTGGATCATAACCACTAACGATTGTAGATTGTTATCTACCTTCGAAAGGAAGATCATTCGCTCAATCTTTGGACCAATTAAAGTTGCGAACAATGAATATCGAATTCGCATGAACCACGAGATACAATTCTTGGAGGTTGCGATATTATCGGATTCATCAAATTCAATTGAGTTAGATGGCTCGGCTACGTTACAAGATCCCCACAACAACGGATGACCAATAAAGTGTTCCATCAACAACCAGCCAATGTGCGTCGTAGAGGAAGAACCCGACAAGGTCTACATACACTAGGATGTCGAAACTGGAGGGCGAGAGCGATGGACCGAGACGGATGGAGAACCATAGTGCGGGCGGCAAAATCCCTTCATGGGATGTGAACTAGAGAGACAGAGAGAGAGCACACGATTTTGGCAAATCAGGATTACTGCGTTTATAGAAAAAGATTATTACAATCGGGTTGTAGGAAGAACATAAATGTGAAATATAAGAAAAAATCAGTAGGATTATATGGGGCTGGGGAACATAAGTCATTTTCATTGAATGTATGCAGAAAAATCGTTAGATTGTAAATTAAATTTTAAAATTTTTAAACTTTCACAGCAACTATTTATACGTTTAGTTTATATTAACTTATTGTAACTGATTCGATGTAAATCAAAATCGGCAAATACGCATTAAAATTGTTTAATTTCATTAATTAAATATAGGAATTTGAACGTTTGCAGAGTTATAAAATCGGGTTTGTTTCTGTCACCATAATTATAAAATCGCGATTTTATTTGTTTGACATGCAATCGCGAAAATTTTTGTGTCGGTTCACGGTATTATAATGCGTCCAGTTTCAGATTCATGCGTTATGATTTCAAAACATACTATAGTATGTAACGACAATAAACCGTTTGAAATGTAATACCTCTTTCTTAAATTAAATGTAATTCATAAATCATCTTGAAAATCAACATTTTTGATAATATCAATAAAAAAATATGATTGTTTATCATTTCAGTTTATCATTTCTAAATTTTTTGTTTTGCTTTACATTTGGACGCCATCTTTTCATATGTATTTTCAATTATAGCCTTTTACCAAGGAAGTTAAAATACTGAGGAATAGGTGGCAATATTTTACCCATATAAAATTTGCTATTTCATCTGTCACAAGCCAGAATAGGATGGTTATATAAAAAAATCCATATGGTTTACTCATATTTCGCTATAAGTGTCCGTCAAACCAGTTTGTGTTGTTGTATGAAGTGACGTGTTAATTTTGCGCTTTAAAATTATAAATTATAAATTTTTAAAATTATCAATTATAATTCATCAAAATAATACAAACTTTATGAAATAGTTATTTGTTTATATAGTGGTGTATTATGTGATAACAAAAAATACAGACTTTTGTACAAAATGAAATGTATCGTGAAAAAATGCGAAAATACGCCTAAAAAATTTCAAGAAGGAATATCTTACCACCAGCAAGTTTACCAATTGTTTATATAAAATAAAATGTAAATTATGTTAAGAAGCTAGTGATTTATGGTAAATTTATCCTGAATTTAAGTTATAAATCAGACAAAATTAAGAAAACAATTTTGGTTGTGGCGTGGGGCGCTTATGGATTTTGTTGTTGTTGTTGTAATCCCGTTGATTTAGATGCTTTCTCTTTTACCCTCCGAATTTGTGACACTTGACAGTTGCTTAGGCTCATTCTGTACATTTAACTTCTTTGCCTCTGTACATTTAACTTCTTTGCTCAATATATTTTTTTAATACGTGCGTGACAAATAAAAATTTTTATATTTGTGTGTACAGTAAAAAAGAAACAAACGGAAAATAACAAATTCAACTTATTCCGCGGTTCTACATTTTAATTCTTTCAGCGCGATTCTTTCTTCGTTTCTTTCCCCTTCACCCACAAACTAATTTTTTGGCGGGGAAATTGTTGATTCTTTTTTCGCCAATATTTTTTTTTGATTCACTGATTTCTTCGCACTATTACGTAGATAAATATTTCTTCGCACTATTACGTAGATAAATATTTCTTCGCACTATTACGTAGATAGATAAACATCTTGTTTATTTGTCGTTTTTGGGTTAATTTTAGTTTAATGTTTGCTTCGAGTGCAAAAAATATATTTTTTCAACCAAGGAATCCATTTTCGCAGCAAATAATAAATATTTTTTACTATTCGAATAAATCAAAAAACATAATTTTACGCACATACATAAAAAAAGAAAGGCTATAGTAAAAAAAAGTGTGTACCAAAAAAATCGTTCAGATTGTTTTGTTTGCTTATAATAAAAAATAGAAATAAAAATGATTAATTTAAAATATAATTTATATTTAATTTAATATATAATTTAAAATAAAATATATTAATTAAATATTACAGTTTTAAATTAATTATTTTTATTTTATTATTTTTAATATGTATAAGCAAACAAAACAATCCGAACGAATTTTTTGGTACCCCTACAAATGCGCAAAGAAATCAAATGTGGCCGTCGATTGATTTTTTGAAATCAGAGAATCACGCTGAAAGAATTAAAGTGTGGCGAGGCCCATTTTTTATTTTCGTTTGAAAGTATTGTATGATTTATATTTTAATAAAACAGAATGAAATGAAACTAAAACGCACGTATTATGTATATACATACTCGTATATACATATGTACTATTTAAAATAATGTTTGTGCACGATCGATAATTTCTTGTTTAGATATATAGAATTTAAACACGTGGTGACAATGAAAAGGAAGAGGATCTATTTTAGATGTAAGTATGTAGCTACGATGATTGTTTTGGTGTGCTGCATGAAGTATAATTTAAAAAACAAATATTTGGAGGAAATGATAAACATCAACAATTTATGAATGAAAGGGGAAAATATTATAATTAAATGGTTTTTTAATGATCGCAGAAAACAATTACATATACATATTACATATTTGTGTTTGGTTACATTGAGCATGTTCACTGATGTTTTTCTGACATAAAAAATCGGTATATTTTTGACATATTTTACCCCGGCTAACTTCGCTTCAGTAAAATATCCAATTTTTTTTTTATTACACGAGTGAACGCGTTTTTTTGGCTTGGCGCATAAATTTGACAGTTCAGTATTTTAAACGTCAAGCTTCACACACACGTGAATTTAATATAAAGAGATTGTATATATTTCCTAAAGTATTATTTAAATTTTGATAGTATATATTCCCTAAATAAAGTATGTATTATTAAAATATTAACGAAAATGTTTATGATTGAATCAAGTGACTCTGACTCAGATGATGAAATGTTTTTAATGGTATTTAAAGAAATTCACCCAAAAATTGAGAATTACATTGACGTAATTGAAAACTATTCTGATGCTCAATTTAAAAGTAATTTTCGTTTAACACGCAGTACACTTCAATTTATTGTTGGTAACTAAAGAATTCTATAATATTTATTATGCCAAGAAATTCATTTTAATTTATTTTATAATTTTCAGACAACTACTCAGCACACTGTGCGCAGAATAACAAAGATTTTGTTTACATGACACCTAAAACTAATGTTTATATATATATATGTCTGGTATTTGGCAAACAAAGAGACGTTCAGACAAATTGGTGATCGATTTAGAATTGCCCGGAGTTACGTGCACAAAATTGTATTACAATTAGCAGTTTTTATGGCCAACGAAGCGAAACGGTATATTAAATGGCCGTCACTATATGAACAAAAAGCCATTATGTACGGATTCCAAAAGATCAAGCAGTTGAATAACGTCATAGGAGCTATAGATTGTACTCACATTGAAATACCACGGCCAAAATTCAATGAAGAAGCAGTATTACAATAGGAAAAAATATCATAGCTTTCAGATGCAAGCTGTTGTAGACCACAAGAATTTTTAAACGTTTTTGTTGGAGAACCGGGATCAATGCACGATGCAAGAGTTTTAAGAAGGTCTGAATTTTGTAGACAACTGTGCAACAACCAAAGGGAATGGATGCTGCCTGGAACATTTATACTTGGTGATTTAGCGTATCCTAAAACATATTCTTGGCTTGTTCCACCATACAAGAATTATGAAAATATAAGTGACGAGAAACGAAAATTTAATCATCTTCATTCTGCAACACGAATTGTAGTGGAACAAGCTTTTGGATTATTAAAATCTCGCTTTAGCAGGATTCAAAAATTTAATAATACTAACCACCGCTTAATAAAGCTGTTGGTAGTTGGGGCCTGTACACTACATAATTTTTGTATCGACATGGATGATATGATTGTTGAATCAGAAGAGCTGGACGTCGAGCCTACCGTTTGGAGTAATCCAAACGATCTTGAGAACTCAGAATTTGGAGTGGAGAATAATAGTACGACACAAGACAAATTACTTAATGAATTAATAGTAAAAAACATTATATACATTAACATTATATGATCTTAAATTTATTTGATTGTAAAATAAAATACTATAATAATTGTTATTTCTATGTATTACAACGGTCTTTTAAGGCTTCAGCATAGTTGGCAATGGCATCCGTTAGCTTTCCAAATTTACCCATTAATTCAACATGTCTCTCTTGCTTACGGACACTTTCTTTCTCTTTGAATTCCAAAAATTTGTCAATATTGGTTTTTGGCCTTCGTCTACGACCTCGAGAGGTAGTAGCAGTACTACTAGGATGACTTCTGTCTCTAGTGGCACTTGAATGACCATTTGTAACAAGTTGTGACACAGGTGATTTATTTTGGGTTTCATCCGGTTGAATTATTTCTTCGATTGCTTCTATGTCTTCCTCGTCCAACGCCCATTCTACGGTGTAGTGTTGTCCTTCAACCATACCAAATATAATATTGCCGATCTCATATACATTTTTTCGCCAATTTTTTTTTTAAAAGATGGAACCAATGCACACTAACCCACCATACGGACACTTTTTTCATTAAAAAGTTTAGCTAAGACAACAATTTTTGTGAGACATCTAACGTTACATGAACAAAATTTTACGAACTTTAAATTTTTTTATCGATCTTTATTTTCGACGATTTGCACATGCTGGATGCACATGGTGAAGTATGTGCATATACTTGTTGAATAAAAACGTAAACAAGAAGCAAGGCAAGATCAAGTTTGAATTTCTACAATGGTTTTTGTTTTTCGTAAAATATTATTATTTTTTTCGTGTCCTTTTAAAACAAAATTATGTTTTGTGTCCTATATTACCTACGAGTATGTACCTTATGAATGAACTGTGAAAATATTTTATGATACGAGAGACTCCATTAAAAAGAAGTTATTGTAAATAAGACTTATTATTATTGTTTTAAATTTAATCAAAATAATTTTTTTCGAGTTATGTATATGTAACATTGTTATTCGTATTATTAAGCGATAATTTGTTATCCGTGGATAATTGATAGTAGGGATAATAAATATGTAGATTATATTTTTTTAAATATTAAATCTAAGGAAGCACACACGTTTTAATTTTATCTTGTCTTTATGAGTGTGTATTTTAAAAACGCATATGAACAAAATCGACCTTGAACTAGTGTATGAACTAGACATTTTTGTTTTATAAACTTATTCTTAGTGTGGAATACCGTCGATGAGGTAAACTAGTTCAGCGTTGTACTTTTTTATTTATTTATTCTTGCATCGATTGGTTTTGATATCGAAAAAATCTGAGAATGATAAAATTTTATAAAAGGGCCCCAATTTATAAATATAGTCTAGGAAGTAAGAATATTATTAAATTATAGGAGCCTATTATAATGTAAAATATTATTTCGTTAAAGAAACAGCAGCAGATAATTTTTTTTTTTATGAAAGCTGATGTTCGATAGGAACTAGAAGAAACTCGCGTTTATAGTTGATAAATTTGAATTTAGTTTGATTTCGGTTTGTTATTTATTTAGTAGAAATGTGGAAATGGGAATTCTCCAAAATTATTTTTCCGAGGAATTAAATTATTTTTCCTTTAAATATTATAAACTTTTAACAGGAGAAGCTGCCACATTAGTTCGTTATATCGCAGTAACTGAGGCAAACATAGTGCGGCTACGGAGAAGATTAAATAGAGATACGATAAAAAAGGCTCGTGATGACAAATCTCATAAAGCAGTTTTTGATAAGCCAGATATATCAAAGGTTTCGGCTAAGGCGCTTCATCAAATAGCTGACGTATCGGATGAAGTTCTGAGAGGATTGAAGGTGTTAGCCGAAGCGGAAAAAGGGACCCATGGCACATTCATATTTTGGTAAACAAATTGGACTAAGGGCAAATGAGATAACTGTAGAGGATTTTCCTACGATGAGAAGATTTTTCCGATTTTTAAGCAAACGAAGTGATTTATTGGATGCTATAGAAGACAATAAAGTGTCGACCAGCAATCGAGTTAAATCCTTCCAATCAAGTGCAGAGCCTTTGTGCCTTAAATGCTCGCAAGGCTATTACCTCAGTAAATGTGACCAGTTTCTTTCCCTAAGCGTTAATGATAGACAGGTAGGTTTTGTGCCTGAGAGAAAGCTGTGCTTAAACTGTTTCACTCCAAGCCATCAGTCAATCGTATGCAGCTCGAGTTATACATGCGGTAAATGCCACAGAAAACACCATCTTATGCTACACACCGAAGATGCAGTCAGGCCAACAGCGAACACGGCTACTAGAAAAAACATAAAAGAGGCTATGACTCATGTCGTTGTCAAATGCAGCAACCATATCAAGTTTCCAATCATTATTACCAACAGCAGTAGTTCGAGTTCCAATCTGGAAATCTACAAATATATGCAGAATGTTGCTGGACTTGGGATCTCAAGCGTTATTCATTACCGAGGAATGTATGCAGCGATTAAAACCTACGAGATCAAAGGCAAACTTCGCAATATGGGACTTGGCACCGAGAAAGGTCACTACGAGAGTTTCAGCTTGTGTCACACTGAAATACTTCCTCGACAAAGAACGAGCTGCTGATTTTTTTTTTTTAATTTTACTGTTACATTTTTGGTTTTGCGCAGCAGTGTCTAATAAAGAAACTACAACATTTTCATTGTGAACTTTTAATTTTTTAGGTAACATAAAATAGCAAATATGATTAACAATTAGCTTTTCTGAGATTCTGAAATTTTCATCAAAAAATATTTACTGACGTAAAGTAATGTTAAGAGTTAAATGATACAGAAAGAAAATAATTTCTTTAAAAAAATAGAATTCTAAAAGTTTTGTTTAAATTTGAAATACTTTTTAACTAAATATTAATAATTATTATACCTTATTTAAAAGAGAATAGTATCAGCTTTTTAAAGAAATTAATACTTGGAAATAAAAATAGTTAGTTCTCAAGACATTGAAGTTTCTTTAATACAAGGTGCTGCGTTGGAAGGCTGCTCTTTAAACATGTATAACTTGAAAGGGGAGCTTTAACGTGCAAAGTGACAGAAGTAACCTTACCTTCGTTTTGATCAAGGAATCCAACGGTACCATTCGTGTTAGCTACTTTAGGGACACCCTGTACGTATAGATGATAATTAATATAAATATGGGCAAATATTTAAATAATAAAAATTTATTTTTAATATTTCTTAATAAATTTTGAGTTTGAGTTTCTTGTATTTTTTAAGTTCTGGAATACGATTCCAAATTAACCAGAAACTTGAATATTGCTTAAAGAGATTAAATGAAATTTGCTATGATCTGCGGGAATTGGATTCTAAAATTAATTGTTTTTGAAGTTGTTACATTGTATTGGAGTGAAACTTCATACTTAAACTTTTCTCATATATTAGGAGATCCCAGTTATTTTTAGCCGAAAGTCCGGAAGTGGCGTAGGAGCCTTTTCGGTTTGTGCAAATATTTTGCAAAGTGTATTATTATAATTAGAAAAAACATTATGAACTAAAAGATTCTAAATTAAATTCACAATAATATTGGCTAAAATCAGTGTTTCAATGGAAATGGTAATTTTAACAGAAAACTGTTTATCAACAAAATTCAGGTTTTGTACAGCCAGACTTTACTATAAATAAAGAGACCGCGTTAATTTTAGAAGTGGCAGCAATATTATATACATACTTTTATATAACATTCACGAAAAAACCATTAAAAACCAAAAGATTGTAAATTAAATTTGAAACAAAATTTGTTCAGATCATTTTAATTTATTTTACGTATTAAAATAAAGTAAAGTAACCATGAAACATGTTGATCTTGCGATTTTTGATATTTTCTCACAGAAAAGCAAGGTCTGATGAAAACATCGCTGCTGTGCGAGCTGCGAGTGTACGGGAAACTCCTTGGCAGTTAAATTTCTCGTCATTCACAAGATCTTGCCCCGCGACTTCAGCTTGGCAAATTTAGTGTAGAGGCTTGAGTCTACACCCGTATAAAATCCAACTGACCTAAGAACTTAAGGTAAACGACCATAGACAACGCCGTAAGCTAGCTGGTTTAACTCTGGAGCAGTTAGAAGTTAACCCAAATTTCGCTAAAAAATCATCTTTATCGACTTCTTCCTTTGGGGCTACCTTAAATTGCAGATCTATGCGAGTAAATCGCAAACAATTGATGCCCTCAAAGTAAACATAACGAACGCCATCCAGCAAATTCAGCGAGATTTATTCGATTCATTGAAAATTGTACCTCCCCAATACGTCCCACCAAGCAAAACCCCAACGGACATTTGAATGACGTTATATTCCAAGCTTAAATACCATAAAATATTATTACAAACAAAAAATTTCACACAACATGTTTTATTTACAATTAAAAATTGCGCATCCTCGTAAATTTAATTCCAAACACATTAGTTTGAAGTTTAGCTTTGATAATGATGTTAAATTGACATCGAAAGCTTAGAAATTAATTATTATAAATTTAAAATCTGAGCCATATACCAAAAAAACCTTATTTACTATTATTTACTCATAAAATATTTTCCAAATACATTAGTTTGGTTAATTTTTATCGGAAATGATGACTTTTTCTAAAATAAAACTTTATTTCACAAACGTTCGACATCTATATAGCCCAGTCGGATTGACTAATCTGTATCAATTTGTATTAATTGCGAGATTCTTGCGAGATTTAGTGGGAATCTGTGTTCCAGAAGAGGCAGCTTCCACGGAAGCTTTTTCAATTTTTTCACTGATGTTAAAAAGTTATAGATTTAAAGATTAAAGTTTTAAATAAATTTAAAGATTAAATTTACAACAAGGGTTGATTTTGTTGGTTTTCTGAAGTTTACGCGGGAATTATGATTTTTGATTGTGCAAAACAGTTTTACCAAAAGACAAGTAACTTTAATTTTTCGCTTTAGAAATCAAGTTTGATGTATTCGAGATCTATGTATACATTCGTGGTAAAAATAAGTGTGGTGTTGGCCACAACATATTCACCAATCCAATTGTTTACAAGTTTTTCTGCATCAATGCACTTTGTGCCAATAATATTTGCCACGGAGATGCTGGCGTTCATGCGTAATGTTTAAAAAAAATGTCAACAAAAGTTTCCTTTATATAATATACTCGTAAAGGTTAGTAACATGATACTATCAGTAACTTGTACTATGGAATTTTGATGGAAATAAAATAATAAATTTTAATTTTCATCCCCATGCTTCTTTTATTGCTCCAATTTTAAAAATTCATAAAATTAATTTACATTTAATTGTGTGACGATATTTTAAAAAGTTAAATAACAATCGTTAAAAAATCCAAATGTAATCATTTATTAAATTTGGTTATGCAACCAGTTGCAACTTATTATTTTAAAACAAAAAATCTATATATATATATATATATAGAAATCTAAATCTAAAATCTGATTCTATTTCCTGCCAATCAAATTAGATTTTTCATTTTGAATTAATATTAGTGAACTATTTCCATGTTCCAGGAAATCGCTTAAATAAGTGAAACAATCCCAACTAGTTGAAATTACTCATTCGATAAATTTTTCGTAATCAGCAATAATTTTAATTTTTATGTTTACCAAACCACTGGACTTTTCGCGACCAGGAGGTCAGTAGACTTACTTTGGCAAAAAATCTGAGGAGGAGTTACACGAAACTGGGGATAATCACTTGATTACGCCGAGTTATCAAAATACTTTATTATGCAATGTAAATTACTAAATGGGTACAAGACTCAGTCGTAATATAAATAAATAAAAAAATAAAAAATATCCAGATATCATTACATAAGTCAATCATCTGTTCAACCGCTAAGAAATATTAAAAAATTTAAGGTTTATTTAATTTGTCCATATTTCATACTTAAATCGTTAAAAAAATTGGCTACCTGCTTTTTAATATTATTAATGTATATTACATCTTGTAATTTGTATGTTATATTAATAACTATCGTTTATATATTAGCATTAGAATAAATTGCAGTCGAGAGTACACGATCAACGTAAAAAATAACAAGAAACAAAATAGGAATTTAAATAATTTCGTTTTTCTGTTTATAATATTTAAAGGAAAAATAATTTAATTCCTCGGAAAAATAATTTTGGAGAAACAATACATTTATAAGCCGGGGGTGGCAAAGTGGTTAGCATGCTCGCTCCAGCGACCGGAGGTCCCGGGTTCGATTCCCGGTGGTGACAAGGAAAAATTTCACGGCTGGTTCAGGATCAATGAATTAATCACTCATTATCCGAAATGAAAATATGATTATGAAACCTCATTTGAGGCGGCCAAATCCCTTGATGGGATGTATAGTGCCAGAGAGAGAGAGAAAAATACATTTATAATATTCGACTTTTTTAAATAAAAGTTTATTGCACATACATCACAGGAAAAAATAAAAAAAATATTTTGTATAAATATTCATATTTGTTCGTCTTCCTTCAATTCCCATTTCCACATTTCTACTAAATAAATAACAAACCGAAATCAAACTAAATTCAAATTTATCAAGTATAAACGCGAGTTTCTTCTAGTTCTTATCGAATATCAGCTTTCATAAAAAAAAATTATTGCTGCTGTTTCTTTAACGAAATAATATTTTACATTATAATAGGCTCCTATAATTAAATAATATTCTTACTTCCTAGACTATATTTATAAATTGGGGCCCTTTTATAAAATTTTATCATTCTCAGATTTTTTCGATATCAAAACCAATCGATGCAAGAATAAATAAATAAAAAAGTGCAACGCTGAACTAGTTTACCTCATCGACGGTATTCCACACTAAGAATAAGTTTATAAAACAAAAATATCTAGTCCATACACTAGTTCAATGTCGATTTTGTTCATATGCGTTTTTAAAATACACACTCATAAAGACAAGATAAAATTAACACGTGCATGCTTCCTTAGATTTAATATTAAAAAAATATAATCTACATATTTATTATCCCTACTATCAATTATCCACGGATTAACAAATTATCGCTTAATAATACGAATAACAATGTTGCATTTACAATAACTTCTTTTTAATGGAGTCTCTCGTATCATAAAATATTTTCACAGTTCATTCATAAGGTACATACTCGTAGGTAATATAGGACACAAAACATAATTTTGTTTTAAAAGGACACAAAACAAAAAAAAAAATATTTTACGAAAAACAAAAACCATTGTAGAAATTCAAACCTTGCCTTGCTTCTTGTTTACGTTTTTATTCAACAAGTATATGCACATACTTCAACATGTGCATCCAGCATGTGCAAATCGTCGAAAATAAAGATCGATAAAAAAATTTAAAGTTCGTAAAATTTTGTTCATGTAACGTGAGATGTCTCACAAAAATTGTTGTCTTAGCTAAACTTTTTAATGAAAATGTGTCCGTATGGTGGGTAAGTGTGCATTGGTTCCATCTTTTAAAAAAAAATTTGGCGAAAAAATGTATATGAGATCGGCAATATTATATTTGGTATAACTTAATTTCTACAGATTTTTTCTTCGAGCTTAAAATTATATTTAAAATAGAAATATTTTCACGGTATTTTGTGATTTTTACAGGATCGTGAGTTACATAACCTCTCAGAATAGCAGAGTTTACAATGGCAACTTGATAGTTTAAATTCTCCTAAACTTCTGAAAATTTAAATGAATTGTAAGAAAATATGTACTATGGACTTGAAGGATATAAAAATAAACTAAATAGAGTAAAATATTTTCTGGACAGTTATTTTTCAGTAAGTATCTTCTCCTGTACTAAATATTAATTTATTGCATTAATATGTCCAGTACCAAGTGAATTTTCTAAAACTGGTTATGTAAATGTATTTAATTAATCTGTAGTAATCCATCACCATTACTCATACATAATTTAATCGTATATAGTCCAATGAGTTGTCACAGATTTTAGTGAGGCCTCATTAAACCTTATATGAAACATGTCTTTGTTTTCGGCAAGATTTCAGTGGGCTGAACGTGCTCGACATGTTTAAAGAGTTCGTAGTATAAATATTTTTTGTATATAAAATCAATAAGGACTTCTGCCTGATGACCTAAATCAAGGAGAGGATCACGAATGCCGCACGGAAGCCCCAGAAAATATTCGAACCCAATTCAAACAAAATTATTTATAAACGGAACACACAATCTAAATTTTATAAAATAAAAAACATTTCGCGCTAACATAAAAGGTGTTTTTTTAGAGGTTCACAATTTAGAATTAAAGTAGAACAAAGAAAATATTTTGAATATCAGTGAAACTAGCTTTATTGGATAGATAATTTTATGCCATTAATGCTTGAAAAACGAAAAGACGCTTGCGTTTAAATTAGAAAACGCTACTTTAAATGAAATGAAATACATGTATTCCGCATAGGATGCGTTTTTCCGCAAGTTGTCTCTATTTCTAAAAAAACGCCCCGCAGCAGTGTTGACTACACAACAAAAAAACATATCATGAATTAATATTAGCATCACGATGGCTTTTCAATGTTTTGACAGAAATTCAAAAAACAAATTGTATATTGTTTATCAAAAACTCTACTGAAAAATAATAACGCAATGTCTGAAAAATACGCCCATGTAGTTAACTTGCGTTTCCGCTTGCGTATCCGCATGCGGAAATTCCGCACGTCTGTTTCAAGCATAATGCCCGGTTTACATAAGACCAACATTTTTCTTCTGCAAAATGAATAAGATATAACATTGACTTTTAGCACATGAGACTGAGAGACAAGAAAAGCAATATATCCCAACAAAATTTTGCAGAAGAATTTTTGAGCAAAAATAACCATAAAAATGAAAATGTTGCCATAAAATCTATTCGATCCGAGTATTTTTATGGCAACATTTTTCAAATCAACAAAAAAAAATTATTTCGCATTTATAAATGTTGAGGATTCATAATAAAAACAGACGCCATAGAAAAAAATGTAAATTTCGCATTTAAATTCATTGAAAGTAAATTAATAATGATCCTATAAAAAAAATTACGCCATTACTATATATGTTTGATTCTTTCTGGCACATTGAATATTTTTATATAGCGGATTCTTTCTTATTTACCTGCAAAAATTTGCAGAAGAAAACAATTTTCTCATGTAAACCGGGCATAAAGCATTGCTGTGCATTGTGTAAAAAGTATTTATCAAAATAGCTAAGTAGCTGTCAATTTGTTTCTGTTTTTTTAGTGTTGCTATGAAATAATTTGTATAATGAATGCTATGAAATAATTTGTAAATAACCTGCAAAAATTTGCAGAAGAAAACAATTTTCTCATGTAAACCGGGCATAAAGCATTGCTGTGCATTGTGTAAAAAGTATTTATCAAAATAGCTAAGTAGCTGTCAATTTGTTTCTGTTTTTTTAGTGTTGCTATGAAATAATTTGTATAATGAATGCTATGAAATAATTTGTAAATAACCTGCAAAAATTTGCAGAAGAAAACAATTTTCTCATGTAAACCGGGCATAAAGCATTGCTGTGCATTGTGTAAAAAGTATTTAAATAGCTATTAAAATAGCTAAGTAGCTGTCAATTTGTTTGTTTTTTAAGTGTTGCTATGAAATAATTTGTGTGCATTTAATTAAATATTGACTATTTGATAAAAAAGTGGTTTATTATAATTATTTTCACAAAAAAATTAAAATAATTTTTATTATTATTATTTATTTTTTTAACAACAGTTTATTTTAAAAATTATCGTTAATGTAAATTACACAAAAAAAAATATATTTTATAGCATAACCAAAGAATTTAAATTATTTATATAGATTGCATGAGAGTAGCTGTCAAACGAGTCAAATTCGAAGGGTAAAAGAGAACGCATATAAATCAACGACCCGTATTTAGAATTTGTTCAATCGAAATTAAAAACTACACAAATTCACAATCATTTTTATTCCAATTTAGTACGGATTTATTTTCGGTAAAAAATTGTACTTATAGTATTCCAAAATAAAAAATAATTATGAAAAAATAGCACGTAGAATATGAACATAGTAATAAAAAAATGCGATACTGTAATATAACATATGATCCTATTATGTTTACAAAAAGAAAAAGCACAACAACAACAACCAAAATTCGTTCCTTAAATTTTTTTGATTTATACGAGGGTATATCAAAAAGTCTTGCAATATCATATGAAAAAAAAGAGTGAGTGAGACAACAATATATTTTTCAAACCCATTTTTTGTCGCGATGAAACTTCTAGAAGAACATTTCGATGTAAATTTTACAGTTCGTTTGTTTTTGTCAATTTAGAACACGTGTTTTGAATTTTTCTTAAAATGAATGAAATTGAATATCGCACCGTTATTAAATTTTTCAGTAAAGATGGATGAAATGCAATTTATATATTCAACTACATATCAAAAGTTTACGGCAAATCTGCACCATCATATGCCACAGTAACAAGGTGGGTAAAATTATTCAAAAGTGGTCGGGAGTAATTAGAAGACGATAACCGCTCGGGTCGGCCAGCAGATGCTATTAGCCATGAAAACGTAATTTTGGCCGAATCTATTGTATTGAAGGATCGGCGTATTTCTGTTCCGCGGTTAGCGTGGAGACTTTCTCTTTCATACGGTACCACATATACTATATTACATGACCACCTTCACATGTCGAAAGTAAGTGCGCGATGGGTTCCGCGTTTGTTGAATGAAGAACAAAAAAAAAATGCGTATTCAAACTTCAAAGGCGATTTTAGATATGCACAAAGAAGAACCAGAAAATTTCTTGGATACCATAATAACAGGCGATGAAACATGGCTTCATCACTGGGATCCGGAATCCAAACAAGAATCGATGCAATGGATTAAACGTAGTGAACCACCACCAAAGAAATTCAAAACTCAACCGTCTGCTGGTAAGGTTTTGGCAACAATTTTTTGGGATGCTGAAAGAATTTTGATAATCGATTATATGCTACCGAAAACCACAATCACAGGCATATATTACGCAGAGGTTTTGCGAAAATTGAAAAAAGCGATCCGGGAAAAACGGCCAAGGAAAGTTAGGAAAAAAATCTTGTTTCTTCACGACAATGCACCAGTGCACAATGCTAATATTGCTCAAGCTGCATTAAAGGACTGCGGCTTCGTGGAAATTCCGCATCCACCGTACAGTCCAGACTTGGCACCCAGTGACTACTTTCTGTTTCCCAATTTGAAAAAAACACTAAGGGACCGGAAATTTTCCAGTGACTATGAAGTACAGTCTGTTGTAAATGAATATTTTATGGAGCAAAAGAAATCTTTTTTTTTAGAGGGTTTAGGCAAGTTAATTGATCGATGTGACAAATGTATAAACCTTAAAGGAGATTATGTCGAAAAATAAAAATATTGCTGTCTCACTCACTCTTTTTTTTCATATGATATTGCAAGACTTTTTGATTTGCCCTCGTAACTTAAATTAATGATAATTTTATCACAAATCACTTTGCTTTTAACATAATTTACATTTTATTTATATATTATATTATATTTATTTATATTATAGTAGTGTAGGCGGTATAGTGGATTAAAAATCTTCTGCAAAATATTTGTTGGGATATATTTCTTTTCTTGTCTCTCATGTGCAAAAAGTCAATGTTATATCTTTTTCATTTTGCAGAAGAAAAATGTTTGTCACATGTAATGGGCATTGTTTTTTTTTACAAATTTTTGCAGGTAAATAAGAAGGATCCGCTATGTAAAAATATTCAATATGCCAGAAAGAAAGAAATATATATAGTAAATGCGTATTTTTTTTATAGGATCATTATTAATTTATTTTTAATGAATTCAAATGCGAAATTTACATTTTTAACTATATCGTCTGTTTTTATTATGAATCCTCAACATTTATAAATATGAAACAATTTTTTTTCTTGTGAATTTTAAAAATGTTGCCATAAAAATACTCGGATCGAATAAATTTTATGGCAACATTTATTTTTATGGCAACATTTTAGTGTTTTTTGCTGTATACTGGCTTAAAAATTTTCTGCAAAATTTTGTTGGGATATATTTCTTTTCTTGTCTCTCATGTGCAAATAGTAAATGTTATATCTTTTTCATTTTGCAGAAGAAAAATGTTAGTCGCATGTAAATGTTAGTCGCATGTAAATGTTAGTCGCATGTAAATCATCATGTAAAATCCCAATAAATGGGACATTACATCATTAGGATTTTCTCGATGCATACGTAAAGTAAAATTACGCCGTAAGATATTCCCTTCTGTATTTTTAGGCGTATTTTAGCATTTTTTCACAATACACTTCATTTTACATAAGTCTGTAATTTTTATTATCAAATAATGCACCACTACATAAACCACTAACTATTTGATAATGTTTTTATTATTTTAATGTACGAGGGTATATCAAAAAGTCTTGCAATATCATATGAAAAAAACGAGTGAGTGAGACAACAATATATTTTTCAAAACCATTTTTTGTCACGATGAAACTTCTAGAAGAACATTTCGATGTAAATTTTACGGTTCGTTTGTTTTTGTCAATTTAGTAACATGTGTTTTGAATTTTTCTTAAAATGAATGAAATTGAATATCGCGCCGTTACTAAATTTTTCTATAAAGATGGACGAAATGCAATTTATATATTCAACTATATATCAAAAGTTTACGGCGAATCTGCACCATCATATGCCACAGTAACAAAGTGGGTAAAATTATTCAAAAGTGGTTGGGAGTCATTATAAGACGATAACCGCTCGGGTCGGCCAGCAGATGCTATTAGCCATGAAAACGTAATTTTGGCTGATTCTATTGTATTGGAGGACCGGCGTATTTCTGTTCCGCGGTTAGCGTGGAGACTTTCTCTTTCATACGGTACCACATATACTATATTACATGACCACCTTCACATGTCGAAAGTAAGTGCGCGATGGGTTCCCCGTTTGTTGAATGCTGAACAAAAAAAAATGCGTGTTTAAACTTCAAAGGCGATTTTAGATATGTACAAAGCAGATCCAGAAAATTTCTTGGGTAACATAATAACAGGCGATGAAACATGGCTTCATCACTGGGATCTGGAATCCAAACAAGAATCGATGCAATGGATTAAACGTAGTGAACCACCACCAAAGAAATTCAAAACTCAACCGTCTGCTGGTAAGGTTTTGGCAACAATTTTTTGGGATGCTGAAGGAATTTTGATAATCGATTATATGCCACCGAAAACCACAATCACAGGCATATATTACGCAGAGGTTTTGCGAAAATTGAAAAAAGCGATCCGGGAAAAACGGCCAAGGAAAGTTAGGAAAAAAATCTTGCTTCTTCACGACAATACACCAGTGCGCAAGGCTAATATTGCTCAAGCTGCATTAAAGGACTGCGGCTTCGTGGAAATTCCGCATCCACCGTACAGTCTAGACTTGGCACCCAGTGACTACTTCTCTTTCCCAATTTGAAAAAAACACTAAGGGGCCGGAAATTTTCCAGTGACTATGAAGTACAGTCTGTTGTAAATGAATATTTTATGGAGCAAAAGAAATCTTTTTTTTTAGAGGGTTTAGGTAAGTTAATTGATCGATGTGACAAATGTATAAACCTTAAAGGAGATTATGTCGAAAAATAAAAATATTGCTGTCTCTCTCACTCTTTTTTTTCATATGATATTGCAAGACTTTTTGATTTGCCCTCGTATTTTAATTAATAATTTAAAAAAATTATAATTTTACAGCGCAAAATTAAATCGTCGCATCATACAAAAACAACAACTGATTTGGCGGGTTCTTATTTTGAGATGAGTAAATATGGCTTACTATAAGAAGTTAAAATACTGGAGAATAGGTGGCAATATTTTACCCATAAAAAATTTGCTATTTCATCTGTCACAAGCCAGAATAGGATGGTTCTATAAAAAATCCATATGGTTTACTCATATCTCGCTATAAGAACCCGTCAAACCAGTTTTTGTTGTTATACGAAGTGACGTTTTTATTTTGCGCAGTATAATTATAAATTATAAATTTTTAAAATTATTAATTAAAATACATAAAAACAACAAAAACTTTATCAAATAATTATTTGTTTATATAGTGGTGCGTTATATGATAACAAATAATTACAGACTTTTGTGCATAATGAAGTGTATCGTGAAAAAATGCCAAAATACGCCTAAAAAATACAAGGAATATCTTACCATCAGTAAGTTTACCAAATAAAATAACGCATTTAGTCGTTTACGGGATAAAAAAAAATTAAACTACATTTCAATTTTGAATTTTAGCCCGTTCATTTAAAAATATTTATTTTATAAATAATCATAATTGTATTTAGAAATTAATAATCATAATTTTATTTTATAATTCAATAAAAATTATGCTAAAAAAGTTAAAGCTATTAAAACTCAAAATTTTTTGGAAATATTAAGTTTCCTCCATAAAATTTTCTGTTTTGTTACGTACATAATATAAACACTAATTTTTGCGAGTCTGTACAATCATACAAACTCACTTTCTATTATATCAAACGGATCTGACGCGTCCCGTAATCACTGTTTCCCTTCTAAATTATGCGATTACTCATATTTATAACAAAAAAAATTATTGAAAATGTCTTTATTAATTTTTGGCAACTTTAAAATAATTTTAAACACCGTGGGTGACCGACACTTAAATTTCTTTTCCTCAAAAATTTATTCCCAGCACTGCCAGAATACACTTTTATAAAATTGGGGAAAAAATTGGGAAAAAGTGCTACAAAGATTAATTTTTTCCTAATTCCCAGGGAAAGACAGAATCGACCCACAGGGGGTCTATTCCGTGTGTTCACTGATGGTAATCTGACATAAAAAATCGGTATATTTTTGACATATTTTACCCCGGCTAAATTCGCTTCAGAAATATATCCCAATTTTTTTTTATTACACGAGTGAACGCGTTTATTTTTGGATTGTTATATACATTTGACAGTTCAGTATTTTAAACGTAAATTTCCTTTTCAAGTGAATTTAATATATGTATTTCCTAAAGTGTTGTTTAAATTTTCACAATGCTTACAAATAATAAAAGCCATTTAAATAGACATTTAACTACAAAATTACACCTGAAAAATATTAAATCTAGGGATACAACACCAAACATAGACCAATATTGCCGCAATTCTATCAAACTATGCAATATAAACAAAAAGAAGGAATCGGAGTTCATGTGCGTAATGTACTGCATACAGTACGACCTGCCTTTTTCCCAAATGGATTCCTTACCGGAATTTCTTAAGGCTGCATGCCCGGATTCCATTATGGCAAAACAATTAAAGTGTGGCAGAACTAAAGCAACGGCAATGGTCAATACAATTATTGGACCGTTCGCGAAGCAGTTAATAGCAGGTAAACTTAAACTATCTAAATTTTCCCTCATCATAGATGAGACTACTGATGTGGCCACTGCCAAATGATTAGTCATTGTTGCTAGATTTTACGACGAATCTAAGTGCACTATTTCTGATAGTTTTATGGGCTTAATAGAATTAACGGACTCGACGGCGCGCGAAATTTTTAATATAATTAAGCAACATCTTGAACAATGCCAAATTCCTATTAAAAATGTAATCTCACTGGGCGTAGATAATGCATCTGTCATGACAGGGCACGCGAATGGAGTTGTATCAAAGTTTCAAGAAATCAATCCGGATTTATTTTTTCTTCGTTGCACATGCCACTCTTTACATTTGTGCGCGTCAGCAGCTAGTAAGAAATTACCTGGTAATATAGAGAAAACAATAAAAAACATACATAATCATTTCTCGCATAGCCCTAAGCGAATAGGAGCTTATCAACAGTTTCAGAAGTATTTTGATTTAGCAAATCATAAACTTTAAAAATAGTAAATTGGAATTACTTAAATATCTTAATATTAATGAAATTATTTTTGGAGATATGCCCACAATTATACCAATATTAAATTGTTTTACATTTCATGAATGCGACGAAGAAATTTTAAATAACCATTTTCGAAGATTAGTTGGCAATATTGAAATTTCCAAGCAATTCAGTGATAATGACGTGGTGAAGTTTTGGATCAAGCTAAAATCATTTAAAAATTCGTTAGGTGAATACGAATATCAGGAAATTTGTAATTACATGCTTAGACTATGTGCTCTGCCGCATAGCACAGCAGCAGCAGAACGAAAATTTTCTAGGCTCAATTTAATTAAAACCGCTCTGCGGAATAATTTGAACTGCCAGACCGTTCAAAATTTGTTGTACTCCAAAGAATTACTAAATAATTCGAAAAGTTGTTGGATACCGCACGATACAGAGGATCTCGTTAAATTTTCAAATAAATTTGTCTTCGAGAACGGTGAGTACAAATTAAAATAAAATCGGCGAGCGTATACATACATTTGGATAGTTTGATTTGTTCTTATGAACTGTATTAGTTTGATTTGTCATTACATACTGTATTACTTTGATTTTTGAGTATTATTATAATTTAATAAACATCTTGAATTGAACATAAGAGCGTGTTTCAATTGGTTTAAATACCGCATAAAAAGTTAAAAAGTTAAAAATTGTGGTGAATAAAAATGTCAAACTTTTTATCTGCTTCAAGAGCTGATAAAATTTTTATGTGGAAAACATTTGGCTGACAAAAATATTTGTTTGTAAACAGAAATTTGTCATGTACAAATTTTGAGAAAAATCGTAATGATTTAGATGTAAACTAACCATAATTAAGTAATATATATTTATAGAGTATTTATTTTACATATTTTCTTATTTAAATTTGCTATATACGTTCATAATTACACATAACATAAGCAACCATGTTATTTTCAAAATTTTAACCAATTGAAACAGATAAAAAGTTAAAAAGTTAAAAATTATTTACCACGAATAAATTTTTAACTTTTTATGCGGCATTTAAACCAATTGAAACACGACCTAAATATGTATTTTATTTTTACTCCGTTTTTTTATAATCTACTCCCTTTTTGAGAGTTTCTACTCCCTTGTTAATTAGAAACAGTGGCAGCACTGGTGCATATCATCGTTTAACGAAAATCCGCTATATACCAGCTTATAATACAATCAACGCTTAACGACTGTCTCGTTGACCTGTTTAATATACTTACTTACATAATTTGTGTAGACTTAACACCGGGAAAGCAGCACAGAAGACTCCAAACTGTAGGCTGTTTGGTCCATTTCGATAAGTGTTAGGGAATATTTTATTTATCTTACTTTTCTAATTTTTAAAGAAATTTCTAGTTTGAATAGCCAACTAACCGAAATGGCCCAAACATCGTGCAACTCAAGCTGCTAAATTTAACTGGATGATACCATGGGTTGTCATTTGATTTTAACCAATGGGACGGCACCGTTGAACTTACAAGTTTCTGCGATATACATACTAATTTTTCTGAGTCACGATTGTCTGGTAACTCTACCACTCGGTTTATGTAGATTTACCGTTTGGGGAAGAGTATTATATGTATATAGGTAAATAACAAACGGCTTACTTTAATATCGCTGTATACTAATATATGTACTCATTATGTACCTTGATACTTAATTATTATGTATATTTGAATAAATTTATTTTTTTACTACTTGCTATTCAATTTTGGTAATAAATAATATATTATTGGTTATATTTCATAATTAAGTTAGTTAATAAATATTTTGTTTAAATTATGCATTTGCAAAATAATACGTTTGATGAACAATTAAAAATGTCGGAAAATCACATTATAGCTTAAAGTATTAAATTGTAATTGTACATATAACTGTTTTATACAAACTTCACTTACCCGTATTAATAAATCAAAGAGTAAAATATTATAATCACAAAAGTTTTTTTTATAAAAAAAAACAATATCCTTACAAATTGGTATCAGTTTTTCTCCATCTTAATATTTTTTTATTTGAAATTATTCCTTTAATTTGGTTATTGTATTCACCAAAATGTTACATTATTCCTGGATGGTTCACACGACGTAAATGTTGTTTCGAATAGGTATCCGTATCAATTATTTTTAAAACTAAGCAGTTTATTTAAAAAAAATTCTATACTTTTATGAAAAAATTATTTATATTAAACAAACATTTATTGCATTACAATACTACTGTAAAAATATTTAAAGATGTGTTTCTTTTCCTAACACCAAAAAGTCGAAATTAAAATTATTCTGAACCAATGCTGCCAACACATGCATACCTCTGGAGTGCGTTCACGACTCACGATATTAATTTCATTTTCTATGGCAGCTAAATATTGATTCCGGATCAATAATATGACGTCATTTTTGATCCAAAATGGCTTCTTTGTTTACATTTGCTGTCTTTTAATTTTTGATCCCGGATCAATAAAAAATCCAAAAAATTTGTTGAATTTTTTTTGACGTTTACTCACACATATTGTGATATTGTGTGAGTAACCTGTTTGTGTTTTACTAACACCATTGTGTGGATATGGCAAAAGTACCATGTGTTTTGAATCAACTTACACGATTGTGTATTCCTTTTAAACTTATTTTCGTCCGAAAAAACACTATACCCAAACACACAATTGTGTTGGTTGAACTTCAAATGAAGCGAAATTTTTTATCAAAAACGCCATTACATACTATGATTTTTTACTCACATATTTGTTTGGTTTGGACTTAAGTTGACCCAATTTTTTTTTTCTTGGTTGAAAAAGGGGTAAACGTCAAAAAAATCCAACAAATTTTTTGGATTTTTTAATTGATCCGGGATCAAAAAACAAAAAATGTAAACAAAGAAGCCATGTTGGATCAAAAATGACGTCATAGTCTTTGATCCGGGATCAATATTTTGCTGCCACAGAAAATTATATAACATCCCTCTAACGTCGTGTTTCAATTGGTTTAAATGCCGCATAAAAAGTTAAAAAGTTAAAAATTTATTCGTGGTAAATATTTTTTAACTTTTTAACTTTTTATGTGTTTCAATTGGGTAAAATTTTGACAACAACATGGTTGCTTATTTTACGTTTAATGTTCACAAGAACATATATAGACAATTTAAATATGAAAACATGTAAAATAAATACTTTTCAAATATATATTAGTCAATTATGGTCAGTTTACATATTTATCATTGCAATTTTTCACAATATTTTTACATGGAAAATTATTATTTACAAACAAATATTTTTGCCAGCCAAATGTTTTCTATATAAAAATTTTATCAGCTCTTGAAGCGGATAAAAAGTTTGACATTTTTATTCACCACAATTTTTAACTTTTTAACTTTTTATGCGGTATTTAAACCAATTGAAACACGCTCTAAGTAAAGCGTAACACTGCATCCCCAATAGAATTCCTTATGACTTTTTACTTACAGAAAAGTATGAAAAAAAAACTTGACAAAAAAATATTTTTTTTGTCAAGTTTTTTTTTCATACTTTTCTGTAAGTAAAAAGTCATAAGAAATTCTATTGGGGATGCAGTGTAACATAAGCAAAACAAAAAATGAGTCAACTTCATATATAAGACTTCGCAAACGTAACGTTTTGGCGTTAAGAAAGCGAACCGGTTCCGTAAATTTTGAACTATGAATTTTAAAATAAAAATCGTACCACTGATGTATCACGTTTTCGGTACGCCAAAGCGGCCTATTTGCGTACCGTAAAAACGAAATGATTTTATATCGAAAAAATCAAGGTTTTTTATAAGCCAAAACGTATTATTTTCGATTCTATTTGGGTAAATTTAGAATAAAATAAAATTATTTTTATGTGTAAAATATAATAAATTTATTATTTAAATAATAAAAAATTAAATATTTCAAAAATTAATTTATGTACTGTACTTATTTACTAATTAGAAAATTCAAAAATTCATTAATTTACTTATTTACTAAATTCATAATTCAAAAATTCATTGATGCTTATTTACTAAATATAAAATTCAAAACTTAATTATTGCACTTATTTACTAAACTAAATCGATTATTCCATAATTAATATGTAGATGATTTTTTAATTATTCGTTGCCGGTCCTTTGAATATTGAAACCATTTTTTAATTATGGTGATAATATCGCCAACCCTTGCCGATGGGCATTTCTTCATTGCGGTTTCTGAAAGGCCATATAATAATGAATTAGAAGTTGAAATTAGATTATTTATTTGTTAGTTCTTACCTTTAATAATATTCATTAAGCAATATGATTTAACTGCAAAAATTGATGATTTAAAAGCAAAAATACGATTGAACAGAATGACAAAAACAAAAGGTGTAATTACAAATGGCGGACTACTTTATAATCTTTATGTATGCATACGATGACGTTTTGCCATATTGTCAGTAAAAACCGCGTCACGTAAACGTTCAGTTTTCATGCCGTTTTAAGCGGCTCGCTTTTTTCTTTAGAGGGATTGTTCAATTATAGGTCTGTTCACTGCAAAAATGGTTGTGTAGCAAACGTGTCTTGCAAGACAATTAAAAGACGACTCAGCAACAAGACTTGATAACAAGCTCAAGACAGTCAAAAGACAACTTTATGTATTTGAGACAACTCGTTTCAAAAGACGTGTTGTTTGGTGTTCTTTGCAAACCTATATGATGGGTGTCATTATAGTAACTTGTGGGTATGTAGTCTTTGGTAACAAATATAGCAGTGGTCTTTGGTGACATGTCTTATGGTTGTCGTTAGTAATCTGTATGGTGGTGGTCTTTGGTAACAAATATGGCAATGGTCTTCTGCAACATATCTGATTGTCGTTTTTGTGTTGGTTTAATATAGAGAAATAAAACGTACAATAATATTATATTGTTTTAAATTTTAATTTGTTTATTTAAAGTAAATCTAACATTAACTAATTATATTCATTATTTAGAATATATAAAAGAATTCATTTTATAAACTAATTCAAACATAAATAATTAAGTTATTAATTATTAATTCAATTCAAATATCAATCATAAAGAAAAAATTAAACATATTATATAATACATAAACATAAACATTATTAGTTTGAAAACCGTAATCGACTGTTACGTCTATTTTCACGATTATGGGAATCATCTGTAACTAAAATGGAATTGATTAATATAAGACATTTAGTTGTAATTAAATAATTGTCGAAGTACCAAAGAGAATCTTATTAAAAAGCGAAATGCTTTTTAATGTTAACTTTGAATTTATCCCCTCCCAATTATAATCTTTTAATAATCTATCGCTGATTATTTTGCTAAGACCGGTAGAATGATATTTACTATCTACCGGTACATAAGGTGTTAAATATTTAACCTGGAAATAAAAGAATAAATAAAACGTTTTAAAATAATTGTGTGTAAACAAATGGTGAGTTAGCGTATGACAGCGTGAATTATCTTAAGTAATTCAGTAATATTACACGGTGATTCCCACGTGTCTTGAGTAACACATGCAAGACAAATCAAAAACAAGTGATAGTAACAAGCCTCAGACGGTCAAAAGACAACTACATGTATTTGGGACGAGGAGTCCTCAAAGACATGTCTGTACCTCAATTTTGTTGCCTTTTCGAGACTACGAGACTACGGGACTATGAAATATTTTGTATACGTACACTGTGTATAGTATTAATTTGTGTTACTGTGTGGTTTCATTTTTGTTATGTGTATTAATGTAGAGAGTATGACGATAAGCATGAAAAATTTATACTGTTTATGTTGGAGGTTGAACCTAGGTTCAACCTGGGTTGAACCTTCAACATAAACACCAAAGGTTAACTTGGAGTTAACTCGACTCAATCCAAAAAATTTCTTAGGTCGAGTTAACTCTGGTTAATATAAACACCCAGAGTCGAGTCGAAAAACAACAACAAAAAATATCAGTAAAGTAAAAAAATAAAAATGGCGATTTTTCTTGTACGAGCGCGTCTGTGTCTAAATTCGGCAGCATTTTTTAGTGATTTTTTCGATTTTTTATTTTTCGAAAGTTCGCAAGAAAAAGTTAGAATGATTTTTTGATAGAAAAAAATTTGAATGATTTTGACATTCATAACCTGGTTTCGACTCAACCTCAAGATAACTCTCCAATATAAACACTAGAAGTTAACTTCAAGGTTAACCTAAAGATAACTACAAGTTGACTCGACCTGGGTTCAACCTCCAACATAAACAGTATAAATTATACTAATTATACTATTGTCGAATCGGTTTAAATCGGTAAAATTGTTGGTGCTTACATCCATTTGTCTCGTTGTAATTTGATGAAGAATTGAAATTCAAATTTAAACACATAACACAAATGACATTAAAATTATTTGAATTTAAAAAAAATATGATTTAATTGAAGCATAATAGTATGATTTTATTTATTTTATTAATTTGAATTTTATATATAAAAGAAATAACCAATAAAATAGTTTCGTATTGGCAATATTTCAAATTAACAACACAAAAGAAAAAAAACATAAACAAAACGAACAGCGCATGCGCCCTACTACACTCGCATTCACTAATACTATTATTTTCCGGTAATTTTTGTTCTCGTAGTCTCGAAAAGGCAACAAAATTGAGGTACTGGTGTATATAGAAATAATTCAATACCGTTGGGTCCTGGATGGATTCATTATTTCTAACTCTAAATATTTTGTGGAAAAACTAAGCCTACACAACTCAAAATTCACAATTCCGAAGAAAAAGATAAAGCACGCGCAACAATAATTTACGAATTTAATATAAACTTAAACACCAATAAAAAAATACAAATAAAACTAAAATAATATTTTATTCACAGTATTTAGATATATTGTTAATAAATCTTTGTTTTAATTTATTTACACAAAAAAAAATCACCTGTATGAAAATTGAACTACACCAAACGCCTAATGAAATGAAATGATGCAAACACAACACCGAAACACAAAATTCAAAATGGCGATTTCATTAAATCAGGCGCCCTCTCAACCAAAGATTTTATTTTAAATGAATGTCGCCAGTAACAGGTGCAAGACAACCATAAAACATGTTAAATTTATTTTAAAATTCCACCGATTGGAACGCTGTATGTCATGCTAAGACATGTTGTTAGATTATTACCAAAGACTACCTAAAGTCATGTTGCATTTATGTTATTAATGTTGTTTGTACCTTTTGCACATCAGAAAAATCGTATATGTTCTTTTTCCCAGACAATGGCAAGGCAAGTTACTAAAGACAAAAAATTTGCTGGCTAGTTAGAAATTTCAAATAGACATCGGGGGTGCGTTCACGAGATTTACATTTACGGTGTCTCCATGAAGCCGTATACGTATGTATCGGATGGAAATCTGGGATTTTTACATCTCAATAGGATTTTTTCCTCAGAGTTGAGTTTTTGTCAACTTTTTGGGATGAAAGGGGGCGTGTAAGTTGTACTATTTCTTTCGTTTGATTGGATAAAACGGCGAGATGTGAAAATCCCGGATTTCCATCCGACGTATGTATACGGCTTGACAGAGTTAACCGGGATTATCTCGGATTATCTCATCATGGAAACGAGTTGGATTTAGAGTTTTCGTTAAATTTCTTAATCCTCCTTAACTCGACGAAAGTAGTTGGGTTAAATGAGATTCTATCTGACAAAAGAAAAATTGCACTATTCAGAAAATATGTATGTATTATTATAAAATATAGTATTATTATAAAGAAACATAATATAGTTAAAATAAATACGGGTTGAAATATTCACGAAACAGATTAAAATGTAAAAAGACTGGCAAAAAGATAATACCGCCTGAACTGTTGTAACGGAATCTTATTCAGTTCCGTTATCAACCCAAATTCCAACATAAAATTTTAGCACTCGGCATAACCTTTGAGGTGATACCTCAAATTCTACCAAAATAAAAAAAAAACATGCCGTATTTCGCATTGTTATTGTTTGTTTATGTTACTCAGATTACTGTACCTATATATCCATGCAGTAAGTGAATAAACATAAACCATAATAATATAATGCAACATTATCAATTTTTTTTTATCGATGTGTTTTGAGGTAAATAGCATGAGAATGGACTTTGCTATTGAAAATACCTCCAATTGAACATTTCGATCAAGTTATATTTTTTGGATATAAGCAAATTTTAGCGAGTGCATTGGGTAATCAAAAACCAATGTCACGTTTTTGTACATTTTTTTTTGCTTGCGTACATTTTTGATGAATGTACAATATTTTTCCAATTAATTGGATATAAAATGTGCAAGAACATTGGGGAGAGGGGATCAGTGATTAGATAGACCAAGAAGTGGTCAGTTGGTGGTTTTTATATTTTGGTGTAAATTTAAGTTTTTTTATAACGGAATATAATAATTTAATTCAGTAACGTTGTGCGTTTTTTTTTGGTTATCAGCAGTGAAATTTATTGGACTAAGTGAATCAATTATACCCGTAAATAAGCATAAAAATAATCTTATCGATTCAAGGGATTGTGTTAAACCCGAAAGAAAAGTTTGAGCTTTTGTAAATAATAGTGAAGTATTTATCTGTTGATGTAAAAACTTTATACTAAGTTTTTTTTAGTTACATAATTGAATTGTGTAGAACTCAGTGAAGAACAATCAGTAGTAAGAATTTTTTTGTTACGTGCGTAATTTTGGATTTGGCTGCATATATATTTTGGTGAGTATGATGTTGATGAGTGAATACTAACAATCACAACAGTGGCGAGGTACCTTAGTTGCTTCTAGCAAAGCTGAATCTTGCTAGGAGCGAGGGCATCGAGAGTAACCCGGCCCATAGGCTGGACACCCTCTTTCTGCTAAGGACCTCCTCCACTTTCAATAGGCAACTAACTCTTAGTTTTTTTTATTGTTAATACTACGTGTCTGTGCTTCTTAAGGTAATTATGTTACCCTAAGAAGCCAGAAATAACAACCATGGGTGAAAACCCATTCCCTAAATATGTTTAGGATCCGCCAGTGTTGGGTCCGATGACCTCTTTTCTTTTTTTTCGATCAACATTTTAGATGGTAAATTTTAGGCCATCTTCCCTAAGTTAATATGATTGTGCGGTAATCTAGGTCCCTTATTTCACCTAACCCCAAAAACCCACGACCACATCCCCTACCAGGCTGAGCTGCGGGAAACCAAGCCGCACATGGGGCTAGGGCATGAAATGGGGACAGATTTCTTTAACGTTAGGGTCTACTGTCGTAAGACAGTAAAATGTTATCGTTACAGTGGCGCCCAAATCGGGCCTAATAACATCATAGGTCTAATTTATTTATATGTAGGCACCACTATCGTTACAGGGCGCCCAAATTGGGGGCCATAATTCGGCCCAAAAATTCTGGTAATACATACCACAATTAGTCTATTAAATTCAATTGAGGATTCCCTCATATTCTCGTCTAAAGAGTCGACATTACTTTATGTAATGTTCAAAATTGTTAAATACTTCTTAGTAAAATTGAAATCGGTTTAAATGACCGTGTGCTTGATTTTTATCATTGTTGGATGTCAATTTCTATCGATACGAGTATGGCTGCGGCAAGCCTGACCTTATTCGTGGTGGGTCATACGCGTACCGACTGGAATTGATGATTTTTGAGCTCCTATGCTGGATCCCCGAATGGATGGTTTATCTGTGGCATGTCCCAACCCGCACTCCGGGGGATAAACCGACATTCGTGGTAGTTATAGGAATTTAAGAATTCATCTAATATGGTAGAAGGCTGGAGCATGCGGTGGTAACCGAACTCAGACAATTATTCAGTTGTGCGGTTTTCTGTACCATGTACAACCAACAGTTTATGCTTTGCGTTACCAGTAAGGGAGAATGATGCGGTCCCTGAGGTAATGGGCATATCCTTTTCCTGCCCGGCGGTTATCGGGTGGTATAAAGGGCTGCTCATTTCTCAGATCGGTCATTCCGTATCCTGGCTCGTAAAGCTGAACTGCACTGCATTTTATTTTTCCTCTGTTAAATGCTTATGGCTACCGGTAAGAAATTACCACGAGCCGTAGGAAAAGTTTATTTATTTTAAAAAATATGGATTTCCAAGCAGCAGTGTATAGTTAGGTTATTGCGAAAATTCCACTTTGTGTTGTTTATTTAAATTTGTCATCCTTCGGGATGGGTTTTGCAAGTCCTCCCATAGTTAGTTTTATGCCCGGTTTACATAAGAAAATTGTTTTCTTCTGCAAATTTTTGCAGGTAAATAAGAAAGAATCCGCTATATAAAAATAATCAATGTGCCAGAAAGAAATAAACATATATAGTAATGGCGTAATTTTTTTTATAGGATCAATATTAATTTACTTTCAATGAATTCAAATGCGAAATTTACATTTTTATCTATGGCGTCTGTTTTTATTATGAATCCTCAACATTTATAAATGCGAAATAATTTTTTTTCTTGTTGATTTTAAAAATGTTGCCATAAAAATACTCGGATCGATTATATTTTATGGCAACATTTTCATTTTTATGGTCATTTTTGCTCAAAAATTTTTCTGCAAAACTTTGTTGGAATATATTGCTTTTCTTGTCTCTCATGTGCAAAAAGTCATTGTTATATCTTATTCATATTGCAGAAGAAAAATGTTGGTCTTATGTAAACCGGGCATTAGGCGCGTTCAGGGTATAATGTGTTTAGCTGTCCAATCCGGTGTTCTATCAGTGAACGGATATTGATGAGGTTTTAGGACATAAGTTAAACATTATTATATCTCACACTGCGGAAATCCTTGGTGATAACCGGCGAGTTATCATCCCCAATAGACAGCCATAGCAGCCGAGGTTTGAGTGTCTGAAAAGACCTCAGCAACATTGGTTGACTTACATGGGAACGTTCTGTCACCCTCGCAGGTGAGCTCCTCTGCTGAGTTCAGAGTAAGACTGCCAGCTGCGGATACGGGGGCAAGAATTTTGCCATGGCCTATTGGGTACCTTTAGTGTCATCTATTTCCAAGTTCACCATAGCAGCGAGGATCACCTGGTATGTCAGGTTTAGACTACCGTTGCATCATTGGGAACAAGGAAACAGTTTCATCAAAATTTCAATTTCAATTCCTTTATCCTATCCTTATTTTGATCCAAGTTGGCGGAGTTTATTCATTTTAGGGGAGTGTTACCCATGGTTGTTTTTATTTTTTGTGTAAATGTTAAATTAATGTTTTTATTTAGTTTACGTTATTTAATTTTTTTAGTTTCGATTAATTCTGTTTAGTTTAGGAGGTTTTATTTTTAACAATGATATATCCGAGTCAATTAAGTAGCGATGAATTGATGGTAGAGTGCGAAGTAAGAGGAATTCTCGTGGAGGATCGTCACCAAGCGATAATCGCTCTTGAAGAAGCACTCAAACAAGAGCGGGGAAGCTTTTTCTATGTCCCACGGGGTACACATAGGGCTACCCAGGAATGTCCACTTCAAGAGGCAATGACGTGTTTTGCGAAGTTGGAGGAGGTTCGAAAACTACTCAGAACATGGATATTTGGTGGTTTAACTGTAGACGACCTGAAACCAGTCTTCTACACCAAGCTATTCCACATCCGGGGTCGAATCGATCAAAGTCCTGATTCTGAAGTTTTCGATGATACAATCGGTGAGTTGAATAGATGCTGGTATAAATTAAGAGATATCGGATGGTCTTTAATAGGACAAGATATTACACTGCGAGAGGCTGATGATCAATTAATCAAATTAGTGGTATGGACTTACGAAACTAAAGTTATCCTCGGGATTAGTAATGATGCGCATCAGCAGACGAGTACGTCGACGCCACCAAATAGTGCGTTAACTGATTCGGAATCATGCGTGTATTATACAAATGAGCGCACACAGCGACAACACCTCAGACTATTACGGAAATTACATAATAAGCAATGCCTGCCAAGTAAACCAGTAGTGGTTTCATCGCCAGCACCACCTATATCTCATTCACCCGATGTATCTAGTTCGGTTAAAATAGCTTCAAAAAGAGCCTTATCAAATAGCACGAATAGCACGCAGGTTACAGACGATAATCATGTAGTCCAAACTGTAAATAGTACTAAATCGTCACCTCAAGCAGCACAAACAACCTTTCCATCATCTGCCTTGGAACAATGGACATCACCCAGTTCTAAGAATGAAACCAGAGCTGAATTTGACGGGAAATTTTCAAAAATTGTTTCTTTAGGACATTTTAAAGACAAAGAGAACGGGAACGATAGAGATACAAGTATAAATATCAGACATAAATTTAAGATACAGATAGGGAATACCATCGAATCGATCGAAATAATCCCAATTCAACCTAGGGTAATTAAATTATCGACGATTTTCTTTTCTGAATTACCCAAGATTACCTCCTCAATAGCATACTATTTTTATATGAATCCTTTAAATTTAGAAGTTACAAAAACATTTCTGAGGTATTTACCATCAAGCATCCCAATGTTAGAATCAGGGTCAGGGGTGATGAAAGAGGGTGCAGTTTATTTGACTAAGAACCATCAGTTAAGTTGGCAAAAATTTAATAGACCTCAATCATCTTCCCACAACAAACACAGTAGTAGAGAATTGTCTATGGTAGATCAAACTGTTTCGTTAAGATGCAAGTCTAATGTTAACGTTATTAAAACGCTATTTATCCGATTAACGCTATTTATCCGACATTTTTTATTTTGTTTTGATTTTTTTTTGTTTTGATTTTTTGCTGCGTTGTGGTTTGTGCAGCGCTAGTCATATGAACCAATTAGATCTTTGTTTACGTTTTTTTGTATATGAATAGGGTGGTTAAATGATAATTTTTATATTTTTGTCTTTTTTCTCATCTTGACTTCAGTTTGAGCACACGCTGGGTATATATACGTATACGTGTCAGACACAAAAATTATCGCGATTTCTTCCAATCGCGATTGCATGTCAAACAAATAAAATCGCGATTTTATAATTATGGTGACAGACACAAACCCGATTTTGTAACTCTGCAAACGTTCAAATTCATATTTGAATAATGAAATAAAACAATTTCAACGCGTAATTATGCCGATTTTGAATTACATCGAATCAGTTACAATAAGTTAATATAAACTAAATGTATAAATAATTTCTGTGACAGTTAAAAAATTTAAAATTTAATTTACTATCTAACAATTTTTCTGTATACATTCAATGAAAATGACTTATGTTTCCCAGCCGGTGACCTGAAAATTATGCCACATTTAAAAGTTACTATTCATAAATCATACATACGTAATTGTTACAACAAAACGCTTACAAAAATAACCCATACATAAACTACTGTACCACATGAATTTTATTACTAAAACAATTGGTACAAAAAAGTTTTTTGGACCAACTCAAGGTATTCAATATCAATAAAAAAAATTGAAGCTTATTACACCGCATAAAATTGAATTTGCATTGATCAACAGATACAATTGCGATGCGATATAACAAAAAGAAAATGTGAAATGGCGGCGCGGTGATACGAATGATTCTTATTAGGTTTTATTTATATAAATCAATTAGATTTTTTTTATTATAAATAATTTTATTAATATGTATAATAAAATTAATATTATTTTATAAATATAATTGTTTTTAATTAAATAAAATATTATTAATAAAAAATAAAATATTATAATATATAATTAACCCTATCAATGTAAATAGTTTTTATTATTGTTATCTAATAAATATAATAAACAACAACATTTCATACTCAATAATACATAATCCATATGTATATATTGATTGCAAAATTAAAATCCTACAATCTCTATAGTAAAAAAAATCGTCACATAAAATGTCTTTTGGTACAAACCGATCTAGCAAAATAAAATATGTGACTTTTTGTACCAATCGTTTTGTACCAATTTTCCGGTCCCAAAGCATTTTTATATGAAGAACTTAGGATTGGTACAAAACACGATTGTTCCGAAACAAAAAAGTTGCTTTGGTACAAACCGATCTAGCAAAATAAAGACAAAATTTCGTTTGCTGCAAATTCAATATAAAATAAAATTTTGTTGTTATTAAATAAATTATTAATCAGATTATTCTCATAATTTATTTGAAACAAATTGAATTGTTGTAATAATTCTAAATTTCGAGTACAATTCTAAAATGAATCTGAAACTATAACACATTATATGTCGCAAAAAATTGTAAACGTGAGTTAAATTTTTTAAAATAAAATAATCTAGGTATCACGCGCCGGTTCGGTCGCCCATTTTTAAAAAATCACTGTATATTCCAGATGACTCGCAAAAATATGCTGTTCAACACAGATATGCTATGATCCTTCCTCTATCTAGAACAGCAAACCGTTTGAAGATATCGTAACCAGGAGCTGAGATATAACTTTTGACGTCAAGTAGTGCTCTAATATCGATAGTATATTTCCCCATACAAATGATCGACTTCTAAAAATGATTCAATCGTCATATAAATTCTCTATTCGATGCTGAGTACGTAGAACATAATTTTTAACTAAAGCCGTGGGCCAGTACGCAAATCTGGGCCAGCAATTGGGACATTGTTGTTATTTATAATATTTTCAATGAATTGTATCTTCGCCCAATTCGTGTTCGAGCATTTTTCAAATTTCGTATGAAGCTTTTACAATTCATCGAAGTATGATTATTACCTATATCGATATTAAGTAGATTATGAAATGGATTATTTTCATGAGATGCATAATTTATTTATAAGAACCCAAAAAATAAATTTAAAAAGTTGCCCCCGAGCAACACTGGAAAAACGGCCAATTTCATTGAAGATAAATAATTAATTAGGCCAAGTTACACGGAACAATCTCAAGCGTTGTAAGTAAGCCATTTTCCGACAAATCCGAATAAGCCTGGGCCTGTAAGATGAAACTGATATTCAATTATGAATCTGGGGTTGACATTGATATTTAGAATTTAAATAAGCCAATTTGTATGGAACTGGTTCAAATAATGGTAGTAACATAAATTTTTTGTGTTCAGTGCCTCAAGTCAACACGTTTGATGACACAATGATACAATTTTCTAAAATTCGACCAAAACTCTCGAAAATTTAAGATAGAAAATAGATGATTTTGGACTGCTGGATTATAGTTTTAGACGGCACACCACACTTCAACAACTTTCTGTTTCGTTCGCACTCTACTAATTGTCACTCCTATTATGCTCGATCGCACCGCACTGTGACCATCACGATACACCACAAACAGTATACACACAGTTTTATTATTTTTTATGTTTTATAATTACAATATATTTTTATTTTATTACAACGTTTTTATTTTTTACAATATATATATTAGCTATATAATATAAATCCAAACTCAAACAATACACTTTGAATGTTAAAAACTTACTGATACTGACTATTACTACTCTTTGTATTAGACGCGAAACCGATGGCGTCCTATTACCCACACAAAATTAAAAATGGCTACGATTATTTTATTTACAAGAAAATAAAAAATAACAAAAACAATAATATGAGAGAGGAAAATCAAAGTTGTATATAAAGAATTATTCATGTATGCAAGTATATAATAATTTTTATGTTACATTACGCACTCATTCTTTTGTCTTTATATTTTTTTTGTTTAGAGCGCAGCACCGTATGCCTTTCGAACATACTCCGCACCTTGAAAGAATATCTTTCAATCAATTGGTAGTTTGGCCAGTTTATGGATAGGACGCTTGAATACCCCATGAGCAGATTTAATTGTAACTACTCACTAAACCATCGGTCCCGGGATGTACTTCACTGACTCTGGCTAAATGCCATTTGGTTGGGGGTAACTCCTTCTCTATTACTACCACCAGAACTCCAGGTTTGAAATTGACTTCAACTGAATGCCACTTACGACGTTGCTGCACTGTATTAAGATAATCAGCTGAGAACATCTTCCAAAATTTCTGTGTGGTTTGTTGAATTATCTGCCTTTTGTCTAATCGATGTGTGTTAATCGCTTCTAGATTTGGTTCAGGGATGGCTATCAATGGTTATCCGATTAAAAAATGGCCTGGAGTTAAATAATTTAAATTGGTTACATCGTCCGATTCGCCACACAACGGTTAGAATTAAGCAATGCCTCCACTTGACATAGTAAAGTATAGTACTGCTTGTACGTAAGTATCGATGAACCAATGCATTTACGGATGTGAGACTTCGTAGATTTTATTCCGGCTTCGTATAAACCACCCATATGACTTGCGGTTGGACACATGAATCTCCATTGTGTGAAATATGTTAGCAAGTGACTGGCTACTTGATCGTTGTGTTGCTGTGAGATGAATAGTTTTGCCAATTGTTGTAGTTCTACATGTGCTCCTTTGGAATTGCTGCCGTTGTCACTGTAAATGGTTACTGGATATCCTCTTATTGCAGTAAATCACCGGAGTGCTGCGACGAATGCATTTGTTGTCATATCTGTGACTAGCTCCAAATGCACCGGAGTATGTTCACGATATTTACATTGTTAGAATATCGTAACTAACTGCCATTGTAGAAATGACGTAATAGTTAACTATGAGATTGTCCCAAGTGTCAAAACATTGTTAAAAACATAACCACAGAATTAAGAAGATAAAGAAATTTATTGTTAAAACTGGGATTGCACTAAACATTTTTGATTTGCGTAGACAAAATAAATTATGAATTTTAAGAGACTGCAATGTTTTGTTGTAATACGAAGGAGTTTGTTGTGACTTTTCAATATAAATTTCTAACGGAGAAGCAATTGTGTGGTAGATTATTTTGAATTGTAATATTTTTTAAAAATTAATAATTTTTATATAATTAGCCAATCGTTTAGCTCATTTACCACCTGCCTTATAATCTGACAAACCATATGCACAGGAATATGTTCTTGCATTAGCCGTACTCCCGCCCGATGCAGACGACAAGACTGAGGCCTGTCGTTCGTTTGCCCAAGATGTTCTAAACAAGACTTTAAACTTAAATGTTGAGTATAAAATTGCTACTTTGACCTACGCTACGCTATCCGATCCTGCCACTAATGTCGATGTCGGCAAAGCACTTATTACAGATGGTATAATCCGTGTTGAGAGACGACGTGACCGCAAACTCGCCAAACCGGAAAGACCGAGCGGCCTTTATAAAATACAAGACTAGAATAAATATTTTATATATAGATTCAAGAATATCAAGCAGTTGAGGCAGCTGCTAAAAAAACTCGTGTCGCAATTTAAACATCACAGATGCGGCATTCGTTCACGATACTATTATACCTCTTAAGATTCCTAACGATCTATTATGAACGTTGTATGATTTTGTAAAGTTCGATTTGCCTAGAGGACAATTTTTTCCATAAAGTACGAATCGTAACTAAAAAATATACGAATAGTACGATCTAAACATAGTATTATGGAGCATCAAAATAATCAGTGTATACATAAAACACAAATTTATTTAAAATAAATATATTAAAAATTGAATTTTGTTCTTTAAATTATTTTTCAAACCTACACAATCATCATGTTGCATCTGATACCATTAAAAATGACATTTGTAGAGGCAGTCTCGAGTTGGGTTGAGAATGACGTTTGTAACAATGTAGAGTTCGTGAACGAAAAAGGCACGTGTTCATTGTTACAATGTAGTTTCATGAACGATTTTGAGCTGTCATTGTTAACAATATTGTAACAATGTAAATATCGTGAACGTACTTCCGCTTTGCTAGCCATGCATATAAATAGTGCTATATAGGCCTTCTGGATTTTTACGTTCCACACTAGGGATGTTTTCAGCGATACTGGTCCTGCATAATCCACTACAACGTTTTCAAATGCGCGTTTAGGTGTCACAACTCTGGCTGGTGGTAAGCTGCCTACTAGTTGCTTGGATGCCTTTACCTTGAATTTGAAACAAGTTATACACTTATGGATAAATCGCTTGACGTGGTTTCGACAATTTAAGATCCAGTAACGTTGCCTGAGGTGAAATAGCATGATCGAGATGTCACCATGCAATGTATATCGATGTACATCAGTGATCAACAACTTTGTGATGTGATGGTTTCCTGGTAGAATGATTGGATGCTTTTGATTATGTGGAATGTCAGGGTTTTGCAATCTCCCTCCAACTCTTAGGATTTGATGATCGTCTAGGTAAGGGTGCAGCGAAGCGAGTTTGCTTTGGGATGAAACTTGTAAGTTGGCCGTTAATTGTTTAATCTCTGCGTTGAATGAGTTTACACAACTGAAAATTAGCTTCCTTCATATCAACGGCAGTGATGTTTGCTCCTTGATTTGTTCTTGCACATCTGACCTTGTTCTTGCATCCGTGAATGAACCTAAGAATAAAAATAAAAACTCTTAACAATTTGTGCCAAGACGAGAATTTTAGGATAATGGCGGAGAGATGGTCTTGCGGAGTGAGTTGTGCCGCAAGTGATTGGGTTACTTTTTCCTCAACCCCAGCTTCAGTGCATTCGTACGCGGTTTTTGGAGTAAGCCAAGTATCCTCAGATGATTTTAAAAATTCTGGGCCGTTCCACCAAAAATCAAGCTCTTTCAGTTTTGACGGATGAACTCCTCGTGATGCATGATCGGCTGGATTCTCTTTTGAACTAACATGCTGCCACTTGCATTGGGGTAGGATCGTAAGAATTTGTGATGTTCGATTACTCACGAATGGTTCCCACTTTCGTGGACTCGTTGTTAACCACTGTAAGACGACAGTTGAATCGGTCCATGCGAATACATCAGCTTGCGATATACACATTGCGTCTATGATCGTTTTCATTAGTTTGGCTAAGAGCAGGGCTCCACTTAATTCTAGTCGTGGTAAAGACAGTTGTTTGATAGGGGCGACCCTGGTTTTAGCGGCAATTAAACGCGTATGGTACATCCGATTGTCTCCTTTCGTTCTAAAATAGACTGCGGCCGCATAAGCTTTCTCGGACGCGTCACTAAATCCGTGAATCTGAACTAGACGAGGTATTTTGATGTCGGCTAAATAGTTAAGGGCTCTTCCGAAATCCATCCATTGCCTTGCAATATGTAGAGGTAGCTGATCGTCCCAGTTGAGTTTCGACAGCCATAGACTTTGGTACAAAATTTTGATTATTATAATGGAAGGTGCCAATAATCCAAGGGGGTCGAAAAATCGTGCAGACTCCGATAATAACGGTCGCTTTGTTGCTGTCTTGCTCTTCGGTAGATTGATTTTATAATAGAGATAGTCTTCCATTGGATCCCACATTAGTCCTAGCACTTTAATACATTGTTGTTCATCGATGTTTAACGGACTAATTTCTTGATGGTCTGGTTTAATTCCCTTCAAAAACTCCGGAGAATAAGACTTCCATTTCTTGAGAATGAAACCGCCTTGTTTCATCAGATCAATCAACTGATCTCGACACTCGATGGCCTCTGATAATTCGTCGGCTCCTGACATTACATCATCGACATAAAAATCGGTGTCAACAATCGCTGCAGCTTTCGGGTATTGTTTACGGTAATCATTGGCCAACTGCTTTAATGATCGGATAGCTTGATACGGTGAAGACGTTAAACCATATGTAACGGTTTGTAATGCGTAATGTTGTATTGGTTCTTCCTTGGGATTTCGCCATACGATTATTTGGTAATCCTGATCCTCGGCTGCTACGAGAATTTGGCGGTACATCTTTTCGATGTCTGCTGCGAAAGCTATTGAGTTTTTACGGAATGTAAGAACATTCGAAAAGAGCGTGTTTTGTATGGCCCCACTAATAATTTGTCGTTGAGTGATACTCCTGCACTTGTTTTCGAGGAGCCGTCGAATACAACACGAAGTTTGAGTCTTCCCTGAGAAATTTTCGTCACTGCGTGATGGGGAAGATAATAGATTTTATGATTATCTTTTGGTACTTCAGATTTCAGGATGGGCTTCATATGATTTAACTGAATGTATTCGTTCATAAACTGTAAGTACTGTTGTTTCAGTTCCGGTTTGGTTTCAAATTTTCGCTCCATTGCCATCAAACGAGATATCGCAGAAGGTAAAGAACTGCCGAGCGGTAACGAATCGGGCTTAATAGGTAAGTGTACCATATACCGACCTTCGCTGGTGCGGGAATGCGTCGTTGCAAAGTGGTTCTCTATTAGTTGCTCCTCATCTGAAAGTGGGTTTAACGATATTAGTTCTTCTACTTCCCAGAACCTTTGCAGTAAAACATCAATATCAGTAGTTGCCAGATTTGAAGTGATCAGGTTGAGTGTTGCATGGGTTTTAATTGTTCCACAAATAATCCAACCGAATATCGTGTTTTGCGCTATCACTCGATTATTTTGTTTTATTGTTTCGGGCAAGAGTACTTCAAAAAATTCACCTGCTCCCAGTATTACATCAAAAGCAGAAGATGTGTGAAAGTTAGGATCGTCTAATGTCAGGTTTATGATGCACGGGTCAATATCATCACCAACTTCGTATTCTGGAGTAGCTTGAGTTAGTTTTGGTAAAACTAGAGCTTGACATTCTAGTTGCCTTTTATTTAGAAGTCTAGACGTTATATGTAACTAAATGCTGCCTCGGGTATATCCAGCTCCAGCTTGTGCGATACCAGTGATTGGTATTTTGGCATGTCTTCGTGGTATTTGTAACCTTTGAGCTAAGGCCTCAGTGATTAAAGTGACCTGAGAACCTGAATCAAGTAAGGCTCGACAGGGATATGACTATCCGTGTTTGTTTTCAATCAAAATGATTGCGGTGGGCAACAATGACGATTGTCTGCTTGCTGAGTTTCTAGACGTATTACTTGGCTGAATGACTAGAGAACTGGAACCTTGCTGTAATTGCTTTCCTTGGAGTGGTTTGACTGATTCGAGTGCTTGATGAACGGCTGATGGTTTACATGCAACATCAATGGGTGCGGAATTCGTTGATGTATTGTTAGATATGGTTGTAATGTTTGTATGTGTTGGATTGACTTGACTGGTTGCTGGTTGAGTTAAGTTGGATGTAACTGGATTATGGCAAGAAGTAGAACATGATGATAATGGTTGATCGTTCACATTCTTTTGTGAGATTGCATTCAAATGGAGCAAAGTGTGATGTTTTAAAGAACAATTATGGCATCGTTGTGGTGAAAAACATCGACTGGACGAATGTCCGGGATTTAAATAATTAAAACATAACAACTTCTCTGCTACGAAATCACGTCTCGGCTGAATATCCATTGCTTGAAATGAAGGGCATTTAAACAGTTTTTGATCTTTCTCGCATTTTTTACACTTGAGGGTCACTCCTGTCGATACGGTATGAGTTATCAAATTAGTGGTTGTTCTTAATAAGTTATTTTTCTCCATTGTTATCTTTGGCTGTGACATCTCCAGTGAATCACATCGTCTTGTGAGAAAATCTATAAACTCCTTCTCAGTTGGAAACTCCTTGCCTATGGTATGTTCAGCCCACATTCTCCTAGTCTCAACATCAAGCTTCTGCAATAGAATAACAATTATTAATGGATCACGAGATAGAGTCGAATTGTCCAGAGCAGTTAAACCCCGAAGGATTTCGTCTGATGTGTCGCACAGCTTCCTCATTTGCTCAACAGACCCCTTGGTTGCAGCTGGTTGATCCATAAACGTCTGGAAATAAGCATGCGTGATATGACCCCTCTTCACAAAGCGACTACACAGTTTCTCCCATGCTTGATCATAATTTTTGTCGGTTATCGGGATATGTTCAATTGTTTTGGCCGCTTTATCCGCTACAAATCCTTTCAGGTAATGAAACTTGGCTGCCTTTGAGATACGGGAATTGCCATGTATTTGTCCGATAAACAAGTCCTTGAACAACGCCCAATCTTGGTAGTTTCCTCGGAAGATTGGGATATTGACTCTCGGCAATCTGACTTCTTGATTGGAACCCATTTGAATGTGTGAAAATTATTTCAAAAATGATTTCTGATGAGCTACGAGTTCGTCCATAGTATCATTTAAGTGTCCATCACCACGATTTTCCGATTGTGTTGTAACTGGAGTATTAATACGTAGAAACTTCTTAAATGCGGACATTGCTAGGTAATGCGGTGTTTCCGCCAACTCATATTCACTTTCCTCACCCAGTTCGAACACCTTTTCATCTGCTTCATTGAAATGAGTCCAACTGTCATGGAGACCTTCAAGTTTGGTTTGGACTAAATCGATACTTGATGTCTCGTTTAAAGTTTCAGCATGCTTTGCCAATCCTTCTTTGATCATTAATTCTCGCTTTCGTATACTAATGTAAGCTGCTCTGTCTGTTTTAGGACCCATGATCTAGTTTGCGGGCACGTGGATTTTGGTTAAATACTATTAAAAGTTCTAGAATATTCACTGTTCAAACCGATATACTTTCTTAAATTGTAACCGTATAATATTATCTTACGATATACTAAAGTTTTAATTCGTTTCGATAATTCACAAACAAAACTCTGTTTTCGATTATTGTGTGTAACTGTAAACGTTAACTTCTCGACCTCGTGGTAGTACCGTTATTCGAAATTTTTATTATTCTGCACTCATTAACAGTGCCGCTGATTTCCGGAACAATTATTACAATTAAAGCGGTAAAATAAAACATGCGATACTTATCTGTTTAAATTGAAGTATGGTAACGCCATCCAGCTAGAAGGACCATGTAGAAAATAGATGATTTTGGACTGCTTGATTATAGTTTTAGACGGCACACCACACTTCAACAACTTTCTATTTCGTTCGTACTCTAATAATTGTCATTCCTATTATGCTCGATCGCACCACACTGTGACCATCACGATACACCACAAACAGTATACACACAGTTTTATTATTTTTTATGTTTTTTAATTACAATATATTTTTATTTTATTACAACGTTTTTTATTTTTTACAATATATATTAGCTATATAATATAAATCCAAACTCAAACAATACACTTTGAATGTTAAAAACTTACTGACTATTACTACTCTTTGTATTAGACGCGAAACCGATGGCGTCCTTTTACCCACACAAAATTAAAAATGACTGCGATTATTTTATTTACAAGAAAATAAAAAATAACAAAAACAATAATATGAGAGAGGAAAATCAAAGTTGTATATAAAGAATTATTCATGTATGCAAGTATATAATCATTTTTATGTTACATTACGCTCTCATTCTTTTGTCTTTATATTTTTTTTGTTTAGAGCGCAGCACCGTATGCCTTTTGAACAATGCGTACTATAATCAAAAAGCACCAGTTGATGATTTGGGTTGTGACAAATGTTCCCATGATGTCGATAGAAAAATTCGTCGATATCACGTTTTAATCGCGCTAATGCTTTCGAGTCAACAAAGGATGCAACGGCAACCACTCATGTGGCCATGCAACGATTACTCGAATACGGATTAATACCAGCTCACCTAATCCATACTGATGTTGGAACGCTCGAGAAACTACTAGTACCGGTATCATTTTATAAAAATAAAGCAAAGCACATAGCGAGTGTGGAGTTGTACTTCATATTGATACACATATGTGCATTAAAAGCAAATCGTTTGAAGTGGGTGGATAAGGCCACCAAAGAAACTGCACAAACGAGAGTAGCACTAGAAACATGGTTACCTTTTAAATTATGGGATAAAAATATAAAATTAATACGACGCTCGTTGATTTTGGTCAAACTAATGTCTACCTAAATTTTCATTGTGCTAAACCTGTTCAAATAAACATATTTGGCCATCCAGAGAGTACAAAAACGCCAAAGAAAAAATCAGTTCTGTTTCTTTTTTTTAAATTTTTCAAATTTATTAATAAATGAAATATGTACAAAAGTTTTAAAATATTATATTTCTCGAGGAATCTTCTTCATTTGATTTATCTTCGTCGTCAAATTATTCATCTTCATTGTACTCGTCATCGCCTGGTAAACTGTTCATCATCCTCGTTTTGGGATATTATACAAGTAGCCTGGGATAAAATTACAGCAACTTGTATTTATAGTCGTGGACCACGTCGTCCTCCGTTCGTTCGTTTAAAATCGCGATCGCCCCAAAACAGTCTGTAAATGTAATTCCCTATCTACTGCAAATGAGATATCTATTATTCATCCCCACCTGGGATTCAAACAAATTATAATGTATCCGATAATCGGAGAGATATTTTATCGATACAACTTTTATCGTAAGACCGCATCGCAATAACATACATAAATCAACTTTCAAATAAAATCACAATAGCAATCGGTGCTATTCGGCCAATAAATGCTTCGATTATATTATGGCGTAATTTTCATGCGACAGTGAAAAAATCTCTAGCGTTCGCCGCTTCGAGTCGGTCCAATACAAGTTATTAGCCAAATAAAACGCCATGCCTGATACTTTCCTGATGCCAGGTGTAACGATTTGTTTCACATCTCCAGATTCTAAATTGACTCATCGGGTATGATGACAACACCGTTCACCAATTATACACAATCAACATTTTTTTTTTTTTTTTTTATTTCATTTGTTTAGGTCAACTAGCACTTATGAGCTGTATACGACCTTTTACAGTATAATATCTTAAATTAATGATGTTATATAAAACTGTAGAACTTAAAGATTATAGTCTATTTCTTTTATAAAATTACATAATGATTTATAATACGTGATGTTATTTGATTTTAAAATGTCTATTAATTTATTATTTAGAACTAAAGGGTATTTATTTCTAATATTATTATATTTAGCACATTTACTAATTATATGTTTATTATCTTCAATGACGTTACAAACGTCATATAAATTGTTATCTTCGAAACCCATTAAACATAAGAGTTTTTTATTATAAGCATGACCAGATCTTAGCCTATTGATTAATTTTATATCATGAGCATTTAGTTTAGCATTTTTAAACCAAGTTTTATCAGGTGGAGAATTATTAATAATTTTGTTATATTTTCCTTTATTTGATGTCCAATTATTATATGTTAATATCCAATCCTGTTTTATTATGTCATCAATTATTTTATAAGAATCTTCCAGGGTTATTAAGTTATCAAAGATTTCATTGTTATTATTAATTGCTCTTTTTGCCAAAAAATCAGCTTTCTCATTACCAATAATACCTGAATGACCTGGGATCCATTGGATAATGACATATATATTATTATTGTTATTTATAATATTATTAATTTCGTTCTCGTAAAAATTAGGTTTATTTGAATTATGTATTTAAATTAATCAATGAATCACAACTACTTTTAGAATCAGTAAAAATAACAATTTTTTCCAAGTTCATCTGAATTGCTTTTTCTAAAGCGATTTTAATTGCAATAAGTTCAATGTTTTTAATAGATGCTTTATTCTTGAGTCCTATTGAAAACTCCTTATTAATATTTTGAAAAAATATACCAATCCCACCGGTATCGGATATTAATGAGCCATCCGTGAAAATGTGAATGAATTCTTTATATTTATTAGAGATTTGGATAAAATTAGATGTTATTTGGAAATTATTCATAATCTTAGTATTATTGAAAAAATGATTATTGTAGTATCAGTAAATTATCAATCTTATTATATTTTTCGTTAATTTGAGTTATATTATGCAAAAAGTTGTATTCAGTATATAGAACGCTAAATTTAGATAAGCTATTATTATTTTTAATTTTCTCATATATGTTGTTATTTTTGTAGATATTTTTGACAATGAATTTTAAAGAATTTTTTTTGTTGTCCAATTCTGCAGGTAAAGAATTAGTTTCGGCAAGTAGCGTAGAAATAGGAGTAGTTTTCATAAAACCACCCACTATTCTTAGGTTTTTGTTGATAATTTTTTGTTTAATATTAATGAACTCTTAATATTTAATGGAGTTATTATATCAATAAAATTTGTTTTAGATTTAATTAAAGATTTATATAAATTTAACATAATTTGAGGGTGAGCACCACCTTTTTTATACGTAAATAATTTTAATAAGTTATATGAGCTAACTATTTCTTTCTCCATTTCTTTATAATGTTTTAATAAAGATAATTTATTATTAAAGGAAATGCCCAGTAATTTAATATTTTTAACTTCGTTTACAATGGTGTTATTTAATTTAATTTCATGGGTAGATATTTTATTTTTAAAAAATCTCATGTAATTGATTTTTGTAAGATTAATATTTAAATTAATGTTAGCTAGTTAATTAGTTAGTTTTTTTAAGAGTAAATTACAGTTTTTGAATGTTAATTTTTCACTATTGTTTTTTACCAGAATGGCTAAATCATCAGCAAATTGATATATAGATATATTTTCGTTTTGTAGGGAATGTAATTTAGATGTATAGATATCAAATAAAATAGGACTTAAACATGATCCTTGAGGAATACCCTTATTTGTATTCTGAGTTATTGTATTAACTCCATTATTAATGTGTCTATTATGATTCTCGCCTCACCACACCACTCGCCGTGACTATCTAAGTCACCCGAGTTCAAAATTGGTATTATGATTCTCCCTTTTATTTTGGCGAGCCGTTGTTTGCGGCGTCGTATGTGGATTCTTGTATTTTTTAGAGTTTGTTAGTTGTCGTTATGGAAACCATATAGTAATGTCAAAAAGTTTTAGTTGTTTACAAATAGTTTTCATGAAAAGATATTTTTGTGTTCGACAAAATTTATAAGGTTATTATAGTCTAAACACAATGGTTGTGAGTACTTAAAAAATTCACAGTATATAAAATTTTCAACATGACATTTTTTATATCCTCTAGGTGACCATAATCTTTCCATTTCTTCAACAAGTTTGATAAATTGTTGAGTTGTGGTAATTTTTGCTTTTTTCTGACATGAAAAATATAAATTAATTATTTTAATGTAAAAATATTAATAAAATATTATATTTTTAATACCAAAAATACTTTGTCACTTGACTCTCACCACCATATTTTAGGTGAGCATATATGACATTACACTCGCTCACTGTGACAATTATAATACCAAAAATTATATGCGGTGATTTCGAGTCACCAAGCGACACGCAGGTGACGATCACTCGCTCACTGCGGAAATCATAATACCAAAATAGAATTATAGTGACGACTCTTCACCCGGTGACGAGTAAGTGAGATTCATAATAGACCTATTAATATAATAGTTCTGTTAGTTAAAGATTGATATATCCAGTTTATTATATTATTTGGAGTATTGATGTTAATTAAATTATTTATGAGGATGTTTTTATTTACATTGTCAAAAGCTTTTTTAATATCAGTAACAATCAGGATCATGTTTTGTGTCTCTTTTTCCCTTCTACAATTTCAGAGAATAGATTTACAAAGTAGTCCATAATGCTATATCCTTTACGAAATCCATATGAATTTTGCGGAAGAATCTCATTTTTATCCAAATGGTGAATTAGGTTAGTTTTTATCAAAAATTTTTGGAATTGAGTTTTGAAGACATATCGGTCTGAAACTATCCGTATCGAAATCCTTTTTATTAGGTTTTTTAATAGCAATGACTTTTGTTGTGTTCCAATTAGAAGGGTAAATATTATTATTATAGATATTATTTAAATAATTAATTAAATGGTTCAACACTTTGGGATTATTAATGATAATTTCCCTCAATATTTTGATAGATAAATTATTAGAACCAGGAGCGGTATTTGATTTATTTTTAAAAATTTGCATTAATACGTCTTTATTGAATTTATTAATATTATTTGTATTTACCATTTTGACCGGTAAGTTAATGTCTTCAAAAGATTGAGGAAAATTATCATTAATAAACTTTTTGCCATATCATAATTTTCGAACAAATTAACATAAGAAGTTCTTTTATTTCTTATTTGATTAATTTTACGCCATAGATATTTACTATTGATGTTAAAGTTAAAACTGTCAATTAAGTTTTTCCATGAGTTTCTTTTGGCTTTAATAATTTCTCTTTTTAAAATTGCTATGGATTTTAAAAGTTCGTTGGCAGTGAAAAGATTTTTATATTTATTATAGATTTTTTGTTTTTCAAATTTGATTTTCCAAAGTTTACTAAGATAGGGATTCCACCAAAGTTTAGGGCGATTTTTTTTAATAATGTTAACTTGCTTAGTATTTTCAAAAATAATGTTATTTAAAATGGATTCAATATTATTGTCTTTATTAATGTTTGAAATTTTATTTGTATTTTCTATGACTTTCCTCCAATTTACACTATTAATTTTAAAAAAACATCCTCTTCAAAATTGATTGAAATGGGAAGGTGATCAGAGCCAATTAAATTATCCTTAACAGACCAAGATAGATTATTAAAAATATCATTAGCACACAAAGTGATATCTATTGCTGATTTAGAATGGTTATTAAAATTTATTCTTGTTGGCTCTCCATTGTTTAGAATGTGAAAACTACTATTATTAATTAATTCAGCAAAGTTTTTCCCTTTCCTATTTTCTTTAGATGAAGAATCCCACATGTTATGGTGAGCATTAATATTCCACAAATTATGGTATTAGATAAATTGTTATAATGTTGTAATATATTTTTGAAATCAATTATATCGTGATTATTGTTATTTGGAGGATTATAGAAGTTTATTAAATTAAAAAATTTATTATTAAATGTAAAAGAAACATGAATTAATTCGATATGAAGTAAGTTAAAAATGATATCCAATCTGTTAACTGCAAATTTTTTATTAAATAAGAAAGCTACCCCGCCATAACCATCATCTCTGTTTTTAGAGATTAAATTATAATTTTTAAAATGTATGTTGTGGTTATCATTCAGCCAAGTTTCATTTAATATTACAATGCCAATATTATTATTGTTTATGAAAAGGTCCAACAAGTTAAAATTGCTTTTAAGACTTCTTATGTTAATTTGAATAAATTTTAGGAGAAACATCTTAATTTAAATTAATGTTTTGGATCGCAGATTTAATGTCATACCAAAGATAAACATATAAAGATGAGTATTTATCATGGCACGCCGATGCGCACTAAATAAAATCGATACATTTGTAGGGGAAAAAGTGTTTATCCAAAATGAAAAGTGCAGCTATCATTTTACGTTGCTCTCTTTCTGCCGTCCAGTATTTTCATATGATCGAGTAAAATTTCATAACAAAAAATATTTTATTTGTTTGTACAGTATAAAACACAAATTATTCTTCAAAATTTGCTTTTCATTATGCTAAGAAACTAGTGTATGGTGTTTAAACTGTAAGCGAAACAAAACAAACAAAAACAAACGAAAACAATAAACAAATCTAATCCATTTATTATTTTCGTTTGAAAATATCTCCCTCTACGCATCATTTATCTATATAAATAAAACAAAGTCGTGTTAGTTACACCATTTATAACTCAAGAACGGCTGGACCGATTTTTATGATCTTTCTTTTGTTGGATTTGACTCCGTTCCGAATAGCATAATAACTATTAAAACATCGGAAAAATTCACCAAATAAAAATTTATCAAGAAAATTCATTTTCTCATACATTTAGTTCATTTTGTTTTTTTTTATTTTGTTCGTCTCAATACAGTGGTGGTTTAGGAAAAAAGAAAGGTCGGAAAAACTCAAAAGGGATGTCCCAAAAATCTAATAAAAAAACATTTTTTTATATGAATTTTGTAGGTGTAGTTTGTATGTGACGAGTGGTGCAGTGGTTAAAGCTTCGGCGCTTGGACTGCAAGGTACTGGATACGAATCCGACTGGAGGCTGCATGCACATTTACCATTTTATTTTTTATCCAATTTTTTTTTATTTCATCTACTTATCTTCTATATAAATAAAACAAAGTCGTGTTAGTTACACCATTTATAACTCAAGAACGGCTGGACCGATTTTTATGATTTTTGTTTTGTTGGATTTGACTCCGTTCCGAATAGCATAATAACTATTAAAACATCGGAAAAATTCACCAAAAAAAAAGTTATCAAGAAAATTCATTTTCTCATATATTTAGTACATTTTGTTTTTTTTATTTTGTTCGTCTCAATACAGTGGTGGTTTAGGAAAAAAGAAAAGTCGGAAAAACTCAAAAGGGAAGCCCCAAAAATATAATAAAAAAATCTTTTTTTTTATATGAATTTTGTAGGTGTAGTTTGTATGTGACGAGTGGTGCAGTGGTTAAAGCTTCGGCGCTTGGACTGCAAGGTACTGGATACGAATCCGACTGGAGGCTGCATGCATATTTACCATTTTATTTTTTATCCAATTTTTTTTATTTCATCTACTTCTATATAAATAAAACAAAGTCGTGTTAGTTACACCATTTATAACTCAAGAACGGCTGGACCGATTTTTATGATTTTTGTTTTGTTGGATTTGACTCCGTTCCGAATAGCATAATAACTATTAAAACATCGGAAAAATTCACCAAAAAAAAAGTTATCAAGAAAATTCATTTTCTCATATATTTAGTACATTTTGTTTTTTTTATTTTGTTCGTCTCAATACAGTGGTGGTTTAGGAAAAAAGAAAAGTCGGAAAAACTCAAAAGGGAAGCCCCAAAAATCTAATAAAAAAATCTTTTTTTTTATATGAATTTTGTAGGTGTAGTTTGTATGTGACGAGTGGTGCAGTGGTTAAAGCTTCGGCGCTTGGACTGCAAGGTACTGGATACGAATCCGACTGGAGGCTGCATGCACATTTACCATTTTATTTTTTATCCAATTTTTTTTTATTTCATCTACTTCTATATAAATAAAACAAAGTCGTGTTAGTTACACCATTTATAACTCAAGAACGGCTGGACCGATTTTTATGATTTTTGTTTTGTTGGATTTGACTCCGTTCCGAATAGCATAATAACTATTAAAACATCGGAAAAATTCACCAAAAAAAACGTTATCAAGAAAATTCATTTTCTCATATATTTAGTACATTTTGTTTTTTTTATTTTGTTCGTCTCAATACAGTGGTGGTTTAGGAAAAAAGAAAAGTCGGAAAAACTCAAAAGGGAAGCCCCAAAAATCTAATAAAAAAATCTTTTTTTTATATGAATTTTGTAGGTGTAGTTTGTATGTGACGAGTGGTGCAGTGGTTAAAGCTTCGACGCTTGGACCGCAAGGTACTGGATACGAATCCGACTGGAGGCTTGCATGCACATTTCTACTTTATTTTATTTTTTATCGTTTCCTCAGAACTTTTGCAATTTTGTCTCAACGAAGGACGAGCACATCAACAAAGTGTTCCCGAACAATATAACTAACCATAAAAATCACAATGGGTGAGTGAACGAGTTATTCTTGCGGCAAAGAACAAAAATGGGGATCACTTAAATTTCACAATTCAAAATCTAATCGTCGGTCCACTTCATTCCTTCAAATCTATCGACTGTGCGACAAACAAAGATGAATCAACCAACTGTCCAACTGAATTTTTAAACTCATTGGATCTGGCTGGCTTGCCCCCGCACAATTTACAACTGAAAGTTGGTGTGTTGCCGGGAATCATCATGCTACGAAACCTGAATCAACTAAAACTATATAACGGAAGAATTTTTATTTTGAGAAATCTCAAGGAAAGTTCAAAGGTAAGGAAGTTCTCATTCCGAGAATTCTGATTAACCCAATCGATATGCCATTCGAGTTTAAACGAATTCAATTTCCGATTCGTCTTGCATTCGCCATGACAATTAACAATTCTCAAGGCCCATCCTTGAGTGTTTGTGGCCTGAATCTAGAAAATGAATGTTTCTCTCCAATTGTACGTAGCATGTTCACGTGTCGACATACCATCCGCTTTGTTCGTTCTCGCACCTGACAATAAAACAAAAAATGTCGTATATCACAAGATGTTTTTTTTTTTTTTTTTTTTTTTTTTTTTTTTTTTTTATTTGACACTAGCTCCAAAATTTGGTGCCATTTGGTCCAATTTTTACAATTTTTAATATTTTACAATTTTCCAAATTTTATATTAATTTTTATTTATTCTTTTATTCACCTTTCACACATCGATCCCCTATCATACTTCTATTTGATTCATTCTTATAAAATTATACACATTCTTATATACGTTCATTCCCATTCGTAATACCTCAGTCAAGTTTCTTGCTCTCAAGAGAACATCGAATATTTGTCTGTTCTGATTGAATGCAGAACATTTCAGAATCAAATGTTCGATGTCCTCCACAACCAAACAACTTTCACATAATTCATTCTCAATCAAATTGCGTTTCTTCAGACATTCTTTCCAATTACCATGATTCAATCTTACGCGCTCCATCGTTCGTATCATTCTAGTATCTCCTTTGAGCACCTTAAAGAAAGGTTGTCTCAAAGGAGAACTAACCAACTCAAAGTACTTCTTGCCTTTCACCTGACATTTTTCAACAAACTCTCTCTCCCATTTTCTCCACAGATTCACCTGAAACATGCGAAGTACATCTCTTGCATCCATGAATTCATATTCGTTTACATCATCAACCAAACAACCCAGTTTCGCAAGCATATCGGCTCTTTCATTACCTTCAATTTGTAGGTGTGACGGTATCCATTGAAGAATCACCTCACACCCACAAGATTGAAGGTACTCATACAACATCTCCACATACACATTACCATGAGTCCCACCCTTACTAATTAATTCTAACCCACTCCGGGAGTCGGAAAATAACACTACTCCCCTCCTCCCTTGTGTCACTGCCAACTTGATCCCTTCCATAATTCCAATCAACTCTGCATTCATTATACAGATACTGTCATTCACTCTTATCATTTTCTCTTTCCTCATTGACGGAATAAAAATTCCTACACCTACTCGATCACCACTCACACTAGCATCTGTATAAACTTCCACATATGCAAAATAATTTGTACGCATTTTTAAAAACTCACTCTTAACCGATAACTCATTCATCATCGCTTTTGTTGTATCACCAAACTTCAAACGCACAATTAGATTGCTTGGAGGGACTTTCGGATTTACGGGCCGAATCTTGGAAAATACATTCATGTTCTCCAACATCACCCTTGACCTTTGTGTTCTTTGGTAATCCGTCCCTCTTTGCAAACTCTCTTTCATTTCATTCACCAATTTATTGTCCTTAGTCAACATCCGCACAGTCTCGCGCACGGTGATCCACTCCCTCTTATAGTTGAGAGGTGAGTCACCCAATTCAGACCACAGAGTGTGTATTGGGGTTGAATTAATCGCCCCCAATACCACTCTGGCACAAGCATTCTCGACAGTCATCAACTTTTTAAACCCGACTTTGGACCCATCACCATAAACACTCATTCCATACGCAATTTTGGATGACACTAGCGCCTTTCGCAACATATCCGTCACACTAGGTTGGGCTCCCCATTTCGGTTTGCTCACCCTTTTAATCACATTCAATCTGTTCTTGCAATTATCGGCTAATTTATCCATATGCACTCTAAAATTCAATCGCTTATCAATCCAGATTCCCAAATACCTAGTCAAATTTACACACTCTATTCTCTCATTATATACTTGCACATCTACCATACGATTTGTTCGAAAAGTCATACTACAACATTTTCTCGAGTTTACACACAAATTCAATTCGGTCAAACATTCTGTTACCTGATTCACACATTCTTGAGCATGATTCAAGGCCTCCTCGATGGTCCTCCCCTTGCCCATCAGGACAAAGTCATCTGCAAATTGCAATATGGCTTTGTCCGGGGAGTTAAACCTATGTACCGCGCTCGTGTATAGGTTGAAGAGAGTCGGTGAGATTTTACTGCCTTGGGGTAGGCCTATATCCACCGCTCCCTCCAACCTATACCCTCTACCACACAACACTAATTTTCTGTCATTCATGAACTCATACACCCATTTGCAAATTTTCCAAGGAATCCCCAGCTCCATAAGGACCTGAAAAAGCTTCCCCGGAACCACGTAATCATATGCCCTTTCAATATCCAAAAATACCGCCACAACATACTTCTTTTCCTTTCTTACTTCCCATACAAACTTTTCTACACATTCATTAGCTGAGTGGTTACGACGGAACCCAAAGGTGGTTTCCGGCAACAAATTACCCTCAATCACAAATTTATCCAAACGACCTTTCATCATACCATTCACAATTTTGACAAATACATTCAACATACATATTCCCCTGTAATTTGTTGCCAGATTATGGTCCCGATCTCTTTTTGGAATAGGTACCACCCTGCTTTCCTTCCATTTTTCCGGTATTTGAATACTCATCCATACTTGATTGAGAATTCGAAGCAAGGCCACCTTGGCTTCGAAATCCAATCTCTCTATCATTTTATAGCTCACTCTGTTAGTTCCGGGGGTAGTAGATTTGGAAGTTTCTAAAACCCCACGGAACTCATCCCATTCAAACTCCTTACACATGTCATTTATACATTCTCTTTCATTATCAGGTAACAAAACTTCATTCCTATCGCTCAAATTGTTTCTAACATCCATCATCATTTGTAAAAAGACACCTCCTTTCTCTCTGTCATCTAGCACTGCATTTCTGACTTTCGCTCTATGACCTCTCACTCTATTAAATTTATCCCATAAATCCTTAGTTGTGGTCCTATGTGTCATTTTTGACACATAGTCCCGCCAACTTTTCCTCTTCGCTCTACGGATAGCCTTTTTCAATCTTGCATTCATCCTTCCATAATTTATTCTACATTCTTGACATATACACCTATTGAACTCTCTCAGTGCTATCCGTTTCCTTTCATACCAATACTGGATTTCGTTATTCCACCAACCTTTCACAGTACATTCATTCCCTCTCACATGTATAGTGCACATTTCATTTATTCTCTCTATTTCATCCTCAAGTTGGGTAACCTCAATTGCTTCATTCATTATGAGAATCTCATTCATACGTTCGATCCATTTCTTACCATTCATAATGACCTTACGGTCTATGTCAACATTCACACCACCTAAACACATCATGATCAAATAATGATCGCTACCCAAATTCTCATCCGAAACATTCCAAGTGACTTGGGCCGACAGCCCGCTAGACATTAACGTCAAATCTATTGCACTGGCTGTCGATCCCACAGACGGCATCCTAGTTGACCCACCATCATTCAGGATTACGAGATCGGACTCAAGAATGAGGCGAGTCAACAAGGTGCCCCAAGCATCATTTCTTTCACACCCCCATACTCTCGAATGCGCATTTATATCACCCCCCAAAATTACGTCACTTTTTCCTTCCACCCAATCAAACAAAATTTGAAAATCTCTCAGGTTTTTTTCTCTATCTCTCACTGACTCAATTGGAGTTGCATATACACTCACAAATAACAACTCTCTGTCCAGATTCCGAGTTTTGGCAGCGATGACTTCGATGCGCTCGAAAGTCGGTGTGTCGCACACGACAAGGCTAATTTTGTTCTGTGCCAATATCGCCACACCACCGAAGCCATCGGCCCTCGGTCTGGACAGTAAATTATACCCACTTACACGAAACGTCTTACCCTCACGCTCCCAAGTTTCACACAAAAGCATCACATTCACATCATTTTTGGCCAGATAAGTCCGCAGCATATCGCCATTGGCATAAATGCTGCGGATGTTTATCTGACCAATTGTCATACATTCATTGGATCTTATCATACGCTCTGCCATTCAAAGAAAAGAAGAAGGGTAAAAAAACCTTCTTCCCTCAACATTCATCATCACTCATATCTATATTTGGTTGAAAAATTCCTAACTCATTAGGGTTGAGATAGGTGTACCTCCTGAACTTCAATGCTTCAATGTTTTTTGCTGCTGATGCTCCGAACTCGATTTTTGTTGTACCAGGTCCAGGCTCCTGTGTTGTCATTGTTTCTTTGGTTAATTCTGTTTTTGTTTTCTCGTTGTTTAAAGGTTTTGATTTGTTGTTATTGATCTCATTATTGTTACTATTATTGTAGTTGTTGTTGTTATTGTTGTTGTTATTATTGTTGTTGTTATTGTTGCTATTATTGTTGTTATTATTGTTGATATTACTATTGTTCTTGCTATTACTATTATTATTATTACTGTTATTATTACTTTTATTCTTTTCAGTATTATTATTATTATTGTTGTTTTTATTATTGTGGCTGCTGATATTATTTTTATTTGTATTGTTATTAATGTTGTCCTCGTTTTGCGCGTTTCCTGTATTTTGTTGTAGTACTTTACTGTATGTTTCATTTGGTTGCGTTGCCTTCGATGCTCCCGTGGTATTTGCATTTTCGCGATAATAAATTTCCTTTGCTCTGAAGTATGTTATCCGATCCATGGTTTTTATCTTTATAATTTGTTTCTCCATCTCGAATATAGGACACTTTTTATCATAGGCAGTGTGACTATTTCCACAATTGGCACATTTTACGGGTTCACAATTCTCATTGTCATGTCCATCCGGAATATTTTACGCGCATTTAGGGCATGTAGTTACTCGGAAGCACTTATTTTTCGTGTGCCCGTACCGCTGACAGTTGTGGCACCTCATCGGGTTAGGTAAATACAGCCTTACGTTTAATCTCAAAAACCCTGCTTTTATATAATCTGGTAAGTTTATAGTATTAAATGTCATTATATGTAACGGGGTATCTTTAAGCTCTCCATTTATTTTCCTTTTGATTCTTTCGACTTTTATGACTTTCTTTTCTTTTAATTCTTTCTCTATCTCCTCGGTGTTAACATGCATCAAATCAAAGCTGTATATAACTCCTTTGCTACTATTCAGATACTTATGCTCTTCGACTTGAATGGGCATTTCCGCTAATTTTGTTGCTTTCATTAAAGCTGTGTATCCCTCCTCTTTAGTAGTCAGAACAAGAAGATCTCCACTTCGTAGTCGCTGCGTTTCTTTTATGTGTTCTGTTATCATTTGTAGACCTTTCTGAATAAGGAAAGGCGAAATTCCTCTGAAGCTTTGCTCACTGTTCGTTTTTTTAATAACTAGATATCTCTGGTTCATCGTACATTCTTCGAAAAAAAGTCTCCTTTTTTTATTGTTAATTTCCCCCAATTGCAGAGGATCAGTGTATGCCCTCATATTCATGAGGGGCTTAAACCGATTTTTACTTTTAAACGACATCCTGCCCGAAGGCAGTTGCCGGATTGAAGTTAAAAAAAAAAACTGTGTATCGGTGCTGGGACACCCTGTCGATATCCAAACAATTTGACGTATACGCGCCAAAAACCAAAATGTTTTTATTTGTTGTTGTAATACACAACAAAATCACCTTATCACTATTTATTACCCCTATTTACCACTTTTATTACTATTTTATACTAAAACCAATTACCACTTAAACGATTTAACTAACCAACACCAAACTATTACTTAAATTAAGAATACTATCGCAAAAGGAAATTTTATTTATTATCGCTGTCAAAATTGGTTTGTTCACAATGAATTCGCAATTCGGACTGACAAGATGTTTTACTGAAGGGAATCGACCCTATTGCAACCTACTCAGGAAATAGTTTAAAAGAAAGTAGTGCAACAATGCTACGCGAATCATTTCGAATCAATTCAATAAAACGAATTCCTTGCTGCCACGTGAATTACATTCATTTCAATGTAAGGAAAATATATTTCATTTTGATTGAATTTAATTAATTTGGAGTATTCATTTTATCCGCCCCGGAGGTCTCGGGTTCAATTCCCGGTAGTGACAAGGAAAAAATTGCACGGCTGGTTTAGGATCAATGAATTAATCACTCATTAGTCATTATCCGAAATGAAAATATGATTATTAAACCTCATTTAAGGCGGCCAAATCTCTTGATGGGGTATAGTGCCAGAGAGAGAGAGAGAGAGAGAGAGAGAGGGAGAAATTCATTTTATCTTAACAAAAAAACTCAATTTAATTAAGCTATAATAACTTTAAGCAACATTTATTGATTTTGAGGCGGTACGAAGTTCGCCGGGTCAGCTAGTATTTAATAAAACAGAATGAAACGAAAACTCAAAATGCACATAATATATTATTATGTATATAGATATCCTCGTATATGCATACTATTTAAAATATGTAATGTGTGTACACGATCGAGAATTCCTTCTCCTTTTAGATGTATCAAAATTAAACACGTGGCATGAAAAGAAAGATGATTGTATACGTGTATGTTAGCTACATTGAATATTTTTATTTTGGTGTGGTAAATGAAATGTACACCAAAAAATTAAAAAAAAAATATTTGGAGGATTTTGATACGGAAAAAATCAAAAACTGCAATGAAAATGAAAAAATGTATGTTAAGTACACATTATGAATACATACATATCATATTTGTGTTTTGTATTATTATGTATATTTCTATATACTGATTCGTCCAAATTAAATACATTAAAGAGTTTTTCTATGTGTATACTATGTTGTTTCATTAGTCAATTGTTCGATGATAATGACGAATTCATTAATATTATAATATCTAGCAATTTTAGAAATTACTATTTTTTGGAGAAAATGAATGAAATCAGCTTACAAGGGAAAAATAGCATTTGGGAAATATATGTACTATTCTTGCATGTTACGATGTACCGATAACACCAAAAACAATTTCGACAGGCAATTCGATCTTGTGTTTAAACCATTTTGATTTGAAATCTAGTAAGAGACTTGGCGTTGTTTCATAAAATTTAAACTGAACTGGATCAGGTCAAAAAATACGATTGTTGTTTTGAATATATTTCATAGAAAGTTTTGACTAGAAACAGACAGAATTTCGATAAAATCCTATCTGGAATTATCTAATTAAGTTTTCTAATTGTCGATTTCAAGTTAGGTTTGGGTTGTCTTGGTTTCCAAACAATTGAAGGGATAATTTATAATTTCCTAAAAGTTATATTTAAAATTAAAACTTCGCACGAAACTTATCACCAAAACAAAAGGCGTTTCAAGGGTTGACTCGCGAGGCTGAACACTCGTGCCTGCGAGAACATTAAGCTTTTTACGAATACTAACAACAAAATGTACGGATACCGCCTAAATATAACAGGACTCTCGCTTAAAAATCCGGACAAGAACGATCGGCACGTAGTATGTATCACACGTATCTAGGAGTATCGGTTGGAACTTGTTCGTGGTCTAATAAATGTGAGAGAAAAGTCTTTTGCACTTACGTTGCCTTCTTAGTCTTGTGATTTATTTATTAAGTGGAGTAAAACACCATTTTGGATTTTCAAGCGATGTTAATAAACGCGCAGAACTCACTGCCGAGCTTGCAACGATTAGTATACTGAATTTATGAGAATGTGTGATGCAAGAGTAAATAAGAAAGGGAATACATAATAACTCATTTTCCTTAAAAGCACATCAAAACGATTGGTTATTAAAAAAGATCTTTTTTAAAGCCATTGTGTTCATAGTTTCATAACTTCTACAAATAAGCTCGGATTGTAAATTTGTGCTATTATTCATTCGGTACAATTTTTTCAATCAATCATTACTACTATACTTGTTGAATTACTGGTCGAGTTACTGATCGAATCATTATTGATCATTATTCAATATAGTAAATAGATATTTGTTATCCACTCCTCAACCCACAATATTCTCGCAAATACTCTTATTTGAAAAAATAATTAAACAACTGAATAAATCGATCATTTTTGTATTTTATTCCAATAACACTGTGCTAGTAGAAAAATGTGACAAGCTGGGCACCCGTGGGGTAAACTTAATTCGAGGAGTACGCTGAGTTCAATGGTGCTAGTCCCATTTTAAAGTTAGTCCCCATTTTTGAGATATCGTATTCGACATGTTTTGGCCCTGAGTCAAAATATACCCTCATTTTCAAGTGGATAGCTCTTGAACCATTAAGATTTTTGTTATACTTTCTTCAGCAAAGTTGTTGCGCAGGTCAAGAACAACAACTTTGCCGAACATATCAAGACCGAAAAACCACATCTAATTTTTTTTTTCTTTTCATTTCGACGAAAAACACTGTTTTTATCATTTTTAATAATTTTGTTGAATTTAAATCGAGTAGAATCGATCGATTAAAGATCGCATCGACAAATATAGATACAATAGAAACTATTTAAAAGAAAGTTAAATCGATTCAAATGATTTTATGGTATTTATGGTATTATTTGTGTCCACCTATTACTAACTGGTGGTTGAGCGGCAGGCCAACAACCTTCCCTTATAAAAATATTCAAGTTATGAACCCTAATCAAAGGCCTCGGATTACCATATCGGATTCATTACAAACTCGACCTCGTACATTGTACACGGAGAACGTTTTAAAAATAACCGAACTTATCCGAGAAATTCACCGGGATGCTGGAAACAAAGTTCAACACAAAGGAAAGCAGAGTGGCACATACTACAATACACGAGGAGTTAGACTGGGATGTGTACTGTCTCCACTACTGTTCCTCATAGTACTGGATAATGTCATGCGCAAGCTAGATACCGCATCACCAAACGGAATTCAGTGAGATTCAATCAGAAAACTCAATGATCTCGACTACGCAGATGATATATGCCTTCTAACACATAAATACGCAGACATGAAAAAAAATTAAGATATATTATTATTGCTTGGTAAATGAAGCTAGCCTAATATTCAGTACAAAAAGCCCGTTAGCAATACTAAACTATAACTAGCGAAAAAGTTTTATATCCCAGCCCGAAAAAAATACCACTGTTGCGACAGTAAAATGAGACATGGTAATTTGTTATGACATTTAGAGCATTCAGTGCGAAATTTTAAATATAAACAATAATAACAACAATAATAGCGACAATAATAACAACAACAATAACAACAACAACAATAATAGTAATAATAATGAAATCAATAAAAACAAATCAAAACTTTTAAACAACGAGAAAACGAAAGCAGAATTAACAAAAGCAACAATGACAGCACAGGGGCCGGGACCTAGTACAACAAAAATCGAGATCGGAGCAACAGCAGCAAAAAACATTGAAGCATTGAAGTCCAGGAGATACACCTATCTCAGTCCTACTGAGTTAGGACTTTTTCAACAAAATGATGGTATGAGTGATGATGAATGTTGAGGGAAGAAGGGGAAAAAGCATTTTCATTTTCCTTATTAAAGTTTTATTTTATATTTTTTTCCCTTCTTCCTTTTTTTTGAATGGCTGAGCGAATGATAAGATCCAATGGATGTATGACAATTGGTCAGATAAATATCCGCAGCATGTATGCCAATGGCGATATGTTGCGGACTTATCTGGCCAAAAATGATGTGAATGTGATGCTTTTGTGTGAAACTTGGGAGCGTGAGGATAGGACGTTTCGTGTAAGTGGGTATAATTTGCTGTCCAGACCGAGGGCCGATGGCTTCGGTGGTGTAGCGATATTGGCACAGAACAAAATTAGCCTTGTCGTGTGCGACACACCGACTTTCGAGCGCATCGAAGTTATCGCTGCCAAAACTCGGAATCTGGACAGAAATTTGTTATTTGTGAGTGTATATGCAACTCCAATTGAATCAGTGAGTGATAGAGAGAAAAACCTGAGAGATTTTGAAATTTTGTTTAACTGGGTGGAAGGAAAAAGTGACGTAATTTTGGGGGGTGATATGAATGCGCATTCGAGAGTATGGGGGTGTGAAAGAAATGATGCTTGGGGTACCTTGTTGACTCGCCTCATTCTGGATTCGGATCTCGTAATCCTGAATGATGGTGAGCCAACTAGGATGCCGTCTGTGGGGTCGACAGCCAGTGCAATAGATTAGAAGTTAATGTCTAGCGGGCTGTCGGCCCAAGTCACTTGGAATGTTACGGATGAGAATTTGGGTAGCGATCATTATTTGATCAGGATGTGTTTAGGTGGTGTAAATGTTGACATAGACCGTAAGGTCATTATGAATGGTAAGAAATGGGTCGAACGTATGAATGAGATTCTCATAATGAATGAAGCAACTGAGGTTAACCAACTTGAGGATGAAATAGAGAGAATAAATGGAATGTGCACTATACATGTAAGAAGGAATGAATGTACGGTGAAAGGTTGGTGGAATAATGAAATCCAGTATTGGTATGAAAAGAAACGGATAGCACTGAGAGAGTTCAATAGGTGTATATGTCATGAATGTAGAATAAATTATGGAAGGATGAATGGAAGATTGAAAAAGGCTATCCGTAGAGCGAAGAGGAAAAGTTGGCGGGACTATGTGTCCAAAATGACACATAGGACCACAACTAAGGATGTATGGGATAATTTTAATAGAGTGAGAGGTTATAGATCGAAAGGCAGAAATGTAGTGTTAGATGACAGAGAGAAAGGGGGTGTCTTTTTACAAATGATGATGGACGTTAGAAACAATTTGAGTGATAGGAATGAAGTTTTGTTACCTGATAATGAAAGAGAATTTATGAATGACATGTGTAAGGAGTTTGAATGGGATGAGTTCCGTGGGGTTTTAGAAACTTCCAAATCTACTACCCCCGGAACTAACAGAGTGAGCTATAAAATGATTGGGAGATTGGAATTCGAAGCCAAAGTGGCTTTGCTTCGAATTCTCAATCGAGCATGGATGAGTATTCAAATACCGGAAAAATGGAAGGAAAGCAGGGTGGTACCCATTCCAAAAAGAGATCGGGATCAAAATCTGGCAACAAATTACAGGGGAATATGTATGTTGAATGTATTTGTCAAAATAGTGAATGGTATGATGAAAGGTCGTTTGGATAAATTGGTGAATGAGGGTAATTTGTTGCCGGAAACAACCTTTGGGTTCCGTTGTAACCACTCAGCTAATGAATGTGCAGAAAAGTTTGTATGGGAAGTGAGAAAGGAAAAGAAGTATGTTGTGGCGGTATTTTTGGATATAGAAAGGGCATATGATTACGTGGTTCCGGGAAAACTTTTTCAGGTCCTTATGGACTTGGGGTTTCCTTGGAAAATTTGCAAATGGGTGTATGATTTCACGAATGACAGAAAATTGGTGTTGTGTGGTAGAGGGTATAGGTTGGAGGGAGCGGTGAATATAGGCTTCCCCCAAGGCAGTAAAATCTCACCGACTCTCTTCAATCTATACACGAGCTCGGTGCATAGGTTTAACTCCCCGGACAAAGTCATTTTGCAATTTGCAGATGACTTTGTTCTGATGGGCAAGGGGAACACCATCGAGGAGGCGTTGAGTCGGGCTCAAGAATGTGTAAATCAGGTAACAGAATGTTTGACTGAATTGAATTTGTGTGTAAATTCGAGGAAATGTTGTAGTATGACTTTTCGAACAAATCGTATGGTAGATGTCCGAGTGTATAATGAGAGAATTGAGTGTGTAAATTTGACTAGGTATTTGGGAATCTGGATTGATAAGCGATTGAATTTTAGAGTGCATATGGATAAATTAGCCGATAATTGCAAGAACAGATTAAATGTGATTAAAAGGGTGAGCAAACCGAAATGGGGAGCTCAACCTAGTGTGACTGATATGTTGCGAAAGGCGCTAGTATCATCCAAAATTGCGTATGGAATGAGTGTTTATGGTGATGGGTCCAAAGTCGCGTTTAAAAAGTTGATGACTGTGGAGAATGCTTGTGCCAGAGTGGTATTGGGTGCGATTAATTCAACCCCAATACACACTCTGTGGTCTGAATTGGGTGACTCACCTCTCAATTATAAGAGGGCGTGGATCACCGTGCGAGAGACTGTGCGGATGTTGACTAAGGACAATAAATTGGTGAATGAAATGAAAGAGAGTTTGCAAAGAGGGACGGATTACCAAAGGACACCAAGGTCAAGGGTGATCTTGGAGAATATGAATGTATTCTCCAAGATTCGGCCCGTAAATCCGAAAGTCCCTCCAAGCAATCTAATTGTGCGATTGAAGTTTGGTGATACAACAAAAGCGATGATGAATGAGTTATCGGTTAATAGTGAGTTTTTAAAAATGCGAGCAAATTATGTTGTACATGTGGAAGTTTATACAGATGCTAGTGTGAATGGTGATCGAGTAGGTGTAGGAATTTTTATTCCTTCAACGAGGAAAGAAAAAATACTAAGAGTGAATGCCAGCATCTGTATAATGAATGCAGAGTTGATTGGAATTATGGAAGGGATCAAGTTGGCAATGACACAAGGGAGGAGGAGAGTAGTTTTACTATCCGACTCCCGGAGTGGGTTAGAATTAATTAGTAAGGGTGGGGGAACTCATGGTAATGTGTATGTGGAAATGTTGTATGAGTACCTTCAATCTTGTGGGAGTGAGGTCATTCTTCAATGGATACCATCACACCTACAAATTGAAGGTAATGAAAGAGCCGATATGCTTGCAAAACTGGGTTGTTTGATTGAGGATGTAAATGAATATGAATGCATGGATGCAAGAGATGTACTTCGCATGTTTCAAGTGAATCTTTGGAGAAAATGGGAGAGGGAGTTTGTTGAAAAATGTCAGATGAAAGGCAAGAAGTACTTTGAGGTGGTTAGTTCTCCCTTGAGCCAACCCTTTTATAAGGTCCTCAAAGGAGATACTAGAATGATAAGAACGATTGAGCGCGTACGATTGAATCATGGTAATTGGAAAGAATGCTTGAAGAAACGGAATTTGATTGAGAATGAATTATGTGAAAGTTGTTTGGTTGTGGAGGACATCGAACATTTGATTCTGAAATGTTCTGCATTCAATCAGAACAGACAAATGTTCGATGTTCTCTTGAGAGCAAGGAACTTGACTGAGTTATTACGAATGGGAATGAACGTATATAAGAATGTGTATGATTTTATAAGAATGAATCAGATAAAAGTATGAAAGGGGATCGATGTGTGAAAGGTGAATAAAAGGAAAAATAAAATAAATTGTACATGAACAATGTAAACTTAAAAAAAAAAAAAAAAAATGTAATTTTTGGGAAATCGGGCCAAATGGCACCTAATTAATGGAGCTAGTGCCAAATAAATAAAAAAAAAAAAAAAAAAAAAAAAAAAATAGAAACTACACCTACAAAATTCATATAAAAAAAGGTTTTTTTTATTAGATTTTTGGGGCTTCTCTTTTGAGTTTTTCCGACTTTTCTTTTTTCCTAAATCACCACTGTATTGAGACGAACAAAATAAAAAAAACAAAATGTACTAAATATATGAGAAAATGAATTTTCTTGATAACTTTTTTTTTGGTGAATTTTTCCGATGTTTTAATAGTTATTATGCTATTCGGAACGGAGTCAAATCCAACAAAACAAAAATCATAAAAATCGGTCCAGCCGTTCTTGAGTTATAAATGGTGTAACTAACACGACTTTGTTTTATTTATATAGATAGATAAGTAGATGAAATAAAAAAAAAAAATTGGATAAAAAATAAAATGGTAAATGTGCATGCAGTCTCCAGTCGGATTCGTATCCAGAACCTTCCAGTCCAAGCGCCGAAGCTTTAACCACTGCACCACTCGTCACATAGAAACTACACCTACAAAATTCATATAAAAAAAAAGATTTTTTTATTAGATTTTTGGGGCTTCCCTTTTGAGTTTTTCCGACTTTTCTTTTTTCCTAAACCACCACTGTATTGAGACGAACAAAATAAAAAAAACAAAATGTACCAAATATATGAGAAAATGAATTTTCTTGATAACTTTTTTTTTGGTGAATTTTTCCGATGTTTTAATAGTTATTATGCTATTCGGAACGGAGTCAAATCCAACAAAACAAAAATCATAAAAATCGGTCCAGCCGTTTTTGAGTTATAAATGGTGTAACTAACACGACTTTGTTTTATTTATATAGAAGATAAGTAGATGAAATAAAAAAAATTGGATAAAAAATAAAATGTTAAATGTGCATGCAGCCTCCAGTCGGATTCGTATCCAGTACCTTCCAGTCCAAGCGCCGAAGCTTTAACCACTGCACCACTCGTCACATGCAAACTACACCTACAAAATTCATATAAAAAAAAAAGATTTTTTTATTAGATTTTTGGGGCTTCCCTTTTGAGTTTTTCCGACTTTTCTTTTTTCCTAAACCACCACTGTATTGAGACGAACAAAATAAAAAAAACAAAATGTACTAAATATATGAGAAAATGAATTTTCTTGATAACTTTTTTTTGGTGAATTTTTCCGATATTTTAATAGTTATTATGCTATTCGGAACGGAGTCAAATCCAACAAAACAAAAATCATAAAAATCGGTCCAGCCGTTCTTGAGTTATAAATGGTGTAACTAACACGACTTTGTTTTATTTATATAGAAGATAAGTAGATGAAATAAAAAAAAATTGGATAAAAAATAAAATGTTAAATGTGCATGCAGCCTCCAGTCGGATTCGTATCCAGTACCTTCCAGTCCAAGCGCCGAAGCTTTAACCACTGCACCACTCGTCACATACAAACTACACCTACAAAATTCATATAAAAAAAAAGATTTTTTTATTAGATTTTTGGGGCTTCCCTTTTGAGTTTTTCCGACTTTTCTTTTTTCCTAAACCACCACTGTATTGAGACGAACAAAATAAAAAAAACAAAATGTACTAAATATATGAGAAAATGAATTTTCTTGATAACTTTTTTTTTGGTGAATTTTTCCGATGTTTTAATAGTTATTATGCTATTCGGAACGGAGTCAAATCCAACAAAACAAAAATCATAAAAATCGGTCCAGCCGTTCTTGAGTTATAAATGGTGTAACTAACACGACTTTGTTTTATTTATATAGACTAGCTGACCCGGCGAACTTCGTACCGCCTCAAAATCAATAAATGTTGCTAAAGTTATTATAGCTTAATTAAATTGAGTTTTTTTATTAAGATAAAATGAATTTCTCTCTCACTCGCTCTCTGGCACTATACCCCATTAAGAGATTTGGCCGTCTTAAATGAGGTTTAATAATCATATTTTCATTTCGGATAATGACTAATGAGTGATTAATTCATTGATCCTAAACCAGCCGTCCAATTTTTTCCTTGTCACTACCGGGAATTGAACCCGAGACCTCCGGGCGGATAAAATGAATACTAAAAATTAATTAAATTCAATCAAAATGAAATATATTTTAATTACATTGAAATGAATGTAATTCACGTGGCAGCAAGGAATTCGTTTTATTGAATTGATTCGAAATGATTCGCGTAGCATTGTTGCACTACTTTCTTTTAAACTATTTCCTGAGTAGGTTGCAATAGGGTCGATTCCCTTCAGTAAAACATCTTGTGATATACGACATTTTTTGTTTTATTGTCAGGTGCGAGAACGAACAAAGCGGATGGTATGTCGACACGTGAACATGCTACGTACAATTGGCCGTGAGAGAAACATTCATTTTCTAGATTCAGGCCAAAAACACTCAAGGATGGGCCTTGTGATTTGTTGATCGACATGGCGAATGCAAGACGAATCGGAAATTGAATTCGTTTAAACTCGATTGGCATATCGGTTGGGTTAATCAGAATTCTCGGAATGAGAACTTCCTCACCTTTGAACTTTCCTTGAGATTTCTCAAAATAAAACGCGTTCCGTTATATAGTTTTGGTTGATTCAGGTTTCGTAGCATGATGATTCCCGGCAACACACCAAATTTCAGTTGTAAATTGTGCGGGGGCAAGCCAGCCAGATCCAATGAGTTTAAAAATTTAGTTGGACAGTTGGTTGATTCGTCTTTGTTTGTCACACAGTCGATAGATTTGAAGCAATGAAGTGGACCGACGATTAGATTTTGAATTGTGAAATTTAAGTGATCCCCATTTTTGTTCTTTGCCGCAAGAATTACTCGTTCACTCACCCAATTGTGATTTTTGTGGTTAGTAATATTGTTCGGGAAAACTTTGTTGATGAGCTCGTCCTTCGTTGAGACAAAATTGCTAAAGTTCAGAGAAAACGATAAAAATAAAATAAAGTAGAAATGTGCATGCAGCCTCCAGTCGGATTCGTAACCAGTACCTTGCGGTCCAAGCGCCGAAGCTTTAACCACTGCACCACTCCTCACATACAAACTACAACTACAAAATTCATATAAAAAAAGATTTTTTTATTAGATTTTTGGGGCTTCCCTTTTGAGTTTTTCCGACTTTTCTGTTTTCCTAAACCACCACTGTATTGAGACGAACAAAATAAAAAAAACAAAATGTACTAAATATATGAGAAAATGAATTTTCTTGATATATTTTTATTTGGTGAATTTTTCCAATGTTTTAATAGTTATTATGCTATTCGGAACGGAGTCAAATCCAACAAAAGAAAGATCATAAAAATCGGTCCAGCCGTTCTTCAGTTATAAATGGTGTAACTAACCCGACTTTGTTTTATATATATAGATAAGTAGATGAAATAAAAAAAAATTGGATAAAAAATAAAATGGTAAATGTGCATGCAGCCTCCAGTCGGATTCGTATCCAGCACCTTGCAGTCCAAGCGCCGAAGCTTTAACCACTGCACCACTCGTCACATACAAACTACACCTACAAAATTCATATAAAAAAATGTTTTTTTATTAGATTTTTGGGACATCCCTTTTGAGTTTTTCCGAATTTTCTTTTTTCCTAAACCACCACTGTATTGAGACGAACAAAATAAAAAAAAACAAAATGAACTAAATGTATGAGAAAATGAATTTTCTTGATAAATTTTTATTTGGTGAATTTTTCCGATGTTTTAATAGTTATTATGCTATTCGGAACGGAGTCAAATCCAACAAAACAAAAATCATAAAAATCGGTCCAGCCGTTCTTGAGTTATAAATGGTGTAACTAACACGACTTTGTTTTATTTATATAGATAGATAGATAAGTAGATGAAATAAAAAAAAATTGGATAAAAAATAAAATGTTAAATGTGCATGCAGCCTCCAGTCGGATTCGTATCCAGTACCTTGCAGTTCAAGCGCCGAAGCTTTAACCACTGCACCACTCGTCACATACAAACTACACCTACAAAATTCATATAAAAAAAAAGATTTTTTTATTAGATTTTTGGGGCTTCCCTTTTGAGTTTTTCCGACTTTTCTTTTTTCCTAAACCACCACTGTATTGAGACGAACAAAATAAAAAAAACAAAATGTACTAAATATATGAGAAAATTAATTTTCTTGATAACTTTTTTTTTGGTGAATTTTTCCGATGTTTTAATAGTTATTATGCTATTCGGAACGGAGTCAAATCCAACAAAACAAAAATCATAAAAATCGGTCCAGCCGTTCTTGAGTTATAAATGGTGTAACTAACACGACTTTGTTTTATTTATATAGATAAGTAGATGAAATAAAAAAAAAATTGGATAAAAAATAAAATGGTAAATGTGCATGCAGCCTCCAGTCGGATTCGTATCCAGTACCTTGCAGTCCAAGCGCCGAAGCTTTAACCACTTTTTTTTTTTTTTTTTTTTATTTTTTTTTTTAAATATAATTCTTTATTTTATATGCTCTAATCGCTTACAAATTTAAATGTGGACGAAAGAATATTACAAAAAATGTCTAAATAATTTACAATTAAATGGTTTATGATCCCAAATGGATTCTCAAACCAGATCTCTTTTGTTTTGATTTTAAGTACTGAGATCTCTATTTACAATATTATTATTTCAAAATAATTAGTTTTCTTTTTTTTTTTTTTTAAAGCTGGCATAAAATTAGCATAATTAAAACTTTGCCATTATAAATTAAAATAAAATTAAACAACACTAAAAAAAACTTATTACTAAATTTAAGTTATCCTTATTGAACTAAATATTGTTAAGCCACCAAAATTTGGATTTTTCCCGTAAGAAACACTCATTGTCTACTCGCTTGAATGCAGTGCTATGTCTTATATACTGTTCTGGATTGCTGAACTTTTCGTTATCAAATCCTTTCTCGCATGTTTTTCTTGCTACATGGTAAATTATTGGCCTCTGCTCTGTATCTTGTATAAACCCAATTCTATCTAGTAAAATAAATGCTTCTGGTCCTGGAATATTATTATGTTGTAAGCTGTTTTCTAGGATTTGATTATCAGTATAGTAGGGACCGTGCAACAGGGAATTTGTAAGATTGGATGTCGTTCTAAGAATATGATTTCGGATTACGTCAATGATATAAAGGTCAATTCTCTTCGGCTTAAAATTATCGTATTGATTTTGATTCGATATGTAGTGAAGGAAATTCGTTTCAGCTTTACGAAAAATACCCCTGCAATGACGTATGCAACGTCTTTCGAATATGCGTATTTTCTCCATATATGATGAACTAATATTGAACCAGATTGGGCTTCCATACGTTATGATTGGTCTGATTAGTGCTTGATAACAGATAGTCTTCACATCCTGGTGCACATATTTGGAGTAGAATATTTTCCTGTGACTAATGAATGCTCTTCTAGTTTTTATTAATTGTATATTGACATGCTCATTAAGGTAGCACAGTCTATCGATATTTATTCCAAGATATTTGACATTTGCCTTTTGCTGGATTATTGTATTTCCTATTTGGATTGCAAATTGTTTCCAATTTTTCCGTGTATCCCAGCTTGCATATGTGATCGGGTTGCGAAATAAAATAGTTTCACATTTATCAGCATTGATCGCGATTCTCCACGTATGCAAATAGTCTTCGATAAAATTTAGTGCTGTTTGAAGCTTCTGTTGAATTGATATTATTTTAGGCAAAGAACAGTAGATTACAATATCATCTGCGTAAGCTATAGTTCGAATATATTCACTATTTAAATTTTCGCTGACTATCAAATTTTTTGTATATAAGTTAAATAGTAGAGGAGCTGTTACTGTTCCCTGCTGTAAGCCATTACATATGTTGAAAATCATACTGGATTTTTCACTTCCGGAAGTCGTTATAAACTTTCTATTATACAGCATATCCTGTAATATTTCCAAAATTTCGGGTGGGAATTTCATTTTGTAAAGTTTATATAAAAGACCATCTAACCATACTGATTCAAAAGCTGTGTTCATATCAATCAGCACCGCTCCGGTACATCTTTTGGCGTTTAAGTTGTGGCATACATCGGATATCAATTTTGTTACTGCATGAGTAGTAGAGTAGCCGTATCGAAACCCAAATTGATTGTCAGGTAATAGGTTATTGATGTCGGCATGTTCTTGAAGTTTATTGTAAATGATGATTTCATATATTTTGCTGATGTTTGATAGCAGGCTGATTGGTCTATAGTTGTTGGGATTTACTTGATTTTTCTTTTTCTTTAGTATTGGGTATACTTTCGCAGTTTTCCAACAATTTGGGAATGTTTTGTTATTTAAAAGATGATTAAATAAGCTACATAGTTCGATAATTATTTCTTCTGGGACGTGCTTAAGAACAATGCAAGGCACGTTGTCCAAGCCATATGATTTTTTTGTGTTCATATGTTTTAGTATACTCTTCATTTCTGTTACATCCACAAAGTATTTCGGATCAGTTGGATAAACAGGATCGGATGCTCTGTTAGTGACGGAAAATTTCGTTTTAGTTAGATTATTATGCTTGTCATGCAGATGTTTATTTTTAATCGGTTGAATTATTTGCATTATTATGTTTTCGTGGTCACTTTTTCCTAGTGTAAGGTTTGGTTTCGTTCTTTTTTCTGTATAGTAACCCAGAATATTTAAATTAACTTCGTTACTATAACTTATATAGTTCGTCCCAGATTTTGGGAGAGTTGACCAGTCTACGTTTAGTGTGGCCATGCTTGTTATTTCATTTTCCGAGACTTGTAGTTGGTTGATCTTCATTTCTGTGTTCGTTCGATAAATACTTTTAATGTTCCTGAACATTTTGGGTCCTGGTTTTATTGCTTCCAATTTTTGCTTCCAAAATTTGTTATATTCAATTTTAATATTCTGTTCTATTAGTTCATTGGTTCGCCTGATTTCCGCTTTAAGTAAATTATTTTGCCTCGTGTTATTCAACCCATTCCTTCTATTACGTTTGAGTATAGTGATGATGTTGCTTTTGTGTTTATACAGTCGTTCTATTATATTGTTTGTGTATACTTCCATACTGTTTTTTCGCCGGACTCTTGGTGCATTCGTATTTAAATTTTCGTTAATTAAATTTGTAATTGTGTTGATGCTTGTTTCAATTTCGATGTTATTTAAATTTCTGTCACTAGCTGTTATGTTTTCTTGACCAGTTTCTCTTAAATATCGTCTATATATTTTCCTCAGATTATTCTGCCATCCAATCGATGTTGGTAAAATTATACCTATTTCTTTGTGTTGTGTTTTGACCAATTTCCAGTTGTCCGATGTTCCGGCAATTAATTTCTATGGCTTTATGATCGCTGTCGTATGTGTGAGATGGAATTTCATGATGGGCATTTGTAGCGACTGTAATACGATTATCAGTTATCGCTAGGTCGAGGTAGTTACCCGAACGTGTGAAAGTGGGTGCATCCGTTTTATAATATGCTGCTCTGTAGGTCATTTCATTGGCTATTAGCCAATCATTTAGTTTTGTGCCTCTTGGATTGTTAGATGAATTACCCCAATTTATATGTTGAGCATTAAAATCACCTGCTATTACATAGTAGTTTTTTACGTTACCTAAGTCTAGATTTTCGAAAAGTTTGTCCCATTCGTTTATGAATAACGTGTCAGTCATCCTGTTATTTGTGCATGGGCAATAGATGGATACGATGTATAGATGGGTATTATCCTTTAGGTTGAGTTTAATAATCGTGAGCTCAATACCTTTTCCGTGATTCGATTTTTTGTATGCGATCTTCTGAAATTTGATGTTGGCATTTAGGAGTATTGCCGTTCCGCCTCCTTGTTTTGAATTTGGACGATCTTCTCTAATAAAGTTATAATTTTTGAAGGTAAGTTGATGTTGTGTGTTTAATTTCGTTTCGCTGATCAGTAATACATCTGGTTTGTGTTGCTCAAGGAATTTGAGAAGGTTTAATCTTCTTGTAATGCTTTTAATTGAATTTACGTTTAGTGCTATTATTTTAATGTCACTCAAAATTTATTAATAATTTCCAAAAGTTGAGCGATTTGCTCACTTTGTTGTTGAATGGTTTTTGCCATCTGGTCCACTTTGGTTGCTAGCGCTTGTATCGATAGGTTCTCCGGCTGATTATTTTTGATCGAGTTTGTAAATTCAGCATACGTTCCAGATTCTGCATTCACGTAAGTGGATTGAAATAATCTGGGAGTTTTCGGGTTGTTGATGCGTTTTTCCTTTATTTTCAATTTTAATTTTTGAAGAGTTTGTTGGTAAATTGGGCATCCTCTGTACGACGCTGGATGTCCATTTTTCTTACAGTTGATACAGAAGATTTTTTCATTGTCAAAACTTTCTATGAAATATATTCAAAACAACAATCGTATTTTTTGACCTGATCCAGTTCAGTTTAAATTTTATGAAACAACGCCAAGTCTCTTACTAGATTTCAAATCAAAATGGTTTAAACACAAGATCGAATTGCCTGTCGAAATTGTTTTTGGTGTTATCGGTACATCGTAACATGCAAGAATAGTACATATATTTCCCAAATGCTATTTTTCCCTTGTAAGCTGATTTCATTCATTTTCTCCAAAAAATAGTAATTTCTAAAATTGCTAGATATTTTAATATTAATGAATTCGTCATTATCATCGAACAATTGACTAATGAAACAACATAGTATACACATAGAAAAACTCTTTAATGTATTTAATTTGGACGAATCAGTATATAGAAATATACATAATAATACAAAACACAAATATGATATGTATGTATTCATAATGTGTACTTAACATACATTTTTTCATTTTCATTGCAGTTTTTGATTTTTTCCGTATCAAAATCCTCCAAATATTTTTTTTTAATTTTTTGGTGTACATTTCATTTACCACACCAAAATAAAAATATTCAATGTAGCTAACATACACGTATACAATCATCTTTCTTTTCATGCCACGTGTTTAATTTTGATACATCTAAAAGGAGAAGGAATTCTCGATCGTGTACACACATTACATATTTTAAATAGTATGCATATACGAGGATATCTATATACATAATAATATATTATGTGCATTTTGAGTTTTCGTTTCATTCTGTTTTATTAAATACTAGCTGACCCGGCGAACTTCGTACCGCCTCAAAATCAATAAATGTTGCTTAAAGTTATTATAGCTTAATTAAATTGAGTTTTTTTGTTAAGATAAAATGAATTTCTCCCTCTCTCTCTCTCTCTCTCTCTCTCTGGCACTATACCCCATCAAGAGATTTGGCCGCCTTAAATGAGGTTTAATAATCATATTTTCATTTCGGATAATGACTAATGAGTGATTAATTCATTGATCCTAAACCAGCCGTCCAATTTTTTCCTTGTCACTACCGGGAATTGAACCCGAGACCTCCGGGGCGGATAAAATGAAAACTCCAAATTAATTAAATTCAATCAAAATGAAATATATTTTCCTTACATTGAAATGAATGTAATTCACGTGGCAGCAAGGAATTCGTTTTATTGAATTGATTCGAAATGATTCGCGTAGCATTGTTGCACTACTTTCTTTTAAACTATTTCCTGAGTAGGTTGCAATAGGGTCGATTCCCTTCAGTAAAACATCTTGTGATATACGACATTTTTTGTTTTATTGTCAGGTGCGAGAACGAACAAAGCGGATGGTATGTCGACACGTGAACATGCTACGTACAATTGGCCGTGAGAGAAACATTCATTTTCTAGATTCAGGCCACAAACACTCAAGGATGGGCCTTGAGAATTGTTAATTGTCATGGCGAATGCAAGACGAATCGGAAATTGAATTCGTTTAAACTCGAATGGCATATCGATTGGGTTAATCAGAATTCTCGGAATGAGAACTTCCTTACCTTTGAACTTTCCTTGAGATTTCTCAAAATAAAAATTCTTCCGTTATATAGTTTTAGTTGATTCAGGTTTCGTAGCATGATGATTCCCGGCAACACACCAACTTTCAGTTGTAAATTGTGCGGGGGCAAGCCAGCCAGATCCAATGAGTTTAAAAATTCAGTTGGACAGTTGGTTGATTCATCTTTGTTTGTCGCACAGTCGATAGATTTGAAGGAATGAAGTGGACCGACGATTAGATTTTGAATTGTGAAATTTAAGTGATCCCCATTTTTGTTCTTTGCCGCAAGAATAACTCGTTCACTCACCCATTGTGATTTTTATGGTTAGTTATATTGTCGGGAACACTTTGTTGATGTGCTCGTCCTTCGTTGAGACAAAATTGCAAAAGTTCTGAGGAAACGATAAAAAATAAAATAAAGTAGAAATGTGCATGCAAGCCTCCAGTCGGATTCGTATCCAGTACCTTCCAGTCCAAGCACCGAAGCTTTAACCACTGCACCACTCGTCACATGCAAACTACACCTACAAAATTCATATAAAAAAAAAAGATTTTTTTATTAGATTTTTGGGGCTTCCCTTTTGCGTTTTTCCGACTTTTCTTTTTTCCTAAACCACCACTGTATTGAGACGAACAAAATAAAAAAAACAAAATGTACTAAATATATGAGAAAATGAATTTTCTTGATAACTTTTTTTTGGTGAATTTTTCCGATGTTTTAATAGTTATTATGCTATTCGGAACGGAGTCAAATCCAACAAAACAAAAATCATAAAAATCGGTTCAGCCGTTCTTGAGTTATAAATGGTGTAACTAACACGACTTTGTTTTATTTATTTAGAAGATAAGTAGATGAAATAAAAAAAAATTGGATAAAAAATAAAATGTTAAATGTGCATGCAGCCTCCAGTCGGATTCGTATCCAGTACCTTGCAGTCCAAGCGCCGAAGCTTTAACCACTGCACCACTCGTCACATACAAACTACACCTACAAAATTCATATAAAAAAAAGATTTTTTTATTAGATTTTTGGGGCTTCCCTTTTGAGTTTTTCCGACTTTTCTTTTTTCCTAAACCACCACTGTATTGAGACGAACAAAATAAAAAAAACAAAATGTACTAAATATATGAGAAAATGAATTTTCTTGATAACTTTTTTTTTGGTGAATTTTTCCGATGTTTTAATAGTTATTATGCTATTCGGAACGGAGTCAAATCCAACAAAACAAAAATCATAAAAATCGGTCCAGCCGTTCTTGAGTTATAAATGGTGTAACTAACACGACTTTGTTTTATTTATATAGAAGATAAGTAGATGAAATAAAAAAAAATTGGATAAAAAATAAAATGGTAAATGTGCATGCAGCCTCCAGTCGGATTCGTATCCAGTACCTTGCATTCCAAGCGCCGAAGCTTTAACCACTGCACCACTCGTCACATACAAACTACACCTACAAAATTCATATAAAAAAATGTTTTTTTATTAGATTTTTGGGACATCCCTTTTGAGTTTTTCCGACTTTTCTTTTTTCCTAAACCACCACTGTATTGAGACGAACAAAATAAAAAAAAACAAAATGAACTAAATGTATGAGAAAATGAATTTTCTTGATAAATTTTTATTTGGTGAATTTTTCCGATGTTTTAATAGTTATTATGCTATTCGGAACGGAGTCAAATCCAACAAAACAAAAATCATAAAAATCGGTCCAGCCGTTCTTGAGTTATAAATGGTGTAACTAACACGACTTTGTTTTATTGATATAGATAGATAGATAGATTTTTTTTTTTTTTTTTTTTTTTTTTTTATTTGACACTAGCTCCAAAATTTGGTGCCATTTGGTCCAATTTTTACAATTTTTAATACTTTAAAATTTTCCAAATTTTATATTAATTTTTATTTATTCTTTTATTCACCTTTCACACATCGATCCCCTTTCATACTTCTATTTGATTCATTCTTATAAAATTATACACATTCTTATATACGTTCATTCCCATTCGTAATACCTCAGTCAAGTATCTTGCTCTCAAGAGAACATCGAATATTTGTCTGTTCTGATTGAATGCAGAACATTTCAGAATCAAATGTTCGATGTCCTCCACAACCAAACAACTTTCACATAATTCATTCTCAATCAAATTGCGTTTCTTCAGACATTCTTTCCAATTACCATGATTCAATCTTACGCGCTCCATCGTTCGTATCATTCTAGTATCTCCTTTGAGCACCTTAAAGAAAGGTTGTCTCAAAGGAGAACTAACCAACTCAAAGTACTTCTTGCCTTTCACCTGACATTTTTCAACAAACTCTCTCTCCCATTTTCTCCACAGATTCACCTGAAACATGCGAAGTACATCTCTTGCATCCATGAATTCATATTCGTTTACATCATCAACCAAACAACCCAGTTTCGCAAGCATATCGGCTCTTTCATTACCTTCAATTTGTAGGTGTGACGGTATCCATTGAAGAATCACCTCACACCCACAAGATTGAAGGTACTCATACAACATTTCCACATACACATTACCATGAGTCCCACCCTTACTAATTAATTCTAACCCACTCCGGGAGTCGGAAAATAACACTACTCCCCTCCTCCCTTGTGTCACTGCCAACTTGATCCCTTCCATAATTCCAATCAACTCTGCATTCATTATACAGATACTGTCATTCACTCTTATCATTTTCTCTTTCCTCATTGACGGAATAAAAATTCCTACACCTACTCGATCACCACTCACACTAGCATCTGTATAAACTTCCACATATGCAAAATAATTTGTACGCATTTTTAAAAACTCACTCTTAACCGATAACTCATTCATCATCGCTTTTGTTGTATCACCAAACTTCAAACGCACAATTAGATTGCTCGGAGGGACTTTCGGATTTACGGGCCGAATCTTGGAGAATACATTCATATTCTCCAACATCACCCTTGACCTTTGTGTTCTTTGGTAATCCGTCCCTCTTTGCAACCTCTCTTTCATTTCATTCACCAATTTATTGTCCTTAGTCAACATCCGCACAGTCTCGCGCACGGTGATCCACTCCCTCTTATAGTTGAGAGGTGAGTCACCCAATTCAGACCACAGAGTGTGTATTGGGGTTGAATTAATCGCCCCCAATACCACTCTGGCACAAGCATTCTCGACAGTCATCAACTTTTTAAACCCGACTTTGGACCCATCACCATAAACACTCATTCCATACGCAATTTTGGATGACACTAGCGCCTTTCGCAACATATCCGTCACACTAGGTTGGGCTCCCCATTTCGGTTTGCTCACCCTTTTAATCACATTCAATCTGTTCTTGCAATTATCGGCTAATTTATCCATATGCACTCTAAAATTCAATCGCTTATCAATCCAGATTCCCAAATACCTAGTCAAATTTACACACTCTATTCTCTCATTATATACTTGCACATCTACCATACGATTTGTTCGAAAAGTCATACTACAACATTTTCTCGAGTTTACACACAAATTCAATTCGGTCAAACATTCTGTTACCTGATTCACACATTCTTGAGCATGATTCAAGGCCTCCTCGATGGTCTTCCCCTTGCCCATCAGGACAAAGTCATCTGCAAATTGCAATATGGCTTTGTCCGGGGAGTTAAACCTATGTACCGCGCTCGTGTATAGATTGAAGAGAGTCGGTGAGATTTTACCGCCTTGGGGTAGGCCTATATCCACCGCTCCCTCCAACCTATACCCTCTACCACACAACACTAATTTTCTGTCATTCATGAACTCATACACCCATTTGCAAATTTTCCAAGGAATCCCCAGCTCCATAAGGACCTGAAAAAGCTTCCCCGGAACCACGTAATCATATGCCCTTTCAATATCCAAAAATACCGCCACAACATACTTCTTTTCCTTTCTTACTTCCCATACAAACTTTTCTACACATTCATTAGCTGAGTGGTTACGACGGAACCCAAAGGTGGTTTCCGGCAACAAATTACCCTCAATCACAAATTTATCCAAACGACCTTTCATCATACCATTCACAATTTTGACAAATACATTCAACATACATATTCCCCTGTAATTTGTTGCCAGATTATGGTCCCGATCTCTTTTTGGAATAGGTACCACCCTGCTTTCCTTCCATTTTTCCGGTATTTGAATACTCATCCATACTTGATTGAGAATTCGAAGCAAAGCCACCTTGCCTTCGAAATCCAATCTCTCTATCATTTTATAGCTCACTCTGTTAGTTCCGGGGGTAGTAGATTTGGAAGTTTCTAAAACCCCACGGAACTCATCCCATTCAAACTCCTTACACATGTCATTTATACATTCTCTTTCATTATCAGGTAACAAAACTTCATTCCTATCGCTCAAATTGTTTCTAACATCCATCATCATTTGTAAAAAGACACCTCCTTTCTCTCTGTCATCTAGCACTGCATTTCTGACTTTCGCTCTATGACCTCTCACTCTATTAAATTTATCCCATAAATCCTTAGTTGTGGTCCTATGTGTCATTTTTGACACATAGTCCCGCCAACTTTTCCTCTTCGCTCTACGGATAGCCTTTTTCAATCTTGCATTCATCCTTCCATAATTTATTCTACATTCTTGACATATACACCTATTGAACTCTCTCAGTGCTATCCGTTTCCTTTCATACCAATACTGGATTTCGTTATTCCACCAACCTTTCACAGTACATTCATTCCCTCTCACATGTATAGTGCACATTTCATTTATTCTCTCTATTTCATCCTCAAGTTGGGTAACCTCAATTGCTTCATTCATTATGAGAATCTCATTCATACGTTCGATCCATTTCTTACCATTCATAATGACCTTACGGTCTATGTCAACATTCACACCACCTAAACACATCATGATCAAATAATGATCGCTACCCAAATTCTCATCCGAAACATTCCAAGTGACTTGGGCCGACAGCCCGCTAGACATTAACGTCAAATCTATTGCACTGGCTGTCGATCCCACAGACGGCATCCTAGTTGACCCACCATCATTCAGGATTACGAGATCGGACTCAAGAATGAGGCGAGTCAACAAGGTGCCCCAAGCATCATTTCTTTCACACCCCCATACTCTCGAATGCGCATTCATATCACCCCCCAAAATTACGTCACTTTTTCCTTCCACCCAATCAAACAAAATTTGAAAATCTCTCAGGTTTTTTTCTCTATCTCTCACTGACTCAATTGGAGTTGCATATACACTCACAAATAACAACTCTCTGTCCAGATTCCGAGTTTTGGCAGCGATGACTTCGATGCGCTCGAAAGTCGGTGTGTCGCACTCGACAAGGCTAATTTTGTTCTGTGCCAATATCGCCACACCACCGAAGCCATCGGCCCTCGGTCTGGACAGTAAATTATACCCACTTACACAAAACGTCTTACCCTCACGCTCCCAAGTTTCACACAAAAGCATCACATTCACATCATTTTTGGCCAGATAAGTCCGCAGCATATCGCCATTGGCATACATGCTGCGAATGTTTATCTGACCAATTGTCATACATTCATTGGATCTTATCATACGCTCTACCATTCAAAGAAAAGAAGAAGGGTAAAAAAACCTTCTTCCCTCAACATTCATCATCACTCATATCTATATTTGGTTGAAAAATTCCTAACTCATTAGGGTTGAGATAGGTGTACCTCCTGAACTTCAATGCTTCAATGTTTTTTGCTGCTGATGCTCCGAACTCGATTTTTGTTGTACCAGGTCCAGGCTTCTGTGTTGTCATTGTTTCTTTGGTTAATTCTGTTTTTGTTTTCTCGTTGTTTAAAGGTTTTGATTTGTTGTTATTGATCTCATTATTGTTACTATTATTGTAGTTGTTGTTGTTATTGTTGTTGTTATTGTTGTTGTTGTTATTGTTGCTATTATTGTTGTTATTATTGTTGATATTACTATTGTTCTTGCTATTACTATTATTATTATTACTGTTATTATTACTTTTATTCTTTTCAGTATTATTATTATTATTGTTGTTTTTATTATTGTGGCTGCTGATATTATTTTTATTTGTATTGTTATTAATGTTGTCCTCGTTTTGCGCGTTTCCTGTATTTTGTTGTAGTACTTTACTGTATGTTTCATTTGGTTGCGTTGCCTTCGATGCTCCCGTGGTATTTGCATTTTCGCGATAATAAATTTCCTTTGCTCTGAAGTATGTTATCCGATCCATGGTTTTTATCTTTATAATTTGTTTCTCCATCTCGAATATAGGACACTTTTTATCATAGGCAGTGTGACTATTTCCACAATTGGCACATTTTACGGGTTCACAATTCTCATTGTCATGTCCATCCGGAATATTTTTCGCGCATTTAGGGCATGTAGTTACTCGGAAGCACTTATTTTTCGTGTGCCCGTACCGCTGACAGTTGTGGCACCTCATCGGGTTAGGTAAATACAGCCTTACGTTTAATCTCAAAAACCCTGCTTTTATATAATCTGGTAAGTTTATAGTATTAAATGTCATTATATGTAACGGGGTATCTTTAAGCTCTCCATTTATTTTCCTTTTGATTCTTTCTACTTTTATGACTTTCTGTTCTTTTAATTCTTTCTCTATCTCCTCGGTGTTAACATGCATCAAATCAAAGCTGTATATAACTCCTTTGCTACTATTCAGATACTTATGCTCTTCGACTTGAATGGGCATTTCCGCTAATTTTGTTGCTTTCATTAAAGCTGTGTATCCCTCCTCTTTAGTAGTCAGAACAAGAAGATCTCCACTTCGTAGTCGCTGCGTTTCTTTTATGTGTTCTGTTATCATTTGTAGACCTTTCTGAATAAGGAAAGGCGAAATTCCTCTGAAGCTTTGCTCACTGTTCGTTTTTTTAATAACTAGATATCTCTGGTTCATCGTACATTCTTCGAAAAAAAGTCTCCTTTTTTTATTGTTAATTTCCCCCAATTGCAGAGGATCAGTGTATGCCCTCATATTCATGAGGGGCTTAAACCGATTTTTACTTTTAAACGACATCCTGCCCGAAGGCAGTTGCCGGATTGAAGTTAAAAAAAAAACTGTGTATCGGTGCTGGGACACCCTGTCGATATCCAAACAATTTGACGTATACGCGCCAAAAACCAAAATGTTTTTATTTGTTGTTGTAATACACAACAAAATCACCTTATCACTATTTATTACCCCTATTTACCACTTTTATTACTATTTTATACTAAAACCAATTACCACTTAAACGATTTAACTAACCAACACCAAACTATTACTTAAATTAAGAATACTATCGCAAAAGGAAATTTTATTTATTATCGCTGTCAAAATTGGTTTGTTCACAATGAATTCGCAATTCGGACTGTAGATAGATAGATAAGTAGATGAAATAAAAAAAAATTGGATAAAAAATAAAATGTTAAATGTGCATGCAGCCTCCAGTCGGATTCGTATCCAGTACCTTACAGTCCAAGCGCCGAAGCTTTAACCACTGCACCACTCGTCACATACAAACTACACCTACAAAATTCATATAAAAAAAAAGATTTTTTTATTAGATTTTTGGGGCTTCCCTTTTGAGTTTTTCCGACTTTTCTTTTTTCCTAAACCACCACTGTATTGAGACGAACAAAATAAAAAAAACAAAATGTACTAAATATATGAGAAAATGAATTTTCTTGATAACTTTTTTTTTTGGTGAATTTTTCCGATGTTTTAATAGTTATTATGCTATTCGGAACGGAGTCAAATCCAACAAAACAAAAATAATAAAAATCGGTCCAGCCGTTCTTGAGTTATAAATGGTGTAACTAACACGACTTTGTTTTATTTATATATAGAAGATAAATGATGCGTAGAGGGAGATATTTTCAAACGAAAATTATAAATGGATTAGATTTGTTTATTGTTTTCGTTTGTTTTTGTTTGTTTTGTTTCGCTTACAGTTTAAACACCATACACTAGTTTCATAGCATAATGAAAAGCAAATTTTGAAGAATAATTTGTGTGTTATACTGTACAAACAAATAAAATATTTTTTGTTATGAAATTTTACTGGATCATATGAAAATACTGGACGGCAGAAAGAGAGCAACGTAAAATGATAGCTGCACTTTTCATTTTGGATAAACACTTTTTCCACTACAAATGTATCGATTTTATTTAGTGCGCATCGGCGTGCCATGATAAATACTCATCTTTATATGTTTATCTTTGGTCATACATTAAAAGATCCGGTTCATTGTACATTTTATTGCTTATTTTCATAATTTTACTAATGGCAGATTCGAAAATGTCAATTTTTGTTTTAGTTCATTTATAATTAAATTGTTATTATTTACTCTATTTAACCAGAAATTAGGAATGTTATTGTTATTGCTATTGAGTTCCGGATAGTTGTTGTTGTTAAAATTAAAATTTTTGTTTTTCGGAAATAAAATATTTTTTGATTGGATAAATGAAGTTTTATTTTTTATAGAGTGAATTTTGATTTTAGTTTGCTTTTCCTTTTCCTCGCATCCTTTAGAGTTTGTAAAATGGGGTTTATCCTCGCAAAAATTACAGACAGGGGTTTCCTTACACTCGTGTTGCTCTTTCCCTGTGATGTCCGATGTACATTTCATGCATTTGGTAATTTCAGATTTACAGAACTTTATAATGTGACCGTATTTCAGGCATTTGGCACAGAATCTTAATTTCGGGATAAACATACCAACTTTAATTTTTATGTCATAAAAATAAACAAATTTGGGAAGATCGCTTGCTCTAAATTCGATTTTAATTATATTAGAGTCTTTTAGCTCTTTATTTTTATTATCCCAAAATTTAATTATTTCGAGGTTGGTAATTTTATCATCACTTTTAATATTTTCTTTTATTTCTTTAAAATTGAAATCGACCAGTAAATCCTTGATGGTTCCAACAACATGGGTGAACGTCATATGAATAAATGGTAAGTATTCTTTATCACTTAAAATTTTATAGATCGGATCGTCCTTTCATACACATTTGTTTGCTTTATCGAAGGAGTCAAATTCCACTCTTACCATATTTTTATTAATTTGTATTATGTCTACTCTCTCTCTCTCTAGCATTTACATCCCATGAAGGGATTTTGCCGCCCGCACTATGGTCCTCCATCCGCCTCGATCCATCGCTCTCGTCCTCCAATTTTGACAACCTAATACGAGTAGGTCTTGTTCGACGTCGTCACGCCAGCGCAGTCGGGGTCTTCCTCTACGGCGTACTCCGGCTGGTTGTTGATGGAACACTTTGTGAATCATTCGTTGTTGTGGGGACCTTGCAACGTGGCCGAGCCATCTCACTCGATTTGATGAAGCCAATAATATCACTACCTCCGAGAAGTTGCTTTATTTCGTGGTTCATGCGAATCCGATATTCATTGTTCGCAACTTTAATAGGACCAAAAATTGAACGGATGACCTTCCTTTCGAAGGTAGATAATAATCTACAGTCGTTAGAGGTCATGGTCCAGCTCTCGCTTCCGAAAGTCAGCACAGGTCTTATAAGTGCTTTATAAAGTGCGAGCTTACACGACTGCGATAGGTGTTTAGATCGCAATAATTTTGATTGGGCGTAGAAAACTCGTTGTCCGGCAGCGATTCGGGCTTTTATTTCTGCCTGCATATCATTCAAGGATGTTATAAGTGACCCGAGGTATTTAAAATTTTCGACGCTATCAAAGTTATGGTCGCCAATTTCGAGATTTGCCATGGAGATGTTCCTGGGTGTAGTTAAGAATTTCGTTTTGGTACTATTCACCTCCAAACCAAGTCTTCTTGCGCAGCGATTGAGATGATTATATCATCTGCATATCCAAGAATTTGGCCTGATTTATTGAATTACAGCGCGAAGTTTCAATGTTGCTTTTCCTCACTACGTACTCAAGCGCCAAATTGAACAGCACAGGCGCGAGTGCATCTCCCTATCGAACACCAGATGTTATTTGAAAAGAGTCTGATACAGTTCCTTCAATTACAATTCTACATGCAGATCCCGACGTTGTTAATTTACACAGAGAAACGAGTTTCTCTGGAATACCTAGGCATATGAGCGCGGCCCAAAGGTTGTCGCGGTTTATACTGTCATATGCCTGCCGGAAGTCTATATATAGTTGATGAATGGTTATGATATACTCCCAACATTTTTCCAAGATCATCCTCATGTCTACTACTTTAACAAAATTATCAGAAATTTTTTTTGAGATAATTAGGGCAAGCAATTTTTTGGTGATTTAGATTTGATTAAAACATAAAATGGACCTTGATCCAAATTCATGTAGAAATTTTCGGCCATTTTTGATTTGCTTGACGCGTCATTATTTTTAGCGGAATTTACGTCGTTAGCATTTTTATTATAAGTATTATTATTTTTACTGTTATTATTTTCATTCATATTATTATTTCCTTTATTTCTCGTCATTTTTACATTGGTAATATTAATATCACTATTAGCTTTTCTTTTATGATTTATAGTATTTTCGAAGCCCAAAAAATCATTATTAGATGTAGAATTGTTTTCTAGAATATCATGCCGACCTTGAGTGTCGGCATTATCTAGCGCTACGTCACACTCTATTTTTCCTGTTTTTTTTTACTGTTTTTATTCTAACTAATGAAACACAATAATATTTATAAACAAATAAAGCACCAATTAATAGAAAGTTAATTAAATTTTCCGATAGACAATAAAAAACTTTTTTTTTTTTGATAACACCACAACTTAACACTTGAACGTTTCTAGAAGGAAAGAGAATCAACTTAAGGGCCAAATCGAGATAGACGATGCTAAAGACGCATCTATGACTAAAGTCACTCTTTTCGTATTTTTAAACGAAGCTAAAATAACAAAATGAAGTGTTGCTTTAAGTTGTAGTCATGACTGTAGACGTCGGTATTGGTGTCTAACCCGTGGTCTCCACTATGCAAAATTGCTGATATTTACGATCTTGCTAGTAATTTTGTTAATGTATGTGTGAGTATATTATACAATTTTTTTTACTAGCAGCAAATTATCAGGCTGATATTTTCTCAAAAATTATCATGATAATTATTACGAAATGTCATATTTTGTAGTTTATGTTTTTTATTTTTAAATTTTATTTTAGGGTGAACACATTAAACATGGCGGTATATGGTTCTTTACATTTTTATTTTTTCAAGATTTTTTTTTTTTGTTTTTTGCGGTTAATGTCAGTTGTTTGATTTAATTTTTTGACATAGCCATGGCAACGATTATCATGATAATAATAATTATCATGATAGTAATATTCCCAGATATGATATTTTATCGACGACTATTTTCCAATACATTGAAAAAAAACACATACAAACATAAATTATCATGATAGAAAATATCAGTACCTCAATTTTGTTGCCTTTTCGAGACTACGAGACTACGAGAACAAAAATTACCGGAAAACAATAATATTAGTGAATGCGAGTGTAGTAGGGCGCATGCGCTGTTCGTTTTGTTTATGTTTTTTTTTTCTTTTGTGTTGATAATTTGACATATTGCCAATACGAAACTATTTTATTGGTTATTTCTTTTATATATAAAATTCAAATTAATAAAATAAATAAAATCATACAATTATGCTTCAATTAAATTATAATTTTTTTAATTTCAAATAATTTTAATGTCATTTGTGTTATGTGTTTAAATTTGAATTTCAATTCTCCATCAAATTACAACGAGACAAATGGATGTAAGCACCAACAATTTTACCGATTTAAACCGATTCGACAATTTTTCATGCTTATCGTCATACTCTCTACATTAATACACATAAAAAAAATGAAACCACACAGTAATACAAATTAATACTATACACAGTGTACGTATACAAAATATTTCATAGTCCCGTAGTCTCGTAGTCTCGAAAAGGCAACAAAATTGAGGTACAGCAAATTTGCATAGTGGAGACCGCGGGTAAAGTCGTTGTTACATTTGACGTTTTATACCGAATTTCTATTTCGAATTTCGAAGATAGATTTTTGTTGTTGTGTTTTTAGTGTTTTTGTCAAATAACATTTTGTTTGGGTGTTATTAGTGTTTTTTTTTATTAATAAATTTTATTTAATTTAAATAAAATAGTTTTGGTGCTATATCTGTGTCCAATGAACCATTTATTAATTTCATCGTTCTCGTCGTCTATTCGGATATGTAGAGTTCAAAAGGCGGTTTCGTTTTTCCAAAAACAAATTGGGTTACTTTGGGAACGTTGATAACAGAGGATTTCCATTAACCGTAAAACAAAAAATTATGTTTGCTTTGCGGTATTATGCTACAGGCTGTAATCAAACAGTGTCGGGAGATTTGTTGGCTGTTGCGCAGTCTATCGCTTGTATCACCATATACACGAGGTTTTAAGAGTGTTCGCGGGATTGTGAAAAAAAAACAAGAAATTCTATGGTGCATAGGGTGTATAGATGGGTGCCACATTCCCATAAAATCACCATAAGGAGGTGCATCAGCAGAAATATATAGAAACCGGAACTACTATTTTTCTGTTAATGTTCAGGCTGCGTGCGACGCCAATTGTAAATTTATTAACTTAGATGCTAGGTAGGTTTACATTTACATAAAACCATAAAACGTCGTTTAGGGACAAGGGTATTGGGAATAGCATATTAATTGGAGATAGTGGATATAGCTGCACCGAATATTTGATCACTCCTTACAAAACACCCTCAACAAGGCAACAGTTGGTTTACAATAAAGCATTATGCTCTACTCGTAAAAGAAATTATTCTATTCACTATATTTTATAAGTATTTTAATCACTGTTTTCAAGGGATCTTGGTTAACGTTTTTTTGTGCTCGGAAAATTTACTGTGGAATATTCAACATCTGTAGTTGTAGAGTGGTTGCTATTGCTTCTGATGTGGTTTGATTTTGTGAAGTGGTTGGGTTTTGTGATGTGGTTGGGTTTTGTAATGTGGTTCGATCTGGTAATGAAGTAGACTTTAGTGATGTGACAGGATTGTGTGAGAGGTTGCGTGCAGTGTCAGTGGAAAGCGTTGTTCCATTTTCATCGGCCAAATATTTCACTTCATATTCACATTCAGACCTCATAATTTCCTAAGTTATTTAAACAATTACGATTAAGGTATTTTTTTATATTTAAAGATTTTTCTCCTGCTATGGTCTGCGTATTAAACTCGCTGAATACAGTATCCCAACATTCATTTTTCTCACGATTTGAGACCGAATCAGTTTTTTTATTTTGTAACACATTTTTATATTTTGTGATAATATTTAATATTATCACAAAATAATAATAAATATAATAAATAAATATTAAATTCTTGGATATGCAGATGATATCGTGCTTCTTGGCCGAAGACCTAGCGATATCAAAGACAGCTTCATACCGCTCGATCGCTGCGCAAGAAGACTTGGTTTGGAGGTGAACAGCAGTAAAACCAAATATTTAGTAACACCTAGGAACATCTCTACGGCAAATCTCGGAATTGGCGACCACAACTTTGATAGCGTCGAAAACTTTAAATACCTCGGGTCAGTTATAACATCGTCGAATGATATGCAGGCAGAAATAAAAGCCCGAATCGCTGCCGGACAACGAGTTGTCTACGCCAAATCAAAATTATTGCGATCGAAACATCTATCGCAGTCGTGCAAGCTCGCACTTTATAAAGCACTTATAAGACCTGTGCTGGTTTTCGGAAGCGAGAGCTGGACCATGACCACTAACGATTGTAGATTATTATCTACCTTCGAAAGGAAGGTTGTCCGTTCAATCTTTGGTCCAATTAAAGTTGCGAACAACGAATATCGGATTCGTATGAATCACGAAATAAAGCAACTCCTCGGAGGCAGCGATATTATCGGATTCATCAAATCCAATCGAGTGAGATGGCTCGGCCACGTTACAAGGTCTCCCCAACAACGGATGATAAATAAAGTGTTCCACCAACAACCAGCCGGAGTACGTCGTAGAGGAAGACCCCGACTACGCTGGCGCGACGACATCGAACAAGATCTACGAACATTAGGATGTCGAAACTGGAGGACGAGAGCGGTGGATCGAGATGGATGGAGGGCCTTAGTGCAGGCGGCAAAATCCCTTCATGGGATGTGAAGGCCAGAGAGAGAGATAATATTTAATAGATTATTTTTATCGTCCTCGTTGAGTCTGCTCATTTTTCACATAATAAAATGCCGTACTTTCAAACTATTAAATGATTGTAATTTTTTATTGACATGAACGATTTTTTAATGAAAAAATTATCTTTTTAATTTTCTAATTTGTCAGATTTTTCTTTTTTATGTTGGTGGTTTGTTTTCGAATTAAACGTCATTTTTATTGTTGTTTAAAAATATCAAAAAAGCGTGATTAAAGATGCTGTTTTAGTAACGAATAAAAATATGGTTTTCGAAAATCGATTTCGAAATTCAGCGACTACATCTAAAAGTTATAGTTACGTCTGTCGATTTGGGCCTAAATTTTCACAAAATTTAAAAGTACGTGACATTCCCTTTTCGTGTTTTCTAAATAGAGTTTAAAAAATCTGGCAGCTAAATTTATTCAGCCTGCTGAGTGCTTAATAATTTTCACTTTATTGGGTGTGTTCAAATGTGAATTTTTTCAACTAACAGCGCATCCCCAATGCAAAAAACTTTTTCCTTTAACTTTTTCCTTATGAAGAGCATACCCAATGAATAGGGAAAAGCCAAAGTAAAGCTAACTTCATTTAACAAAATTATTTTTTGTTTACCTGTTATTTTATATTATTATATTATATATTATTTATTACTTTTTCACAGGGCACAAAATACGAGTACAACACTAATTGTTAAAATACAAATATGCATTCAATATTTTTTAATTTGTGACAAGCAGAAAAACAACAACAACAACAACAACCAATTTTGCAAATGCGGTTTACTTCATTGTATGTCTCATAAGGAAAAAGTTAAAAGTTTGATAACATTTTTCATAAGGAAATCTACCAAGCTAACAAAAAAAAAAATTTTTTCTCTAACACTGCATCCCCAATGCAAAATAATTTTTCCTTTAACTTTTTCCTTATGAAGAGCATACCCAATGAATAGGGAAAAGCCAAAGTAAAGCTAACTTCATTTTACAAAATTATTTTTTGTTTACCTGTTATTTTATATTATTATATTATATATTATTTATTACTTTTTCACATGACACAAAATACAACACTAATTGTTAAAATACAAATATGCATTCAATATTTTTTAATTTGTGACAAGCAGAAAAACAACAACAACAACAACCAATTTTGCAAATGCGGTTTACTTCATTGTATGTCTCATAAGGAAAAAGTTAAAAGTTTGATAACATTTTTCATAAGGAAATCACCAACCTAACAAAAAAAAAATTTATTTTTCTCAAAATTTTTTTCATACTTTTCTGTAAGGAAAAAGTTAAAGGAATTTCATTTGGGATGCAGTGTAAATTTTTTTCATACTTTTCTGTAAGGAAAAAGTTAAAGGAATTTCATTGGGGATGCAGTGTAATTTTTCGGCGTTAAACTCGACGAGACACGATTACTACGTATATCCCTTTATCCCTTTTTCAACCAAGAAAAACAAAAAATCGGCTCAAATTTAGTCCAACCCACACAAATGTGTGAGTAAAAAATCATTGTATGTAATGGCATTGTTGATAAAAAATATCGCTTGATTTGAAGTAAAACCAACACAATTGCGTGTATAGATAGTGTTTTTTTCGGACGAAAATAAGTTAAAAAGGAATTCACAAATGTGTAAGTTGGTTCAAAAACATACAAAACTAAATTTTTGACATTGTCCTCTTGCCCTACCCGCACAATTGTGTTAGTAAAACACAAAAGGGATATATTAAAGGTCGAGGCACATAGTTTTCGTTTCGTTCCGATTCGTTTCGTTTTAAATTCTCACGCACATAGCTTTCGTTTCGTTTTGAGTTGTTTTTATGTAGTTTGATAAATCGAGTTTTTTTATTTCTCACAATATTGTTTCAATTCAATCAATTATTTATATTATCATATCAATTGATTTAATAATGAGTGAAGATTAACACATTAACAAAAAAAACGATAATGATAAACGACAAAATAAATATTTTGAGGTTATTGTTTAAGTTTTTATTGAAATTTGATCAACTGTTTCTGTTCGATTCCGCCTTGCACTTAACAATGTGAGCATGTTTTCGGTTTTTCAATATATACGGGATCGAGTCAACTTCGCGTTCTCGATTCGATCCACCAAATTTGTAGAATCGAGTTAACTCAATCCTTAAAAACACCAATACATATATGGAATCGAGTCGAAAAACAACAACAAATTTTTATAAAAATATTAATAATAAAACAACGTCATTTTTATTTCATTTACGATTATTTGCGAATTTATAATTTGTTTTTAAGTATTTTAATTTTTATTTGCATTTAAATAAATTTAAAAATATGTATTTAGAATAATTTTTTTGACGTTTATCTCAACTCGGTTTCGATTCGATCCAAACATAAGTCGCCAATATATGTATACGGTAAAAAAGATAACTCGGTTTCAATCCAAAGTTAACTCTAATGCCCGGTTTACACAAGCCCAACATTTTTCTTCTGCAAAATGAATAAGATATAACATTGACTTTTTGCACATGAGAGACAAGAAAAGCAATATATCCCAACAAAATTTTGCAGAAGAATTTTTGAGCAAAAATGACCATAAAAATGAAAATGTTGCCATAAAATATATTCGACCCGAGTATTTTTATGGCAACATTTTTAAAATCAACAAGAAAAAAAATTATTTCGCATTTATAAATGTTGAGGATTCATAATAAAAACAGACGCCATAGATAAAAATGTAAATTTCGCATTTGAATTCATTGAAAGTAAATTAATAATGATCCTATAAAAAAAATTACGCCATTACTATATATGTTTATTTCTTTCTGGCACATTGAATATTTTTATATAGCGAATTCTTTCTTATTTACCTGCAAAAATTTGCAGAAGAAAACAATTTTCTCGTGTAAACCGTGCATAAGTTGATTCGATCCGGGTTGAATCTCTAATATGTACGTAGTAATAGTTTTCGGTTCGTTCTGTCCTTTAAGTTGAATCTGTCAAAATTTATGGAAAACCGAAAACATTGTCACAATGTTAAATTAGAGGCGGAACGGAACCAAAAGAGTTGTTCAAATTTCAATAAAAACTTAAACAATAACCTCAAATTATTCATTTTGACATTTGTGACTATCGTTTTCTTGTCATAATTCATTAATTCATATTAATCTCCAAGGATTTTTAAATCTTAAATAATTATTAAATTAATTGGTGTCATACCTATTATAAATAATTGATTAAGTTCAAACAATATTGTGAGCACTAAAATAATCTGTAAAATAACACAAAAACAACTAATAACCTTTTAAACCTACCGATGATAAGAAATTTATTTCCGAAATTTTCTAAGCGTGTTTTGGCAGAATTTCACAATACACTTCATTATAAGTATAGTTTTCAATTTTTATCACCAAATGATGCACTACAATATTGTTTCAATTCAATCAATTATTTATATTATCATATCAATTGATTTAATAATGAGTGAAGATTTACACATTAACAAAAAAAAACGATAATGATAAACGACAAAATAAATATTTTGAGGTTATTGTTTAAGTTTTTATTGAAATTTGATCACCTGTTTCGGTTCGATTCCGCCTTGAACTTAACAATGTGAGCATGTTTTCGGTTTTCCATACATTTTAACATATTCAACTTAAAGGTCGGAACGAAACGAAAACTATTAACATTGCATCCCCAATGCAAAATAATTTTTCCTTTAACTTTTTCCTTATGAAGAGCATGCCCAATGAATAGGGAAAAGTCAAAGTAAAGCTAACTTCATTTTACAAAATTATTTTTTGTTTACCTGTTATTTTATATTATTATCCCTTTCGAGTTCAAAAAAAAATTTTATTTTGGTTCAATTTAAGTTCACTATACACAAATGTGTATGTAAATTATGACAAGTTGTAATGTCCCGTATTTTAAAGGATCTTAGTTAAATCGGATTTTTTTTGAAAAAAGCATAATAATTTGTTAACAAATTAATTATATAACATATAATTTATTTGTTCTTGATAACATATTATTTTATCATTATTATAGTTACTGTTATTTTTCGGGCGAAAACAAAATTAAATGGTACAATTGTGTATGCTGGTCTTCAATTACCACCTAAATCTATGTTTGACATATTCGTTTGTCGTAATCGAAATTTACATACACAATTGTGTATGCGTGTCAGGAAAGGGTTATATTATATATTATTTATTACTTTTTCACAGGACACAAAATACAACACTAATTGTTAAAAGACAAATATGCATTGAATATTTTTTAATTTGTGACAAGCAGAAAAACAACAACAACCAATTTTGTAAATGCGGTTTACTTCATTGTATTTCTCATAAGAAAAAAGTTAAAAGTTTGATAACATTTTTCATAAGGAAATCACCAACCTAACAAAAAAAAAAAAATTTCTCAAAATTTTTTTCATACTTTTCTATAAGGAAAAAGTTAAAGGAATTTCATTGGGGATGCAGTGTAACACTGCATAAATTATTATGCAGTGTTACACTGCATCCCCAATGAAATTCCTTTAACTTTTTCCTTACAGAAAAGTATGAAAAAAATCATTAGATGCATGGTAATTGAATATTTTTTTTGATGTGGATAGTCCTGTTCCGCCATAAGGGTTTAACATATTTCTATGCAACGGAAATGCAGCATCCCCAATAAAATAAAACGGGAATTTCTTGCCGTCCTTGCTCTTTGGCAATGGTTGATCAGCTGGGAAATTGAATTTATTTTTATTAAATCTTCTCCCAAAAGCTGACTGTTTAAAAATTCCCCCGTCATGGTTTGATCCATATGCTCCAATGTTAACAAATACAAATTTTAGGTTTGCGTCACATATGCCCATTAAAACAACACTAAACGATTTTTTATAATTGTAGAACAGTGTTCCAGAATTTTTAGGGCATTTTATAATAACATGCTTGCCATCAATACATCCCAAACAATTTGGAAAGTTCCACATACTATAAAAATCGTCTGCAATTGTACGCCACTCATTCTCAGTTGGTGACTTTAAATAATCGTGTTTTAGAGCCGCCCAAATAGCTTCGCAAACCTCAAATATGATGTTTGACACTGTCGTTGCTCCTACTCGATACTCATATGACATGCTTATCATAGAATTTCCTGAAGCAAGGTATCTGAAATATACATTTTTAATAAATTAGCTACATCGCAACAATAATTTTATTATTCATTACTTTACCTTAAAGTCAGCATTAATCTAAGGCCTGGTGATATACTTTTTCTTATACTGTTTTTTTTAGAAGAGGTGAAACCAATCTTAAGAGCTCTTTATATTCCATTATCGTTAATCGGCAATAGTTTTTAAATTTTAAGGGATACTTATACAGCTCTTTGATCAGAGTTTTATAGGATCCATATTGGGGCCTCTGTTGCCAAAGCGGATGAACCCAATAACGCCTCTCCGGTTTTTTCAGCTTTATGTATGCCACAGTTAATATGGTCATAAGCGCCAAATCAAATTGCTTATCCGTTACGTTCATTATTTCCAAAACACAACAATCTTTTATTTAAGAATAACTTTACGAATGTCCACTAGGTCTAGAACACAAATTCTATCTTTATATAGTTTTTCGATGTACACCATATTGTTTTTGTGGTATTTTTATCTTACAATAAAGGACTTGAAATGTAATAAAACATCTGCACACTTTTTGTTGTTGGTATGTGGTATGCGTTCGCGAAAGGTATTACTAATCACGTATTCAATTTTTTTTTATGTGTATAATATGACCGACAAAATATATATCGTAAACCATCAACATCATATACAAATTCTTTCTTTATGTAGTTTTCTATTGCCATATTGTTTTTAGATGAGTGGTATTTTAAACCTACAATAAAGGATATGAAGTGCAATAAAACATCTGCAGACTTTTTATTGTTGGTATTTGTCATGCGAAAGGTGTAGCTAATCAACGTATTCAAAACTTTTCTAATATAAAGGTAGAAAATGTATCTATATTAAATCTATTTTTAATTTTCTAACAAAAATAACGTTTAAGATTTTGACAGGTAAACAAAAAATGATTTTGTAAAATGAAGTTAGCTTTACTTTGACTTTTCCCTATTCATTGGGTATGCTCTTCATAAGGAAAAAATTAAAGGAAAAAGTTTTTTGCATTGGGGATGCGCTGTAAGAAACCTTAAGAATTCAATCCGGATTGAACCCGGATGGAAATTTCAATATATACGGGATCGAGTCAACTTTGCGGTAACTCGATTCGATCCATCAAACTTGTAGAATCGAGTTAACTCAATCCTTAAAAACACCAATACATATATGGAATCGAGTCGAAAAACAACAACAAATTTTTATAAAAATAATAATAAAACAACGCCATTTTTATTTCATTTACGATTATTTGCGAATGTATAATTTGTTTTTAAGTATTTAAATTTTTATTTGCATTTAAATAAATTTAAAAATATGTATTTAGAATAATTTTTTTGACGTTTATCTCAACTCGGTTTCGATTCGATCCAAACATAAGTCGCCAATATATGTATACGGTAAAAAAGATACATAACTCGGTTTCAATCCAAAGTTAACTCTAAGTTGATTCGATCCGGATTGAATCTCTAATATGTACGCATAAAGGTAAATACTGAAGAGTGAATGTTTGCAGCTGTCAAGTGAGTCAAATTCGGACGGTAAAAGAGAAAGCATATGAATCAACGGGTCGTATTTAGAATTTGCTCGATCGAAATTTAAAACTACACAAATTCACAATTATTTTAATTCCAATATAGTACGCATTAATCGTTTTTATTTTCGGTAAAATATTGCACTTATAGTATTCCGAAATAAAAAGTAATTATGAAAAGAAAAGCACGTAAAATATGAACGTAGTAATAAGAAAAATATGACACTGTAATATAACATATGATTTTATTATGTTTACAAAAAGAAAAAGCACAACAACAACAACCAAAATTCGTTTCTTAATTTTTTTTGATTTATAACTTAAATTAATGATAATTTTAACACAAATCACTTTGCTTTTAACATAATATACATTTTATTTTCTAAAAACACTTACAGATGGTAAGAAATTCCTTTTCGAGTTTTTTGAGATGCATTTTGACAACAATGCACAAAGCACTTCATTGCAATATTTTATGATCAAAATTTTCAATATTTGTTCACCAACTACACAAAATAACACGATACACAAACTGTATTATATTATTTTATATTTTTTAATTAATAATTTGACGATTTTTTAAAAACACAAAATTTAGCGCGTCACTTTTTACAACAACAACAACAAGTCCCGTTAACTTTTTCTTTGATATCTGAGACGACCATATGCATTTTTATATAACCATTCTGTTCCCACATGACTCAAAAGAGATAGCAAATATTATATTGATTTTTATATGGGAAAAAAATAGTTGCTGCTCTTCAGTATTTTCCTCTAAGTATATACGTAGTAATAGTTTTCGTTTCGTTCTGTTCTTTAAGTTGAATCTGTCAAAATTTATGGAAAACCGAAAACATTGTCACAATGTTAAATTAGAGGCGGAACGGAACCAAAAGAGTTGTTCAAATTTCAATAAAAACTTAAACAATAACCTCAAATTATTCATTTTGACATTTGTGACTATCGTTTTCTTGTCATAATTCATTAATTCATATTAATCTCCAAGGATTTTTAAATCTTAAATAATTATTAAATTAAATGGTGTCATACCTTTTATAAATAATTGATTAAGTTCAAACAATATTGTGAGCACTAAAATAATTTGTAAAATAACACAAAAACAACTAAAAACGAAACAAAAGCTATGTGCCTGTGAATTTCTGTGACGCAGTGCCAATACAATAACAGGCCATTTCTTGTTAAAATCTTGTTGGCATATGTAAATCCAAAAAGAAATGAGAATTCCATACAAAACGAAAAAAATTACATGGCTACAAAAAAACAAATTTCATTATTTGTAATAAATAATTTGAATCGTTCAAGTTAAATTGAATAATACATTGCAAGAAATAAATAATGATATTTTGTTATTGAATTATTTAAAACAAAAATTGTTTTGAGAAAACTTTTCATTCAGTAATATTTCAATTAAACTAGCAACTTATTTTTACACCGTAACAACAAATAAAATAAAAACAAAAATACACGAGATTTTTTACCGCTCTTACAATACCACTACAATAACATTATTGTATTGGTATTGGCTCTTACATGCTTTTTTCAGTGCCTATGGATGCGTATGTATGTATACATACACGCAGTGCTTTTTTACTTTTTTAGTAAACCATAATATGTTGAACGGGATTGGTGTACGTCTTTGCGTATGACAACAAAATATTTTGTTTTTATTTTTGTTCAAATAAAACTTGATTTTTAAGTAATGTGGTGTAATAAACCAAAATACATTTTAATCAATCAATACTAATGATAAGCCCAAATGCGTGATTTAGTTGGTTGTACCAAATATAATATTGCCGATCTCATATACATTTTTTCGCCAAATTTTTTTTAAAAGATGAAACCAATGCACAGTAACCACACCATGCGGACACTTTCTACATTAAAAAGTTTAGTTAAGATAACAATTTTATGAGACATCTAACGTTACATGAACAAAATTTTACGAACTTTCAATTTTTTTATCGATCTTTATTTTCGACGATTTGCACATGCTGGATGCACATGTTGAAGTATGTACATATACTTGTTGAATAAAAACGTAAACAAGAAGCAAGATCAAGTTTGAATTTCTTCAATGGTTTTTGCTTTTCGTAAAAAATTTTTTTTTGTTTTGTGTCCTTTTAAAACAAAATTATGTTTTGTGTCCTATATTACCTACGAGTATGTACCTTATGAATGAACTGTGAAAATATTTTATGATACGAGAGACTCCATTATAAAGAAGTTATTGTAAATAAGACTTATTATTATTTTAAATTTAATCAAAATAATTTTTTTCGAGTTATGTATATGCAACATTGTTATTCGTATTATTAAGCGATAATTTGTTAATCCGAGGATAATTGATAGTAGGGATAATAAATTTTTAGATTATGTTTTTTTTAATATTAAATCTAAGGACGTGTTAGTTTTATCTTGTCCTTATGAGTGTGTATTTTAAAAACGCATATGAACAAAATCGACCTTGAACTAGTTTATGAACTAGACATTTTTGTTTTATAAACTTATTCTTAGTGTGGAATACCGTCGATGACGTAAACTAGTTCAGCGTTGCACTTTTTTATTTATTTATTCTTGCATCGTTTGGTTTTGATACCGAAAAAATTTGAGAATGATAAAATTTCATAAAAGGGCCCCAATTTATAAATATAGTCTAGGAAGCAAGAATATTATTAAATTATAGGAGTCTACTATGATGTAAAATATTATTTCGTTAAAAAAACAGCAGCAGATAATTTTTTTTATTAAAGCTGATGTTTGATAGGAACTAGAAGAAACTCGCGTTTATAGTTTATAAATTTGAATTTAGTTTGATTTCGGTTTGTTATTTATTTAGTAGAAATGTGGAAATGGGAATTGAAGGAAGACGAACAAATATGAATATTTATAGAAAATATTTTTTTTATTTTTTCCTATGATGTATGTGCAATAAACTTTTATTTAAAAAAGTCGAATATTATAAATGTATTGTTTCTCCAAAATTATTTTTCCGAGGAATTAAATTATTTTTCCTTTAAATATTATAAACAGAAAAATGAAATTTTAAATTCCTATTTTGTTTCTTCTTATTTTTTACGTTGATCGTGTACTCTCGACTGCAAGTTATTCTAATGCTAATATATAAAAGATAATTATTAATATAACATACAAATTACAAGATGTAATATACATTAATAATATTAAAAAGCAGGTAGCCAATTTTTTTAACGATTTAAGTATGAAATATGGACAAATTAAATAAACCTTAAATTTTTTAATATTTCTTAGCGGTTGAACAGATGATTGACTTATGTAATGATATCTGGATATTTTTTATTATTTTATTTATTTATATTACGACTGAGTCTTGTACCCATTTAGTAATTTACATTGCATAATAAAGTATTTTGATTAGTCGGCGTAATCAAATGATTATCCCCAGTTTCGTGTAACTCCTCCTCAGATTTTTTGCCACAGTAAGTCTACTGACCTCCTGGTCGCTAAAAGTCCAGTGGTTTGGTAAAAATAAAAATTAAAATTATTGCTGATTACGAAAAATTTATCGAATGAATAATTTCAACTAGTTGGTTGGTGGGATTATTTCACTTATTTAAGCGATTTCCTGGAACATGGAAATAGTTCACTAATATTAATTCAAAATGAAAAATCTAATTTGATTGGCAGGAAATAGAATCAGATTTTAGATTTCGATTTCTATATATATATATAGATTTTTTGTTTTAAAATAATAAGTTGGAACTGGTTGCATAACCAAATTTAATAAATGATTACGTTTGGATTATTTAACGATTGTTATTTAACTTTCTAAAATATCGTCACACAATTAAATGTAAATAAATTTTATGAATTTTTAAAATTGGAGCAATAAAAGAAGCATGGGGATAAAAATTGAAATTTATTATTTTATTTCCAGTAAAATTCCATAATACAAGTTACATAGTATCATGTTACTAACCTTTACGAGTATATTATATAAAGGAAACTTTTCTTGACATTTTTTGTAAACATTACGCATGAACGCCAGCGTCTCCGTGGCAAATATTATTGACACAAAGTGCATTGATGCAGAAAAACTTGTAAACAATTGGATTGGTGAATATGTTGTGGCCAATACCACACATTTTTTTACCACGAATGTATACATACGAGTAGATCTCGAATACATCAAACTTGATTTCTAAAGCGAAAAATTAAAGTTACTTGTCTTTTGGTAAAACTGTTTTGCACAATCAAAAATCATAATTCCCGCGTAAACTTCAGAAAACCAACAAAATCAACCCTCGTTGTAAATTTAATCTTTAAGTTTATTTAAAACTTTAATCTTTAAATCTATAACTTTTCAACATCAGTGAAAAATTTGAAAAAGTTTCCGTGGAAGCTGCCACTTCTGGAACACAGATTTCCACTAAATCTCGCAAGAATCGCGCAATTAATACAAAAAATGTTAAGTATGAAGATTTATTCAGAATAGTCAATCCGACTGTGCTATATAGATGTCGAACTTTGGTGAAATAAAGTTTTATTTTAGAAAAAGTCATCATTTCCGATAAAAATTAAAAATTAACCAAACTAATGTATTTGGAAAATATTTTATGAGTAAATAATAGTAAATATAAGGTTTTTTTTGGTATATGGCTCAGATTTTAGTTTATAATAATTAATTTCTAAGCTTTCGATGTCAATTCGACATCATTATCAAAGCTAAACGTTCGTTATGTTTACTTTGAGGGCATCAATTGTTTGCGATTTACTCGCATAGATCTGCAATTTAAGGTAGCCCCAAAGGAAGATGTCGATAAAGATGATTTTTTTAGCGAAATTTGGGTTAACTTCTAACTGCTCCAGAGTTAAACCAGCTAGCTTACGGCGTTGTCTATGGTCGTTTACCTTAAGTTCTTAGGTCAGTTGGATTTTATACGGGTGTAGACCCAAGTCTCTACACTAAATTTGCCAAGCTGAAGTCGCAGGGCAAGATCTTGTGAATGACGAGAAATTAACTGCCAAAAAGTTTCCCGTACACTCTCGCACAGCAGCGATGTTTTCATCAGATCTTGTTTTTCTGTGACAAAATAACAAAAATCGCAAGATCAACATGTTTCATGGTTACTTTACTTTATTTTAATACGTAAAATAAATTAAAATGATCTGAACAAATTTTGTTTCAAATTTAATTTACAATCTTTTGGTTTTTAATAGGTTTTTTCGTGAATGTTATGTAAAAGTATGTATATAAAATTGCTAAAATTAACGCGGTCTCTTAATTTATAGTAAAGTCTGGCTGTACAAAGCCTGAATTTTATTGATAAACAGTTTTCTGTTAAAATTACCATTTCCATTGAAACACTGATTTTAGCCAATATTATTGTGAATTTAATTTAGAATCTTTTAGTTAATAATGTTTTTTCTAATTATAATAATACACTTTGCAAAATATTTGCACAAACCGAAAAGGCTCCTACGCCACTTTCGGCTAAAAATAACTGGGATCTCATAATTTATGAGAAAACCTTAAGTATGAAGTTTCACTCCAATACAATGTCACAACTTCAAAAACAATTAATTTTAGAATCCAATTCCCGCAGGTCATAGCAAATTTCATTTAATCTCTTTAAGCAATATTCAAGTTTCTGGTTAATTTGGAATCGTATTCCAGAACTTAAAAAATACAAGAACCTCAAACTCAAAATTTATTAAGAAATATTAAAAATTTAATTAAATAAATCTTAAATTTTTATTATTTAAATATTTGCCCATATTTATATTAATTATCATCTATACATACAGGGTGTCCCTAAAGTAGCTAACACGAATGGTACCGTTGGATTCCTTGATCAAAACGAAGGTAAGGTTACTTCTGTCACTTTGCACGTTAAAGCCCCCCTTTCAAGTTATAGACGTTTAAAGAGCAGCCTTCCAACGCAGCACCTTGTATTAAATAAACTTCAATATCTTGAGAAATAACTATTTTTATTTTCAAGTATTAATTTTTTTAAAAAGCTGATATTATTCTCTTTTAAATAAGGTATAATAATTATTAATATTTAGTTAAAAAGTATTTCAAATTTAAACAAAACTTTTAGAATTCTATTTTTTTAAAGAAATTATTTTCTTTCTGTATCAATTAACTCTTAACATTACTTTACGTCAGTAAATATTTTTTGATGAAAATTTCAGAATCTCAGAAAAGCTAATTGTTAATCATATTTGCTATTTTATGTTACCTAAAAAATTAAAAGCTCACAATGAAAATTTTGTAGTTTCTTTATTAGACACTGCTGCGCAAAACCAAAAATGTAAGAGTAAAATTAAAAAAAAAAAATCAGCACCTCATTCTTTGTCGAGTGTAAGGATTTCAGTGTGATACAAGCTGAAACTCTCGTAGTGACCTTTCTCGGTGCCAAGCCCGATATTGCGAAGTTTGCCTTTGATCTCGTAGGTTTTAATCGCTGCATACATTCCTCGGTAATAAATAACGCTTGAGATCCCAAGTCCAACAACATTCTGCATATATTTGTAGATTTCCAGATTGGAACTCGAACTACTGCTGTTGGTAATAATAATTGGAAACTTGATATGGTTGCTGCATTCGACAACGAGATGAGTCGTGGCCTCTTCTATGTTTTTTCTAGTAGTCCTGTTCGCTGTTGGCCTGACTGCATGTCCTGGTGAAACCAGACAGCGATAATAGAGTACCAATTAGGACTCTAAATCTCTCGGATAAGACGAAAACTATCCAGAAAGGGACAATAATCGGAAAATGTGAAGAAATATCTGCGATAGTGAAGTGCGAGCAGAAAAATCCGATTAATATGACTAACTCGCAAGGGCAGAAAGAGGTTGTAGAACAACTCATGGAGAAATGGACCGAAGATCTTACTAAGGAACAGAAAAATTTGGCAAAACAATTGCTCGAGCGGTACATGCCAATATTCTGCAGTACACCGGACAATAATGGGAGAACCACAATGGTAAAACATCGAATAGATACAGGAGCAGAAATGCCGATTCGCCAACCACCCAGGAGATTACCATTGGCAAAGCAAGGAGAAGTGGATCGAATGGTAAAAGATATGCAAGCAGCAGGGGTAATCGAAACATCAAGCAGTCCATGGAGTTCACCAGTGGTGTTAGTCGAGAAAAAGGATGGTAGCATGAGATTCTGCGTGGATTACCGAAAATTAAATGCTGTGACGAAAAAGGATAGTTACCCATTGCCAAGGATCGATGACACGTTAGACACATTATCGGGTGCTCGAATATTTTCAACATTAGATCTGCAAAGCGGCTATTGGCAAGTGGAAGTGCAGGAGGAAGATCGCGAGAAAACGGCATTCAGTGTGGGTAACGGATTATGGCAATTTAACGTTATGCCATTCGGATTATGTAACGCCCCTGCGACTTTTGAACGGCTAATGGAGCGCGTACTAAAGGGATTACATTGGAGGACGTGCCTCGTATATTTGGACGACATCATCGTCATGGGCAAGGATTTCGACGAGCATTTAAGGAATTTAGCAGAGGTTTTGGATCGGATACAGGCCGCCGGATTGAAGTTAAGCTCAAAGAAATGTAAACTATTTAGGACGGAAGTAAAATATTTGGGTCATAAGGTAACAACCAATGGAATCCATACCGATGAAGATAAGATCGCAGCGGTGAAGGAATGGCCACGACCTAAAAACTTACATGAATTACGGAGCTTCCTTGGATTGTGCACCTATTATAGACGATTCGTGCCAGGATTCGCCAGCATTGCCAAGAGTTTACACGAGTTGACCAGGAAAACAAGGCAATCGAATGGAAGGATGATCAAGAAGAGGCATTTGTGGAACTAAGACGACGATTATGCGAAGCACCAATCCTCGCATACCCTATACCCAACGTTAAATTCATTTTGGACACCGATGCAAGTAATGATGGTATAGGAGGAGTATTATCACAGGCAACAAATGGTGAGGAGCGAGTTATTGCATATTACTCCAAGATGTTATTAAAACCGGAACGGAATTATTGTGTAACACGGAAAGAGTTGTTGGCTATATTGGAATGTGTTAAGCACTTCCATAAGTACCTCTATGGCCAAAAATTTCTTCTACGGACGGATCATGGAGCTTTGCGCTGGTTGTTACAATTCAAAAATCCAGAGGGACAAGTAGCACGTTGGATCGAACGTTTGCAAAGCTACGATTTCCAAATTGAACATCGGAAGGGAAGCGCACATGGAAATGCCGACGCATTATCAAGAAGGCCATGTCCCGTGGAATGCAAGCATTGTGGGCGTGTGGAGGGTAAGGAAAACATCATCGATATTCGGCTTATGCAAGTGTTACCAGATGAGGAATGGACTGATGAAATGATCAAGAAGGAGCAATTACGGGATGCTGACCTGTCATTCATCATGGAACATAAGGAAAAGGAACACCGGCCCACATGGAGTGAGATAGCTGACAAAACTCCCATTGTAAAAGCATATTGGGCTCAATGGGATAGCCTCCACATAGAAAATGAATGTCTAAAACGAAAGTGGGAAAGCACGGATGGTAAAGTAAAACAATTGTTGGTAGTGGTGCCAAAAGATCGGATAGCGGAAATCCTCAAGGAGTATCATGGAGGAGCAAGTGGAGGTCACCTAGGGATTAATAAAACATTAGGCAAAATTCGCCACCGTTTCTACTGGTCCGGATGTAGACAGTCAGTAGTAGAATGGTGTCGAAGATGTGACCAATGTGCGGCAGTAAAGGGACCAGCACGAAAAAGCCGTGGAACCATGAAACAATATAATGTCGGGGCACCATTTGAGAGAATTGCAATGGATGTGGCGGGGCCATTTCCGACCACCGAGAGCGGAAATAAATATGTGCTAGTAATAATGGATTATTTCAGCAAATGGCCGGAAGTGTACCCCATACCCATTCAGGAGACAACAACAATAGCTGATGCCGTGGTCAACAATTGGATTAGCAGATTTGGTGTACCGATGGAAATTCACACGGATCAAGGAAGGAACTTCGAATCGGTGGTATTTCAGGAGATATGTCAGATGCTTGGAATCAACAAAACGAGAACGACGCCTTTACACCCACAGTCGGACGGTATGGTGGAAAGATTCAATGGCACATTGGAGGAATATCTAGCAAAGGTTGTGGAAAGGAACCAACGTAACTGGGATCGACATATACCGATGTTCCTGATGGCGTACCGATCAGCGGTACATGACACAACAGGAGTGACACCAGCTAAAACCATATTTGGGAACAATCTGCAATTACCGGGAGATTTAAAGTTTTGGGCTGTTCCATCAGCAGGTCTATGCGGACAGGATTACGTCGACCGGATGAAAGAGGAACTCAATGAAATACATCAATTTGTACGGTAGAGAAAATTCGGATAACATGTGATCGAATGAAAGCTCGATATGACATACGAGCAAACAATCAAGGCTTCGAGGAAGGGCAATTGGTATGGCTTCACAACCCGCAACGGCAGAAGGGATTATCACCGAAGTTGCAACCCACATGGGAAGGACCTTACACTGTCATTAAAAAGTTGAACGACGTGGTTTATCGCATACAGAAAGGACGGAAAGGTAAACCAAAGGTGGTGCATTTAGAGCGTTTGGCAGAGGATATGCAGAGGAGGTGATCTGGATCCTGTTCGGGACGAACAGGCTTAGGTGGGGGGTAGTGTTACGGTGACACCTAGATTAGAATAGAATAAGTTAATTTCATTAATTGCTCAATTGCATTTATAATTTATGATTTGGTTCAACATTTAGGCGTCATTTCTATACTAACATATTTGCTTGATGCGCATTTAGGATTATTCTAGAAACAAATATTTTGGTATACAAAGGCGCGCGTTGACGTGGAATGCTGAGTCTTATAGCAAGTTCATTCGGAATTACAACAAAAAGTTACCCGGGTTTTATGTAAATGAACACGAAAAAAGTTTACCCGACTTTTGTAGTAGTATTGGTGAAAAGAAAGACAAAAAATTGTTTATTATTAAAAATGTCAGACATTTCAACTTGTTAGCATCGATTATAAAGAAAAATACATACTATTAAAATTTTCAATAGTGTCTTCCGTATTTCAATTTTAATAATTTATTTATAACTCAATACCAATAATTTTTAATTAATAATATAAAAAATTATATAATTTCTCACATAAAAGAAATGTTGAGTTTGCTAAATCACAAATCGAATGAATGAGTGATAAATTGATGAAAAGTTTTGAAGGTGCCCGTATCAATTTCGGCATTTGCAGTTGTGTCACAATTTATTTGGCGGATTTAAGTAAAGTTCCGAGCCCAAAGGTCGTGTTAGCTCCGATATTGAAAAAGGATACGCACGTGGTTTGTTTGTACAATGAGCTTTAAATTCTAACAACAGCATTATTCTAACGAATCGTCCTCGCCTGGGACTTTTGCTCGCGATTTAATAGAAAACGGTTTGAATGGGCGTAAAATTATTATACGAACAATATGCAATAGTATAAATATAAAATAAAATATGTATTTCATTTTTCATAAAATAAAGATAAAAGTGGAAAAAAAAATTTGAATTAATTCAGTCTTGTCCGATCTAGCCAATCCAATTATTTATTACTCTACCCTTCAGTCTTCATCTTATTGTGGTATGGGATTACATTGGCGCCGTGCATCGGTGTGATTTTACGGTGGTTAGCTAAATTCATTTGTACCAGCTGGTCGCCTATATTTGCACCTTTCGAAACCATTAGTAGTACGTCCAAATCGCTTAAATTATTGCTGTAATATTCATTCAAAAGTTAAATGGAGATAATTTAGTGATTTAAACAAACGATCTACTCACATGACTGCAGCAGTCAAACGCTTATTTAAAATTAATTTTTCAAGCACATCTAATTTACATTTATAAGTATCCTGTTTTACTGTAATATTAGCGATGTGGCACAGAATCGCTTGAAATGGTAAGATGATCGCATCGGCTGTCCCATTTCCGAATTTTATTCAATGTAATAAATCCGTAATTAGAATTACACAACATTTAGTACACAAGATATTTGGAAAATACGTCGCACAAAATTACAAATTGTTCTCACAATTTTAATACATCTATTAAATATTAAAATTAATTCGAAATTAAATTGTACAAATGGCGCGGTGTCTTTGTTTTGACTGTTTGTTTTGAAAACTGAAGCAGTTGTATTTATTCACAATCCAGTGATTCGAACCTTGAGTGACGAGGCAAAATCGTAACAATATAATCCGCTCATACGTGCGGCATGCAGTGCGACATGTTTGAAGATCCCAGCTCCTACGTCCCTCGAAATTTAAATCGGAGGGCTAAGAGGGGGGGGGGGGGGGAGCGCAGCGACGTCCCGCGTGCCCGTGAGAGTTATGGAAGCCGTTAGCCTCTACAATTACTGCATTTCAAAATTTCTGCAGGAGATTTTTAATTTTTATAATTATAAAGGTTGTTAGGCTTTTTATGTTATTAAAATGCGGATGTTAACTGGTATAGAGCCTATTTATTTAAAATTGATAACAATTATAGCATCGACGTTAATTTTAAATTTAATTTTTATATATTATTATATATTTAATATTTATATATTTAATATATTCATAAAAAAATATTAAATTTAATTTTTTTTATCACGGTTTAACGTATTGTTACGGTGACACCTAGATTAGAATAGAATAAGTTAATTTCATTAATTGCTCAATTGCATTTATAATTTATAATTTGGTTCAACATTTAGGCGCCATTTCTATACTAACATATTTGCTTGATGCGCATTTAGGATTATTCTAGAAACAAATATTTTGGTATATAAAGGCGCGCGTTGACGTGGAATGCTGAGTTTTATTTTAAACGTGATACAGTGAAGGTTAATTAGAAAGATTATTAAAGTGATTATTAAAGCGATTATTAAAGTGATAATTAAAAAGTGTGTTATAATTGTAATAATTAATTGTTAATTTTGTGTTGTATAATAAATTGTGTTGTGTAAAATAATGGGCCAACTATAAGTAGAATAAAAAAAATAACAGAAATACCGTAAGAAACGAAGACAAAAAATTATTATTCCAATTTGACTTTACGGCTATAGATTACTTAAAATATTAAATTCATTCATATTTTTCATGTAATATTTTTTTGATGTATTTCCTAAAATCTTGAGTGAAACTACAATACTTTTGAGTATAAACGTATTACATATCAACAAATATATGTGTTTAAGATTATAAAAATTATTTATATGCGGTTTAAAATACCGCAATTCGAAAAATTATTTTTTTAGGTTAGGTTTAGAAAAATACAATTCTACAGTGTAATTGTGATTTTATATTCATATTTGTATATGTGTACATGATTATTTTATAAATAGAAAAGATAATATACACGAAAAATTCCAAATTCCCATATATAAAATAATAAACACGCATATTACATTCAACGCACTAAAATTTGTTTGAGTTTTGTTGTTGTATTTGTTAAGTTTTTATTCTTGGACGAAAATTTTCGCTCGGCTATTTTTTTTAAATGACAGCAAAATAAAACGCAATTTCTCTTATAGTTTTTATTTTTCTTATTCTGAGTATGGGCGAATACATATGAATCCTATCTCTCGCTCTCTTACGTTATTTTTTTTATTCTATCTATAGTTCCCACTTAAATTGTGTGAGTTCAAACTGAAGCAGTTGTATTTATTCACAATCCAGTGATTCGAACCTTGAGTGACAAGGCAAAATCGTAACAATTGGTGACAGCGGTGGGATTGTGAATAATAAGGAAAATGATTCTCTAGGGATTAAAGCTTGCGCAATTAAAGGAGCAACTGACACGGCGAGGTTTGGCCAGTGAAGGCACGAAAGCTAGTTTGGTGGAGCGACTACGTGAGGCCATGGAGAAGGAAGGTTTAAATCCAGACGTGTATGATTTCAAGGAGGAAAAACGGATGAGACCGGTGTGGACAAGAAAGAAGGCGACGTACAAATGGTGGTCGGAACAACAAAAAATCCATCTGGAAGTTTCGATTTATCGCAGTTGATGGCTGCTATGAATCAAATGATGCGACAACAGTTGGTTGGAGTTAAACATGAGATACAATTGTCGAACCAGGACATGAAACAGCAGATGGAGCAACAAGGAGCGGACATTAAAAACCAAATAGAAGATGGCCAAAAGAAAATAGACGAGAGATTTCTAGAGTTATCTTTAACACTACACGGTAAAGTGGAAAAACTGCAAACAGAAGTACACGCAGAAATTCAAAATGTTAAACAAGATTTTAAACGACTCGAGAAGGAGCTCCAAGATGTTAAAGTGAATGGAACAACAGGTCAAGTGATTCAGACGGTTAACGCAGCTAAGTTAAAACCACCAACATTTGATGGAACAACATCCTTCAGTATTTTTAAGTTCCAATTCGAAACGGCGATTAAGCAAAATCAGTGGAATAAAGAACAACGTGTTGGAGCATTAATTGTGGCTCTTAAAGGCGAAGCGGCAGAAACACTACAAATCATTCCTGAGCAAGAACGGAACGTTTACATGGGAATTATGAAGGCGTTAGATCGAAAATACGGAAGTGACCACAAACGAGAAATCTATCGCATGGAATTGAAGGGTCGATACCAAAGAGGAGGAGAATCGCTTCAGGAATTTTCATCGGCAATTGAGCGGCTCGCGCATTTAGCATATTCAAATATGTCGGCCGATTACATGGAGCAAATTAAAATAGATGCATTCATTGACAGTATCCGAGATCCTGAGACGCGCGAAACTGCGCAAACCATCATCAAACCAGCAATGAAAATTCGTCGAGTGGAGATTGATTCCAGAATAGGTACCGAGTGGGCTACGCCAAGGTTCAGATATGGAAGTAGCAGGATTAAATGCTGGGTATGTAATAAAATGGGTCACATCTCACGGGACTGTTGGGAGATTAAGAAGAAACGAGGAAGATCGCCATCTCCTATGAAGCGTAGACCAAACGAACAGCAGAGAGAGGCCAGAAAGGAGGGTCGGACGACATTGGAGTCGTTAAAAAGAAACAGCTTGAAGGAGCAAAAGCTGACTCCCACAACCGATTGCCCCATAACGTCCATCCAAGTTTCGAGAGTAGAAAGAGGCGGTGACAGCTTGACAGATGAAGCCAATATTGAACATCGAAAGGAAATCGCACATGGAAATGCCGACGCGTTATTAAGAAGACCATGTCCCGCGGAATGCAAGAATTGTGGGCATGTGGAGGTCAAGGAAAACATCGTCGATATTCGGCTCATGCAAGTGTTACCTGATGAGGAATGGACTGATGAAATGATCAAGAAGGAGCAATTACGGGATGCTGACCTATCATTCATCATGAAACATAAGGAAAAGGAACACCGGCCCACATGGAGTGAGATAGCTGACAAAACTCCCATTGTAAAAGCATATTGGGCTCAATGGGATAGCCTCCACATAGAAAATGGATGTTTAAAACGAAAGTGGGAAAGCACGGATGGTAAAGTAAAACAATTGTTGGTAGTGGTGCCAAAAGATCGGATAGCGGAAATCCTCAAGGAGTATCATGGAGGAGCAAGTGGAGGTCACCTAGGGATTAATAAAACATTAGCCAAAATTCGCCAACGTTTCTACTGGTCCGGATGTAGACAGTCAGTAGTAGAATGGTGTCGAAGATGTGACCAATGTGCGGCAGTAAAGGGACCAGCACGAAAAAGCCGTGGAACCATGAAACAATATAATGTCGGGGCACCATTTGACAGAATTGCAATGGACGTGGCGGGGCCATTTCCGACCACCGAGAGCGGAAATAAATATGTGCTAGTAATAATGGATTATTTCCGCAAATGGCCGGAAGTGTACCCCATACCCAATCAGGAGACAACAACAATAGCTGATGCCGTGGTCAACAATTGGATAAGCAGATTTGGTGTACCGATGGAAATTCACACGGATCAAGGAAGGAATTTCGAATCGGTGGTATTTCAAGAGATATGTCAGATGCTTGGAATCAATAAAACAAGAACGACGCCTTTAAACCCACAGTCGGACGGTATGGTGGAAAGTTTCAATGGCACATTGGAGGAATATCTAGCAAAGGTTGTGGAAAGGAACCAACGCAACTGGGATCGACATATACCAATGTTCCTGATGGCGTACCGGTCAGCGGTACATGACACAACAGGAGTGACACCAGCTAAAACCATATTTGGGAACAATCTGCGATTACCAGGAGATTTAAAGTTTGGGGCTGTTCCATCAGCAGCTCTATGCGGACAGGATTACGTCGACCGGATGAAAGAGGAACTCAATGAAATACATCAATTTGTACGGGAGAAAATCCGAATATCAAGTGATCGAATGAAAGCTCGATATGACATACGAGCAAATAATCAAGGCTTCGAGGAAGGGCAATTGGTATGGCTTCACAACCCGCAACGGCAGAAGGGATTATCACCGAAGTTGCAACCCACATGGGAAGGACCTTACACTGTCATTAAAAAGTTGAACGACGTGGTTTATCGCATACAGAAAGGACGGAAAGGTAAACCAAAGGTGGTGCATTTAGAGCGTTTGGCAGAGGATATGCAGAGGAGGTGATCTGGATCCTGTTCGGGACGAACAGGCTTAGGTGGGGGGTAGTGTTACGGTGACACCTAGATTAGAATAGAATAAGTTAATTTCATTAATTGCTCAATTGCATTTATAATTTATGATTTGGTTCAACATTTAGGCGTCATTTCTATACTAACATATTTGCTTGATGCCATAAAGCAAAATATATATAAGAGGAACCATGTAGAGATTCCGAGGTTAATCTATTTTACTTTTGGCAACCTGTAAAAGCCTAACAAGAACAATGAACTATAAAATAACTATGCCGATATGTTTATAAGATACGTATACATGGATTAAATATAGAAAAAGATTAAATTTGTGTATATAAATATATTAAAACTATAAAATAAGATTAACCTCGGAAAAACCTGCCCATAATATTTGCACTACTTGATTTCTCTTATATATTTATTGCTCGATGTTGATGCGCATTTAGGATTATTCTAGAAACAAATATTTTGGTATATAAAGGCGCGCGTTGACGTGGAATGCTGAGTCTTATTTTAAACGTGATACAGTGAAGGTTAAATAGAAAGATTATTAAAGTGATTATTAAAGCGATTATTAAAGTGATAATTAAAAAGTGTGTTATAATTGTAATAATTAATTGTTAATTTTGTGTTGTATAATAAATTGTGTTGTGTAAAATAAATTGTGTGAGTTCAAACTGAAGCAGTTGTATTTATTCACAATCCAGTGATTCGAACCTTGAGTGACAAGGCAAAATCGTAACAGTATTTTTTTAAATTTTAGTTCATTTTTATTCCAATAGATAACGTTAGGCTCAAAGTGCTAAGCAAATACACATTTTTAGTTATAAAAAATCCGCTTTTGATCAAGTGCCGCCACCGTCGCTCAGACGTCAAAAAAATTTGGCTGCGAGCTGTTCCCAAATGTCAAAATTTCACGTGAAAATAATGTAACGAGATTATTTTCACATAAAAATAATTTGGAGAGTTTATGCGCACCATCTTTGATGTATTGAACACACTTTGATTTTTCGCTGGTGAACTGAGTACTACCATCGAGCAATAAATATATAAGAGAAATCAAGTAGTGCAAATTTTATGGGAAGGTTTTTTCGAGGTTTATATTTTATAGTTTTAATATATTTATATACACAAATTTAATCTTTTTCTATATTTAATCCTTGTTCTTGTTAGGCCTATACAGATTGCCAAAAGTAAAATAGATTAACCTCGGAATCTCTACATGGTTCCTCTTATATGTATTTTGCTTATGGTACTACAAAATGAAAACAGAAGTGAAATTTTTCATTTCTAATTTCACTTTGATAAAATCGTATGGAAATTTCACGTGAAATCGAACTGAGTACTAGGCTTTATATGAAAAATTCTTTTATTTTTAGTAAGCACTCAGTATGCACTCATATGCACTTTATCTTCGATAAAGTATCGAAAATGTGATGGTAGAACATGTCAGCACTGGGTTCAACCTCCAATATACACAGTATAAATATGTTGAGTCGGGTTAACTCCAAGCATCGAGCAATAAATATATAAGAGAAATCAAGTAGTGCAAATTTTATGGGCAGGTTTTTCCGAGGTTAATCTTATTTTATAGTTTTAATATATTTATATACACAAATTTAATCTTTTTCTATATTTAATCCATATATACGTATCTTATAAACATATCGGCATAGTTATTTTATAGTTTATTGTTCTTGTTAGGCCTATACAGATTGCCAAAAGTAAAATAGATTAACCTCGGAATCTCTACATGGTTCCTCTTATATATATTTTGCTTTATGCTCCAAGTTAAAAAAAATTGTTAACTTTAATTTTTTTATGTGAGCAGTGGTATCTAAATACGAAAGCTTTCCCTAATATTAATTGCATTCATCTAGCCATTTTTAAAAAAATTTCTACTTGATTCTACTGAAGATCTACGGAAACTCTTCAAAATAGTACAACACGTAATTCTTAATTTAAGCCATTTAATATTAAATATACTTACTACAATGTTATTAAATTTATTAAAATATTTTACTATGTATATTTATAAAACTTTAAACAATGAACATTTTTGAAATATTTTATAGGTATATAACATGAATACATATTACTAGGGCAACCAAAAATATGCTCTTAAAAATAGGTTTTAGGGGTATATCCTCTATCCGGTCGCAAATTATTTAATTGCGAGGCGAAATATGGTTACTAGATTTATGTTGCCATGCCAATTGACACATTTTTTAAAATTTAAATTTGTTTTTCGATTCGAAAGTAGAAATACACGAAAATACTGCGACGCGTAACAGTCTTTTGTTGTATTTCTACTTTACAATCGCTAAAACAAATTTAAATTTAAAAAATGTGTCAATTGGCATGGCAACATAAATCTAGTAACCATATTCCGCCTCGCAATTAAATAATTTGGGACCGGATAAAGGATCTACCCCTAAAACCTATTTTTAAGAGCATATTTTTAGTTGCCCTACATATTACCAAAATTTCAAATATCTATGATAATTTTTGTTAGATCTAAACGTTACACTGATATTTTAGATTAGTCATTTTCTGTATTTTCCGCATTATTTATTGAGAAATCAATAATCTCAACAAGACAACGTCCAAACTCTTCTAATATTAATTTCTCAGCCGCTTTAGCAGGTAAACCTTTTCGTTGACATTCTTCAGCTTGAGCGATCATACATTGTACAGTAGCATCGATAACATCGGGCGTCATAAAATTGTACGGTTGTTTCGGTGGAGGTTCACCACATTTATCATCTTCACTAGGATATTTTAATTTTCGGGATGGCTGAGAAAATTCCGTTACGAGAGTTAATTCCCCACTCCCTCTTTCAAAAAATTCATCGTTATTTCGACAACCTAAATAATTAATCGAAACTGCTAATTAAACACTCTAATTCTTTCCGAAAGTTTCATTAAATTATATACGCACCAACACATTTACAATTTTGTGAACATGATATTTTTGCCTCATAACATTCACAATAATTTTTTAAACATCCAGATCGTTTGCAATTACATCCCTTCGTGTGATGACGCATTGATTGATCCTTATCTTTTGCTTTTCCTATTTTAGGCCTATATATTGTAGAAAAAGAATACTTAATTAATAAAAAATTTTACTAAGAAAACCATATTAAAATAACGAACATTTGTCTTTTGTTTTCGAGCAACTAAATTTCAAAAAATTGCACCTAGCTACATATAAAAAAACATATACTTTTAGTATGGCAATACTGACCTAAAAGCATTTGGATTTCGCTCCAAACAAATCCGTATGGCTTTTTGCCTCTCTTCTTCATTGGCCAAGTTATTAAAACATTCACGGCAATTGCAATTGCTACAAAATTCTCCATTAGCAAAACAATCACAATACAATTTTAAACATTGTGACCTAGTGCAATTACATGGCTTTCGCCTGTTTGCACTATCTAACTCGTTAGATTTAACCGTCTTTTCCGATTTTTCTGTAATAGAATCAATATCTATTTTCAAATCGATTTCTTTTCGAATTTTAACAACGTTAAATGGTATATCCTTCTTTTTATCTATATTTTTTTGTTGTAATTGCTGAACAAAATTTGAGGGAAGCATAACAATTGGGGGGGATTTTGTATTTCCCGGGATTATTGAAGTGCCTTGCAATTGGCTTAATTGAGAAGGTGTAATTGTGGTTACTTTTGGATTTTTACTGTCAGTAATTACGTTATCTTCTTTTTTAACGACTGCTATTAACTTTTGCCCTGACACGGTTTCATTAGATGCATTTGTAGCTAGTTTAGAAACTGGAAGAATTTTTCTAGGCATTGATATTGTTTGAAGAACTTTTGTACTTGGTGGTTTGGAAATTTGCTGTGATAGTTGCACAAGTTTTGGTTGTGCAGAGGTGTTTGATGATTGTAAAAGTGCAACTTGCTTGCCTTGTATTACGATTTTCTGACCGTAGCCGGTATTCTGACTATTGAGATTTGTAGCAGTAACCAACTTCGTTCCCGTTATTACCTTACCAGCCATTGTAGTAGTAGTCGACGTGCTTGAGGATGTTGATGTTACAGGAACAAATCGAACGTACTGTACACCGTTTCCTCCAATATTTATAGGATTACCGGAAGAAGTTGCTGCCACTTTAATCATACCACTAGGAATAATTTTTTTAACTTGATTACCTGATTTAATCATGGGCATGTTTATTTTAGGTTGAATGGGAGCTAATTTTTTAATAGCATTTGTCAAAACTTGTGGTGACGGTGTATTTGGTGACAATGGTGGCTGTGGTACAGTAATTGTTTTAATATTTTTTCCTGTGACCGCCTGAATCGCCATCTGTTTTGATTTTTGAGTTAACATGATTTGCTTAATCTTTCCTGAACTGAATATTCCCATTTCGTGAGCTTCGGATAAAGTGATTGCTTTAGAAGTAACAGAAGTGGAAGTAAGAGTATTCGAGGTAGTAGTAACTTCTCCTTTCGTTGGAGGAGTAGAAAGCATGATTTGCTGTTCATTTCCTTTCACAGCAATTCCTTTGTATATAAATTTTCCCGATACCGAGTTTTGTATTTTCTGAGGAACAATAATTTTTTTTACTTGTGAAAGTTGAGTTATATTGGAAAGACGGCCGCTGTTTTTCTCTCTTCTTATTTGAATAATGTTACCCTCAGTAGTTTTTATAATTTGATAACCTTGTCCAGACCCAATAGACGTTCCTTGTGTTGCTGTACCCGCCAAACGTATTGATTGTTTTGCACCACTTGGAGTTTGGATTATTACAATTTGTCCGCTTGTTGATTTTACAATATTAGAAGACATCTTTGATATACCTTGAACAGCATGTCCAGGCATCTTAAATGACCCAGGTAATGTCGGTTTACTTCCAAGACACGCAGTCGTCATTGTTTGTTTAGTTCCCGAATTCGTATTAGTAGTAGACACTAAAACTTTTGCTGATAATTTAGGAGTAGTGAGACATTTAACCGGAGGCAAAATTTCTACATTAATTGGATTTTCATCAGGCTCATTTGGATTCTCTTTATCATGATCAATTCCATCATCTTCCTCAATCAAATCCATATGTTCAGGCGAATTGGGATTTGAATATTCGATTAAATTATCCTGAAAATAAAATGTTACAAAACAATAAACAGAAACCGATGGAATACGTTTTAGCTCTCTCATACCGTTAAAGATAGTCCAAAATGTTCCTCTTCCATAACATCATCAGCGGGCGATATTGGAATTTCCATTTCTACAGTTGAATGGATCGAGAAAATAAATATGTAGTTCTAAACCGGAATGTATATTATAATAATATATACATAATTATAACTAAGCTTAGCATTTTTAACAAAAAATAGTGTGGCTCAACCGCGAACTTAAAATTTTCTTTCATGTCAGTTTGTATGATAAAACAGTATTTTTCAAATAATCGATATCATCAAATCAACTTGTACGTACATACAAAGTGCCTACATAGTAAACTCATCAACGATTCTAATGACATACTAGAGAGACATTATAAATAATTTTTAAAATACACAATTCTTTAAAAAAATAGGTTTTATAAATATGTAAATCTTATAAATATGTTATTTGTTTACAAATAAACATAACCTATATTTTAGATTTTACCACCAAATAATTGTAGCGATTTCAAACACAAATTACTGTAGATAAATCGATATGCGGCTTTGTCTTCATTTATGTACATATCGACTACATTAAATTTTACGTAGGATTAGTGAGCAATAATACCATTTTACTATTTTTACATACATACTTTTGAATTTTTGCTCCAAATTAGGTACCAACATATAAATAAAAACTAAGCAATGGAGCCATTTCTATTTGCCAATTGAGAACTAACCTTAAGTACCTACCATTTCAAATACAAATTTGAAATTTTGAATTCAAAACTTCGTGATTTGTTTTATTCTAATTTTTTCTTAGTTCTATTTCAATTACCTTCATCCATTTATTTAAACAACTATTAAATAGATAAAAATAAAAATTAATTTTTATCTACAAATTTTAACATTCAATTAAACTGAAAAATAATAGATAATATGTATGTTGAAAATCACGCGCCCACCATTTATAAAAAGAATCACAAAAATATAGTTAAACGTCAAAATAATGGTTTTAAATTTTCAAAGCTTTTTGTTTTTTTTTTAATATAGATAATAATTTAATAGTTTAGAGAAACAAATATTTGTTTTGCACATTATCGAATGGGAAAACTCTTCAAAATATATAAAATTTGTTAGGTAGAAACTTTTTTATCAAATATTTCAAAATAAAAATATCTTCATTTTGACATTTATCGAATGATATTAGCAGTGACCAGTGATCAAACTAGCAGTTTAGCCAACAGAGAAATATTCTTCAGCCGAGTTCAAAACCCGCCCGTCCAAACTATGCTTCTTTGATACTGAATTCACGGACGGGATTATTTTTTATCCAACTCTTGAGCCAATCAAATCTTTATATTCATGTTGAATTCACGGACCGAGATAAAAAAGCTGGGGGCGTACTATGGAAATTCACCGCCGTCGATTTTTGTTCGTTGTTTATATTCAGCAATAGTAATTACTATTGCTGAATATAAACAACGAACAAAAATCGATGGCAGTCGATTTCAATAGCAGGCCCCCTGGCTTTTTTACCAACTTTTGCTCAAACATTTTGTCTACCCAAGTATAACAATTGTGTCTTATGCCCGGTTTACATAAGACCAACATTTTTCTTCTGCAAAATGAATAAGATATAACATTGACTTTTTACACATGAGAGACAAGAAAAGCAATATATCCCAACAAAATTTTGCAGAAGAACTTTTGAGCAAAAATGACCATAAAAACGAAAATGTTGCCATAAAATATATTCGATCCGAGTATTTTTATGGCAACATTTTTAAAATCAACAAGAAAAAAAATTATTTCGCATTTATAAATGAAAGGATTCATAATAAAAACTGACGCCATAGATACAAATGTAAATTTTGCATTTGAATTCATTAAAAATAAATTAATAATGATCCTATAAAAAAAAATTACCCCATTACTATATATGTTTATTTCTTTCTGGCACATTGAATATTTTTATATAGCGGATCCTTCTTATTTACCTGCAAAAATTTGCAGAAGAAAACAATTTTCTCATGTAAACCGGGCATTAGACAAAACTCAAAATTGAGCTATCGTATTTGCCTTCGAAATATTAGAAAAAGTCGAAGAATCAATACTTTAGTCACAGAATATAGAGTACAAACAGAAGGGACATAAATCGATTTTTCAATGGACCTGTCTGAATACTGTAATAATTATTTCTATTGTAATAATTCTGACAGAATTCTGAATGCAACCAAATTATTACAACAGCTATGCGTAATAATTTTTGAAGTAACTGAAATAATTTTTGTATGATTTCATTGTTGTTGTTGGAAATGCGTCTTTTTTTTTGAATTAAGAAATTATATTTGCTTAGTTATGAATGTAACAAATTATGGTTTGTTCAACTAAATTATACCATTATAGAAATATTGGAATCAAATTATCTTGTTTTCTGTATGCAATAACGATTATTACAATTTTTTAATAATGTCAAAAATATTTCAGTATTCGGACAGCAATCGAACTCTAACAAATTATGGAGGAGAAAATTATTGCAGTATGTCAAAATTGTTACAAAAAATTAAATTATTACAGTATTCGGACAGGCCCTATGGAAAAATTTCGACCGTTTTTTTATCCTTGATTTGTATGGAAAAGGGTAGAATATAGTAGTGAAAAAAAAGTGCACTGAACTTTTTTACATTCAATCCGCGGTTCCACACTTTAACTCTTTCAGCGTGATTCTTTCTTCGTTTCTTTCCCCTTCACCCACAAACTAATTTTTTGGTGGGGAAATTGTTGACTTTTTTCTTAATATTTTTTTTTTGATTCACTGATTTCTTCGCACTATAATAAATATTTTTTACCATACGAATAAATTAAAAAACACAATTTTACGCACATACATAAAAAAAGAAAGGTTATAGTAAAAAAGGGTGTACCGAAAAAATCGTTCGGATTGTTTTGTTTGCTTATCCCTTTTTCAACCAAGAAAATAAAAAAATTGGCTCAATTTTAGTCCAACCCACACAAATGTGTGAGTAAAAAACCATAGTATGTAATGGCGTTGTTAATAAAAAAAATTCGCTTGATTTGAAGTACAACCAACACAATTGTGTGTATAGATATAGTGTTTTTTTCGGATGAAAATAAATTAAAAAGGAATTCACAAATGTGTAAGTTGGTTCAAAAATACAAAACTAAATTTTTGACATGGTATTTTTGCCCTACCCGCACAATTGTGTTAGTAAATCACAAAAGGGTTATATACGCTCGTCCGGAAAAAACACTATATCTGTACACACAATTGTGTTGGTTTTACTTCCAATCAAGCGAATTTTTTTATTAACAATGCCATTACATACTATTGTTTTTTACCTCGGGTACGTTTATTGTTGCCACTATCCTTTTTAAATGTATCCCGTAGGCGGCATTAACCCGCTAGCTCAGCGGTAAAGGTTAATTGGCCGTGGGGATGGGGATACAAAAGATAGCGGCCTAGGTTACCGCCGGAGGTAAGATTGAACGGGTACGGATATAGAAAAATATCGGACCGTTAAATAATGATTTGGGCAATCAGACGCCTACCGTGGTTGTATTTAAGAAAAAAAACTATCCTAACATCCTAAGGATTTAGAGGCCTCTCGGGCCTGAATCCTTAAGGGAATACCAAGAAAAAATGTTATATGCTTATAAGTAGCAGTGGTATGCCACAGTGCTCGCTAGGAAGGGGAAAAGATCCAACTCGTGTCACCAATTTCCCTCCCAGCAAACCCCGTGCCAACTCACTGCTGTTATTTAATTTGTTAGTCACTTACACATAATTACCTTCAATTCTGGTTAACACGCCTCTCAAATTAAACACTTCTTCTCTATTTTATTAAAATACTAGAATACAAAATTATTAAAATTGAAATACGGAAGACACTATTGAAAATTTTAATAGTATGTATTTTTCTTTATAATCGATGCTAACAAGTTGAAATGTCTGACATTTTTAATAATAAACAATTTTTTGTCTTTCTTTTCACCAATACTACTACAAAAGTCGGGTAAACTTTTTTCGTGTTCATTTACATAAAACCCGGGTAACTTTTTGTTGTAATTCCGAATGAACTTGCTATAAGTCAATCTTCAGATTTTTTTTGTTTATTATGGTAAATTTAACTGTTTTTGTGAAATATATAAGTAATATCCGCCAGGCGCAAAAATGTATACACTAAAAATGTGCGGTTTACGAACAGTTTACGCACGTTAATTTTGATACCATATTACTACACCTATACTTAATTTTTATTATCACATATTACAGTATATTTTGCTTTCTTTGAATATTTTATTTACGGCAAATCTCGGAATTGGCGACCACAACTTTGATAGCGTCGAAAACTTTAAATACCTCGGGTCAGTTATAACATCGTCGAATGATATGTAGGCAGAAATAAAAGCCCGAATCGCTGCCGGACAACGAGTTTTCTACGCCAAATCAAAATTATTGCGATCGAAACATCTATCGCAGTCGTGCAAGCTCGCACTTTATAAAGCACTTATAAGACCTGTGCTGACTTTCGGAAGCGAGAGCTGGACCATGACCTCTAATGACTGTAGATTATTATCTACCTTCGAAAGAAAGGTCATCCGTTCAATTTTTGGTCCTATTAAAGTTGCGAACAATGAATACCGGATTCGCATGAACCACGAAATAAAGCAACTTCTCGGAGGTAGCGATATTATCGGCTTCATCAAATCTAATCGGATGAGATGGCTCGGCCACGTTGCAAGGTCTCCACAACAACGAATGATTTACAAAGTGTTCCATCAACAACCGGCCGGAGTACGTCGTAGAGGAAGACCCCGACTGCGCTGGCGTGGCGACCTCGAACAAGACCTACTCGTATTAGGATGTCGAAATTGGAGGACGAGAGCGATGGACCGAGAAGGATGGAGGACCATAGTGCGGGCGGCAAAATCCCTTCATGGGATGTAAATGCTAGAGAGAGAGAGAGTTTAAGTTTTTGTGTGCAATAAATTTATTCGTTATTGATCATAATATATTGTCGGTCGAACTTTTGCCTTAAAAATAAGGGCGTTAATTTGTGATGCCCCAGTAAGAGTATTCTTATTAGGTAAGAAAAACTGTGTAGCTTCATGCTTTAAATTTGTAATTAGCTTCTTGTGTTTCAGGTATGAATAGTCCTTTGGGGTAATACAGCTAGACTAAATGTAAGATAAAGAGTTGCTATTTAGAACATAGGATTTAATAATATGAGAGTTTTTTTATATCTGATAAAATATTTGGGAATTAACCCTTTACTGCACAATTGCTCATTTTACGGAACAAAAATTATTTTGATATGTATTTTTAATCACTGATAACGAGAATCAACTTTAAAAATGGGCGAAAAATTTATTTTTCATGGAAATCACGGTTTTTCATACATATCACATATGATATTTCACGCAGAAAGACAGAAAAAATATCTATGTCGCAGAAATAAATAAAAATAGCTAACACTGTAAATAGATCAATTTAGTTCAAAATAATTCAATAAAACTTAAAATATAAATAAATAAAATAATATAATGTTACATATAATAAAATAAATATTTGAATTATTTAAAAAAGTAAATAATTTATAATTAAAAATCACAAAAATTAAAAAATGTTCGGTCTTTAGTTATCGTGTTTTCCTTATGAATGGAACATTGCGTAGCAATTTCTATCCTAATTTAGACATAGCGACACGTTGCATTTGGAACTATTTATAAATCCAAGCTTATTGCAACCTGGAAGCTTGCATGACAATCTACTACCATTCGAAGTGAGCAAGTGTCCTATATTATCTACCCGAATTTCTTTTGGGGGTACCTGAGTTACTGAAGCTTTCTTTCTTTTTAAGTCTATTCGGTTCATAATATCACGAGATGGTCTTCCAACTCTTACTGGATCTGCATATTTCATTAAAGTTTCCGAAATTTCTGCTTTAAAATCTGTCAAACCTAACAGATTCTTCTCGGTACTGCCACATTGTTTTTCTACTCGTTTGTAAAGTATCCAAGCATTTACTACTTGAGATCAAGCATATGGTATAAAACTCTCATATACTACTTTTTGGATCATATTTTAATTTTATAACGTCCTAAATTGGCGTCTAGCAGGTCTACACCTCCTTAAATTTATAATATTCTTTCACTATTGACGGACAGTCAACATTGATAGAGCTAGATTTTTTCTCCCCTCTCGTCGATAAATACAGTGGAATTCTACCAACAAATGTAGACATCAGAGTGACTATCTTTGTCTTTCCACTGAACTACAGTTATTTGGTTTCCCTTTTTATTAGATACCATCTCAAACGAACAGCCTTTTGTTGCGTTTTCCAAGGCACTTTTGATAATTTTGAATTAAATTGTTGAACAGTGGCCTTATTTTGTACAATCGGTCGTGGTCTGAGTCAGTTGTAAGAAGCAGTCTCTCATTATTATTAAAATGAATCTTTTGTCTAATTGCCACAAATTTTCTTAATGGCATCGTTTCTTGGACCACGGCATTACCCAATTTCGGACGCCGATATCTTGAAGTATTGCTGATTTGTGCAACTGAAGTAAACAGGCATATCCCTATAAAATTCTTCACATCTTTGGTGGTAAATGATTTGGTATTATTGGGATTTTTCTGAAATCCATATAGATTTGTCTCTTCAACAATATTTGCATACTATCGTCGAAGAAATAATTAAAAAATGATAATGGTGTACTTAAATTTATTTAATCTTCCGTAAGATCAGAGGCCCTAAAATTTATGGTTGCTCTGAATATATGTCAAAATATTTTTTTTCCACACAATTCGTGAACATTTATCTTTCAATTCATTTAGTTCGTTCAAAGCAGTCACTATATTGCTAAGTTCAGGCACACCAAGCAGACCAGCTTTTAAAAATTACTTCCGCGACCTTTTCTACAGTATAATAACGACGTTTTGGACTTATTATGTTTCTATAAAAATTAAATTAAATATTTCCCAAAAATTAATTCATTAATGCGCAATATATCATATTTGATATGATATCATATATGATATTGGGTAAAAATAGGTACCTCCTGCATAAAATATCATATATGATATAAAGGGTTATCCAATTCGAGGTTGATAAAGTAGAAATCTGTATACCGACATCTGTCAAAGATAAACGTCAAGTACGCTGTCATTTATTTAGTTGACATTCTGCCATTTAAGAATATGGAGCATTTAACAACGCAAATTGGGTGTTGGAACAACAGGCCGTCGATGCTGATTTTTCGAACAAAATTTTCTTCAGTGATGAAGCTCATTTTTCGCTTGGTGGATACGTTAATAAGCAAAACTGTAGAATTTGGGGCTCAGAAAATCCACAATTGATTGTAGAGAAGCCATTACACCCGGAAAAAGTCACTGTTTGGTGCGCATTGTGGTCTGGTGGTGTGATTGGGCCGTATTTTTTTGAGAACAACCATGGACGAACCGTTACCGTCAATTCTGAGCGCTATGGCCGCATGTTAACCGATTATTTTTTTACGAAAATCGAAGATTATGATCTTGACGATATGTGGTTCCAGCAGGATGGAGCAACCAGTCACGTAACACGAGCAAATCGAGATCTTTTGCAAGAGAAATTTCCTGGACGTTTGATTTCGCGATTGGCTGATGTCAATTGGCCTCCAAGATCCTGTGATTTAACGCCTTTGGATTTCTTTTTGTGGGGCTACGCGAAAGATCGTGTTTACGCAAACAATCCTCAAACTCTTGACGAATTGAAAACTAATATTCGTAAGGTAATGGCCGAGATACCGCCCGAAATGTGCCGAAAAGTCATTGAAAATTACCTCAAAAGAATCAAGGCCTGTAAGAAGTCCCGTGGAGGACATTTGAATGATATCTTGTTTAACTAAAAATGGCAAGGATCAATCTGTAAAATGAAATAAAAATTACAATACATTCCGAATATTTTGTGTGTTTTTTTTAAGTTTACTTTATCAAGCTTGAATTGGATAACCCTGTAGTTTTCTAAAATGTATAATTTCTATAAAATTAGTTTGATTTCTTTTTCCAAACTAATAAATTAGGATCGTAAAACATATGTTACGTTTGATTTACTACTGAGCAAATTTTTTGTCTTTAGTAACTTGTCTTGCCATTGTCTGGGAAAAAGAAAAACATACGATTTTTCTGATGTGCAAAAGGGACAAACAACATTAATAACATAAATGCAACATGACTTTAGGTAGTCTTTGGTAATAATCTAACAACATGTCTTAGCATGACATACAGCGTTCCAATCGGTGGAATTTTAAAATAAATTTAACATGTCTTGTGGTTGTCTTGCACCTGTTACTGGCGACATTCATTTAAAATAAAATCTTTGGTTGAGAGGGCGCCTGATTTAATGAAATCACCATTTTGAATTTTGTGTTTCGGTGTTGTGTTCGCATCATTCCATTTCATTAGGCGTTTGGTGTAGTTCAATTTTCATACAGGTGATTTTTTTTGTGTAAATAAATTAAAACAAACATTAAAACAAAGATTTATTAACAATATATCTAAATACTGTGAGTAAAATATTATTTTAGTTTTATATGTATTTTTTTATTGGTGTTTAAGTTTATATTAAATTATATGTGCTTTATATTTTTCTTCGGAATTGTGAATTTTGAGTTGTGTAGGCTTAGTTTTTCCACAAAATATTTAGAGTTAGAAATAATGAATCCATCCAGGACCCAACGGTATTGAATTATTTCTATATACACCAGACATGTCTTTGAGGACTACTCGTCCCAAGTACATGTAGTTGTCTTTTGACGGTCTGAGGCTTGTTACTATCACTTGTTTTTGATTTGTCTTGCATTCGTTACTCAAGACACGTGGGAATCACCGTGTAATATTACTGAATTAATTAAGATAATTCACGCTGTCATACGCTAACTCACCATTTGTTTACACACAATTATTTTAAAACGTTTTATTTATTCTTTTATTTCCAGGTTAAATATTTAACACCTTATGTACCGGTAGATGGTAAACATCATTCTACCGGTCTTAGCAAAATAATCAGCGATAGATTATTAAAAGACTATATTTGGGAGGGAATAAATTCAAAGTTAACATTAAAAAGCATTTCGCTTTTTAATAAGATTTTCTTTGGTACTTCGACAATTATTTAATTACAACTAAATGTCTTATATTAATCAATTCCATTTTAATTACAGATGCTTGGAAGGATAAATTCTCATCCTACGCCGATTTTGAAAAAAACATTAATAAACAAATATTTGATTGCCATAATCGTGAAAATAGACGTAACAGTCGATTGCGGTTTTCAAACTAATAATGTTTATGTTTATGTATTATATAATATGTTTAATTTTTTCTTTATGATTGATATTTGAATTGAATTAATAATTAATAACTTAATTATTTATGTTTGAATTAGTTTATAAAATGAATTCTTTTATACATTCTAAATAATGAATATAATTAGTTAATGTTAGATTTACTTTAAATAAACAAATTAAAATTTAAAACAATATAATATTATTGTACGTTTTATTTCTCTATATTAAATAAAACGAAGTAAATTTGGAGCAACTTTTCACTACGTCACTAAACACAGTACATTGGTAGAATTAAACGTTCCCGCCAATTTTTTGACAACCATTTTGCCCTAAAAACAGAGTTTTCATAAGGTAATACAACGAACAAAAGTATTTGTGGCAGAGTAGTGATGAAAAAGAAATTTTTTTACGAAATATAATTAATTGAAATTAACATATTGTTACGGTGACACCTAGAATAGAATAGAATAAGTTAATTTCATTAATTGTTCGATTACATTTATAATTTATACTCAACATTTAGGCGTATTTCTATACTAACATATTTGCTGCGCATTTAGGATTATTCTAGAAACAAATATTTTGGTATATAAGGGCGCGCGTTGACGTGGAATGCTGAGTCTTATTTTAAACGTGATACAGTGAAGGTTAAATAGAAAGATTATTAAAGTGATTATTAAAGCGATTATTAAAGTGATAATTAAAAAGTGTGTTATAATTATAATAATTAATTGTGAAAATTGTGTTGTATAATAAATTGTGTTGTGTAAATAAAATTGTGTGAGTTAAAATTGAAGCAGTGTATTTATTCACAATCCAGTGATTCGAACCTTGATTGACAAGGCAAAATCGTAACAATTGGTGACAGCGGTGGGAATAATAAGAAAAATGATTCTCTACGAATTAAAGCTTGCGCAATTAAAGGAGCAACTGAAGCAGCGAGGTTTGGCTAGTGAAGGCACAAAAGCTAGTTTGGTGGAGCGACTACGTCAGGCCATGGAGAAGGACGGTTTAAATCCAGATGTGTATGATTTCGAGGAGGACAACACGGATGAGATCAGTGTGGACAAGAAAGAAAGGGAAGAACAAACGATGGTCGGAACAACACAAAACCCATCCGGAAGTTTCGATTTATCGCAGTTGATGGCTGCTATGAATCAAATGATGGGACAACAGTTGGAGGGAATAAAACAATCGAACGAGGGAATGAAACAACAGATGGAACAACAAGGAGCGGACATTAAACATCAAATGAAACAGCAGATGGAGCAACAAGGGGCGGACATTAAACATCAAATGAAACAACAGATGTTACAAGTGGAGCAACAAGGGGCGGACATTAAACAATCGAACCACGAAATAAAACAGCAGATGTTACAAGTGCAAGTTGGCCAAAAGAAAATGGACGAGAGGTTTATGGGGTTATCTTCTACATTACACGGTAAAGTGGAAAAACTGCAAACAGAAGTACACGCAGAAATTCAAAATGTTAAAGGGACGGTTCAACAAAAATTTGAATCGGTTAAACAAGATTTTCAAACGGAAGTTAAACGTCTCGAGAAGGAGCTCCAAGATGTCAAGGCGAATGGAACGACACACCAAGTGATCCAGACAGTAAATGCTGTTAAGTTAAAACCACCAACATTTGATGGAACTACATCCTTCAGTATTTTTAAGTTCCAATTCGAAACGGCCATTAAACAAAATCAGTGGAATGAAGAACAATGTGTTGGAGCGTTAATTGTGGCTCTTAAGGGCGAAGCGGCGGAAACACTACAAATCATTCCTGAGCAAGAACGGAACGTTTACAACGGAATTATGAAGGCATTAGATCGAAAATACGGAAGCGACCACAAACGAGAAATATATCGCATGGAATTGAAGGGTCGATACCAAAGAGCAGGAGAATCGCTACAGGAATTTTCATCGGCAATTGAGCGGCTCGCGCATTTAGTACATTCAAATATGTCGGCCGATTACATGGAGCGAATTAAAATGGATGCATTCATTGACGATATTCGAGATCCTGAGACGCGCAGAGCGGTGATGTTGTCACCTAAGGCAACTTTCACGGAAACCATCGCTTGTGCGTTAACAAACGAAACTGCGCAAACCATCATCAAACCAGCAATGAAAATTCGTCGAGTGGAGATTGATTCCAGAATAGACACCGCGCGGGCTACGCCAAGGTTCAGAGATGGAAGTGGCAGGATTAAATGCTGGGTATGTGATAGAATGGGTCACATCTCACGGGACTGTTGGGAGATTAAGAAGAAACGAGCAAGGTCGCCATCTCCTATGAAGCGTAGATCAAACGAGGAGCAGATAGAATCCAGAAAGGAGGGTCAGACGACAGCGGAGTCGTTAAACTAAAAAGAGTCAGTTTGCAGGGGCAGAAGCTGACTCCCATAACCGATTGCCCCACAACCTCCATCCATGTTTCGAGAATAGCAAGGAGCGGTGACAGCTTAACAATTGAAGCCGATATTGATGGGAAGAAATGCATGATCACGCTGGATACGGGAGCAACACATACGATTGTTCGTGAGGATATTATCAATGGAATTATGGAACCAGCTAATGGCATGAAATTACGAACGGCGACTGGAGAAAATTCAGCAATAAAAGGGAAAAAGGTCGTAAAAATAAGGATTGGACGAAATCACTTTCAACACGAGGTGCTGGTTGCAGATATTGTAGACGAAGTGATCTTGGGAATGGACTTCATGAGAACGAATGGCTTCGTGGTGGATGTTGGACGGGGTGTATTAACCTACGATAATATCGAGTGGCCACTTCACGTTAGCGCCGTTATAAGAGAAACGACCAGGCAAATTATAATGGATCATCGGGAGAAGCTGCCACCGAACTCGGAAACAATAGTATGGGCAAGATTGGATGGAGATTCTGGGTCACCCAGGTTGTGGGTTGTGGAAGCCAATGAAGCGGAGAGCGGAGCCAGAGAAATTATGATCGGGAAAGTCCTGGTGAAACCAGACAGCGATAATAGAGTACCAATTAGGGCTCTAAATCTCTCGGATAAGACGAAAACCATCAAGAAAGGGACAATAATTGGAAAATGCGAAGAAATATCTGCGATAGTGAAGTGCGAGCAGAAAAATCCGATTAAGACGGCTAACTCGCAAGTGCAGAAAGAGATTATAGATCAACTCATGGAGAAATGGACCGAAGATCTTACCATGGAACAGAAAAATTTGGCAAAGCAATTGCTCGAGCGGTACATGCCAATATTCTGCAGTACATCGGACAATAATGGGAGAACCACAATGGTACAACATCGAATAGATACAGGAGCAGAAACGCCGATTCGACAACCACCCAGAAGATTACCATTGGCAAAGCAAGGAGAAGTGGATCGAATGGTAAAAGATATGCAAGCAGCAGGGGTAATCGAAACATCAAGCAGTCCATGGAGTTCACCAGTGGTGTTAGTCGAGAAAAAGGATGGTAGCATGAGATTCTGCGTGGATTATCGAAAATTAAATGCTGTGACGAAAAAGGATAGTTACCCATTGCCAAGGATCGATGACACGTTAGACACATTATCGGGTGCTCGAATATTTTCGACATTAGATCTGCAAAGCGGCTATTGGCAAGTGGAAGTCCAGGAGGAAGATCGCGAGAAAACGGCATTCAGTGTGGGTAACGGATTATGGCAATTTAACGTTATGCCATTCGGATTATGTAATGCCCCTGCGACTTTTGAACGGCTAATGGAGCGCGTGCTAAAGGGATTACATTGGAGGACGTGCCTCGTATATTTGGACGACATCATCGTTATGGGCAAGGATTTCGACGAGCATTTAAGGAATTTGGCAGAGGTTTTGGATCGGATACAAGCCGCCGGATTGAAGCTAAGCCCAAAGAAATGCAAACTATTTAGAACGGAAGTAAAATATTTGGGGCATAAGGTAACAACCAATGGAATCCATACCGATGAAGACAAGATCGCAGCGGTGAAGGAATGGCCACGACCTAAAAATTTACATGAATTACGGAGCTTCCTTGGATTGTGCACCTATTATAGACGATTCGTGCCAGGATTCGCCAATATCGCAAAGAGTTTACACGAGTTAACCAGGAAGAACAAGGCATTCGAATGGAAGGATGATCAAGAAGAGGCATTCGTGGAACTAAGACGACGATTATGCGAAGCACCAATCCTCACATACCCTATACCCAACATTAAATTCATTTTGGACACCGATGCAAGTAATGACGGTATAGGAGGAGTATTATCACAGGCAACAAATGGTGAGGATACGGAGCTTCCTTGGATTGTGCACCTATTATAGACGATTCGTGCCAGGATTCGCCAATATCGCAAAGAGTTTACACGAGTTAACCAGGAAGAACAAGGCATTCGAATGGAAGGATGATCAAGAAGAGGCATTCGTGGAACTAAGACGACGATTATGCGAAGCACCAATCCTCACATACCCTATACCCAACATTAAATTCATTTTGGACACCGATGCAAGTAATGACGGTATAGGAGGAGTATTATCACAGGCAACAAATGGTGAGGAGCGAGTTATTGCATATTACTCCAAGATGTTATCAAAACCGGAACGGAATTATTGTGTAACACGGAAAGAGTTGTTGGCTATAGTGGAATGTGTTAAGCACTTCCATAAGTACCTCTATGGCCAAAAATTTCTTCTACGGACGGATCATGGAGCTTTGCGCTGGTTGTTACAATTCAAAAATCCAGAGGGACAAGTAGCACGTTGGATCGAACGTTTGCAAAGTTACGATTTCCAAATTGAGCATCGGAAGGGAACCGCACATGGAAATGCCGACGCATTATCAAGAAGGCCATGTCCCGTGGAATGCAAGCATTGTGGGCGTGTGGAGGGTAAGGAAAACATCATCGATATTCGGCTTATGCAAGTGCTACCTGATGAGGGATGGACTGATGAAATGATCAAGAAGGAGCAATTACGGGATGCTGACCTATCATTCATCATGAAACATAAGGAAAAAGAACACCGGCCCACATGGAGTGAGATAGCTGACAAAACTCCCATTGTAAAAGCATATTGGGCTCAATGGGATAGCCTCCACATAGAAAATGGATGCTTAAAACGAAAGTGGGAAAGCACGGATGGTAAAGTAAAACAATTGTTGGTAGTGGTGCCAAAAGATCGGATAGCGGAAATCCTCAAGGAGTATCATGGAGGAGCAAGTGGAGGTCACCTAGGGATTAATAAAACATTGGCCAAAATTCGCCAACGTTTCTACTGGTCCGGATGTAGACAGTCAGTAGTAGAATGGTGTCGAAGATGTGACCAATGTGCGGCAGTAAAGGGACCAGCACGAAAAAGCCATGGAACCATGAAACAATATAATGTCGGGGCACCATTTGAGAGAATTGCAATGGATGTGGCGGGGCCATTTCCGACCACCGAGAGCGGAAATAAATATGTGCTAGTAATAATGGATTATTTCAGCAAATGGCCGGAAGTGTACCCCATACCCAATCAGGAAACAACAACCATAGCTGATGCCGTGGTCAACAATTGGATTAGCAGATTTGGTGTACCGATGGAAATTCACACGGATCAAGGAAGGAATTTCGAATCGGTGGTATTTCAGGAGATATGTCAGATGCTTGGAATCAATAAAACAAGAACGACGCCTTTACACCCACAATCGGACGGTATGGTGGAAAGATTCAATGGCACATTGGAGGAGTATCTAGCGAAAGTTGTGGAAAGGAACCAACGCAACTGGGATCGACATATACCAATGTTCCTGATGGCATACCGATCAGCGGTACATGACACAACAGGAGTGACACCAGCTAAAACCATATTTGGGAACAATCTGCGATTACCAGGAGATTTAAAGTTTGGGGCTGTTCCATCAGCAGCTCTATGCGGACAGGATTACGTCGACCGGATGAAAGAGGAACTTAATGAAATACATCAATTTGTACGGGAGAAAATTCGAATATCAAGTGATCGAATGAAAGCTCGATATGACATACGAGCAAATAATCAAGGCTTCGAGGAAGGGCAATTGGTATGGCTTCACAACCCGCAACGGCACAAGGGATTATCACCGAAGTTGCAACCCACATGGGAAGGACCTTACACTGTCATTAAAAAGTTGAACGATGTGGTTTATCGCATACAGAAAGGACGGAAAGGTAAACCAAAGGTGGTGCATTTAGAGCGCTTGGCGCTCTACAGAGGAGGTGATCTGGATCCTGTTCGGGACGAACAGGCTTAGGTGGGGGGTAGTGTTACGGTGACACCTAGAATAGAATAGAATAAGTTAATTTCATTAATTGTTCGATTACATTTATAATTTATACTCAACATTTAGGCGTATTTCTATACTAACATATTTGCTGCGCATTTAGGATTATTCTAGAAACAAATATTTTGGTATATAAGGGCGCGCGTTGACGTGGAATGCTGAGTCTTATTTTAAACGTGATACAGTGAAGGTTAAATAGAAAGATTATTAAAGTGATTATTAAAGCGATTATTAAAGTGATAATTAAAAAGTGTGTTATAATTATAATAATTAATTGTGAAAATTGTGTTGTATAATAAATTGTGTTGTGTAAATAAAATTGTGTGAGTTAAAATTGAAGCAGTGTATTTATTCACAATCCAGTGATTCGAACCTTGATTGACAAGGCAAAATCGTAACAATATTGTTACGGTGACACCTAGAGTAGAATAGAATAAGTTAATTTCATATTTATTGTTCAACTACATTTATAATTTATACTCAACATTTAGGCGTATTTCTATACTAACATATTTGCTGCGCATTTAGGATTATTCTAGAAACAAATATTTTGGTATATAAAGGCGCGCGTTGGCGTGGAATGCTGAGTATTATTTTAAACGTGATACAGTGCAGGTTAAATAGAAAGATTATTAAAGTGATTATTAAAGCGACTATTAAAGTGATAATTAAAAAGTGTGTTATAATTGTAATAATTAATTGTGAAAATTGTGTTGTATAATAAATTGTGTTGTGTAAATAAAATTGTGTGAGTTAAAATTGAAGCAGTGTATTTATTCACAATCCAGTGAATCTTAATGTGGAGGTCAAGGAAAACATCGTCGATATTCGGCTCATGCAAGCGCTACCAGATGAGGAATGGACTGATGAAATGATCAAGAAGGAGCAATTACGGGATGCTGACCTATCATTCATCATGAAACATAAGGAAAAGGAACACCGGCCCACATGGAGTGAGATAGCTGTCAAAACTCCCATTGTAAAAGCTTATTGGGCTCAATGGGATAGCCTCCACATAGAAAATGGATGTTTAAAACGAAAGTGGGAAAGCACGGATGGTAAAGTAAAACAATTGTTGGTAGTGGTGCCAAAAGATCGGATAGCGGAAATCCTCAAGGAGTATCATGGAGGAGCAAGTGGAGGTCACCTAGGGATTAATAAAACATTGGCCAAAATTCGACAACGTTTCTACTGGTCCGGATGTGGCGGGGCCATTTCCGACCACCGAGAGCGGAAATAAATATGTGCTAGTAATAATGGATTATTTCAGCAAATGGCCGGAGGTGTACCCCATACCCAATCAGGAAACAACAACAATAGCTGATGCCGTGGTTAACAATTGGATTAGCAGATTTGGTGTACCTATGGAAATCCACACGGATCAAGGAAGGAATTTCGAATCGGTGGTATTTCAGGAGATATGTCAGATGCTTGGAATCAATAAAACGAGAACAACTCCTTTACACCCACAGTCGGATGGTATGGTGGAAAGATTCAATGGCACATTGGAGGAATATCTAGCAAAGGTTGTGGAAAGGAACCAACGTAACTGGGATCGACATATACCAATGTTCTTGATGGCCTACCGATCAGCGGTACATGATACAACAGGAGTGACACCAGCTAAAACCATATTTGGGAACAACCTGCGATTACCGGGAGATTTAAAGTTTGGAGCTGTTCCATCAGCAGCTCTATGCGGACAGGATTACGTCGACCGGATGAAAGAGGAACTCAATGAAATACATCAATTTGTACGGGAGAAAATTCGAATATCAAATGATCGAATGAAAGCTCGATATGACATACGAGCAAATAATCAAGGCTTCGAGGAAGGGCAATTGGTATGGCTTCACAACCCGCAACGGCACAAGGGATTATCACCGAAGTTGCAACCCACATGGGAAGGACCTTACACTGTCATTAAAAGGTTGAACGACGTGGTTTATCGCATACAGAAAGGACGGAAAGGTAAACCAAAGGTGGTGCATTTAGAGCGCTTGGCGCTCTACAGAGGAGGTGATCTGGATCCTGTTCGGGACGAACAGGCTTAGGTGGGGGGTAGTGTTACGGTGACACCTAGAGTAGAATAGAATAAGTTAATTTCATATTTATTGTTCAACTACATTTATAATTTATACTCAACATTTAGGCGTATTTCTATACTAACATATTTGCTGCGCATTTAGGATTATTCTAGAAACAAATATTTTGGTATATAAAGGCGCGCGTTGACGTGGAATGCTGAGTATTATTTTAAACGTGATACAGTGAAGGTTAAATAGAAAGATTATTAAAGTGATTATTAAAGTGATTATTAAAGCGACTATTAAAGTGATAATTAAAAAGTGTGTTATAATTATAATAATTAATTGTGAAAATTGTGTTGTATAATAAATTGTGTTGTGTAAATAAAATTGTGTGAGTTAAAATTGAAGCAGTGTATTTATTCACAATCCAGTGATTCGAACCTTGATTGACAAGGCAAAATCGTAACAATATCATATATGATATACTGTGCAATAAAGGGTTAAAATTAAATATATGTAATTACTTTATGCGGCAGAATTAAAAACCCTTTTGAAATTAATTTTATTATTATTATATTATTAATTAAGATAGATTTTATTTAAATAAATACAAGATTTTTTTTTTTTTTTTTTTTTTATTTATTTAAATAGTACAATCTTATCAAATGATAATTTATTACTAAAGATAATAACGCACTTATTTGAAACTAATAAGTGGAGCGAGTGTGGGTATACAGAAATCAATATTCTGCTCCCAAAAATGAAACTTTATTTATTAGATGACTAGCTCATGCGGTTTAATTCTTTTAAGGCGTCTCAGTTCTTGTGTTATGTCAAGAAGTTGTATTGCTTCACTGTTGGTATGTTGCAGTAACCTTCTTTCATGTTTGATTGCAAATTCCTGGATCACTTCATCAATCCATTTGACATTTAGGTCTTTGTGTAATTCCTCGTTGGTTACGTAGCGGTAAGCATTCGTTATTGTACGTAGAAATTTGTTTTGATAACGTTGAATAATTAAATGATTTGATTGTTTAGTACAGCCCCAGAGCTGGATACCATACGTCCAAATTGGTTTAATTATTGTTTCGTAGATCAGGCGTTTACAGTACAGGCTAAGCTTAGAATGTCTTCCTATTAGCCAGTACATCTCACGTTGTTTCATTTTCATTTGCTCTGCTTTTTGTCTAACATGATGTTTCCAGTTCAATCTTGAATCGAGATGCAATCCGAGATATTTTGCAGATTCAGCTTGGGGAATTTGTACCCCATTGAGAAATGTATGGATGTTGCTATTTTTGTGCCGCAACGTGTATGTTACATGGACTGATTTCAGTTCGTTAAGCTTTATTTTCCAATCCCTGGTCCATTGGCTGATTTTATCGAGTGCGTGCTGTAAGTATTCTACTGCTTGGTTCTGCGATTCGCTTGATGCCAATACTGCGGTATCATCAGCAAAAGTTCCAATGAAGGTTGTTTCCGTTGTCGGTATATCAGAAGTGTAAAGTAGATATAGGATGGGTCCTAATACGCTACCCTGGGGCACCCCTGCTACGGCTGGGTAAAAGTTGTAGTATGTCACTTCATGTGATACTCTAAATATTCGTTTGGAGAGATACGACTCGAGCAATTGGCAGTAATTTTTTGGCACTAATTTACTTATCTTGTAGATAAGACCCTCATGCCACACTCTATCGAAAGCCTGTGATACATCTAGAAATACGGCAGGGCAATATTTCTTCTCTTCAAGTGCTTGTTCTATCTTTGCAGTCACGCGATGAACTTGATCAATTGTCGAATGTTTATTCCTGAATCCAAACTGGAAGTCAGGTATAATGATCATTGGTCTTAGTCGTTTCAATAACAACTTCTCAAACAATTTTGAAATAGTAGGTAACAAAGAGATCGGCCTGTATGAGCCCATTTGCTCGGCTGGTTTGTCTGGTTTTTATATCATGATTATTTGTGCAACCTTAAAACACTCAGGCACATATGTAAGTCGAAAGCAAGCATTATATATATATATATGTTAACATAGTCACTGCTCTCTTTGATAACTCCTTAAACATCCTTGGCGAAATGTCATCAATTCCATGTGACTTTTTGGGATTCAGATTCATGTCAATTTCTTGTGCAATTTCAAGTGGGGTGACACTTCTGATATTTGATGGAGATCTATAGACTGGTTTAGGATCAATCCTAGATTGTATGTCGTGTGGTTGAAATACTGATGCCAAATGTTGTGCAAATAGTTCTGCTTTTTCTTCGTTACGTCGCACCCATTCTCCATTTATGTTCCTTATAGGTGGCACTTGGATTATTGGTCTCTTGAATCTTTTAGTAGCTTTCCAAAGAGAATAATTTTTGTCAGCTTCAGGACCCAGTCCTTTCAAATAATATTCAGTACAAGCTTCTTTATATTCTTTAATTAATCGGTTAACTTGTAACGATGGCCCTATCTCGGTTCTCGTTCCCATCCCTGAAAAAAAAAATAATAATTTCCCTATCCAAATAATAATTGTTTTTCTACCCTGTCCTTCTCCTCCACGAGAAAAAGACTATAAATAAGCCGATTGTCAGTCAGTCGAGGTTGAACGTTTTTATTGAATATTTTGTTTACCACTTGTGCACCAAGTCTGTACAAAAGGAAAAAATATTAAAAATTTTAAAATTAAAAACCATATGAAACATAAGGAAAAGGAACACCGGCCCACATGGAGTGAGATAGCTGTCAAAACTCCCATTGTAAAAGCTTATTGGGCTCAATGGGATAGCCTCCACATAGAAAATGGATGTTTAAAACGAAAGTGGGAAAGCACGGATGGTAAAGTAAAACAATTGTTGGTAGTGGTGCCAAAAGATCGGATAGCGGAAATCCTCAAGGAGTATCATGGAGGAGCAAGTGGAGGTCACCTAGGGATTAATAAAACATTGGCCAAAATTCGACAACGTTTCTACTGGTCCGGATGTGGCGGGGCCATTTCCGACCACCGAGAGCGGAAATAAATATGTGCTAGTAATAATGGATTATTTCAGCAAATGGCCGGAGGTGTACCCCATACCCAATCAGGAAACAACAACAATAGCTGATGCCGTGGTTAACAATTGGATTAGCAGATTTGGTGTACCTATGGAAATCCACACGGATCAAGGAAGGAATTTCGAATCGGTGGTATTTCAGGAGATATGTCAGATGCTTGGAATCAATAAAACGAGAACAACGCCTTTACACCCACAGTCGGATGGTATGGTGGAAAGATTCAATGGCACATTGGAGGAATATCTAGCAAAGGTTGTGGAAAGGAACCAACGTAACTGGGATCGACATATACCAATGTTCTTGATGGCCTACCGATCAGCGGTACATGATACAACAGGAGTGACACCAGCTAAAACCATATTTGGGAACAACCTGCGATTACCGGGAGATTTAAAGTTTGGAGCTGTTCCATCAGCAGCTCTATGCGGACAGGATTACGTCGACCGGATGAAAGAGGAACTCAATGAAATACATCAATTTGTACGGGAGAAAATTCGAATATCAAATGATCGAATGAAAGCTCGATATGACATACGAGCAAATAATCAAGGCTTCGAGGAAGGGCAATTGGTATGGCTTCACAACCCGCAACGGCACAAGGGATTATCACCGAAGTTGCAACCCACATGGGAAGGACCTTACACTGTCATTAAAAGGTTGAACGACGTGGTTTATCGCATACAGAAAGGACGGAAAGGTAAACCAAAGGTGGTGCATTTAGAGCGCTTGGCGCTCTACAGAGGAGGTGATCTGGATCCTGTTCGGGACGAACAGGCTTAGGTGGGGGGTAGTGTTACGGTGACACCTAGAGTAGAATAGAATAAGTTAATTTCATATTTATTGTTCAACTACATTTATAATTTATACTCAACATTTAGGCGTATTTCTATACTAACATATTTGCTGCGCATTTAGGATTATTCTAGAAACAAATATTTTGGTATATAAAGGCGCGCGTTGACGTGGAATGCTGAGTATTATTTTAAACGTGATACAGTGAAGGTTAAATAGAAAGATTATTAAAGTGATTATTAAAGTGATTATTAAAGCGACTATTAAAGTGATAATTAAAAAGTGTGTTATAATTATAATAATTAATTGTGAAAATTGTGTTGTATAATAAATTGTGTTGTGTAAATAAAATTGTGTGAGTTAAAATTGAAGCAGTGTATTTATTCACAATCCAGTGATTCGAACCTTGATTGACAAGGCAAAATCGTAACAATATCATATATGATATACTGTGCAATAAAGGGTTAAAATTAAATATATGTAATTACTTTATGCGGCAGAATTAAAAACCCTTTTGAAATTAATTTTATTATTATTATATTATTAATTAAGATAGATTTTATTTAAATAAATACAAGATTTTTTTTTTTTTTTTTTTTTTATTTATTTAAATAGTACAATCTTATCAAATGATAATTTATTACTAAAGATAATAACGCACTTATTTGAAACTAATAAGTGGAGCGAGTGTGGGTATACAGAAATCAATATTCTGCTCCCAAAAATGAAACTTTATTTATTAGATGACTAGCTCATGCGGTTTAATTCTTTTAAGGCGTCTCAGTTCTTGTGTTATGTCAAGAAGTTGTATTGCTTCACTGTTGGTATGTTGCAGTAACCTTCTTTCATGTTTGATTGCAAATTCCTGGATCACTTCATCAATCCATTTGACATTTAGGTCTTTGTGTAATTCCTCGTTGGTTACGTAGCGGTAAGCATTCGTTATTGTACGTAGAAATTTGTTTTGATAACGTTGAATAATTAAATGATTTGATTGTTTAGTACAGCCCCAGAGCTGGATACCATACGTCCAAATTGGTTTAATTATTGTTTCGTAGATCAGGCGTTTACAGTACAGGCTAAGCTTAGAATGTCTTCCTATTAGCCAGTACATCTCACGTTGTTTCATTTTCATTTGCTCTGCTTTTTGTCTAACATGATGTTTCCAGTTCAATCTTGAATCGAGATGCAATCCGAGATATTTTGCAGATTCAGCTTGGGGAATTTGTACCCCATTGAGAAATGTATGGATGTTGCTATTTTTGTGCCGCAACGTGTATGTTACATGGACTGATTTCAGTTCGTTAAGCTTTATTTTCCAATCCCTGGTCCATTGGCTGATTTTATCGAGTGCGTGCTGTAAGTATTCTACTGCTTGGTTCTGCGATTCGCTTGATGCCAATACTGCGGTATCATCAGCAAAAGTTCCAATGAAGGTTGTTTCCGTTGTCGGTATATCAGAAGTGTAAAGTAGATATAGGATGGGTCCTAATACGCTACCCTGGGGCACCCCTGCTACGGCTGGGTAAAAGTTGTAGTATGTCACTTCATGTGATACTCTAAATATTCGTTTGGAGAGATACGACTCGAGCAATTGGCAGTAATTTTTTGGCACTAATTTACTTATCTTGTAGATAAGACCCTCATGCCACACTCTATCGAAAGCCTGTGATACATCTAGAAATACGGCAGGGCAATATTTCTTCTCTTCAAGTGCTTGTTCTATCTTTGCAGTCACGCGATGAACTTGATCAATTGTCGAATGTTTATTCCTGAATCCAAACTGGAAGTCAGGTATAATGATCATTGGTCTTAGTCGTTTCAATAACAACTTCTCAAACAATTTTGAAATAGTAGGTAACAAAGAGATCGGCCTGTATGAGCCCATTTGCTCGGCTGGTTTGTCTGGTTTTTATATCATGATTATTTGTGCAACCTTAAAACACTCAGGCACATATGTAAGTCGAAAGCAAGCATTATATATATATATATATGTTAACATAGTCACTGCTCTCTTTGATAACTCCTTAAACATCCTTGGCGAAATGTCATCAATTCCATGTGACTTTTTGGGATTCAGATTCATGTCAATTTCTTGTGCAATTTCAAGTGGGGTGACACTTCTGATATTTGATGGAGATCTATAGACTGGTTTAGGATCAATCCTAGATTGTATGTCGTGTGGTTGAAATACTGATGCCAAATGTTGTGCAAATAGTTCTGCTTTTTCTTCGTTACGTCGCACCCATTCTCCATTTATGTTCCTTATAGGTGGCACTTGGATTATTGGTCTCTTGAATCTTTTAGTAGCTTTCCAAAGAGAATAATTTTTGTCAGCTTCAGGACCCAGTCCTTTCAAATAATATTCAGTACAAGCTTCTTTATATTCTTTAATTAATCGGTTAACTTGTAACGATGGCCCTATCTCGGTTCTCGTTCCCATCCCTGAAAAAAAAAAAATAATAATTTCCCTATCCAAATAATAATTGTTTTTCTACCCTGTCCTTCTCCTCCACGAGAAAAAGACTATAAATAAGCCGATTGTCAGTCAGTCGAGGTTGAACGTTTTTATTGAATATTTTGTTTACCACTTGTGCACCAAGTCTGTACAAAAGGAAAAAATATTAAAAATTTTAAAATTAAAATTTATATTGTGTCTCATAAAAAAAAAATATATATAATTATATAAAATGAGTGGAAGTAGTGCTTATAGTTGAAGAATCCCTGTATAAAATTAAAATACAACCGATACGCGTGGGGATCGCGTAGTACATAGTAGTTATTTAATTCAAGTTTGTGATTTTGTGACGCTACGGCCTACCCAAATATTGTGTAGTAAATAGCGTAGTAAATAGTATAGCGATACGCTATAACCCAAGTTTAAAAACTAAATTAAAAAAGGCCAGGTGTAATTCAGTGGGTAGCATTTTTGAGCCTATATCTGTACTATCTATCTGTGAAATTTGATAGGCAAGTGTAAAACGAACGGTTTGGTTTACGCGACCGCTAACCGCGATAATTCAAGCGGTACCAAATTCTAGTGTGGTACTGTGTTGATACGAACACATTATATATATAGCGAAAACCTAGTGATGATATTATAAGTAAGAAATTACGTTGGTTAAATTAAAAAAAAAAACGGCCTAAAGTGTTGGTAAAAGAAAATACCGCCAAAACCAAATTAAATAGAGAGTGTCATTGATTACGAAAAAAAAAAACAAACTGTATTATGAAATTATAAGTTAAGCTATAAAAAAAAAAAAAAAAAACGAAAACATTCTCTATACTAATTACGTGCATAGTATTAGTGGTTTGTATGTACGTAACCATACACCACTGTTATACACCTTCGACGGTGGTTTATTACTTGATCATCATTATTTACGAAATTGGAATGGTACATATTATGTACTCCATTATCTATGTATAAATCTCTACAGTTCGCGATAACGATATTCGCATTACAGTTCGAAAACAAATATGCGGACACTAATTTGATGCGGAACCATACGATAGCACGGTAATTGGATTAGCGGGTGCAATTCATTCATGTATTTATTTGAACATTATATATTATTATAAATCTTTATATATTTATTATTATTCCATATATTATTATATTATATATATATTACTATTTACATTTATATTTATTTTTTTTACACTATATTACAATTTACATATATATATTTATTATCTTTATAAAAAAAAAAAAAAAAAAAAAATACTTTTTTTATATAAGGTAATTTCAAGTCCGGACTAAATGAGAAAAGAAAATTTTGCTAGCCTTAAGTTCAATTTAGATTTAGTTTTTTTTGCATTTCTAGTTGTAAGCATTATATTTCATTTTATTTTTTTTGTGAACATTCAAGCTATGCGATTTGATTTTGGATTGTGCTAAATTAGAAACAATAAAGATCTTTCTTATGTACTATTTGTATATTAACCAAAATAATTTATCATTTTCTTATTTTCTTACTTTTATATCTTCTGGCTCGGTTTTTTTTGTAGGTTTCCTCTTTAATTTCTCTATATGTTTTGTTTATTTTTTTTTATTTTTATTTTTTTTGGTAAAGATTTAGGTATGCAGAAGTACCCTAATTACTAAGACCCTCTCTTAGGATGATGGAGGCAATCTAGGTGGACCTGTATGCTAGCGGATTCTTTGCATTCCTTCCCCTTAACAGCGGTATTCACGATTCCTGTAAGTTTTTGAAAACCCCACGACATTCCCTGAGCTCAGCCGGCTACAATAACCGCTTCAAAAAACCTCTGCAGGAATATTCTGTTCAACGCAACTTTCGTTTCGTTACAAACTTTATTACTTACCCGATTAAATTTTCTTTTGTCATTAATGTTTCTGGTTCTATGCCATACGCGCCTTTTCCTACGCCTTTCTTTTATTAGTTCCCGAATCGCCAGGGGGTAGTTGATCTCTTGTACGACTTTCTCACCTAATACGGGTGTATCCTCTTTAGCTGCATCACGCATGGAGTTAATAAAATGTTTAGTTTGTAATTCAAGTTCTTGTTTAGTTTTAAGACTAACTTTTAACTCAATTAGAGTATCCAGTTTCTCTCTAAATAATTCCCAATCAGTAAATTTATTAGTAAGGTTAAGTTTGGTTTTCTTTCTTATGACTAATGTACTCAGAGTCATTAAGACCGGTGTATGATCAGAAGTAAGGTCGTCAATGCCTTCAACTTCAATGTAATTTGAGGTTATTCCTTTCGAGATATAAAAGTCAATCAAATCAGGAATTTTGTTTATGTCTGTAGGCCAATAGGTAGGTTTACGCGATGAGTGATATTCACAACCTGACATTTCTATTGGAGTTCTTTTCCTTTTCCTGGTGTTATGAGTCGAGATCCCCACACAGTATGTTTCACGTTGTAGTCACCTCCTATAATAAACCTTGGTCCAAGTTTATTAAAAATGTTGACATATTGATTTCTTACGATATTATGTCTTGGTGGGCAGTAGATCGCCCCTAAACTTAGTTCAGCACCACCATGGTTAATCGTTATTACAGTTGCTTGCATAAATGGTTCCTTAATTTCTTCTTGTTGGAAATGTAGGATATTTTGTTTGATTAAGATTGCTGTCCCTCCTCGAGCACGACCACTAGGATGCAATGTCCAATAGGCTCTATATCCTGTAATTTTGATAAAGTTTTTCTCCGTAAAGTGCGTCTCTGATATTAAAGCTACATCTATGTTGTTGGTTCTTAGAAATACTTCTAATTCTTGAGCTCTTGCATTAAGCCCGTTAGCATTCCAGGTAATTATACGTAGGAATGTTACAGTCATTTACTTTTTATGTTTTAGCGGTTTGTTTGGTGGTTCGGAATTATCTTCCAGTTTATCCACCCTGTTAGTAAGCTGGCTGAAATTTTGTCTCATTTCTGCCTGAAATTCGGTGAGCATTTTCATTATATTACTAATGGTTGGCTCGTTTGGCACAGGCTTCTGCCTGCTTACTTGATTTGAATTGTTATTTGAGGTTTTGGTCACCTGGGCGTAGGAAACCCTCTCTCTAATTGTATCATATTGTTGGTTTGCCTTTTGCTGTAGGCGCTCTGCTACTGTAATTTTTCTCGGTAGCTGAGCATTTAGTTTTTTCTGATACACCAGGCATCCTTTATAGCTAGCCGGATGACCTTTTTCTCCGCACAGTGCACAAGCTGGTATAACATTTCGCGGCTTTTGACATTGTTTTGTTTGATGATTCTCAGCACATTTGACACATTTGGCTTGCCTATTGCAGAAGTTCTTCGTGTGTCCTAACTGTTGGCAATTTGTACACTGAGGTATACCTATTACCTTTTTAGGTGGTTCAATAGACACCTTGCAATATAGCAGGTTCTTAATTTCATATATGTCCTTATTGTTTTCCCCCTGTAACAGGTCTACATAAAACAATGGGAAGTGTCTAATAATTTTCTCATTATTAATTGTCAACTTTTTATGAACGTTAATAATGTTGGTTACTTTATGACCATGGTCCTCGATTGCCGCTTTGATCTCTTCGCGATTGGTAGATAACGGTAAACCTCGTATTACGATTCTATACCATTTTTCACTTTTGAGCTGATAAGTATGGTATTCCATCTTATATAGTGTACTATCCTTGTTATTGGATTCAGTGTCTTTTATATCGCTAAGTAGTTTTTTAATTTTACGGTAGTCATTTTCAGACTGTGTTGTTATTTTGATGTCGTTATTGGATATTGCTTTAAACTGAGCAGGTTTCTCTGTCACTGCCAATACTTGAGCTCTGAGTATATTAAAATCTCTAACGTTGCTGACATTGATTGGTGGTGGTAAGGGCTCCTTTTTGTGTGCTTGTTGTGGTTGTTTTGGTATTTCGTTATCTTGCGGTAGAGTTACCCTTGGTGATGGCGTTTTGGAGAGTCTCCTCTTTTTATGTACATTTAGTTTATTTTGTCTAGGTTGGGTTTCTTTCTCAAGTTCCTCTTCATCCGTAAAGTAGTCATTGGTTAGACTTTGTAGGCTCTGACTTCTACCATTAGTAGACGTAGAAGGTTTATTTTGCCTTTCTAGTGATTCGATTCTGTTTTGTAAGTTTACCAAAATGTCTTGGCATTTATTACATTGTAACTCATATTGCTGGCATTTTGTCCTTAGTTCATTATTCTGGCGCTCAAGCGAGGCTAATTTTGATGTCATTTCATTGCCGTCTTGAAGCATACGGTGTCTTTTCGTTAATGTTGGAGAATGCATGAGTTCTAATGGAGAAATGGGGCTTATACTTCTATCTGCTCCAGTAGCTAAGCTTGCCACTACTAAAGCATTGCGGTCGCTGGATATCGACGACTGGAAGCCCGCTCGCTCACTTTCCGAAGTCGCCGGTACTGGGCATCCTAATCCCTGCACCGTAGCATTAATCTTCTTCTGATCTGCCATGGTTGGTTTATTGTTCGGGGTTCCTTCCCCTAGCCAGTTTTGGTCCGCGGATGGTATTTTATTTCCCACCTACCCTCCGGCAAGCCGGTTAAAGAGCATTCCCCTATCCGCCACCTGGGGATGCGCCACGATGGAAGTTTGGCATCTCCACACGGGATAAATACAAGATGAAAATATTATTGGTTTTTTATTTGACAATAAAGTAGTTCCGACGAATTAAACCGAGCGTAAAAATCACGCGCAGGTGACTCGCCAAAGATACGCAAATACGGCTCATAAAGGTTACGTTTTTGTCGTACACATTATGAACAGTTTATAGACACTAACACATAGAAAAGTCTTCGCTAATTTGTTTCACTTCTCATGTGACAAAAATATACTTTACGTATATACTTTACGTTGCGAATACTTTAGTAGAGCTAAGTCTTCGTAAACCGTACGTTAATGTTACGCCTGGCCTGGAGGGCTATTATAATATGTGTTCACACCATCATGGTGTAAACTGAAGGAGAAAAATACTTTATTAATAAAATACTATTAGGGGCATATCCTCCATCCGGTCGCAAATTAATTATTTGCGATTAGAAATATGGTTACTAGATTAAATTTGCCATGCCAATTGACACATTTTATTTAAATTTAAATTTATTTTGCGATTGTAGAGTAGAAATCTACGAAGACTGCTACGCATTTTCCGAGGTCGCAGTATTTTTATGTATTTCTAACGGGTGATTTTTTAAGAGCTTGAGAACTTTTTTTAAAAAAAAAACGCATAAAATTTGCAAAATCTCATCGGTTCTTTATTTGAAACGTTAGATTGGTCCATGACATTTACTTTTTGAAGATAATTTCATTTAAATGTTGACCGCGGCTGCGTCTTAGGTGGTCCATTCGGAAAGTCCAATTTTGGGCAACTTTTTCGAGCATTTCGGCCGGAATAGCCCGAATTTCTTCGGAAATGTTGTCTTCCAAAACTGGAATAGTTGCTGGCTTATTTCTGTAGACTTTTGACTTGACGTAGCCCCACAAAAAATAGTCTAAAGGCGTCAAATCGCATGATCTTGGTGGCCAACTTACCGGGCCATTTCTTGAGATGAATTGTTCTCCGAAGTTTTCCCTCAAAATGGCCATAGAATCGCGAGCTGTGTGGCATGTAGCGCCATCTTGTTGAAACCACATGTCAACTAAGTTCAGTTCTTCCATTTTTGGCAACAAAAAGTTTGTTAGCATCGAACGATAGCGATCGCCATTCACCGTAACGTTGCGTCCAACAGCATCTTTGAAAAAATACGGTCCAATGATTCCACCAGCGTACAAACCACACCAAACAGTGCATTTTTCGGGATGCATGGGCAGTTCTTGAACGGCTTCTGGTTGCTCTTCACTCCAAATGCGGCAATTTTGCTTATTTACGTAGCCATTCAACCAGAAATGAGCCTCATCGCTGAACAAAATTTGTCGATAAAAAAGCGGATTTTCTGCCAACTTTTCTAGGGCCCATTCACTGAAAATTCGACGTTGTGGCAGATCGTTCGGCTTCAGTTCTTGCAGGAGTTGTATTTTATACGGTTTTACACCAAGATCTTTGCGTAAAATCTTCCATGTCGTCGAATAACACAAACCCAATTGCTGCGAACGGCGACGAATCGACATTTCACGGTCTTCAGCAACACTCTCAGAAACAGACGCAATATTCTCTTCTGTACGCACTGTACGCATTCGTGTGGTTGGTTTAATGTCCAATAAAGTAAACTGAGTGCGAAACTTGGTCACAATCGCATTAATTGTTTGCTCACTTGGTCGATTATGTAGACCATAAATCGGACGTAAATCGCGAAACACTTTTCGAACCGAACACTGATTTTTGTAATATAATTCAATTATTTGCAAGCGTTGCTCGTTAGTAAGTCTATTCATTATGAAATGTCAAAGCATACTGAGCATCTTTCTCTTTGACACCTTGTCTGAAATCCCGCGTGATCTGTCAAATACTAATGCATGAAAATCCTAACCACAAAAAAATCACCCTTTACTTAACAATCGCAAAAAAAATTTAAATTTAAATAAAATGTGAGAATTGGCATGGCAAATTTAATCTAGTAACCATATTTCTTTTTCTTCTTTTTTCTGCGGGAATCAAAGCCGCGTGGGGTACCGAACAGACAGTCGTAAATCTGTGAAAGTGGGTTGGCTTTAGCTATTGCTAAAGTGTAACCCGTTTCAAACTATGTGTCGATATTATCAATTTGTAAAATAGAAAATGCACTGACTTATTAGGTAATTGCCACGCAGAAACAATCATTTCCAGTTGACTATGGGGCGATACGTTCTAATAAGGGGTTATCAAAATCCAGTCGACTGTAGATGTTGACGCCATGCATGGATGATCGAGGAATACTGAGAATTTCAGGAAGACTAGATAATACACGGCTTCGAGTAAATCAGCGGAAACCAATTATATTAGATCACATAAGTGTATTAGCTAAAGAATCGCGAGAAAGGCTCATAAAGAATTGTGTCATTGGGGAGTCGGCGCCTGCATTTTACCATTGTGGCGTTGATTATGCAAGGCCGTTTCAATTAAAGCAAAGTCGTAACACAACAGTAAAGAGCTACATTGCGGTATTTGTTTGCATAGTTTACAAGGCAGTAAAGGCCATTTAGAATTGATTAGTAGTTTGGATTCTGCGTCATTTATCGCGGGGTTGACCCGCTTTGTAAATTTGAGAGCCGAAGCGGTTCAACATATGTATAGTGACAATGGTAGTAACTTCATTGGTGCTGATCGAATTCGTCGTGAAGCCATGTCATTATGGCAGGATTCGTCAGTTATGGATTATTTGTAGACACATTCCATTCAATGGCATTATAACCCGCCAAATGCCCTAAATCATGGCGGCATTTGGGAAGCAGCAGTTAAATCGGTCAAACATCATTTAAGAATAGCAAGAGCTCATTTGTATACATTTGAAGAGTTTAGCAACTCTTTTGACAAAAATTGTAGTGTGCGTGAATTCCAGGCCATTGACACCAATATGTAATGATCCAACGGATTTAGCTACCTTGCCACCGGGCCATTTTCTAACTGAGCAACCAATCCTCACCCCGTATGAAACATTGTTAGCAGAGAGTCCATTGAATCGGTTGTCGACCTGGCAGAAATTATAAAAATTACAGCAAGAATTCTGAGCCAGGTGGTCGCAAGAATATATAACTGAACAGCAACGTCGTAACAAATGGGCAAAGGAAGCCGGATCATTTAAGGTTTGAGATATGGTATTTGTCCGAAATGAAATAACACCACCAAGCCAAGCCAGTGGATGATGGCGAGAGTTAAAGAAGTATTTACCGGATGGGGCGGAAGGGTGAGAACGTATAAGGTTAAGACGGAGAAGAGCGACTTAGTACGACCGATCACCCAATTATGCTTGCTACCAATGGAAGATGAGAGGACGACAACATCCGATGCTGGTTTTCCTTAGTTTTCTTTTTGAAGTTTTTTCTAAGGTTTCCCCAGTGTACTTGAGCAATTGATGAACGTGGGCCGGTGTTCCTTTCCCTTAAATTCCATGATGACAGATCCCCATCCCGTAATTGCTCCTTCCTGATCATTTCATCAGTCCATTCCTCATCAGGTAGCGCTTGCATCAGCTGAATATCGATGATGTTTTCGTTACCCTCCACATGCCCACAATGTTTGCATTCCACGGGATATAGCCTTCTTGATAATGCGTCGGCATTTCCATGTGCGCTAATGCGAAGTGGCAACCCGATATTATCGTGGGCTAATACACCCCATCCAACATCCACCACGAAGCCATTTGTTCTCATGAAGTCCATCCCCAAGATGATCTCGTCTACAATATCTACAACAGTGATTTCGACGAATCCTTATTTTTACGACCTTTTTCCCTTTTATTGCTGAATTTTTTCCAGTCGCCGTTCTTAAGTTTATTCCATTAGCTGGTTCTATAATTCCATCGATAATATCTTCACGAACAATCGTATGAGCTGCTTCCTTAACCAGCGTAATCTCATGCAGTTCTTCCCATCAATATCGGCTTCATCTGTCAAGCTGTCACCGCCTCTTACTACTCTCGAAATTTGGGTGGAGGTTATGGGGCAATCGGTTGAGGGAGTCAGCTTCTGCCCCTTCAAGCTGACACTTTTTACCGACTCCAATTTCGTCTGACCCTCCTTTTTGACCTCTGTCTGCTCTCCGGAATCGATCTCTACTCGGCAAATTTTCATTGCTGGTTTGATGATGGCCTGAGCGTTAACGCACAAGTGATGGTTTCCGTAAAAGTTGCTTTAGATGACAACATCAATGCTTTGCGTGTCTCAGGATCTCGAATACCGTCAATGAATTCATCTATTTTAATTCGCTCCATGTAATCGGCCGACATATTTGAATGTGCTAAATGCGCGAGCCGCTCAATTGCCGATGAATATTCCTGTAGCGATTCTCCTTCTCTTTGATATCGACCCTTCAATTCCATGCGATAGATTTCTCGTTTGTGGTCACTTCCGTATTTTAAAACCAGCGCCTTCATAATTCCGATATAAACGTTGCATTCTTGCTCGGGTATCATTTGTAGTGTTTCCGCCTCTCTCTCTCTGGTACTATATCCCATCAAGGGATTTGGCCGCCTCAAATGAGGGGGCTTGTTATGAACGTAATGCGAAGCGGATCGCATTTTCATGCGATATCGCATTTTGGTATTATGAAACACCCTTTTCAGATATTAAGCGCTCTTAATTGCATGATGCGCCGCCATATTATAAACTCCACTTGCGGATTTTTGCGAAAATAAAATTGACAAATGCGACTGCTTACCCTCTAAGTAAAGCGTAACATAAGCGAAACAAAAAATGAGTCAACTTCATATATAAGACTTCGCAAACGTAACGTTTGGGCGTTAAGAAATCGAACCGTTTCCGTAAATTTTGAACTATGAATTTTAAAATGAAAACCGTACCACTGATGTATCACGTTTTCGGTACGCCAAAGCGGCCTATTTGCGTACCGAAAAAACGAAATGTAATAACGAATTAGAAGTTGAAATTAGATTATTTAATTGTTAGTTCTTACCTTTAATAATATTCATTCAGCAATATGATTTAACGGCAAAAAAAGATGATTTAAAAGCAAAAATACGATTCAAAAGAATGACAAAAACAAAAGGTATAATTACAAATGGCGGACTACTATATAATCTTTATGTATGCATACGATGACGAATTGTCAGTAAAAACCGCGTCACGTTAACGTTCAGTTTTCATGCCGTTTTAAGCGGCTCGCTTTTTTCTTTAGAGGGTACCCTCTAAGTAAAGCGTAACATAAGCGAAACAAAAAATGAGTCAACTTTGGCGTTAAGAAAGCGAACCGTTTCCGTAAATTTTGAACTATGAATTTTAAAATAAAAACCGTACCACTGATGTATCACGTTTTCGGTACGCCAAAGCGGCCTATTTGCGTACCGAAAAAACGAAATGATTTTATATCGAAAAAATGAAGGTTTTTTATAACGCCAAGGCGATATGTTTGCGTTGTGCAAAAGAGGAATGTCTTTGTATCGCAAAACAGAACTTTTTTTATAACGCCAAAACGTATTATTTTTGATTCCATTTGGGTAAATTAAGAATAAAATAAAATTATTTTTATGTGTAAAATATAACAAATTTATTATTTAAATAATAAAAAATTAAATATTTCAAAAATTAATTTATGTACTGTACTTATTTACTAATTAGAAAATTCAAAAATTCATTAATTTACTTATTTACTAAATTCATAATTCAAAAATTCAATAATGCTTATTTACTAAATATAAAATTCGAAACTTAATTATTGCACTTATTTACTAAACTAAATCGATTATTCCATAATTAATATGTAGATGATTTTTTAATTTTTCGTTGCCGTTCCTTTGAATGTTGAAACCATTTTTTAATTATGGTGATAATATCGCCAACCCTTGCCCATGGGTATTGCTTCATTGCGGTTTCTGAAAGGCCATGTAATAACGAATTAGAAGTTGAAATTAGATGTTTTAATTGTTAGTTCTTACCCTTAATAATATTCATTCAGCAATATGATTTAACGGCAAAAATTGATGATTTAAAAGCAAAAATACGATTGAAAAGAATGACAAAAACAAAAGGTATAATTACAAATGGCGGACTACTATATAATCTTTAAAGCGTTGCCACATACATATCTAATAACAGACGATTCGTGCGTAAATTTATATTGCCTCGCCACATACCAAAAAATACAGACGATTTTTACAACAACAATTCTTTATATTTTGTTTTGAGCTGAATGTTTATACCGCCATTTCTATCCAAAGTGTAGATATTTATATACGATAAGTGTATATATTTATATTAATATATATTTTGTTTTGGAATTTTTTGGCATTTGTTGAAGTTCACAGACAACAGAGAAAAAAATCGTTTAAAATTTTTTGATGAGTTCGGAAACCGTTTTAGATTTTTGTGCGTTCGTTCACGTGTAAAATTATACCATTCAGAAAAAAAATCGTTTCTAGGAACGGGTAAATAGAAAATTGATAATTTTTCAATTAAAATTATTAAATAATTCCAAATTTATTATTTTAGCTACTAACTTGAGATATTTTACATATTATCTCATTGATTTGAGTCAAAAATATGCTCTAATTAATTCGTAAATGCGAAATCTGTTTTTAGATGTCGTCCGTAGAAATGTGTATGTGGCATCGCCTTTATGTATGCATACGATGATGAATTGTCAGTAAAAACCGCGTCACGTAAACGTTCAGTTTCATGCCGTTTTAAGCGGCTCGCTTTTTTCTTTAGAGGGTAATAGCAGTCGGATATCGCATTTGAGTAGTGAAACAATATTTTGTGCGGCGATAAAATGTAATTAAATGTTAAATAATATTTTTATAAAAATAATTGAAATTTTTTTTTATTACACTAAAATTTTACTATTTATGTATTTTAATAATAATTATTTTTTTCTCGGGAATATCCAAAGGACATGATTCGTTCCGCAGTACACTTCGTCTTATTCTCGTATTATTTACATTTTCCTCTTCGTCATCCTCATCACAGAAAAAATATAAAGCCGCAATATCCATTTTTATTTTTTTTATCAAATTTACGTTTTTTGTTACCTCAAAAATAATTTTTAGTGAAATATTCGTACAATTAACCTCACTTTTTACAACAATTTGACAGAAAATAAATTTCCCGAATAAGGGAAATGCAATATGCGATAATATAATAATCTCATACGAAGCGGATCGTATTTGATAAATCGCAAGAAATGCGATTTGCTTCGCATAAAGTTCATAATAGGCCTCGAGGTTTAATAATCATATTTTCATTTCGGATAATGAGTGATTAATTCACTGATCCTAAACCAGCCGTGAAATTTTTCCCTTGTCATCACCGGGAATCGAACCCGGGACCTCCGGTCACTGGAGCAAGCATGCTAACCACTTTGCCACCGAGGTGTTTCTGCCGCTTCGCCTTTAAGAGCCACAATTGATACTCCAACACGATGTTCTTTATTCCATTGGTTTTGCTTAATCGCCATTTCGAATTGCAACTTGAAAATACTGAAGGATATTGTTCCATCATTTGATTGATTGCATCCATCAACTGCGATAAATCGAAACTTCTAGATAGGTTTTTTGTTGTTTCGACCACCGTCTGTACGTCCTCTTCTTTCTTGTCTAAACTAATCTCATCCATTTTTTTTCCTCCTCGAAATCATATCTGGATTTAAACCTTCCTTCTCCATGGCCTCACGTAGTTGCTCCACTAAACTAGCTTTTGTGCCTGCACTAGCCAAACCTCGCTGTTTCAGTTCTTTCTTTAATTGCGAAGCATTAATTCGGAGAGAATCATTTTCCTTATTATTCACAATCCCACCGCTGTCACCAATTGTTACGTTTTCGCCGTGTCACTCACGCCTTGTCAAGGCTCCAATCTCTGTATTGTGAATAAAAAACAACTGCTTTAAATTTAAACACACACAAATTTATTTCCACAACACAATAATTACACAACAAAGTATTCCAATTATAACACACTTAGACTGTGTGCCTGAGAGCGATTTTTTCGTCTAAATTGCCGACTAAACTAAATTAATGACTGATTCATATCATTCTTCCAAAGGTGGCACTAGTATCTATTAAATATGCTGTGCCTCCGATTGTAAACTAAATTGTAAACTAAACTAAATTATGACTTTTCATATGTCATATTGATTTCAACAACACCGATTTGTTATTTTTTAAAATCAAGGAAATAGAAAAAAATTAACAAATATGGATATGGAAATCGCATTATTCATGAATGTGATTATAAATAAATTACAATTGAAATTTCAGAATGAGAGTATTTCCTTTTAGACATTTTTACTCGTAATGCACACGATAAAAAAATATTAAAACCAAAAATGAAAATGACAACTAAATAGTCAAGCAACCTCATCAGGAGTCTAAATGATAAAACCTGGTGGCTAATAGCATAACTTTTCATAAATTTAGTTTAGTCGGCAATTTAGTCGAAAAAATCGCTCTTAGCCACACAGTCTAATTATCACTTTAATAATCGCTTTAATAATCACTTCAATAATCACTCTTCACTCTCAAATTCACTATATCGCTTTTGAAATAAGACTCATCATTCAACATCAATTTACGCCTTTATATACCAAAATATTGTTACGATTTTGCCTTGTCAATCAAGGTTCGAATCACTGGATTGTGAATAAATACACTGCTTCAATTTTGAACTCACACAATTTATTTCCACAACACAATTTATTATACAACACAAAATTCACAATTAATTATTATAATTATAACACACTTTTTAATTATCACTTTAATAATCGCTTTAATAATCACTTTAATAATCTTTCTATTTAACCTTCACTGTATCACGTTTAAAATAATACTCAGCATTCCGCGTCAACTCCACGCCTTTATATACCAAAATATTTGTTTCTAGAATAATCCTAAATGCGCATCAAGCAAATATGTTAGTATAGAAATAACGCCTAAATGTTGAACCAAATCATAAATTTTAAATGCAATTGAGCAATTAATGAAATTTACTTATTCTATTCTATTCTAGGTGTCATCGTAACACTACCCCCCACCTAAGCCTGTTCGTCCCGAACAGGATCCAGATCACCTCCTCTATAGAGCGCCAAACGCTCTAAATGCACCACCTTTGGTTTACCTTTCCGTCCTTTCTGTATGCGATAAACCACGTCGTTCAACCTTTTAATGACAGTGTAAGGTCCTTCCCATGTTGGTTGCAACTTCGGTGATAATCCCTTGTGCCGTTGCGGGTTGTGAAGCCATACCAATTGCCCTTCCTCGAAGCCTTGATTGTTTGCTCGTATGTCATATCGAGCTTTCATTCGATCACTTGTTATCCGAATTTTCTCCCGTACAAATTGATGTATTTCATTGAGTTCCTCTTTCATTCGGTCGACATAATCCTGTCCGCATAGAGCTGCTGATGGAACAGCCCCAAATTTTAAATCTCCCGGTAATCGCAGATTGTTCCCAAATATGGTTTTAGCTGGTGTCACTCCTGTTGTGTCATGTACCGCTGATCGGTAGGCCATCAGGAACATCGGTATATGTCGATCCCAGTTACGTTGGTTCCTTTCCACAACCTTTGCTAGATATTCCTCCAATGTGCCATTGAATCTTTCCACCATACCGTCCGACTGTGGGTGTAAAGGCGTCGTTCTCGTTTTATTGATTCCAAGCATCTGACATATCTCCTGAAATACCACCGATTCGAAATTTCTTCCTTGATCCGTGTGAATTTCCAAAGGTACACCAAATCTGCTAATCCAATTGTTAACCACGGCATCAGCTATTGTTGTTGTTTCCTGATTGGGTATGGGGTACACTTCCGGCCATTTGCTGAAATAATCCATTATTACTAGCACATATTTATTTCCGCTCTCGGTGGTCGGAAATGGCCCCGCCACATCCATTGCAATTCTCTCAAATGGTGCGCCGACATTATATTGTTTCATGGTTCCACGGCTTTTTCGTGCTGGTCCCTTTACTGCCGCACATTGGTCACATCTTCGACACCATTCTACTACTGACTGTCTACATCCGGACCAATAGAAACGTTGTCGAATTTTGGCCAATGTTTTATTAATCCCTAGGTGACCTCCACTTGCTCCTCCATGATACTCCTTGAGGATTTCCGCTATCCGATCTTTTGGCACCACTACCAACAATTGTTTTACTTTACCATCCGTGCTTTCCCACTTTCGTTTTAAACATCCATTTTCTATGTGGAGGCTATCCCATTGAGCCCAATATGCTTTTACAATGGGAGTTTTGTCAGCTATCTCACTCCATGTGGGCCGGTGTTCTTTTTCCTTATGTTTCATGATGAATGATAGGTCAGCATCCCGTAATTGCTCCTTCTTGATCATTTCATCAGTCCATTCCTCTTCAGGTAGCACTTGCATAAGCCGAATATCGATGATGTTTTCCTTACCCTCCACACGCCCACAATGCTTGCATTCCACGGGACATGGCCTTCTTGATAATGCGTCGGCATTTCCATGTGCGCTTCCCTTCCGATGTTCAATTTGGAAATCGTAGCTTTGCAAACGTTCGATCCAACGTGCTACTTGTCCCTCTGGATTTTTGAATTGTAACAACCAGCGCAAAGCTCCATGATCCGTCCGTAGAAGAAATTTTTGGCCATAGAGGTACTTATGGAAGTGCTTAACACATTCCACTATAGCCAACAACTCTTTACGTGTTACACAATAATTCCGTTCCGGTTTTGATAACATCTTGGAGTAATATGCAATAACTCGCTCATCACCATTTGTTGCCTGTGATAATACTCCTCCTATACCGTCATTACTTGCATCGGTGTCCAAAATAAATTTAACGTTGGGTATAGGGTATGCGAGGATTGGTGCTTTGCATAATCGACGTCTTAGTTCCACAAATGCCTCTTCCTGTTCATCCTTCCATTCGAATGCCTTGTTCTTCCTGGTTAACTCGTGTAAACTCTTTGCAATATTGGCGAATCCTGGCACGAACCGTCTATAATAGGTACACAATCCAAGGAAGCTCCGTAATTCATGTAAGTTTTTAGGTCGTGGCCATTCCTTCACTGCTGCGATCTTGTCTTCATCGGTATGGATTCCATTGGTTGTTACCTTATGACCCAAATATTTTACTTCCGTTCTAAATAGTTTGCATTTCTTTGGGCTTAGCTTCAATCCGGCCGCTTGTATCCGATCCAAAACCTCTGCCAAATTCCTTAAATGCTCGTCGAAATCCTTGCCCATAACGATGATGTCATCCAAATATACGAGGCACGTCCTCCAATGTAATCCCTTTAGCACGCGCTCTATTAGCCGTTCAAAAGTCGCAGGGGCGTTACATAATCCGAATGGCATAACGTTAAATTGCCATAATCCATTACCCACACTGAATGCCGTTTTCTCGCGATCTTCCTCCTGGACTTCCACTTGCCAATAGCCGCTTTGCAGATCTAATGTCGAAAATATTCGAGCACCCGATAATGTGTCTAACGTGTCATCGATCCTTGGCAATGGGTAACTATCCTTTTTCGTCACAGCATTTAATTTTCGGTAATCCACGCAGAATCTCATGGTACCATCTTTTTTCTCGACTAACACCACTGGTGAACTCCATGGACTGCTTGATGTTTCGATTACCCCTGCTGCTTGCATATCTTTTACCATTCGATCCACTTCTCCTTGCTTTGCCAATGGTAATCTTCTGGGTGGTTGTCGAATCGGCGTTTCTGCTCCTGTATCTATTCGATGTTTTACCATTGCGGTTCTCCCATTATTGTCCGGTGTACTGCAGAATATTGGCATGTACCGCTCGAGCAATTGTTTTGCCAAATTTTTCTGTTCCTTAGTAAGATCTTCGGTCCATTTCTCCATGAGTTGATCTATAATCTCTTTCTGCACTTGCGAGTTAGCCGTCTTAATCGGATTTTTCTGCTCGCACTTCACTATCGCCGATATTTCTTCACATTTTCCGATTATTGTCCCTTTCTTGATGGTTTTCGTCTTATCCGAGAGATTTAGAGTCCTAATTGGTACTTTATTATCGTTATCTGGTTTCACTAAAACTTTCCCGATCATAATTTCTCTGGCTCCGCTCTCCGCTTCATTGGCTTCCACAACCCACAACCTGGGTGGCCCAGAACCTCCCTCCAATCTTGCCCATACTATTGTTTCCGAGTTCGGTGGCAGCTTCTCCCGATGATCCATTATAATTTGCCTGGTCGTTTCTCCTATAGCGCTAACGTGAAGTGGCAACTCGATATTATCGTAGGTTAATACACCTCGTCCAACATCCACCACGAAGCCATTCGTTCTCATGAAGTCCATTCCCAAGATCACTTCGTCTACAATATCTGCAACCAGCACCTCGTGTTGAAAGTGATTTCGCCCAATCTTAATTTTTACGACCTTTTTCCCTTTTATTGCTGAATTTTCTCCAGTCGCCGTTCGTAACTTCATTCCATTAGCTGGTTCTATAATTCCATCGATAATATCCTCACGAACAATCGTATGAGTTGCTCCCGTATCCAGCGTGATCATGCATTTCTTCCCATCAATATCGGCTTCAATTGTTAAGCTGGCACCGCTCCTTGCTATTCTCGAAACATGGATGGAGGTTGTGGGGCAATCGGTTATGGGAGTCAGCTTCTGCCCCTGCAAACTGACTCTTTTAGTTTAACGACTCCGCTGTCGTCTGACCCTCCTTTCTGGATTCTATCTGCTCCTCGTTTGATCTACGCTTCATAGGAGATGGCGACCTTGCTCGTTTCTTCTTAATCTCCCAACAGTCCCGTGAGATGTGACCCATTCTATCACATACCCAGCATTTAATCCTGCCACTTCCATCTCTGAACCTTGGCGTAGCCCGCGCAGTGTCTATTCTGGAATCAATCTCCACTCGACGAATTTTCATTGCTGGTTTGATGATGGTTTGCGCAGTTTCGTTTGTTAACGCACAAGCGATGGTTTCCGTGAAAGTTGCCTTAGGTGACAACATCACCGCTCTGCGCGTCTCAGGATCTCGAATACCGTCAATGAATGCATCTATTTTAATTCGCTCCATGTAATCGGCCGACATATTTGAATGGGCTAAATGCGCGAGCCGCTCAATTGCCGATGAAAATTCCTGTAGCGATTCTCCTCCTTTTTGGTATCGACCCTTCAATTCCATGCGATAGATTTCTCGTTTGTGATCACTTCCGTATTTTCGATCTAACGCCTTCATAATTCCCATGTAAACGTTCCGTTCCTGCTCGGGAATGATTTGTAGTGTTTCCGCCGCTTCACCTTTAAGAGCCACAATTAATGCTGCAACACATTGTTCTTCCGTCCACTGATTTTGTTTAATCGCAGTTTCGAATTGGAACTTAAAAATACTGAAGGAAGTTGTTCCATCAAATGTTGGTGGTTTTATCTTAACTGCGTTAACTGTCTGGATCACTTGACCTGTTGTTCCATTTGACTTGACATCTTGGAGCTCCTTCTCGAGACGTTTAACTTCCGTTTGAAAATCTTGTTTAACCGATTCAAATTTTTGTTGAACCGTCCCTTTAACATTTTGAATTTCTGCGTGTACTTCTGTTTGCAGTTTTTCCACTTTACCGTGTAGTGTAGAAGATAACTCCAGAAACTTCTCGTCCATTTTCTTTTGACCAACTTCTATTTGGTTTTTATGTCCGCTCCTTGTTGCTCCATTTGTACCATCTTCTGTTTAATTTCCTGGTTCGATTGTTTAATGTCGGCCCCTTGTTGCTCCACTTGTAACATCTGCTGTTTCATTTGATGTTTAATGTCCGCTCCTTCTTGCTCCACTTGTTGTCCCATCATATTCATAGCAGCCATCAACTGCGAAAAATCGAAATTTCCAGATGGGTTTTGTGTTGTTCCGACCATCGTTTGTTCTTCCTTTTCTTTCTTGTCCACACTGATCTCATCCGTGTTGTCCTCCTTGAAATCATACACATCTGGATTTAAACCGTCCTTCTCCATGGCCTGACGTAGTCGCTCCACCAAACTAGCTTTTGTGCCTTCACTAGCCAAACCTCGCTGCTTCAGTTGCTCCTTTAATTGCGCAAGCTTTAATTCGTAGAGAATCATTTTCCTTATTATTCACAATCCCACCGCTGTCACCAATTGTTACGATTTTGCCTTGTCAATCAAGGTTCGAATCACTGGATTGTGAATAAATACACTGCTTCAATTTTAACTCACACAATTTTATTTACACAACACAATTTATTATACAACACAAAATTAACAATTAATTATTACAATTATAACACACTTTTTAATTATCACTTTAATAATCGCTTTAATAATCACTTTAATAATCTTTCTATTTAACCTTCACTGTATCACGTTTAAAATAATACTCAGCATTCCACGTCAACGCGCGCCTTTATATACCAAAATATTTGTTTCTAGAATAATCCTAAATGCGCAGCAAATATGTTAGTATAGAAATACGCCTAAATGTTGAGTATAAATTATAAATGTAATTGAACAATTAATGAAATTAACTTATTCTATTCTATTCTAGGTGTCATCGTAACAATATAAAATATTTTTTATGAAATTATATTTTACATGGGCATGAGAGTTATATATTAAATAGCTAAAGTATCTTATCTCGTCTACTCTAAATTCCATCGTACCCTATTATAACTGGGTGTGCAAATTAAATATTTTTGATTCATATACATCGCGGGTGTAGGATAGATCATCATCTGTGATCCTTATCTATGGTATACTAAGGGCTTATGTTCATTTCAACTTCTTTTTAACTCATTTAAAGTTGGTTTCAGGTTTCAAGTGCCTTGTTTTTAAGGGAGACGAAGTTCATCCAACAACGAGTTCTGTGAAAATGCAAACAAAATGTGTATGTATTTCTAAATTATTATTTATATAAAAACGTTTAAACTAAATTATACAATACAAAAATAAATAATTTTTAAAACAGTAAACAAAATTTTGCAACATATTTCAAAAAAATTAAAAAACGATAATTAAGAGTTTACAACTGCGTAGTCTGATGTAATGGTATAAAGGGATCATCAAATTGCAAATTTAAACATAAAACTATAATACATGTAGCTATTTATTTTATATTCTTCTCAAATGTCACCATTTAAGATGACTTAGTAATAATTAATTTTAATAAAAAAAATTATAATTAAAATATTCATCACAATCACTATCATCACCTAAATTGCAATAGTCATCGGAATCATAATCGTACTCATAATTAATATCATCATCACTATAACTATCTGCAAATTAAATAAAATGTTAAATTTAATCAACACAACTAAGCAATAAATGATTATTTTCTTACCATATACATCATCCAAATCATCGGCACATTGAAATTCAAATGAACTCTTAAGCAAAACCTTCAGATTATCCAGAATCATTTCTTCAGAAATGTCAGTTAATCCACAAATAATTTCAATTTGCTTCTGATGTGTTGGTTTATTTTGAATTAAATATTCATTTGCATCGATTAAAAATTGTTGGCTAATTGCGGTGCATCCCGACACATCCAGATATTTTAAATTTGGACAATTTTTAATAAATTCGAATAATCCTAAAAAAAAAATTAAAAATAAAAACAAATCGAAAATTCATTAAAGCTAGCGAATAATCTGTAAATTTAAATCGCATGTGTATTATACATATAAGCAAAGAAATATGGAGATGAAGAATACCGAAACAAAAGAAAAAATTTCATCAAAAAGTATATGGGTTTATGCAATTCAAATGGGTTATACACTAGCACCAGTTTCTTTATTTTATATTTGTATTTACGGGTTATGGTACGATTCCACCTGAAAACAGAAATTTTTTACAAAATTTTTGCAGAAAATGTGACAAAGACAAGTACTGAAATTTACATTAGAGCAACTGCGATACAACATTTTTATTTTATGGGACAAAAAGTTGGGGAAATTTTGACATCAACAAAAACTAACCTATAAATTATTTAAAGAATATGAAAAATCTTTATTATTAATGTTTGACAATAATTTTATATCCTAAAAATTACTAAATAAAATAATAATTGTTGCGGTGAAAAAATAATATGATGTTTGATTAATTTGGAAAATTTACGAAACTATCTAAAAGTTGTTTTGCTATAAATTATGTGAGGGGAAAACATAAAAAGTCATTCAGCAGGCGAAAAAAAATAAAAAGAGCGTGTTGTGTCAACGCACCAAGCGCAAAATGTTACTACACACCAAAAAAATAAAAGTTTGCTGGGAGTGGGGGAATTTTTTCTGTTTTCTTGCCATAAAAAATAGTTTGCTTGATATTTTTATTTATAATTATGGCAACAAAACAAACATTTTCAAAAAAAAAAAAAAATATTGTTGTACGGGTCACACACAAAGAGAATCTATATTATTATCTCGTTCTAGTTTTCTGCAAAATAAAACGCTGTGTAGTGGAATAGGCCCATTATGATACACTTACAAATCTTTGCGATTATTTTTTATGTTTCTCTGTTCTCTCATTTTTTATATAGTATTCGGCCCATGCCACACGTAAAAAAAAATGCGGCATTTTTCTTCGTTTCTTTCCCCGTTTACCTATGATACAAGTTTTAATTGCGACTTAAACAAATTTTCTGTTCTACCACACAACTCAAACATAAATGAAATAAAAAATATTTCAAGGACATTTTTGACTCATTTTAGTTAAAATTTTATTTAAGAGAGAGCAGAACAAAACATTGGTAGAAAAAAAATGCCAAAATACAAAAAATGCTCGTGTGGCATGGGACTTCGACTACATTGCACAAACTCGTTGTACACGAGTTTTTTTATTTATATGTATTTTGCGTAGTTTTCTTTTTTGGTTTTCGATTCATTTATTTTTCGTATTGTATAAACCAGTGCACCTAGAATACTACAGGCCACACTGCTTTAAAAATTTTGCTATATGACGTCAATTTATGTCAACAGTTCTCTCTTTGGTTATTATAGGCAGCACTAAAATTAAAAAGATTGTTTTGATTTTTTTTGTGTTTGCTGTCATATTGATAAGAAAAAAATTGTAAACAAACAACAAGAAAAATATTTTAATAATATGTTTTAAAATTCAATAAAAAGCTATTGGTAAAAGTAATAATTCATAATATTATTATAAAATTATAAATTCTATGTTGTGTTAAATATAAAACACGTATAAAATGTGTACACATTTCGTATAATTTACGAGAAGACATAACCTTACTTTTAGCACTCGTATAAAAAATGTTTTTTTTATGTTTGTTTTCGTTTTTTCTTTTTATGAACATGACTGCTGTCCACAGTTCAAAGAATAAACTGTAGACATAAATTTAATGACATAGCAAGCAGTGTGGTCTGTAGTATTCTAGGTGCACTGTATAAACACAGCTTAGGACAAAACAAAAATTTCAAGTTGTTATCCCGTTATGAATACACGCATATTATATAGATACATATTTTTGTTCTCAAGATATAAATTGGTTAGCTCGATTATTATATGTACGTATGTAAATAAATAGATTTCATGTAGTTTAAGAAATATTGAATGATTCTCGGTTACAAATAATTGAGGGGAAACGATTATAAATTAGGAACAAATATAATTATAAATGTTCGATCAACATAGATTAAAATAAGTAACGATTATTCTAAACGACAAAAATTCAATTTGATCAGATTTTTGGAATGTAAGGATAATTTTTGGATTATGAAACGATTTTTATGGAACGATATTGCCACAATATGACAACAACTATGAATGTTTTAACAGATTTCTCATTTGTGAATATTTAGCTGCATATTTTTCAATTAAATTAATCACATATTGGCATCCAAAATAATAAATTTTCAATTATTAATCAATTTAATAAAAGGACAATATTTTTTTAGTGTTGCCGTTTCTAGAAATGGTACAATTGCAAAATTGTGATTTACCTGTTAAAATTACTAAATAAATATAATTGTATTATTTTTTCAATGTTGATTTGAGATGTTTTACATTGTATCTGATTAATTTAAGTGAAAAATCATAAAAATCTCGATTTAACGAACTAATTGGGGAGTCCGATTAATTCGAATGTCCGTTAAATCCGAATGTTTTTAAATTTAATCGACTATAGATTTTGCACTTGTTCTGGAATATGGGCACCTAGGACAGAACTCGCTTATCTCTTAACCGAATAAGAAGCGATTGTTTGTTGGATGGAAATGAGATTCATAAACAGTTCTTGGAAGAAGCTCTGGAATATGGCCATTCGTGACGGAATTCGATCAACCGCTAACCGATTGTGATGGGATTTTGTATGTTGGATGGAAATATAATTCTTAAATGATTTTTGGAAGAAGTTCTGGAATTAGGCCATCTGGAACGGAACTCGACAATTTTTATTCGATGATGACGGGAATAGGTATGTTGGATGAAAATGGAATTCTTAAACGATTTTTGAAGAAGTTCTTGAATATGGTCATCTGGGGCGGAACTCGTTCAATTCTTAACCAATTATGATTTGATTTTGTATGTTGAAATGAGATTCTTAAATATTTTTGGAAGAAGTTCTAGAATATGGCCACCTGGGGCAGAACTCATTCAATTCTTAACCGATTATTATGTGATTGGGTATGCTGGATGGAAATGGGATTCTTAAATGATTTTTGGAAGAGGTTCACTGACATGGTCATCTGGGCCGAACTTCGTTTAATTCTTAACCGATTATGATGGGATTGGGTATGTTGGATTGAAATAAGATTCTTAAACGATTTTTGGAAGAAGTTCTGGAATATGGCTACCTGGGACGGAACTCGTTCAATTCTTAACCGATTATGATGGGATTGGGTATGCTGGATTGAAGTAAGATTCTTAAACGATTTTTGGAAGAAGTTCTGGAATATGGTCATCTGGGGCGAACTCTTTTGTTTATCAACCATTTACGATGGGATTGGGCATGCTGAATGAAAATGGGATTCTTAAATGATTTTTAGAAGAAGTTCTGGAATATGGCCATCTGGGGCGGAACTCGTTCAATTCTTAACCGATTATAATTGGATTGCGTATGTTGGATGGACGTGGGATTTTTTAATTATGTTCGGAAGAAGTTCTGGAATATGGCTACCTGGGCTAGAAATTAGGCATTGTGGATGAAATGTGATTATCAAGTAATTATTGGAAAACTTTCTGGGATATGGTAATATGGATTATGCGCTCTTGTATTGCAAGTACCTCAAGAGTGTAAATTTTCGTTTAGTTCGAAAAGTTCTGATGATCTCATGATCTTAGAAGACATCATATTTCATGTTCCCGTCGTTGTTGATAAGAATAATATAAATTTATCCGAGCCTTTTGTGTAGAGTTCATAATGTAATATTTTGTGCGAGTAAGTAGTTGACCTGCCACTCAACCAACTAATCCCATGAGTGGGTTACATACTGGTGATAGTTGTTAAGTGATCCAACTTTACCAGAAACATGTTAACCAGAAACATTGCAATCCGCTTGCTTCAAGAAAGACGCCTGCTTATTTTCGAGTTCCGCCCTAGTTTAAGTTACCGTTTCGTGGATATTATAGAATTTCTTAAACAAATCATTTAAGGGTTCCTACCTAATCCATTCGACATACCCAATCCCATCATAATCGGTTAAGAAATGACCGAGTCCTGTCCTAGGTGGTCAAATCTTAGAACTTCTTCCGAAAATCATTTAAGAATCCCATTTCCATCCAGCATACCCAATCCCATCATAAATGGTTGATAATTAAAAGAGTTCCGCCCCAGATGACCATATTCCAGAACTTCTTCTAAAAATCATTTAAGAATCCCATTTCCATTCAGCATACCCACTCCCATCATAATCAGTTAAGAACTGAACGAGTTCCGCCACAGATGGCCATATTCCAGAACTTCTTCCAAAAATCATTTAAGAATTATATTTCCATCCAACATACAAAATCCCATCACAATCGGTTAGCGGTTGATCGAATTCCGTCACGAATGGCCATATTCCAGAGCTTCTTCCAAGAACTGTTTATGAATCTCATTTCCATCCAACAAACAAAATCCCTTCTTATTCGGTTAAGAGATAAGCGAGTTCTGTCCTAGGTGCCCATATTAAAGAAAACAAGTGCAAAATCTATAGTCGATTAAATTTAAAAACATTCGGATTTAACGGACATTCGAATTAATCGGGCTCCCCAATTAGTCCGTTAAATCGAGATTTTTTTGATTTTTCACTTAAATTAATCAGATGCAATGTAAAACATCTCAAATCAACATTGAAAAAATAATACAATTATATTTATTTAGTAATTTTAACAGATAAATCACAATTTTGCAATTTTACCATTTCTAGAAACGGCAACACGAAAAAAATATTGTCCTTTTATAAATTGATTAATAATTGAAAATTTATTATTTTGGATGCCAATATGTGATTAATTTAATTGAAAAATATGCAGCTAATTATTCACAAATGAGAAATCTGTTAAAACATTCATAGTTGTTGTCATATTGTGGCAATATCGTTCCATAAAAACCGTTTCATAATCCAAAAATTATCCTTACATTCCAAAAATCTAATCAAATTGAAGTTTTGTCGTTTAGAATAATCGTTACTTATTTTAATCTATGTTGATCGAACATTTATAATTATATTTGTTCCTAATTTATAATCGTTTCCCAATTATTTGTAACCGAGAATCATTCAATATTTCTTAAACTACATGAAATCTATTTATTTACATACGTACATATAATAATCGAGCTAACCAATTTATATCTTGAGAACAAAAATATGTATCTATATAATATGCGTGTATTCATAACGGGATAACAACTTGAAATTTTTGTTTTGTCCACAGCTGTTTATACAATACGAAAAATAAATGAATCGAAAACCAAAAAAGAAAACTACGCAAAATACATATAAATAAAAAAACTCGTGTACAACGAGTTTGTGCAATGTAGCCGAAGGCCTATGCCACACGTAAAAAAAAATGCGGCATTTTTCTTCGTTTCTTTCCCCGTTTACCTATGATACAAGTTTTAATTGCGTTTAAGTCGCAAATTTTCGGCGCAGTCAAATTTTCTGTTCTACCACACAACTCAAACATAAATGAAATAAAAAATATTTCAAGGACATTTTTGACTCATTTTAGTTAAAATTTTATTTAAGAGAGAGCAGAACAAAACATTGGTAGAAAAGAAATGCCAAAATACAAAAAATGCTCGTCTGGCATGGTACGACTACTATATAAAAAATGAGAGAGAACGGAGAAACATAAAAAATAATCGCTAAGATGTTAAGTCCGTAAATAACCAATATAAAATAAATAAACTGATGTTAGTGTATAACCAGTGCCTATGTATGTGTATACGGCCGTCTTTCATTATATACGCTCTGTATGTATGCAGGCCCAAATAATGTAAACACGAAAAAACACTTTCATACGAATGCTATGAAAATTTTCTGTTCAATATTTTTTTTTTGACTTTATTTATCTATATCTCGTAATTGCGGCAAAAAATTAAATTTTCATTCCCCTGAGCACGAACTTTGTTTATTTTTCATTATTTTTGGTAAATTATTTCTTAATTTTAAGGTAGATTTCATTTAGAATTTTGCCATTTTCCGGCATGCTGCCTTTTATTTGTATAACACACGATTCAAAGTATGTGTGTATGCAAGAAGAGTATTCAACAATCAACCATAGTGCCTATGTTTGTACATAAACGCAGTGATTGTTGAATACTCTTCTTCCATACACACAAACTTTGAATCGTGTGTTATACGACGTTCAACAAATAAAAGGCAACATGCCGGAAAATGGTAAAATTCTAAATGAAATCTACTTTAAAATTAAAAAACAATTTACCAAAAATAATGAAAAATAAACAAAGTTCGTGGTCAGGGGAATGAAAATTTAATTTTTTGCCGCAATTACGAGATATAGATAAATAAAGTCAAAAAAAAAATATTGAACAGAAAATTTTCATAGCATTCGTATGAAAGTGTTTTTTCGTGTTTACATTATTTGGGCCTGCATACATATAAACCGTATTTTTTATATTTTTCTTCTACTTGGCCGTATACATACACGCAGTGGTATAACCAATTGGAATTGCATAACCTATGATTTCATCATTCATAGGTTCTTTTGTTTCGGTACTCTTTATAAAATTCTTTACTCTATGATATAAGGTATAAAAATATCAACTAACCATTATTAGTAATACTGTTACATCCTGTTAAATAAACAGTTTCTAATTCCTTTTTAGAAACCAGTGAATTCAATAAACTATCCGACAAATCAGATTTATAGGCCAATTTAAAATATTTCAAATGTGTAAATTTCTTTAAATGTTTCAGACCGTTATTTGTCACAACTCCGTCAACAATCTCCAAATGTTCCAGTCTATTTTCATTGGCCAGTTCCATAAATAATGAGTCCAAATGTGAAAATCCATCTTTTATGATTTGAATTTTTTTTAATTCTGGCAATCGCCCGAGTTGTGCAATAGTGGTATTATTAATACTGACATAAAGATTTGATATGACCAAGTGCTCCAATTTTGTTAAATTAACAGCCATGTCATCAATATTCTTTTGATTTAAACGTTGGCAACGGCCAATATTTAAATATTTTAATGTTTTATTATTTTTTAAAAACTGAGAAAAATATTTTGGCTGCATGTTTATACAATTATGTAAATTTAGAGATTCTAAATTACGAAATGTATCTAAACATTTTCCTGTTAGCTCATGATTTAATGTTAAATTCAAAGTTTTCAAATTATGAGCTAGAGCAAAGAATATTTCGACTTTTTCTGTAAGCCCACAGTGAATTAATTCTAGCGTTTCTAAGTTTTGAAAAATGTGTTTGAATTTCTGCAATGTCCCAATACGCATTGTAAAGCCATCAATAGACAAATGTTTGATATTTTTACAATATCGCGGTATCAGTTCAATTACACGATTGCTAGGTTTTGAAAACTGAATCCCTGGAAATTTTAATGTGGTTATAAAACTTCCAATTTGCCTTAATATATTTCGAATGCCCATTAAAGTTATAGACTGCTGCTTATTTATTTCAGCTACATCTAACATTTTATATTTTTTATATTGAATATGAGTTAGCTCTTTGAAATACAGACAGGATTGTTCGACATTATGTAAATCAAAAAGATCAAGATATGAAAATATGTGTAATAAGCAATCATTATTCAACATAAAAATGGATGGACGATCATCTTGGACTTCGTTTGATGAACTTCGACGTTCCTTGAGTTCAACAGATTGTTCGTTTTGTACTGACTTTGGTTGATGCCAGCTATCAGCAACGTCAACACGAATTCGCCGTTGCATTATGTAATGTTTGCTGCGCAAGACGCTGGAAAATAAACGTGAAAGTATAGTAGACTTGTATGTATGTATTAGTTTTAACTTACTTAGTGGCTTCTTCAGGTTTTTGAAAAGTAATGAAAGCATATGTTGCGAATTTTTGACATAACACTATATTTTCTATAGTTCCAAAATTTGAAAAGTATGCCCGTAATTGTTCTTCAGTTATCTAATAAAAATATAACCAAAAACAAATTATTTCACATTAAATTTTCGTGTATCATTAGGTGCATTCATCTCAAGCAAAGTTTAGGCGGATCAATATTGCGTTCGTTCGTTCATTCATTCATTTAAACAATTTTTTCGTCCAACCATCTCTTGTGCAAAAATTCAGAACGTCATTTTGGAGCAATATGATTGGTCGAAAAAATTGTTTGAATGAATGAATGAATGAACGAATGCATCCGCCTTTTATGTGGTTTTAGTAAATACTACTTGTCTAAATTTGCTAGTCTGTTGGATACATACATCTAGCTCATGCACTCTACTTTTATACTAATAAAATAAGCATCATAATCTGAAAGCAAAAAATTGTTTACGCAAGAATGTAGACATTTTAAACTCAAAAGTAGGTAGTAAAAATATATTGGTGTACACTTCCCGAAGTATCCGATACCAAACTCGAATGAGGCAAAAGCGCACCGTGCACGGCGAGTTCATCTACAAATTTAAAAATAAACTACAATATATGCAGCTATATATTTTATGTTCGTCGCAAGCATCGGCCCGTTTACATACAGTTTTTTACAGAATTACATCTGGGCTGGGAAGTTGTAACATCACCTTTTTCGATACTATTGAAATTTACATCTCGTTCATTACGAATACAATTTAACGTTTTTCCATTTATCAAGTACGTTGTTTCTAATGCGATCTCTACCTAATCGAAGAAAACATTATGTCGTTCTACTCTTATTCTATCATCTACGTATATTTTATGGGTGATACTTTATCGAAAAACAAAAAAAAGATAAATAAACAATTTATTCTAATAGACACTGCATCCCCAATATATTATATATATTATATATTATATATATTAACCCACTAATTCCATGAGTGGATCACGTACTGGTGATAGATGTTAAGAAATCCAGCCTTACCAGAAACATGATAACATTATGAGCCGCTTGCTTTAAGAAAAACGCCTGCTTATCAGCAATTTATCAATATACCTGACGAAAATAACTGACGAAGAGAGAAATCTCGAAACTAGTACGAAATAAAAATTAAATATAAAGTAAAAAATTTTCACATAAAGAATGAGATATTCTCAATTTTTTTAAATTTAAAATTAAATCTAGTGATAAAAGTGCACAAGAATAATGGAAAATAATAGTGTTTTTATTGTTTAGTAAAAAAAATCATAAAACGGTGAATAATCAGAAAAAGAGAAATAAATATCATTCAACTTGATCTGTTTAGTAAAATAAATAAAAAATATATATAAACATATGGGCGGTGAATAATCTAAAAATCGAAAATAAAAAATTATTCGACCAAATCGATGGTCCATTAAATCGGGGTCCGTTAAATCGAGAGTTTACTGTATTCTTATCAACAGTGATCTCGAAAACTGTTCACGGCAACATGGAATATAGTACCTTGTAAGACCTTGAGATCTGCAGAACCTTCCAAATCAAGCAGAAATTTATACTTTTGAGGTACTTGCGATAAAAGAGCATAAATGGTCTGGGAGGTTATCACATAAAACAACCAATAATTACACTCTCCACTACAGCAATAATCAGAAAAGAGGAAAATTATGATTCGGTTTTTATCCTCTGGCGAGTACAGCAGTTTATCATTTTATAATCCCATATTTATCCAACGTGCCGAATTTCATCATTATCGGTTAAGTAATAGCCGTGTTCTAAGTGGCCATATTAAGAAACTTCTTCTAGAAATCATTAATGAATCCCATTAAACAAATCTAATCCCACCGTAATCGGTTAAAAACTGCCTGAGTTTTGTTCAAGGTGGCTATATTCCAAAATATCTGCCATAAATCTTTAAGAATCCCTTTTCCATCCAGCAATCGTTAAATCGAGGGATTACTGTATTATAGTTTTTTAGATACATTGTAACGCAAACGTTACAACATACTGCAGTAATTAGGAGGGATTGCATTTTAGAGACAGCACTGTACAATATAGTTACGGACAGCACTGTACATTGTAATTATAAAAAAAAAAAAAAAAATTTGATGTTTGAAATAACGGTCGTGATTTGTGCATCTGCAAAATTGCTTATTGAAAATAATTCTTCTTGGTAGCTGCTGTGGTACGAGCAAGACCGTATTTAGTGTGGTCCGGTTGTACTTAGAAATAAATAAATTTTTTTTTTTTAATTAACAACCTCAACGATAACCAACTTCAACTAGCAGCGAGGATCGCAAAAGATTGTGTTGTAATAACTAAAGCTACACCTGTCGCAAGGTAGAGCATAAACCGCGTGCTGAAGCCCATCGATAAAACACATAGCACTAAGTGGCCACCAAATATCTATTCTATTATATTGCGTAATAATAAGACGTTCGATATTAATTTTTGATCATAAAAGCGGTATATTTTATATACATAACAACGGAACGCATAAATGTTATAGTGTATCGCAAGGTAGAGCATTTGCGTCACCCGTTCTTCTGTTGTACGAATTTTACGTTACACCGTTAACTTGTTCAACGTGCTCAACATTCGGTTTCAGCTTTACGTTTACATACAGTTTTTTACAGAATTACATCTGGGCTGGGAAGTTGTAACATCACCTTTTTCGATACTATTGAAATTTACATCTCGTTCATTACGAATACAATTTAACGTTTTTCCATTTATCAAGTACGTTGTTTCTAATGCGATCTCTACCTAATCGAAGAAAACATTATGTCGTTCTACTCTTATTCTATCATATACGTATATTTTATGGGTGATACTTTATCGAAAAACAAAAAAAAGATAAATAAACAATTTATTCTAATAGACACTGCATCCCCAATATATTATATATATTATATATATTAACCCACTAATTCCATGAGTGGATCACGTACTGGTGATAGATGTTAAGAAATCCAGCCTTACCAGAAACATGATAACATTATGAGCCGCTTGCTTTAAGAAAAACGCCTGCTTATCAGCAATTTATCAATATACCTGACGAAAATAACTGACGAAGAGAGAAATCTCGAAACTAGTACGAAATAAAAATTAAATATAAAGTAAAAAATTTTCACATAAAGAATGAGATATTCTCAATTTTTTTAAATTTAAAATTAAATCTAGTGATAAAAGTGCACAAGAATAATGGAAAATAATAGTGTTTTTATTGTTTAGTAAAAAAAATCATAAAACGGCGAATAATCAGAAAAAGAGAAATAAATATCATTCAACTTGATCTGTTTAGTAAAATAAATAAAAAATATATATAAACATATGGGCGGTGAATAATCTAAAAATCGAAAATAAAAAATTATTCGACCAAATCGATGGTCCATTAAATCGGGGTCCGTTAAATCGAGAGTTTACTGTATTCTTATCAACAGTGATCTCGAAAACTGTTCACGGCAACATGGAATATAGTACCTTGTAAGACCTTGAGATCTGCAGAACCTTCCAAACCAAGCAGAAATTTATACTTTTGAGGTACTTGCGATAAAAGAGCATAAATGGTCTGGGAGGTTATCACATAAAACAACCAATAATTACACTCTCCACTACAGCAATAATCAGAAAAGAGGAAAATTATGATTTGGTTTTTATCCTCTGGCGAGTACAGCAGTTTATCATTTTATAATCCCATATTTATCCAACGTGCCGAATTTCATCATTATCGGTTAAGTAATAGCCGTGTTCTAAGTGGCCATATTAAGAAACTTCTTCTAGAAATCATTAATGAATCCCATTAAACAAATCTAATCCCACCGTAATCGGTTAAAAACTGCCTGAGTTTTGTTCAAGGTGGCTATATTCCAAAATATCTGCCATAAATCTTTAAGAATCCCTTTTCCATCCAGCAATCGTTAAATCGAGGGATTACTGTATTATAGTTTTTTAGATACATTGTAACGCAAACGTTACAACATACTGCAGTAATTAGGAGGGATTGCATTTTAGAGACAGCACTGTACAATATAGTTACGGACAGCACTGTACATTGTAATTATAAAAAAAAAAAAAAAAATTTGATGTTTGAAATAACGGTCGTGATTTGTGCATCTGCAAAATTGCTTATTGAAAATAATTCTTTTTGGTAGCTGCTGTGGTACGAGCAAGACCGTATTTAGTGTGGTCCGGTTGTACTTAGAAATAAATAAATTTTTTTTTTTTTAATTAACAACCTCAACGATAACCAACTTCAACTAGCAGCGAGGATCGCAAAAGATTGTGTTGTAATAACTAAAGCTACACCTGTCGCAAGGTAGAGCATAAACCGCGTGCTGAAGCCCATCGATAAAACACATAGCACTAAGTGGCCACCAAATATCTATTCTATTATATTGCGTAATAATAAGACGTTCGATATTAATTTTTGATCATAAAAGCGGTATATTTTATATACATAACAACGGAACGCATAAATGTTATAGTGTATCGCAAGGTAGAGCATTTGCGTCACCCGTTCTTCTGTTGTACGAATTTTACGTTACACCGTTAACTTGTTCAACGTGCTCAACATTCGGTTTCAGCTTTACGGTTCGATCTACTTACGGTCGTGGTTAAAGTGTTCACATAAAAAGGAAAAATCCAAAAATAAAAAAAAAATATATATGTGTTTGTTATGTCCGTGCAACTAATGTGCCATTTATGAAAAAAAGAGAAAATATCTATAAGAAATTTAAGAAAATATAGAAAAAATAAGAAAATTCAAATAAATTCTAAAGAAAATCATATATGTTAAATAAGTTATAGTGATAAGTTATATTAAGTATGTAAGCTATTGTTACAATCAAAAATAATAATAATTAATCAAACAGTGAATGGTGGAAGCGCTTCATACCGGAATAACTGGATAAAATAAAATTGAAGGTACCAAATTTTTACTATATTTAATAAATTTCACGAGAAAATGTTTTAGTTGATTGATAAAATGTTTCATGTTAATATAAATAATATATTTTTATTTATCTCAAAATAATTAAGTAATATGGTGTGCTAAATAAAATTAAAATGTGAGAGGTGATAGTGTCGTTTCGGAGAGTCGAATATGGTCTGTGTACGTCCTTATGTGTAACAGCAAATATCCCGAATCAAGAAAATCTTTTACAAATGTATTAATTGTTGTAGTAAGGATCAGCACTTCTCAAAGTTCAATGAGTTTTAGTTATTTGAGGAAATCCCACCCCAATCCGACGAGGCACTGGCCGGTGCATTAGTGCTGCCTCAAATATACTCATTGAAAAATTTCTGTTGGCGAGCATATTGAGTACGTTTGGATCTTTCCCAGACCGCTTCTACTCGTCACAACATATACCATAATTATGCAATATAATTAAGACATTTTTTAGTATTAATATTGCAAGGATTTTTTTTTCATAATTCGATTTTGACTATAAAGCATCTTAGTTCTACAAATAGAGAAAAATTCAAAAGAAGCACTGTGACGTAAATTAAATCCCAAGCAAGAAGTTGATCGCTCCATGTTAAACAACTTGAAAAGTATTCCCCAATAATCGTTTGCTTTTTCTAGGAGCAAAATTTTGTCAACACTCTCTAAAAAATCACATGATATGGTATCCAGTTTTGATATTCGTCGATATCAAAACAAAGCCCCTCTAACGGATTAGCATCCCGTAACGTATTGGCATCCCAAACCCAACCATCCTGTAAACTAAATTCCTCCAGGTATTCACATAGATATACATTTATCATTGACGAATATTAAAATATCGAAATTTTCTATAACAAATTGTTCATCGAAAATTTAGTTCTATGATAAATCGTGCCACTTTGATAAAAATCGCAAAATCAAAATTTGTAAAAAGGTTATTTCTCACAAACCATTAAAATGGTTAAGGAAAGAATTTTATAATTCTTGAGTTCGATATTTTAAAATGTTTGTGAATTACAGCGCATACCCAATAGAATTCCTTATGACTTTTTCCTTACAGAAAAGTATGAAAAAAATTTGAGAAAAAAAAAATTTTGTTTTCTCAAATTTTTTTTCATATTTTTCTGTAAGTAAAAAGTCATAAGGAATTTTATTGGGTATGCGCTGTTAGTTTACTCTTTTTTCATATTTTTCGTCCGTTAACTGAATAGATAATATTCATCATTTCTTAAAACATTCATTTACAAAAAACAAAATTCATATTTTTAGTTGTTCATGAGAAAATAGAAATCATATAGTCGTGAAGAAAAATAATTCGCAATATTTCGATTTTGATTTTTTCGTGAATACTATAAATTCTCGTTCATCTGTTTTGTGACAAATGAAATTCTTTTGAATGAATTTTTTGATGTCTGCATAAAAGTATTCATCTCTCAATTTTAATATATGTATATCTCTTTAGTGATTTACTAACACAATTGTACGGCTGGGCAAAAGTACCATGTCAAAAATTTAGTTTTGTATGTTTTTTGAACCAACTTACACATTCCTTTTTAACTTATTTTCGTCCGAAAAAAAACACTAAATCTATACACACAATTGTGTTAGTTTTACTTCAAATAAAGCGAAATTTTTTATCAACAACGCTATTACATACTATGGTTTTTTACTCACAGATTTGTGTGGGTTGGACTAAAACTGAGCCAATTTTTTTGTTTTCTTGGTTGAAAAAGGGATATACGAAAGAGAATCCAAGAGATCAAACATATGTATATGAGTTAAAGTTTTTCTTTCCCATTGAGCTGATACTTATACCGAATCGATATTTTTGAATGAATACCGAATAAATACTTGTATGTGAGATTCGAAAATCTCTATGTTATATCTTTTTCATTTTGCAGAAGAAAAATGTTGGTCGCATGTAAATGGGGCATATGCCAAAAAGTAAAACCATAAAATTTTACTATAAAATGAAATAAAAAATATTTCTGTTCTTTGTCACTCTTATGAAATTTAAAAAAAAAATTGTTATCATACATATTATCAGCAAAAAAATTGCTGCCAGTAATTTTTTTCCATGGAATTAAAGCATTAGTTTGATACCAGAAGCTGAGACCGTATGTAGTAACCTACACACCGACAACAAAAACAAACTTTGGCTACTGGCAAAATTTGATTTATTTTTGGGTACGATAGAACTCCACGTAAAAAATTGATTTAGATCAAATCTTTTTGATTTAAATCAAATCCTGTTGTTGAATAGAACTTTACGTAAAAAATTGATTTAGATCAAATCTTTTTGATTTAAATCAAATCCTGTTGTTGAATAGAACTCCACGTAAGTTTTCCCTAAAAGTAATTGCATTCAGCTAGACATTTTTAAAATTTTTTGGACTCAATCCAAAGATAACTCTGCCAATATAACTACATACAAGAAGATAACTAGAAGTTGACTAGATCCGCAATGTAAAACGCATAACTAGTAAAGTGGAAAGAAACGAAGTTTGATACCGGGTGGCCCGTTTGGACGCATATTAGAACAATTGTGGTCTTACTTTGAGGAATTTACAACAACAATCCCATATTCATATGTAATTCCAAATTGGAATTGTTTTATGCCGCAGCCACACGAATGCAAATACACACCAACATTGGCGCATTTGTTCAAATAACAAATCGTGTAGCCACAAAACAAATGACAAATTCAAATCAAGGTTACATTTGTCCAACGTTGGCGCACATTCGTTCAATAGGCGGTTTTTCAAAGAGATCAAAAGAAACTACCAACATTGGTATCCACATTAGGCAATCGTCTACACGAATGCTATCTTTTACCAATATTCGCCAAATATAAAATACGCCAATATTGGTGTGTATTTGCATTCGTGTGCTGCGGCATTAAACCAACTTTTTTGCTGTGGGCCTATTATGAAATATTTCCGATTTCGTAAAATTCGATCAGCCGCGAAAATTCGTATTATGAAATTTTGTTTGCTTTCGTAAAATTCGAAAATCGTAAATCCGCTCTATTATGAACCAAAAAAAAAGTCGAAATCGTATTTTACTAAAATCAAATGTCAAAATTCGACTGCTCAATAGGTGACGAATTTCGTATTTACGAAAACAATAGTGTATACTTATTATTTTTTTATTAAAATAAAATACATACTTTATTTACTTTTTAAAACGTATGTTAGTCAATTATTTTATAAAAATTGACTAACTAGTTCAATTTATTACAATTTATTTGAAACTTTATTATTGTGGTTTTTGTAGGTCAATTACCAATGGTCGCCAATTTAACTTTTAATTTTTTTTATGGAAAAAATGTTGGCATAGTCTCAAACATTTTTAAATGCGCCTCAATATAAAGGACTATCCAACATTTGTGGAGTGAAATTACAAACGAATTAAATTCTGATTGGATGCCGACTGTCCATCGGAAAAATCTGTTGATGGTTGAAATTTTAGCTAAAACCACAAAAACATCAAACTTCATGGTCTTAAATTTTACGATCAAAAAAGGTTTCATAATAGGAATATTCGCGGCGGATCGAATTTACGATTTCGTATTTTACGAAATCGAAAAAAAATTCATAATAGCCCCCCTGGTATAGATAGTTGTTTATATTTGTGTTTTCATGATTTTTAAACTTCAAAATGTAATTGTTCCCAACTAATAAAAATAAGTGGGTTGAGCTCGTTTTCCCGAATTTAAAAATCCTGAAATCAAAATCCCGAAATCAAAATCCTGAATCACAAAATCCCGAATTTCAAAATTCCGATTTCAAAATTCCGATTTCAAAAAAAAAATTATTTCGTGCGCCCACGGGCCGGCCGGCCGACCCGCGCGCGCCCGGATTTTTTTTTTTTAAATCGGGCTTCTTAATAACAAGTGGTTCTTAAAAGGTGTAGGGGAAAAAAATTTAATATTTAATATTTTTAAAAAATCCCGATTTTTAAAGTTTCAGTAAAGTCGGGATTTTGAAAAACGGGATTTTTAAAGTTGGGATTTTTAAAATCGGGATTTTGAGAGTAGGGATTTTAAAATTCGGGATTTTGAAAGTCGGGATTTTTTTTTGTCGGGATTTTGATAATTCGGGATTTTGAGCCGATCCCAAAATAAGTAAATACAATTTTTAGTTGTTACTTTGAGCACAATATTTATTCTATTCCAGAATGGATTTAGCTTGTACCAACCGGTGTTAGTTCAAGCGGCACAATTGTATAGATATTGGGGCTCCGTAAGGTTCAGCTACAAATTATTATACTAATTTCAAAAAGGATTCCGATTTAACTAAAATCCGTTAAAATGTGTTTGGAAAACAAATATTTTTTAAATGAGCAACCAAATATTTATAATTCTAAAACATCAACACCATAACAGAACCCGAGCAAGCAAGCTTACCCTGGGTGGGTAGTGTACACCGAGCAAAGGATGTACTGGGTAAAATTATCCGGTGCGCATAGAACCAAAAATTATTTTTTACTTTGCACACTCTTCGTACACTGACATTAATATCAGAGTAAAATTTGAAGAACCGAGTAAGCTCGGTGTAAGCACAGTTCACAAATAAAAACGCAGTTTGCAGAGTAAAATTTCCCACGTTGAATAAAAAAATACGGACTATTTTTTGTCAGCGCATAGCTCGCTCGGGATGAATTAAAAAATAGACCCATAATTGAGTATGTTGAACTTCAAATCACATGAAATTGATATCACAACCGATATTACAAACTGTGATTATTTACCTACACATTTTGTGTATGGTGAACTAAAATTACAACGAAAAGCAATTTTTATTTTTGAACTCGAAAGGGTTATACTGGGATTTGGCCAGCAATAGCTGTTTTGCTTTGGCAAAGTCCGGTTAGCTTTAAAAAATAAAATATTAGCAGCCAATTTTGGTTTCAGCAATATTTGCTTGTGAATTTCCAGTAACGGAAAATAATGGTTCATCATAGTTAGCGTATTTATCAGTTGTAATCATTGATTAATTATGGTCCTATTCCATTCAAAAATACGAAATTTTGTACAAAATTAAAAAGAGACAAGAATAAAATATCTACATGAGAGTGACTGAGACACATTTTTTTTATAGTAGAAAATGTAGGGGAATTTTTCGACTACGATACAAACATAACCTAAAAATTATTTAAATACAATGAAAAATCGTAGTTTTTAATAATTTACGACGTCTTTACACCCTAGAAATTATTTAAAAAAATAAATACATATTATTTTTGAAATGGCGGAAATAGTCTTGTTTTATTTTAGTTTTATGTATTAATTTGGAGAAATCCGTAAAAAGTACTTGCTATAAAATATGTGAGGAGAATTTTGACAAGTTCCGGTATAACCTAAAAAATCAAAAGATTTTTTAATAATAAACCAAAATGGTTACAATAGAGAAACAAAAGTGAAGAAATTTTTTTTAAAATAAAACGTATTTTTTAATACTCATAAAATAAATATTTGTGTTATTTATAAAATAGTTGATTTGTTACCGTTAAAACAGTAAATATAAATCAAAATTAAGTGTAAATATTGCTAACAATTTTCGCTTGTGGCGTCAAAATCCGCTGCTTCACATTATACTGGGAATCACAAGTTTTATTGTTAATAACTTTAATTTTATTATTTTTAATATCGAATTTTATTAATTCGATTACGTTTAAATTTCTTAAGAAATATTCATAAAGTCGAAAAATGTTTTGAAATTTATTTGCTGAATTGGAAACTGCACAATAATATTAAGCTGAATCAAAACTCATTGCGCAAAGTTAAAAGTTCATATTGCCACTGTGTCGACCTCCTGTAGTTGTGGTGCAAGGTTTAATGCAAGTCATAAATACACGTAAGTTCCCAGAGTTATAATCCTGGATTACATTTCTATTTCAATGTATTGTTTGTGTCCTTTCTATATTCAATTTAAATACAACGTTTATTTATTTTAATTCTAGATTATTATATTTGGATGAAGAAGCATTCGAGATTCTTTGAATTTTAAAGGTTTAATTGAGAAAACATGCACTTCACATTGAAGAAACATAAGGGAGCTAACACAATGTCAAGAATCTCGAAATATTAATTCTCTAACGGCAATAGCGATTAACACATCGAATGATGAACCAATTTCCGAACCGGCATGTAATTGCGTTGCTCGATTTCAATATGTACTTTTCCATTTTAATCAGTTAAAACATTTTGGAAAAATTTAAAGAATTGGCAAACGAAATTAATTAGTTTATATAAAAGTGTGGGAACATGGCAAGATCATAAGTTTTTGCTATTTCATATGCATACTTAGATCTCCGAGAGGACCACCTACCTGCATGGCATCTATGAGGTAAATTTCAGATTTATTTACAGACCTCAGAACACCTTTTTCGAGTAATCCTTCTTACCAATTAAACAGCGTAATGAATTTGTGAAACAGATAAAGGTGGAACATGTTATTCACTCTATGAAAGATGACGTTTGGACAATTATTGATTCGGATGACGAAGGCATTACAACAAATAGTGAATGCGTAGGACTTAAGCAGCATTACTTAATCAAATTCCATTTGAAAATTGAATGCACATATTAATGCAAGGCACCATAAAAAATTCTGAATACTATATCGAAGAAAAACTCTTCTTCGCAGCGTAACTTATTAAAGTTATTTGCATTTTCAACGAGTTTAGTTAAAATTTTGGGCAAAGGTCTGTTGACCTACAACACAGAAGGATAACGTCATTTTGCAAAACGTTTGGGGGCAATAAACTAATCAGTTCATGTTGTTTTATACATAACCAATACCCACGAATTCACGTAAGTGTCACGAATTTATTCCTATTTGGCATACAAGTAAAACATTAATTTCGTTTAATTTCAGATACCAACCGAATAAGATGAATGGTGTGGAACTGGGAACTTGTATATCGAATTCAAATTCAATAATCTCGTTTATATTTCGAACTTGCCACTATATGTACAATTCGCGACGTCTTGATACATGGCAATATTTAGTCGATTCAATATTTCCTACTTTAGATAAGCGCACATTATGAATTTTATTCTATTGCTTAATTGGGTTTCGTGACAATTTTCTCTATTTAAACTATGAAGTTACCGAACCAAATCAATAACCAAAATTTAGTAGGCAAGTTCAATGATGTTACAACTGTTTCAACCAATAGATGACAGGCAACAGATGACATATTATTTGTTGCAAACATTTTGTAATATGATTTTATCGAGAGAACAGTCTGACCGGGAATTCATAAGGACTGTATCAAAGATATTTGAGGTAGAAATTTAAATTGCTTCTTATTTCCTTCCTATTCCTACTAATTAAATTTTCTATTATTTTTTTCTTGGATTGGATTCATTAATCAGCCGACCAAAGATATATGCTATAAAATAGTTCGTGATCTTTATAATAGTTCTGATAAATATCCTGAATTGATGTCAAACATTCTATGGCGTGTAAAGTATCCTTTGCCGAGATTAAATCATTTGCATCCTATTTATTTAAATCGCTTCCGCTGCACCGGGGGAAGCCATCATTTGATGATTTTGAAATTTTATTAGCGTGGCTTTTAAATTTTAATATTGATTCAAATGAAAGCTCAACAGCTCGAGTTGTTTTAAGTCATATAAATTGGAGATTGGATGAATATTATTGATGCTTACTTTTTTTTGTTAAATGTTTTGTTAATCTATGGAATGTATGAATCATTTTTAATAAAGTATGTATCTGCCAATTGTGTAATATTTTGTTTAAAGCGCAATGTGAACTGGGGTAGTTTGTTTCTTTGTAGTCAACTACTTACAGCAACGATGTCACCATAAAAATAATTTTCAATTTGAAAATTTTTTAAATTTAAAATTGAGGAAATTTTAACGGAAACGTACAACCGGTGTAATGAACTTTCAATCGGTACAACCGGTAGAAATTAAATTTTATACTTCTAACAGATTACCGTTACAATACTGTTAATCTATTCGACTTAAGATAATACCACTGCGAATTACAACAACAATTTTTATTTTTTGTTGCTTCTTACACATTGTAAAAGAAGAACACAACTCACTTCATGTAGGTTTAAGAAGAACAAAGATAGACCCAATTAATTCAAAGAAGCAGCTAGAACGAAGCAAAACAAACATATTTTTAATTTATTTTTACACACACTACTAAATATTTTAACAAAATTAAAAAAAAAATTAATCAAATGTATTTGTCTCTCTCTCAACTGAATATATGAAATCAATACCAATACAATACAGGCCGATTTCTAATAAACACGATGTTAGTATGTGTAATATTTAACAAAAACTGAGAAAGCCCAGTGCACCTAGAATACTACATGCAATGCCTCCTAAACTACAGGGACAGGCCTCTTACTACTCTCATTTTTTGTACATGACGTCAATTTATGTCTAAACCGAGATTGCGCAATAATAATTTTAAGATATTTACACTAACAAAACAACTAGAGAAAGCAACAACAACGTAGACATAGCGTGTCGTCATCATTTGGTGTATGCGGCCTGTAGTTTAGGAGGCATTGCTACAGGCCACACTGCTTTAAAAATTTGCTATATGACGTCAATTTATGTCGACAGTTCTCTCTTGGGCTATTAGGCAGCACTAAAATTGAGAAGATTGTTTTGATTTTTTTTTATGTTTGCTGTCATATTGATAAAAAAAAAATTGTAAACAAACAACAAGAAAAATATTTCAATTATATGTTTTAAAATTCAATAAAAAGCTAGTGGTAAAAGTAATAATTCATAATACTATTATAAAATTATGCATTCTAAATTGTGTTAAATCTGTAAACACGTATAAAATGTATACACATTTCGTATAATTTACGAGAAGATATAACCTTACTTTTAGCACTCGTATAAATTTTTTTTTGTGTGTTTGTTTTCTTTTTTTCTTTTTATGAACATGACTGCTATCTAAAGTTCAAAGAATAAACTGTAGACATAAATTTAATGACATAGCAAGCAGTGTGGCCTGTAGCACTGCACCTAGAATACTACAGGAGTACGTTCACGATATTTACATTGTTACCATATCGTAACAACTGTCATTGTAAAAATGACGTAATAGTTAACTATGAGATTGTCCCAAGTGTCAAAACATTGTTAAAAACATAACCACAGAATTAAGAAGATAAAGAAATTTATTGTTAAAACTGGGATTGCACTAAACATTTTTAGATTTGCGTAGACAAAATAAATTATGAATTTTAAGATACTGCAATGTTTTATTGTGATACGAAGGAATTTGTTGTGAATTTTCAATATAAATTTCTAACGGAGAAGCAATTGTGTGGCAGATTATTTTGAATTGTAATATTTTTTAAAAATTAATAGTTTTTAATTAAATTAATCTCGAGGGAATCGGAATTGTAGACTAACTTTTAAATATTGTTTTTCAGACATTACCCGCCAGTCGTTTAGCTCATTTACCACCTGCCTTATAATCTGACAAACCATATGCACAGGAATTATGTTCTTGCATTAGCCGTACTCCCGCCCGATGCAGACCACAGGACTGAGGCATGTCGTTCGTTTGCCCAAGATGTTCTAAACAAGACTTTAAACGTAAATGTAGAGTATAAAATTGCTGCTTTAACCTACGCTACGCTATCCGATCCTGCCACTAATGTCCATGTTGGCAAAGCACTTATTACAGATGGTATAATCCGTGTTGAGACGACGTGACCGGAAACTCGCCAAACCGGTAAGACCGAGCGGCCTTTATAAAATACAAGACTAGAATAAAAATTTTATTTATAGATTGAAGAATATCAATCATTTGAGGCACCTGTTAAAAAAACTCGTGTCGCAATTTACACGGCATACCCAATAGAATTCCTTCAGACTTTTTACTTACAGAAAAGTATGAAAAAAAAACTTGAGAAAAAAAATTTATTTTTCTCAAGTTTGTTTTTCATACTTTTCTGTAAGTAAAAAGTCATAAGGAATTCTATTGGGTATGCCCTGTTAAACATCACAGATGCTGAATTCATTCACGATACTATTAGACCTCTTAAGATTCCTAACGATCTATTGTGAAAGATTATGGTTTTGTAAAGTTCGATTTGCCTAGAGGACAATTTTTTTCCATAAAGTACGAATCGTAGCTAAAAAATATACGAATAGTACGAACTAAACATAGTATTGTGGAGCATCAAAATAATCACTGTATCCATAAAACACAAATTTATTTAAAATAAATATATTAAAAATTGAATTTTGTTCTTTAAATTATTTTTCACACCTACACAATCATCATGTTGCTTCTGATACCTACACCATCAAAAATGACATTTGTAGAGGCAGTCTCGAGTTGGGTTGAGAATGACGTTTGTAACAATGTAGAGTTCGTGAACGAAAAAGGCACGTGTTCATTGTTACAATGTAGTTTCATGAACGATTTTGAGCTGTCATTGTTAACAATATTGTAACAATGTAAATATCGTGAACGTACTCCAGGCCACACTGCTTGCTATAGCTTAGTACTCAGTTCAAAGTGAAATGAAATTTTAACACGGTCTCCAAAAATCTATTTATTTTCGCGTGAAATAGAAATGAAATTTTATTTGGAGAATTTTTAAATTTAACGTATAAATTTGTAGGCATACCGAAATGAATTTGTTTATTTTACATAAATAAATTAAATTAAAATGACTTTAATTAAAATTTATCGATTTGTGGTATTAAAAGATTTGTTTATTGCCGAATACAAACAAATGGCAAAATTTCGGGTGAAAATAATGTGCCGACACATTATTTTCACATGAAAATAATTTGGAGAGTTTATGCGCGCCATCTTTGATGTATTGAACACACTTGGCTTTTTCGTTGGAGAACTGAGTACTACAAAATGAAAATAGAAATGAAATTTTTCATTTCTAATTTCGCTTTGGTAAAATCGTATGGAAATTTCACGTGAAATCGAACTGAGTACTAGGCTTATGTCATTAAATTTATGTCTACAGTTTATTCTTTGAACTGTAGACAGCAGTCATGTTCATAAAAAGAAAAAACGAAAACAAACATATAAAAAAAAAATTTTATACGAGTGCTAAAAGTAAGGTTATGTTTTCTCGTAAATTATACGAAATGTGTACACACGTGTTTACATATTTAACATAATTTAGAATGCATAATTTTATAATAATATTATGAATTAATATTTTTACCAATGGCTTTTTATTAAATTTTAAAAAATATTATTAAAATATTTTTCTTGTTGTTTGTTTACAATTTTTTTCTTATCAATATGACAGCAAACACAAAAAAAATCAAAACAATCTTTTTATTTTTAGTGCTGCCTATAATAGCCAAAGAGAGAACTGTCGACATAAATTGACGTCATATAGCAAAATTTTTAAAGCAGTGTGGCCTGTAGTATTCTAGGTGCACTGCCTGTAGTTTTCTAGGTTCACTGGAAAACCATACAAAAAAAATGCGTGTATAGACAAAATGTTATGGTTCGCTGATTTTGCCAGTAAATCGCTTGTATGTATTTCAATTATAAAGTAAAAAAAAAAAAATTGTCAGTGATCACTATAAATAATCAACCTTTGGTAACAATGTTCCCGAAAAATAACTTTATTATTTCGAAATTTTCATTTAATATTTTTCGTTTTTAAACAACAACTCCACTATGCGTATTGCGTACGCGTCATAATCGGCACACGATATTTTACCACGCGAGAAATCACGGAAAACACAATAAATAATAATTTTTTGGTTTTGTTTTGTAATTTTTAATTTGATTTGTTTTGCTGAAGTTTTTTAGTAAAAAAATATATGTTGCGACGGTAGGGTGTACATTATGTTGAATTTTAAACAAAAAATTTTTTAGGAATCAAATTGATTTAAAATTTCCCTAATTAAATTTATTAAATTTACGAAAATGCATTATAATAAATTTAATATATTATTTCAATTGTTTTCTGAACTAATTGATTAGTATTCTATTATATAAATTGGAAAAAATTCTTACAGTAGTTAAATGTAAACATGAGTACAGTAACAGAGCTCTCACAATAGAAAAAAAAATTGCCTTTACCTTTTGCCTTAAACTTTTACCTTAAGAGTATCTCTCACAATGAGAAAAAAAATTTTTATTGAAACCAACTTCGTTTTATTAATCTGCATACTAATAATATTTTTAAAATTGTATTTTATATTATTAATTATAATGTTAAGATATATAAAACCGATAAATTAGAACTTATTTACATTTTAACCATGTTTTGGTTGGAAAATGACATCAAAAACCCTGATTTTGAAATTTAGCTAACTTCATTAGTCTTTTCTTAAGGCAAAAGTTTAGAGTTTGCTAACTTTTTCCTTAAGGTAAAAACGAAAAATTTTTTTTTTTGCAAGTTTTATTTTCAAACAAACTTGTAAGGCAAAAGTAAAAGTTTTTCTATTGTGAGAGCTCTGTAAGGGAAAGAAAAACGGAATTGATTGAATGTTAATTCAATTTGTTTTTGTTTATTGTCTTTCTCCACACTGTACCTCAATGTATAAAACCAAAAACAAAAACCAAAGAAAATAGTATATAAAATGAACCACAAAACTAAACAAAATTTTTTTGTTTATAATGAATAATTATTTTCTGTTACTGGAAATTCACAAGCAAATATTGCTGAAACCAAAATTGGCCGCTAATATTTTAAAGCTAAGCGGACTTTTCCAAAGCAAAACAGCTAATATTGATTTCAATTCATCATTTACAAAAATCCAATTAATGTTCACAAATCAACACAATTGCCGATTATTAATATCAAATTCTATCTTACAAACATGTTTTTACCTTTTGCTGAAGCCGTGAAACATAAACGGTGTGAACTGGAACCGCATCTTCTGTGAACACAATTCCATTTCCATCATTCCCAAAGATTTTCTCCATATATCTGTCCAGTTCTGTAAAAGCTTTGATAAATTTCCATATTATTAACCAATAAAGAATAACAAAACCGAAAACCCTCACCGCTTATTAAATCTTCCATTTTTAAAATATGACTTCCTTATGTCAATTCCCAATTATTTTTATCAATGAATTCAATTCTCACATACGGATATAACACTTTCTTAGATTTAATTTGAAGTCAAACTTGATGTTTTTACGTTAAAATTGATATTAATATCAATTACAATTAGGTACTAAACAAATATGCTCAACTTGCTGATATTGAAAGATTATTTTAGAAATATGGCGTACTTGAAAATTAGCAGAAGAATCAAAACAAAACACTACAATAGGCTGCCTTTATATTGCGTTCGTTCGTTCAGTTCATTTTATTCCGCCGTTCTACACTTTGGACCTGTCCGAATACTGTAACAATTTTGACATTTATCCGTGTGTTCCCTTTAAACATTGCGATTCGAAAACGATATGTAAGCGATAAAACTTCTTCATAGAAACATCGTTTTCGATTCGTTTTTGCGATTCAAAATCGATACAATGAGCTAGTTTACATCGCTAAACAATTTAGTGGACTGACCTAAATAGCGACCCATTTTAGTCCCGTTTACATCACAAAAATTATAGGTCACATTTGGGTTATATAACGAGATTTATGTGCACCATCTATTGAATAATACTAAAAGTATTCATAAGCAATACTTTTAGTATTATTCATCTCAACGCAATTCATAATTTTCTCATAAATAATTCCTGTAACATTTTCGAAATTAAATTCATTCATTTAATTTTTTTAAATTTGACTCATTTAATAACTGTAACAGAGCATACCCAATAGAATTCCTTCCCTCTAAACATTGCGTAACTTTTACGGACAGTTTGTGAAGACTTGTTTATACTACAGTCCTCGTAAACGTTACGCATATAAGTAAAGAAAAAGTTGTGAAAACGAACACTTCGTCACAAGAGAAATGAAACTATTTTACGAAGACTTGTATAATATGTGTTGGTAACAATATCCCTCTAAATAAATTTTCGAGGCCTCACCAAAGCGAATCGAAAACGAAACGCACGTAAATCGTATTTTTTTTATATGACACCAACACTACCACGTTCATATATAAGTTGTTTTTTGCTATTGATGGATATAATTTTTATATTATTTTACTTATGTAGCCATTTTGCTTTTTAAAAAATTAAAATAATTCGTATTTAATAACAATAATAAGTGCAGTGATAAAAATAGTGAATAATAATTATTATTTAGTAATTCATAACAATAATAATATTAAAAGTGATAAAGTATTGTACATAATATCAATTATTAAATATATAATAGATTGTAGTGCATTATAAGTCATAGTAAGTATATTCGAAGTAACTACGTGATAAAAAGTAGTTCGGTAGTGATACGTTTTCATACCAACTGCATTTCGTTTCTGATTCCGAAACGTTTCGTAAATGAATCGAATATGAAGAGAAATGCGAACTACTAATACATACAAATCAGTTCACTTTCATTTTAATTTTCATACGCCAAACGAAATACTAACGAATCGCTTTTGACTCGCTAAGACGATGCGTTTGCGAAGTGTTTCATATATAAATTTCCTCACTTGCGATTCGTTTTCGATTCGCCAAGTTTAGAGGGATTTGTCTTCACAAATTCCGCGAGTTAGCGTAGAGTTAACGAACGGTTTAAACAAGTGAATGCGAACACATTTCAATTCGTATTTTGCTCGTTTCTACGCGAGATTTATTACCATTTTAGATTATTTTTTTTAATAAATATTTTTTCGAAAAATAAAAAACCGAGAATTCCTTTCCAATGCTACGAGTATGTTATTTATTTAAACTGTTTTAATTTATATTTATTACGATAAATTTATAATATACATATAACTATAAATATTATTTAATTTGTACATTTTATTTACTCTAGAAAAGCATTTTGTTTTGGTTTCATTGATCATAAATATGATTTCTAAATTAGATAAAGCTTCGAATGGCTTGATATTGCTATAACACAGTTATGATACATAATCACATTCACATTTATTATGGATTTTATGTTCCATAAAAAGTTTATTTACTTAATAATATGTAATACTAATACTAAAAGACTAGGTTTAGGTTAGGTTTCAGTGGTTGACACTTAGGCCATTTGTTTGGCCCATTGTGATACCACGCATTCACGCCACATCATTAACCCATTCACCTATTCACCTACTCACACAATTACAGTATACCACCTGCACATTGCAAGCTCCATGTCAACCTGTACATTGGACATGGACGGTGGGTCGGCGCTGAATTCTGCACTCCATCAGAGGGTCTTAGTTGTGTTTATTAACATCACCGGTTGTAATTGATGATGAAACTAAAGACTACTAAAAGACTAAAAATTATAATAAAAAATTAAATTATAATAATAAAATTCATTTGCATAGAAAATATCAATCAATAATATAAATTTGCTAAATTATTAGCTCTAATAATAAATTGATTAAACTACTTAATTCGTGAATTGTATTCTTGTATATAAATTAATGTACTCCTATATAACGAATACGAAAAAAATGATTAATTTAAACATTTCATTGTTAATAATAGTTCATAAAATATATACATATTATATAAGAAATAAAAATAAATAAATAAATTATACTAAAGTTAATTTTGCCGGTTTTTTTTCGATACTGATCTCTTGCATACTGGAACCATTTTTTAATTTCATTTTCCACGTCTGATGGTCTAGCCGTTGGATGTTTATTCATGGCTTCTTCTGTAATTATTCATTCATGGATTACTATTTTAATAAGATCGATTATCAACGACAATTGATATGAATATTTACCTTTTATAAGCTCCATCATATAATATCTCTTTACAGCAATATTGCCATGTTGGCCATGCCATGAAAATGTTGATGCTGCTTCATCTGTGATGATGGCCTTCAAACAACCTCTCAAATAATTTTGTAGTGATAAATCACTAATTGCTTTAAAGTGCCTGGTGTGTAAGAGGTTCGAAAATAAAAAAAGTGATGTTAAAAATTAATGTTGCTTACCAAAATATTTTCCTTTTCCAAATCATTTTTAACTTCACATTCCAGAGCTTTAAACTGATCTGGCGATGTGGCTGGTATATTTAAAATTTTGCTGGTCGACCCTATAGGCTTGCTATATTGGCAGGTACAATTAGCTTTATGTGCGTTAAACTCCCTTCTCAATAGTTTGACTTCGCGTAAAACTGCCTTCATCATTACATGTAGCTCGGCATTGGAATTCTGGTTTCGTATGGGTTCTGATATTTCATTTGAATTTGGTGTAAAATTATTAATATATATTTCTGGAACGGGAGGCGATATAGTTGCTTGTGGTGTAATTGTTGATATTGAAGTGACAGCAGATCCTAAATCCAAAGACGTTGGTAATTTATAATTTAATTTTGGTCTCGTAACGATTGGCTGGTAAATTGCTGGTGTTGTGTTGTTTGACGATGTGAGCACATTGGATTTGACGTTCTTAGATTTTATTTGTGTGGTTGTTTTTTGTCCAGGTATGACTATTTTAGTTTTATATGATGGTGTCGGTTGTTGTGGGCAAACGAAATTATAAGATGGATTCGATTGATTTGACCATATTTTTTCACAATGGTTCTTTTGTGTAGATGTGGCTGGTTGCATATTGGAATCGATTTTTAAAAATTCTTTATATTGATATTCACTATCCCGATTTAAATTTTCGTCCTTAGAGTCGCCATCTTCTATATTCGATGACTCCCAGTTTTGTGCTTCTTGATATTCCGCCATTCCTGAAAATAGATATGTAATTATAGATGTTGCATAGGCACATACACAGAAATATCGTTGGTAGTCAATTTTAGTATTTTCGTTGATATTTCACTAATACTAAAAGTATATGTCTCTTGACTCAGCTCCTCGGTTTTAGTACAATAAATATATAAATGTTTGGATGGTAGTGGTAATTGAAATAAATTTTGTAAGTTAATAACTAATCTGCATTTTATATTATTAAGATCGACATTGAGCTCTTCTATTTTAAAAATTGCTTCATTCTTAGAGCAGTAATTGTTAGGGAAAGTTGAGCCTAACGAATAAACAGGTTGAATATAATATTTTTTGAAGCTTTTCTGGATATTTTCTTGTTCTCTAATTCTATTATTAATTTGTTGTAGAGGTTGTCCCCCTTTTTTAACTTTTTTTTTTATTTGCTACATGTAATTTTCAAATTTGAAGGTACTGTAATTATCAAGATGCCCAAATTTCTCGACGTCTTCTGCTATGTACAGCAGACTATGGACATTATAGGACATATTTTGTATGCCATACAATGAACCAAAAGACTCACAAAACGATTTAATTAACTCTGCGGCATATTTATTATTCTCGAAGCAGTCCTTCGGATGCGCCAATATTCTAATAGCACAGACCAAATACAAAAAATGCTCATAATAATTCTCTGCTAATATATGTTTAAAGGCCACCATTCCAGTGTAGCAAAGTAATGTCCTGAATTCGGGTGCTTTCCAGTGTTCAATTTCATTGATTGCGCGTTGCTTACGTTGAAACTCCCTAGGTAAACACTTCCGCAGTTGTATTAAATTAGCGTTAATGCTTGCCATAGCGTTATTTTTCAACGAGAACTTTTGTTTTTTTACTTTGAATAACAAATTTATCATTTGTCTCATAACGCCTAATAACACACAGTGCATGTAATCTATGGGAAATTGTGAGACACATCCCATAGACTAGGCATCCAAGCCAGCATCTAGCTTAATGTGATGATCCAAATCTGATTTATGCCGGAAATTCTCGTCAGTTCTGGGTCTTAAATAATCGTCAGAATATGGAAAACAGATTTTGTGTGCTAAATAACATCCCTTAATTTTACATTTGGTACAACTAGAATATCCTGAATGAGATTTCACACCTGAAAATTAAAAATGTTTTATAAATATTTAATAAATTAACGCGAAAACCAAAACAAATTACCTAATACAAAAGATCTTGCTGGTGCATCACATACAAAAGCTCTGATTTTAATTGTTATCATTCTATTGTTATATAGTATGCCATTTTCGAATATTTTTTTTACTTCTTCAATAAAAGGTTGCAAAAACACATTAGCACAATGTGGTTTCTTATAGCCATGGTAAATACCAACGAGAAATACTGCTCTGTGTGATACAACATTTGCAAGGATGGGCCATAGTTGATTTGTGGAACTTTTAGTTAATGGAATCCCATCTATGCCAATGTCTATATATAAGGTTCTCTTCATATTTCGTACTTTCCAGAAATAATTTTAGTTGTCTCTCAAGCCCAATATGAGAATATGCTCCACTGCCCATCGCTACAATGTTTTTGTTTATAGTAGGCGTTCCTTTTAGAGTTCTAACGTCTTTTGGCAATGTTGGATGGTATTTTCTTAAAACTTTCAATAATGCATTTGTGCTCTGATTTGATATATTATGAGTAATGCTCCATTCCGAAATATCACATTCAATATTACTCGCCTCCAATTTATCTTTCTCATCCAGATCATCATCATTTTCACATTCCATGCTACTAACATCACTTCCACTGTCACTATCATCCGAGACATTATCGGCAGCGACTTGATTTGGTTGTAAACCAGTCATATAATTGTTTATATGATTATTTATGGCATTTTGGGAATATGCATTGAAACTAATATCGGAGCTACCACAAATAAGTTTAATTTCGTTCCGAATTGTTCGGTATAATTTTTGTTTATTCATGTTTCAACAAAAAATTCAATATTTACCTCAGCAGTACCAGAAGAATAAATTCAAAAAATAAAACGTAAAACTAATTATGAACACTTATATTATATTTTAGTTGATTAAAGTTTAAAGTACTACACTAAAATTATTAACACTACACTATATTTACTAAAATTATAATTATAACACAACACAATATTTAAAATTATTAACACTACACTATATTTACTAAAATTAGTAGTTATTTTTAATTAAACACAAAAAAACAAAATGGAGATTACAAAAGTAATATATTTCACCAAACAACTTTTCCGAATGAAGCACGTATAAAAATATTACATTTGCATACCATATGCGAATACCATACGAAATAAAAATATATATATAAAAATAAACGAAATAGTTGTACGTGTATTGGTATTCCATTGGCAATGGATGTACGTAAAGTTTACGTTTTCGTAAAGAATTTAACGTACAGATTTTTTGTTGGGAGGGTTATGACTTTTTACTTACAGAAAAGTATGAAAAAAAAAACTTGATAAAAAAAAATTTTTTTTGTCAAGTTTTTTTTTCATACTTTTCTGTAAGTAACCGCGCATCCCCAATGAAAAATAATTTTTCCTTTAACTTTTTCCTTATGAAGAGCATACCCAATGAATAGGGAAAAGTCAAAGTAAAGCTAACTTCATTTTACAAAATTATTTTTTGTTTACCTGTTATTTTATATTATTATATTATATATTATTTATTACTTTTTCACAGGACACAAAATACAACACTAATTGTTAAAAGACAAATATGCATTGAAAATTTTTAATTTGTGACAAGCAGAAAAACAACAACAACAACCAATTTTGCAAATGCAGTTTACTTCATTGTATTTCTCATAAGGAAAAAGTTAAAAGTTTGATAACATTTTTCATAAGGAAATCACCAACCTAACAAAAAAAAATTTTTTTTCTCAAAATTTTTTTCATACTTTTCTGTAAGGAAAAAGTTAAAGAAATTTCATTGGGGATGCTATGTAAAAAGTCATAAGGAATTCTATTGGGTATGCTCTGTAATACTAAATTTTATGCTGATATGTTTAATTAACATCAATGCCACTACTGATATCTATTTCATGATATGAAAACCATTTAGGTCGCTATCGTTTACATCACATTTTTGATCGACCTAATTTGGGTCAGTCCACACAAAAAAGTTACCCAACCTAATTTAGGTAGCTAGCGTTTACATCATGTGTTTAGGTCAGATATAGTGTATAGTCCTGGACCAAATATGTCGATGTAAACTTACTCAATTACGAATCCACCGTACTATGATAATTAGACTTTTGGCGATGCATTTTCTATGTTTTAGTGTGTATCGGAAATATTACGTATTTTGCAATACATTTACGTATCATATTTGTCTAGCCGAAAACATTTCGAAATTGACGATGAATTGCGTATCGAAATTGTAGTATCGTTTGTATTGTATTTACTACGATTAGAAGAATGGTGTATAATCTGTTTTGTATTTCATTTTTTGTGTTCCTATAGGAAAATAGTTTTAAATGTATGTGTGCCATAGTAAAAATATATATCGTTTATGCATCGAAAATGTAACGGTTTTTACGAATCGCATTTTTTGTTTAGAAGGTTCACTGATGGTTTTCTGACATAAAAAATCGGTATATTTTTGATATCCCTTTAACGCGGGTTCACGTACGTGATCAAAAAATGATTCGCGAATCATGCCAATCAAATCGTTGGAATTTCCCCGCCTGAGATGAAATATTTTTATCTTTGGGCAAATTTTTGATCGCAAGCATCCAACATAGAAAAAACAAAAAACAAATTATGAGCAACAATGACGCTCATTATATCCCTTTTCTACAAAAAAAAAAAAAAAAATATGCTAAATTTAAGTCCAAACCACACAAATGTGTAAATAAAAAAAACTATGTAATGGCTTTTTGATAAAAAATTTCGGTTGATTTGAAGTACAATCAACACAATTGTGTGAAAGGAAGGCACAAATGTGTAAGTTGGTTCAAAACACATACAAAACATGATAATTTGGTCTTACCCACACAATTGTGTGGGTAAGTGGAAAGGGATAAATAATTTTGCTATTTTTCTGACATTTCTATATGACTCACATCCATATCAAAAACAAAACACACGCCATTTTCATTGTCGGCATTTGGTGTTTGTTTAATTTTAATTTAATTTTAATTTTCATAATAATAGATGTATTAAAATTGTGAAAACAATTTGTAATTTTGTGCGACGTATTTTCAAAATATCTTGTGTACTAAAATGTTGTGTAATTGCGGAATTATTACATTGAATAAAATTCGGAAATAGGACAGCCGATGCGATCACTAACCATTTCAAGCGATTCTGTGCCATATCGCTAATATTACAGTAAAATAGGATAATCAGAAACGTAAATTAGATGTGCTAGAAAACTTAATTTTAAATAAGCGTTTGACGGCTGTAGTCATGTGAGTAGATCGTTTGTTTAAATCACTAAATTATCTCTATTTAACTTTTGAATGAATATTACAGCAATAATTTAAGCGATTTGGACGTACTACGAAGGATTCAAAAGGTGCAGATATAGGCGACCAGCTGGTACAAATGAATTTAGCTAGCCACCGTAAAATGATCACACCTATGCACGGCGCCAATTGTAATCCCTTACCACAATAAGCTGAAGAGTGAAGGGTAGAGTAATAAATAATTGGATTGGCTAGATCGGACAAGACTGAATTAATTCAAATTTTTTTTCCACTTTTGTCTTTATTTTATGAAAAATGAAATACATATTTTATTTTATATTTATACTATCGCATATTGTTCGTAAAATAATTTTACGCCCATTCAAACCGTTTTCTATTAAATCGCGAGCAAAAGTCCAAGGCGAGGTACGATTCGTTAGAATAATGCTGTTGTTAGAATTTGAAGCTCATTGTACAAACAAATCACGTGCTTATCCACATTCAATATCGGAAGTAGAAGCTAACACGATCTTTGGGCTCGGAACTTTACTTAAATCCGCCAAATTGTGACACAACTGCAAATGCCGAAATTGAAACGGATTGTTACGGGCATCTTCAAAACTTTTCATCAATTTATCACTCATTCATTCGATTTGTGAATTAGCAAACGCAACCATAAACGAATGTTGATGAAAAATGAAATGAATGTTTTTATTTTATTTTATTTAATTGTCAGTCGTCACCACAGCCACACACAACACACAAATTAAAATGGTTGAAAATGACAAATGAAACGTCAAGTAAAATAGCTTAATATTTAGAGCAATAGCTTTTGTTTCTAACTTCATATTGTGATCAAATTTTTTTGATCACGTACGTGAACCCGCGTTTAACGCGGGTTCACGTACGTGATCAAAAAAATTTGATCACAATATGAAGTTAGAAACAAAAGCTATTGCTCTAAATATTAAGCTATTTTACTTGACGTTTCATTTGTCATTTTCAACCATTTTAATTTGTGTGTTATGTGTGACTGTGGTGACGACTGACAATTAAATAAAATAAAAAACATTCATTTCATTTTCATCAACATTCGTTCAAGGTTGAGTTTGCTAAATCACAAATCGAGTGAATGAATGATAAATTGATGAAAAGTTTTGAAGATGCCCGTAACAATCCGTTTCAATTTCGGCATTTGCAGTTGTGTCACAATTTGGCGGATTTAAGTAAAGTTCCGAGCCCAAAGATCGTGTTAGTTTCTACTTCCGATATTGAATGTGGATAAGCACGTGATTTGTTTGTACATTGAGCTTCAAATTCTAACAACAGCATTATTCTAACGAATCGTACCTCGCCTGGGAGTTTTGCTCGCGATTTAATAGAAAATGGTTTGAATGGGCGTAAAATTATTATACGAACAATATGCGATAGTATAAATATAAAATAAAATATGTATTTCATTTTTCATAAAATAAAGACAAAAGTGGGAAAAAAATTGATATAATTCAGTCTTGTCCGATCTAGCCAATCTAATTATTTATTACTCTACCCTTCACTATTCTGCTTATTGTGGTAAGGGATTACAATTGGCGCCGTGCATCGGTGTGATCATTTTATGGTGGCTAGTTAAATTCATTTGTACCAGCTGGTCGCCTATATCTGCACCTTTCGAATCCTTCGTAGTACGTCCAAATCGCTTAAATTATTGCTGTAATATTCATTCAAAAGTTAAATGGAGATAATTTAATGATTTAAACAAACGATCTACTCACATGACTACAGCCGTCAAACGCTTATTTAAAATTAAGTTTTCAAGCACATCTAATTTACGTTTATGATTATCCTATATATTTTACTGTAATATTAGCGATGTGGCACAGAATCGCTTGAAATGGTAAGTGATCGCATCGGCTGTCCTATTTCCAAATTTTATTCAATGTAATAATTCCGCAATTACACAACATTTTAGTACACAAGATATTTTGAAAATACGTCGCACAATATTACAAATTGTTTTCACAATTTTAATACATCTATTAATATTAAAATTAATTAATTATGTAAACGCACGACAAAATTTAAAACACCAAATGCCGACAATGAAAATGGCGTGTGTTTTGTTTGTTTTTGATATTGACGTGTCATATAGAAATGTCAGAAAAATAGCAAAATTATTTATCCCTTTCCCATTTATCCACACAATTGTGTGGGTAAGACCAAATTATCATGTTTTGTATGTGTTTTGAACCAACTTACACATTTGTACATTCCTTTCACACAATTGTGTTGATTGTACTTCAAATCAACCGAAATTTTTTATCAAAAAGCCATTACGTAGTTCTTTTACTTACACATTTGTGTGGTTTAGACTTAAATTTAAGCGTATTTTTTTTTTTTATTTGTAGAAAAAGGGATATAATGAGCGTCATTTTTGCTCATAATTTATTTTTTGTTTTTTCTATGTTGGATGCTTGCGATCAAAAATTTGCCCAAAGATAAAAATATTTCATCTCAGGCGGGGAAATTCCAACGATTTGATTGGCTTGATTCGCGAATCATTTTTTGATCACGTACGTGAACCCGCGTTTAAACAAAAAATGCGATTCGTAAAAACCGTTAAATTTTCGATACATCCCTCCAGGCCAGGCGTAACATTAACGTACGGTTTACGAAGACTTTTACCGGGTTTCCATCGTCATAGTATACAAGTATAATAGTATTATAATATTAAAGTATTACCACAGATAACAAAAACAGATGTGGATCTTTCCTACAACCGCGATGTATATGAAACAAAAATTATTAAATTCCATACCCTGTTATAATAGGGGTTTTGGAATTTATGTTAGCAGAGATCAGATAGTTTAGCTATTTAATATATTACTCTCTTTCATACCAAAGTAAAATTTCATAAACAATATTTTATATGTTAAATGTTCGTTTGTGTACGACACAAACGAAAAAAAAAACGTATGCTACCCGTTTATTATTATCGATCTTTTGAAAGTATCTGTTTCTTTTACGTACATATTTATATTAAATGTAAATATGTACGTAAGAGAAAGAGTATTATGTATATAATTACATACTTGTATATATAATATTTTGTGAGTTTGTATACACGATCGAATATTCGTTTTCGTTTAGATTTATCAAAATTAAATACTCGAAGATAACAAGAAAAGGAAAAGGATCGCTTATATGTATATTTGTATGTAGCGTGTGTGCGGCTAAAATTGAATATATATATTATGTTGTTGGTGTGCAAAATGAAATGTAAGTAAAAATTTGAGAAAAAAAAAATATTTGGAGGTTTATGCGATACAAAAATAACGTTAAAATTATCAATCGAAAGGAAAAGTTTTCTAATGGTCGCAGTGAATAAACATGTATTATACATATAGATATTTGTGTTTACTTTACATTATGTATATACCAGCTATCTATACTGATTTTACCAAATTAATTACTTACTTTTTCTACGTGTACTATACGGATGATTGTGGTTTGAATTTAAGAATATTAAAATAACAAAACTCGTAATTATTTTATTTGGATAAAATGTATGAAATCAGGTCACACTGGAAAGATTGAATTGGGGAATGTATTATGTATTTAGATTTGTTTCTAAAAAATGATCAAGCATATACAATTGTTTATTAACATTTTTCCTTATTTCATATTATCTGAAGCATGGTAGTAATAAATTTGTTTTGACTAGCTTTTGCACATCTTTCGAGATGTTGAAAATTACAGCTCGGTATTGATTTTAACCAAATTTTTCGTAAACTTACATAATACTTCGATGTGGTGTATAGAATTATGGTACAGGGTATACATGCAGTTTCATTTTTGAACTGCTAACCCTAGTTGTGATCAATCGATTCAAGAGTTTACATTACTAGTGCACTGCCATTTTCCAGCCACCAACCACCCTTTACCATGAAAACCACCCCACATTTCTGAAGCATAAACGACCACTTCTTTGAAAATTTCAAAAACAGATATCTCAATATCGGATAATAAAGAAGATCGATTTGGCCTCACCATAGAACCATAGAAGCGCAATTCGACTTTTGACATGTAACTTTTGACCATGCAAACCAATTTATTTATTATTATTCAATTTATTTAGCCACCCCACTATATTTATTTATTTCCATGCCTAACCGAACGTCTGATAATTTTTGGCTGGCGGATTTTTAGATAAGCCTGACAATTTTCGAAAGTGCGCTCTAAATTATTAACAAAGTAATTAAACTATGAATAGGAATATGTTTTACCAAATCTTATCAAAAAACCAAAATTTCAGCGATATCTAAGCATAATCACTAGTAGATATGAACGGGTGATACTTAAACCTATCTAAATTGGCATGGATCTTTCCAATAAAAAGCGTTTAGCCCGTAAAGGGATTTTCTAGATATTGTAAATTATTTATATATGTAATATTGCGAATGGGATTGCTCAAGCATGTTATACCAATTAACATAAATCTCCGAGACGGTTGAGCATAATCATGGGTATGTATGAATAAAGGATACTCATCCCTATAAAAATTTATATGTATTGTTCCAATAAAAATGGTTGTACTCGTCTTTCGATTTCCTAAATATCGTATATTATTCATACATTATTGCGAGTGAAATTGTTCACACGTCATACAAATTAACATAAATCTCAGTGACGTTTGGGCATAAGTCCTAGTATGTATATGGATAGAGGACACCCAGGCCTCTCTAAATTGGTACGATTTAGTCCGATTTAGCATGATTTAGTGGAATATATGAAAAAGATTGGAGTCGTTTGGGGTTTTTCTAGATCTTTTTTATTATTCATATAATATTACGAATGGAATTGATATACCACCTAACTTAAACTTAAGATATGTATAGGCATGTCCACTAATAAGTATCGATAGAGAACACTTAGGCCTATCTAAATTGGTATGTGCTATTCCAATTGAAATGGTTAGGCTCGTCTGAGGATTTTATATATGCATATCGAATATTCTTCATATTATAATGTTGTGAATGGAATTGCTCACACGTCACAAAAATTACAAACACGCAGTCCAAACTTAATTTTTATGCATTATTATTCCAATAAAATGTGATGTGTTCTATTCGCAATATTATAATATAATTTATATTATAAATAATAAACGATAACTAGAAAATCCTAAGTCAAGTTTATCGATTTTTGTTAGAATAACTTTAATAACATATACACACTAATTCAAATAGACCTAAGTATTCTCTGTTCATATATAGACTAGTGATTATGCTCAGACTTATCTGAAATTTATGTGAATTGCTATGATTTATGAGCAATCCCATTCGCAATCTTATAAGAATACTATACCATATCTAGAAAATCCTGCGACATTTTCAACCATTTTTATTGGAATAACACATGCCAATTTAGAGAGGTCCGAGTGTACCTATTAATGTTATTTTGTTTGACGTGTGGTGAGCAATTCCATTCACAATATTATATATGAATAATATAAAATATCTAGAACGTCCTTACCGACCAAACGGCACAGTGTGTTAAACTTTTTGATCGGTGATCAAAATGAAAACAACTATGACCTCCTGTGGGAGTTCAGAACTTATAGGACGACCCAACTTCATTATCAGTACTATAGGTTGGAGCTATGCAATGCACAGATTGTTCTATGCAAATCGGACATATAGCTATACGTCCGAGATTTAGCTACTGCGTAAGGTAAGAAAATTAAAGAAATACCGAGAAAGAGTTGGTAGTGCTTCGGCCCCAGAACAGATTGCAAAGATAATAAACAAACATATAAAACAAGCCCAAAAGTTTTTTATTGGAATAGTACATACAATTTAGATAGACCTGAGTATCCTGTATCCACACATACTAGTGCTTATACCATCTTTGGATCTTTGGAAATAAACATAAATGGTTATTTTGATTTAGTTTGTGAATGAAAGACCGTTGTGAAGTTTTTGAACACTTTTAAATTTTTGAACACTTTTAAATTAACGCGAGAGTCCAAAAAAAATTTTTATACATAATTTTTATTTTAGACAGATATTTGCACACGTGTACATTTCTAAAAAATGTAAATACAAAAAAAAAATTTGTTTATAAAAAAGATCAAATTTTTGTATTTCATATACTTATTAAACTTTTCAGAAATTAGTTTAACCACCAGGAAAATGGTATATGCACTTTATGTATGAAAGGATGTCGTTGTAGCTTTTGGTAAATTACACATATCTTAGAGACTACCTCCCATAGTTGCTGTATAGGTTTGAAAGGGAATTATAGAATTTAAATCACCTAATACCATTTCGAATTAGCCATAGGTGCACTTTTCAAAACGACATTTTAAAAACTGCACAAGATAGAATGAAATATTTTAATCGATTATGAACCTAGAATTATGTTTTCATTAATTTCTGGAATATGATCAACATATTCCAGAAATTAATGAAAAGATTTAGAATAAAATTGATAACATGAAATTGATTATGACAAATTTCTTCTACATGTTTTATATAAAAACTTTAGTAGGTATGTTATAAGAAAGGAAAATACCTTCATTGGAATTACAAATTATTTGAAGATTTAGTGTGCATGTAATATTCTGTTTCACCTAAATTTTTATATACAGCTTCGAAGTTCTAGTTTGGTACTACAATTGCATGAACGTAACAGATTATTCCATATTGGAATACATCTCATGCAAGTATTTTCTGAATTTATCTGGTTTATCGAAAAATTCGATTCAAAGATATTAGTTTCAAGATATGTAGTGTTATTTACGTACGCCGCCACTACAATTATTTTTTGAGGGCTTTTCCTTCATTTAGGGTCCTGCCCAAGATCAGCTAAACAGTACATTTTTAAGAAATCATAACAATTTTATGTTTATCGGACCTATATAATATGGTGTATAGCAGATCATGTGAACCGCGAAAGAGTTGGGAGTGCTTAGGTCCCAGGACAGATTGCATAGAATAAAAACACAACATATCATAATTAGAGGGGTGAATATGTTGCCGCCAATACCAGACTTTCTTTTACCACGTATGTATACATAGATCTCGAATACACCCCACTTGCTTTCTAAAGCGAAAAATTAAAATTACTTGTCTTTTGGTAAAACTGTTTTGCACAATCAGAAATCATAATTCCTGCTTAAATTTCAGAAAACCAACAAAATCAACCCTTGTTGAAAATTTAATCTTTATATTTATTTATTGCTTTTATCTTTAAATCTATAACTTTTCAACATCAGTGCAGAAATTGCAAAAGTTATTGTGGAAGCTGCCACTTCTGGTACATGATTTCCACTAAATTTCGCAAGAAACTCGCAATTAATAGAAAAATGTTATAAAGTATGAAGATTTATTCAGAATAGTCAATCCGACTGGGCTATATAGATGTCGAACTTTGGTGAAATAAAGTTTTATTTTATAAAAACTTATTATTTCTGGTAAAAATATCTGTCCAAAACTATCACATATTAAATTAAATGTAATTGAAAGGAAATTTACACTCTTTTTGTTTTTAATCGTTATTTTGTAAATGTTACATGAAGGATCTTTTAATTCGCTCTATTTTTAAATGTAAATAAGACATGTTATGTGAGATATACAGTATACACTCAAATTTTTCTTTTGGTTGAAAGAATATTTTATGGTGGCATGTATTCGGGAAGTCTAATTTTTAATGAATCGCATAAACCTGGCTGAATTTGCTGGATGGCGCTCGTTATGGTTACTTTGACAGCATAAATTGTTTGCGATTTACTCGCATAGAACTGCGATTTCAGATAGCCTCAACGAAAGAAGTCGAAGGGTGTTAAATCGCATGATCTCGATGGGCAGTTCACGTCGCCGCTGCTCGAGATAACCATGTTCTCTAATCGCTCGTGTAGACTCTCCATCGTGACGTGTGCTGTGAGGCTTATAGCGCGTTCTGTTGGAACCAAATGTTGTCGGTTTCCATATCATCCAGATGGTGGCCGCTATAACCTTCCATAGTTTCATCCCGATCAGTCAATTCATCTGGGCTGTAGAGAAGCTAGTCTGGACAGAACCGCATACGCACATGTAATCAGAGATTTTTTAAAATATCACATAATTTTGACTGCGGCGATATAGCGAATATTAAATCTGCAAAACTCGCAAGATCAATATTTTTCATGGTTACGTTACTCTATTTCAATACGTAAAATAAATTAAAATGATCTGAGCAAATTTTGTTTCAAATATAATTTACAATATTTTGGTTTTTAATGGTTCTTTACTGAATGTTATATAAGATCAGTGTTGCCATTTTGACTGTTTTCCAGTCAAATTTGACTGGATTTCATTGTGTTTAGCTGGAAGAATTTAAAAAATCCAGCCGGCTGTTTTTTTGACTGGATTCAGTTTTTTTGACTGGAGTCAATGTTTTTCCAACAGTCAGCTTAATTTAGTGAAAATTACGGAACAGAATGCAAATCTAATTAACAAACAGTATTTTAATAATTCGAAACCAAATGAGATTTGGACTTTGCTGTTACAATTTCCCTATACTAGATGAAATTATTAAAAATATTGGAACAAGTGCAACGTATGACATTGGTAAAGCTGATGATGAAGATAAGAATGACGCTCAATTAATTGAAACATTAAGGGTTATTAATATTTAATAGTAATATGTTATCCCTTTTCCTGCTAACACTTTTTCAACCAAAAAAAAAAATAAAAAATGGCTCAATTTAAGTCCAAACTACACAAATGTGTGAATAAAAATCATAGTATGTAATGGCGTTTTTGATAAAAAAATTTGCGTGATTTGAACAAAAACCAACACAATTGTATGTATCAAAAACGCCATTACAGACTCACACATTTGTGTGGTTTGGACTTAAATTAAGCCATTTTTTATTTTTTTTGATTGAAAAAGGGTTATTGTAGTAAATTAATATTAAATATAATTATTGTAGTATGTACTAATATTTACAGTAAGGAATATTTCTATAATTTTATAATAATTTATTATTTTCATATTTATTTTATGTTACAAAAATCGAAATTGGTTGTTCTTTAGTTAATAATATATACTTATTATAATAAAATCTGAATTAAACCACCTATTTTAAATTTTTCTGTTCATCGTATTTAATTAAAATATAATCAAATCTTTTTCAGCTGGTTTTTTAGCTGGTTTTAATTTAGTTTTTCTTTGACTTGAATTCTAGCTGTTTTTTTCATTTTTAGCTGTTTTTTTTCCAGTCAAAAATGACTGGATTTCAAATTTTTCAATGGTAACACTGTATAAGATGTATATTTTTCAAAATATAGCTGTCACTTCTTGTGGAAGATTTCAGCCTAAAATCACTGTGATCTATTAATTTATAGTAAAGTCCTAAGAATGAAGATTCGTCTCGATCAATAAATCAATCTGGGCTGTACAAAGGCTGAATTTTTGTTAATAAACAGTTTTTTGTCAAAATTATAATTTTCATTGGAAAACTGATTTTGGCCGTAAATAATGCGAATTTAATTTAGAATCATTTAGGTCATAATTGTTTTTCTCATTAATAATACACTTTTCAAAATATTTGCAATAAACAAAAAGGCCCCTATGCCACTTCCGGACTTTCGACTAAAAATTACTGGGATCCCAAAATGTATGAGAAAAGCTTAAGTATCGAGTTTTATCCAATAATTTGAAAGAGTTTCATAATCACCACCGATTATAATCGATCACCACCGATTATAATCGAATTTGAAAAAAATCGGTTTAGAAATGGTTAGTTAGTTAGTTTCAATGCCACAACTTCAAAAAAATTTAATTTTAGAATTCAATTTCCGCAGGTCATAGCAAATTTCATTTAATCTCGTTAAGCAATATTTAAGTTTCTGTTTAATTTGGAATCGTATTCCAGAACTTAAAAAATACAAGAAAGTCAAACTTAATTTTTTTTAAAAATATTAAAACTTCAAGATTTATTTAATTTGCCCATATTTCAGTTCATACTTAAATCGTTAAAAAATTGGCTACCTGCATTTTTAATATTATTAATGTACACATCATCTTATAAATTGGATTTTATGCTAATTATCATTTATATATACAGGGTGTCCCTAAAGTACGTGATACGAATGGTACCGTTAGATTGCTTGATCAAAACGAAGATTGGCTAAAGCCCCCCCCCCCCCCCCCCCGCTATCAAGTTATACTTACGTTTAAAGAGGCACACAGCACCTTGTATTAAAGCAACTTCAATATTTTGAGAAATAACCATTTTTATTTTCAAGTATTAATTTCTTTAAAAAGCTGATAACATTCTCTTTTAAATAAGAGAATAGTATAAAATTATTAATATTTAGTTAAAAGTGTTTCAAATTTAAACAAAACTTTTAGAATTCTATTTTTTAAAGACATTTTCTGTATCATTTAACTATTAATATTACTCTACGTCGCCAAATATTTTTTGATGACAACATAGATCTGACTCTTAGTTTTCAGAAAAGCTAATTATTAGTCGATAGTTATATTTACTATTTTATGTTCCCTAAAAAATTAAAAGTTCACAATAAAAATTTTGTATTTTCTTTATTAGACACTGTGCAAAATAAAAAACGCAACAGTAAAATTTTTAGAAAAATACCCAATTTTCAAACGCTTGTATTTTGGTGAAATGTCGGTTTAATTTTATTTTTTACTTTTAAAATGTGAGAAATTTAGTCTACTTTCCGAAGCTGGGGTCTGTTTTTTATTATTTTTGTTTTTTTATGACTTTATTTGAGTCATTCAAAAATGTTTTTAACGAGAAAAAAAATCCCAAACTTTAAGACTGCCAACGAACTTTTCTAATGTTTTACTAATCCAAATAAGCGATTTTGTAGAGAATTTGGAAACCTTGAATGAGAATATTGAAATACATGTACGACAAATTGCTGTTGAGTTATTGCAGTTTTATAAAACTATTGTTTTCCACAAAATGTGGTTTTATTTTGATATAACAATTTTTCGTGGAGTGCTTAGTTTACAAGATAAAATTTAAGATAAGATTACGATATTTGTCCCGTTTTTCGCTAAGACTCTAAGCAATCTAGGATGAAACAGCCGGAAGTCATAAAATACGTTTGGGGTAACATCTATTTTATGATGTTCCACACTTATTTAAGTTAATCCGGCATATTTTAGTTGTAGCCAATACAATAACACCAGATGAGACAGGACGTTTGAAGGTTATAAAAGAGTAGTTTTAAATGGAACGTTTCACATGATTTTCTGTTTATGATGTGGGTGAGTTTGCTAATTTGTTTCAAAAATGCATTTTGTTCGCAGGTTTCCATCTATTATATTGATCATCATTGCTTTAACATAAATAGAAATGAAATAAAAAAAATTTAAGGCCATTTTTGAGATGTAGATAAACTGTAGATAAACACATGACAAAAAATCAAAATTTGTGCTCAGCTAGAGTAAGCTGCAATAAATAATTACATATTGATTTTGAAAACAACTTTAAAAATAATTAAGGAGAAGAAAAGCATACAAGACATAGTAGGCATACAAAGACATGCACGAAACACATGACGCATTAAAACAAATAGTCGTAACTTTTTTTGTCTGGTCACCACTGTCCACCCTCGAATAACAAGGCAAGCGCTCTACTTACCCTGCTATCGAGGGCGCTAATGTTGCTCCCTGAGAATACAGTAAACAGAGATAAATAAAATGCGTTTATTCTTTTTTTGCTTAATTTACCACGGGGCCATCGATTCAGCATCCAAATTGGTTGCTTTTAACCGGTATCTGAAGTTTGATTTTTTGTCATGTGTTTATCATCAGTAATCATAACGTGATTACTAACACCATTGGGCAGTCAGTTGAATATCAAAATAACCATTTATGTTTATTTCCAAAGATCCAAAGATGGTATAAGCACTAGTATGTGTGGATACAGGATACTCAGGTCTATCTAAATTGTATGTACTATTCCAATAAAAAACTTTTGGGCTTGTTTTATATGTTTGTTTATTATCTTTGCAATCTGTTCTGGGGCCGAAGCACTACCAACTCTTTCTCGGTATTTCTTTAATTTTCTTACCTTACGCAGTAGCTAAATCTCGGACGTATAGCTATATGTCCGATTTGCATAGAACAATCTGTGCATTGCATAGCTCCAACCTATAGTACTGATAATGAAGTTGGGTCGTCCTATAAGTTCTGAACTCCCACAGGAGGTCATAGTTGTTTTCATTTTGATCACCGATCAAAAAGTTTAACACACTGTGCCGTTTGGTCGGTAAGGACGTTCTAGATATTTTATATTATTCATATATAATATTGTGAATGGAATTGCTCACCACACGTCAAACAAAATAACATTAATAGGTACACTCGGACCTCTCTAAATTGGCATGTGTTATTCCAATAAAAATGGTTGAAAATGTCGCAGGATTTTCTAGATATGGTATAGTATTCTTATAAGATTGCGAATGGGATTGCTCATAAATCATAGCAATTCACATAAATTTCAGATAAGTCTGAGCATAATCACTAGTCTATATATGAACAGAGAATACTTAGGTCTATTTGAATTAGTGTGTATATGTTATTAAAGTTATTCTAACAAAAATCGATAAACTTGACTTAGGATTTTCTAGTTATCGTTTATTATTTATAATATAAATTATATTATAATATTGCGAATAGAACACATCACATTTTATTGGAATAATAATGCATAAAAATTAAGTTTGGACTGTGTGTTTGTAATTTTTGTGACGTGTGAGCAATTCCATTCACAACATTATAATATGAAGAATATTCGATATGCATATATAAAATCCTCAGACGAGCCTAACCATTTCAATTGGAATAGCACATACCAATTTAGATAGGCCTAAGTGTTCTCTATCGATACTTATTAGTGGACATGCCTATACATATCTTAAGTTTAAGTTAGGTGGTATATCAATTCCATTCGTAATATTATATGAATAATAAAAAAGATCTAGAAAAACCCCAAACGACTCCAATCTTTTTCATATATTCCACTAAATCATGCTAAATCGGACTAAATCGTACCAATTTAGAGAGGCCTGGGTGTCCTCTATCCATATACATACTAGGACTTATGCCCAAACGTCACTGAGATTTATGTTAATTTGTATGACGTGTGAACAATTTCACTCGCAATAATGTATGAATAATATACGATATTTAGGAAATCGAAAGACGAGTACAACCATTTTTATTGGAACAATACATATAAATTTTTATAGGGATGAGTATCCTTTATTCATACATACCCATGATTATGCTCAACCGTCTCGGAGATTTATGTTAATTGGTATAACATGCTTGAGCAATCCCATTCGCAATATTACATATATAAATAATTTACAATATCTAGAAAATCCCTTTACGGGCTAAACGCTTTTTATTGGAAAGATCCATGCCAATTTAGATAGGTTTAAGTATCACCCGTTCATATCTACTAGTGATTATGCTTAGATATCGCTGAAATTTTGGTTTTTTGATAAGATTTGGTAAAACATATTCCTATTCATAGTTTAATTACTTTGTTAATAATTTAGAGCGCACTTTCGAAAATTGTCAGGCTTATCTAAAAATCCGCCAGCCAAAAATTATCAGACGTTCGGTTAGGCATGGAAATAAATAAATATAGTGGGGTGGCTAAATAAATTGAATAATAATAAATAAATTGGTTTGCATGGTCAAAAGTTACATGTCAAAAGTCGAATTGCGCTTCTATGGTTCTATGGTGAGGCCAAATCGATCTTCTTTATTATCCGATATTGAGATATCTGTTTTTGAAATTTTCAAAGAAGTGGTCGTTTATGCTTCAGAAATGTGGGGTGGTTTTCATGGTAAAGGGTGGTTGGTGGCTGGAAAATGGCAGTGCACTAGTAATGTAAACTCTTGAATCGATTGATCACAACTAGGGTTAGCAGTTCAAAAATGAAACTGCATGTATACCCTGTACCATAATTCTATACACCACATCGAAGTATTATGTAAGTTTACGAAAAATTTGGTTAAAATCAATACCGAGCTGTAATTTTCAACATCTCGAAAGATGTGCAAAAGCTAGTCAAAACAAATTTATTACTACCATGCTTCAGATAATATGAAATAAGGAAAAATGTTAATAAACAATTGTATATGCTTGATCATTTTTTAGAAACAAATCTAAATACATAATACATTCCCCAATTCAATCTTTCCAGTGTGACCTGATTTCATACATTTTATCCAAATAAAATAATTACGAGTTTTGTTATTTTAATATTCTTAAATTCAAACCACAATCATCCGTATAGTACACGTAGAAAAAGTAAGTAATTAATTTGGTAAAATCAGTATAGATAGCTGGTATATACATAATGTAAAGTAAACACAAATATCTATATGTATAATACATGTTTATTCACTGCGACCATTAGAAAACTTTTCCTTTCGATTGATAATTTTAACGTTATTTTTGTATCGCATAAACCTCCAAATATTTTTTTTTTCTCAAATTTTTACTTACATTTCATTTTGCACACCAACAACATAATATATATATTCAATTTTAGCCGCACACACGCTACATACAAATATACATATAAGCGATCCTTTTCCTTTTCTTGTTATCTTCGAGTATTTAATTTTGATAAATCTAAACGAAAACGAATATTCGATCGTGTATACAAACTCACAAAATATTATATATACAAGTATGTAATTATATACATAATACTCTTTCTCTTACGTACATATTTACATTTAATATAAATATGTACGTAAAAGAAACAGATACTTTCAAAAGATCGATAATAATAAACGGGTAGCATACGTTTTTTTTTTCGTTTGTGTCGTACTGTACACAAACGAACATTTAACATATAAAATATTGTTTATGAAATTTTACTTTGGTATGAAAGAGAGTAATATATTAAATAGCTAAACTATCTGATCTCTGCTAACATAAATTCCAAAACCCCTATTATAACAGGGTATGGAATTTAATAATTTTTGTTTCATATACATCGCGGTTGTAGGAAAGATCCACATCTTTTTAATTGTTATCTGTGGTATTACGATGGAAAACCAAAGTTGATAGTATAATAGTTTATTAAAATATTTCAGTATACTAGCTATCAAAATATAATACGTAGCAAATATTATTTTTAACGTTATAAATTTAACAGTGTAAAACTAAATTTAATTTTCGTAGCTTATCCATTACCATTTTTAATATTTTCTCGCCGCAATGAGAAATAATTTGTTGGCTGATTATCGTTATATATTATTCTTATATATGTATGTGTCAAATAAATTAATAATATCCTTTTTATCAAATGATCAATTCGAGCAGGCTTAATCCAAACCGTACAATGGAAAACCAGCTAGGCTTGATAGTATAATAGTATTATACTATTATTCTATTATGCTATCGACGATGGAAACCTGGGGCGGGATCATGAAATCCGGTACCGCTAAAACGTTGACGGATTTTTTCCGGTTTTACTCAAATTGGTATCATGAATACCGTTTAAACGGTAATTTGCCGTCAAAAATTATCCGTCAAGTTGGAGTTGACGGATATTAAATTTTCAAAGACATTTATTTGGTATTTAGTATTATTATAAGTTAACCATTAATAATGATATTTTGGTATTAATTATCGACAAAAAAATTGCTATTTGGAAACGTTTATTTGTTATTTTATTTGTTAAACATCGAAAAAGCAAGAACACCTTTCTACCATAGCAATACGTACAAGCACGTGATTATAAAAAATCTTGAGTACATATACATTTGTATAATATACACAAAATAAAACAAAATCGGTAAATACGTTTTGCTTTGTTTTATATTTGGTTGGACCAATAAAAAACATCACAATACAAAAACATATGTATTTTTAGATTTTTTGTTTTTGTCTAAGCGCACGTGTTATGGTGGCAAAAACGGAGTTGCTATCATAATTCCATAATTAATAAATGAAAAGTTATCAAATTCGATTTTTTTTTTATTTGTAAGGTAAACTAAAATATCAATTTTTACAGTGAAGCTCGAGGTAATGTAAATGTCCATTGATCTTAGAAGATATTTAAGATATTTATTTGCAACAAGCAAACAAAAAAAAAATTCCCCCATATTTTTGTCGATTTGAATGGCGCACAAAATTTTTATTATCTCCACTAATTCATTCGATTTTTGTATATATGTAGGAGAAATGCGTTTTATAAATTGTACTCGCATTGATGTCACATATGTATATAATATAATTATAACAAAAAAAAAATTACAAAAAATAAATATGCATTTGAGGACATACATATGTACATACCTAATTACAATTTGACAAGAAAATATAGCAAAATACCACTGAACTAGAAACTTGCTCAAAATTTTTCCGACCGGATTTCATGATACGGTTTCTTTACCGGTCGGTATTTCTAGCGGTGACGTTTCATGAACGACCGATTTTTCCGTCCGGATTTCATGATCCCGCCCCTGGTATTAGCTCTACTAAAGTATTCGCAAACGTTACGCAAAAACGGTACGGATGTGGTACGTAAAGTATATTTTTGTCACATGAGAAGTGAAACAAATTAGAAAAGACTATTTCTATGTGTTAGTGTCTATAAACTGTTCATAATGTGTACGACAAAAACGTAACCTTTTTTACGCGTGACTTTTACGCTCGGTTTAATTCGTCGGAACTACTTTATTGTCAAATAAAAAACCAATAATATTTTCATCTTGTATTTATTTAAATAAAATCTATCTTAATTAATAATATAATAATAAAATTAATTTCTAAAGGACTTTAAATTCTGCCGCATAAAGTAATTATACTTAATTTTAATTCACAAATATTGTATCACATATTAAAAAACTCGCATATAATCCAAATGACTATTCATACCTGAAACACAAAAAAGCTAATTACAAATTTAAAGCATGAAGCTACACATTTTTCTTATCTAATAGGAATGCTCTTACTGGGGCACCACAAATGAACGCCATTATTTTTAAGGCAAAAGTTCGACCAACAATATATTATGATCAATCACGAATAAATTTATTACACACAAAAACTACGACTCTTTAAAACATAAAATATACAAAGAAAGCAAAATATACTGTAATTTGTGATAATAAAAATTAAGTATAGGTGTAGTAGTGTGGTATCAAAATTAACGTGCGTAAACTGTTCGTAAACCGCACATTTTTAGTGTATAGATTTTTGCGCCTGGAGGGATAAACGATATATATTTTTACTATTATACTGTTTATGTTGGAGGTTGAACCTAGGTTCAACCAGAGTCGAGTCGAAAAACAACAACAAAAAATAATCAGTAAAGTAAAAAAATAAAAATGGCGATTTTTCATATTTTTCTTGTACGAGCACGTCTGTATCTAAATTCGGCAGCATATTCTTGTGATTTTTGCGATTTTTTATTTTTTGAAAGTTCGAAAGAAAATGTTAGAATGATTTTTTGCAAGAAAAAAATTTGAATGATTTTGTCAGTTATAACCTGGTTTCGACTCAACCTCAAGATAACTCTCCAATATAAACACTAGAAGTTAACTTCAAGGTTAACCTAAAGATAACTACAAGTTGACTCGACCTGGGTTCAACCTCCAACATAAACAGTATATATGACCATATATTAAATAACTTATAACCTCTTTCAGCCATTTCAGCTGAGTAATCCAAATTTAAAAGTTCGGTGGTTGACTTTTGTACATCTTTACTCAAGGTTCCTTTCGTTTTAATATTTCTTAAGATTTTTTCGCTAATTTGCAGTTTGGATTTCAGGTCTAAACGAGTATTTTTTAATTTTTGGAATGTCTCAACTTGAAAACGTTTCAACTTTCTTAATAAACGTAACGGAATTTGTTCAAAAATATTTACGTATTGTTCTAGGATTTTTATATAATTCGAGCGGCCAGTTGGGTACTTTCCATATTCACTGAACAGGACAGATTTTCATTAGATGTAATAGTGTCAGCGCTACAGCTGAACAATTTAACGGGAGAATAAGCATCCTTTTCTTTGGCTAACTTTTCAAGATTTTTCTCTAATTGATCCTGGACGGACTTCAACAAGCTATCACCTGTGAGTAGCTTAAGCTTATCATCTATATTAAGCGGCGTTTCAGGATCCTCTCCTTCGGAAACATTAAACATCGATTTTTCATAGAGAATTTTGATGTCGTAGGACGTAGATGATTGAATTCGGTAACTTTTCCAATTTTCCCCCGACTGAAATATAATATTAAGAACAATAATTATTACTTAATAAATGTATCAGTAAAATTGACGATATACTCACATTGCATTCGTCTGTATCACCATTTATTATTTATGTATTCTAGCATCTTTCTAGCATTTTCACAGACTATGAGCCTACTAAAATTTAATTGAGAACGTTTTTGACATGACAATGACAGTGCTTATTTACTTTTGTTTTTTTTACCTACACACAGTTTTTTGCCCTAGCTGTGTTGATTTTCGAATTTTTTTCGAACTTATACTAAAACACCTAACTTCACTCTTAGCTTATAGAAAAATATTTTGGAACACGATTTTACAAGGCGGTGTCGTATATTGATACTATATAATATTTGCTATGACACACACACATTTAAAACTATTTTCCTATAGGAATACAAAAAATGAATACAAAACAGATTATTCACCATTACGTGTTAATCGTTTGAATAAAGATACTGTGAAAAAAGTCATACGCCATTTTTAATTTTTTTATTTATAAATTTTTAATAAAGTTTTTTTATAACTTTGTATGTGTTTTTCATAACTTTGTGTATATAATAGTGTAAATAAAAGTATAGTGTAAATAAAATAACTTTCCCAAAATGAACTAAATGTGATAAATAACATTAATATGTATTGAAATTTTTATAGACTTATAAGAAAACTTTTCTATTTGAGCCTAGTTTCTAAGGCATTTTAATTTTTTTTTTATTCACTTTAAAGTTTAAAGTTATTTACGTTTATATATTTATCTAAAATATTAAAAAAACATTTAAAACAACTATCAATTTTTTAATTTATTACCTTCCTTTGATAATATTCCACCAATAATTATTTATTCTTCTAATCGTAGTAAATACAATACAAACGATACTACAATTTCGATACGCAATTGCATCGTCAATTTCGAAATGTTTTCGGCTAGACAATTATGATACGTAAATGTATCGCAAAATACGTAATATTTCCGATACACACTAACACATAGAAAATGCATCGCCAAAAGTCTAATTATCATAGTACGGTGGATTCGCAATTGTATCGATTTTGAATCGCAAAAACGAATCGAAAACGATGTTTTGTATGAAGAAGTTTCATCGTTTACGTATCGTTTACGAATCGCAATGTTTAGAGGGATATTCTAGTGTTCACTCATGTACAAGAGGATAAAAAATATCCGGTTTTTTCTAGCTACAAACCGAGCGCACCCTATAAATCGGTATATTTTTAACTCCACTTTGTTTTTGATTTTTTCGGCGTTTTTTTGACATCTAAGTTTTGTTTTGAAAAAACTCAATTTTTAATAGCCGGCTAAACTTGATTCAATCATAAACATTTTCGTTAATATTTTATTAAAATTTAAACAACACTTTAGGAAATACATATATTAAATTCACTTGTAAAGGAAATTAACGTTTAAAATACTGAACTGTCAAATGTATATACGAAGCCAAAAATTAACGCGTTCACTCGTGTAATAAAAAAAAATTGGGATATTTTACTGAAGCGAAGTTAGCCAGGGTAAAATATGTCAAAAATATACCGATTTTTTATTATAAAATCTTTTATAATATATAATGGATAATTTTATCCTTAAAATAATAAAAATATTTCGTTATACACGAATGAAAACCTTCTTCCGTTATATTTTCAAATTTTCGTGATGTACATTCTAAAATGGAAAAATACAAGAAAGATTCATTACAGAAATATATTATAGTGTTTACTATTAAAATTGGTTACCTTTTAATAGTTTAATAGCATTAAACTTTTTCGCCGACATGTTTCCTTGGTGGCCATTAAATGTAAATTGGTGTGCTAAGTCATCCGTAAAAATATTTTTGAGATTTGCCCGAATGAACTTTTTGAATTCTAGTGCTGGTTGCTTCATGTATATTGATTTCTGAAAGTTAATAACATAAATCACATATTAATGATTTATTTAATATTTAAAGGTTAAATTTTAATTACCAAGAGCTTTGCTGAATCTTCCTCGGTTTATAAAGATGCATCAAAGTTTATGAATGAGTTAATATCATTAAATGGCAAGAGGAATTTTGTATTCTCTGAATCAACACAATGTGGAATGTTCAAGGGTTGTTAATTATTTTAATAAATTCGGTCATTAATGCTTTTTGTCCATTTTTTATAATATTAATTTGTTCTAGTAAATTGCTATGTAGCTTTTCTTGGTTGCCTCTTAGGGTGTTTATAGTTTTTACCATTTCATTTAATATTGATTTTTCAACCAAGACCAATTTTTCAGATTCTGTATCTTCATTATTCTCTGATTTTGGGTTGATGCAACCGGCACCCGTTCTCCTGAGAAACAGAGACCTAAATTCTAGTTGTATTACATTACTGAAACAAAAGTAAAACTGTTTGCAAATTTTCGGATAAATCATTTACTGCGCTAAATATGTTGGGCAAATTTTGATTCAGTATTCATTTTTCCAATATCTTTAACATGTTCTTTGAAACGTATGTTGAATGAACGTCCAGTTTGTCCTATATAAAATGATGGGCAATCAAATTAGAAAAGGGATTAAAATATAGTTTAACACATCATAACGACATAAAATACACTAATTCACATTTAATGGAAATTGAAAATTCCATAATTAAAACTAATAAAGAACACCAAAATGATATTAGGACAAGAATTATAAACAAAATGAGAAATATTAACCCAGACATCTATATATATAAAACAAAGTCGTGTTAGTTACACCAATGCCTTCTAAACTACTGGCCGCTTACACCAACTGATGACGACACGCTAAGTCGACGGTTCAACTAGATGGCAGATAAACTTTAAAAAGGAAAATAAGATCACAAAATATATTTAGTTGCAATTATTACATCGAAGTAGAAGGTTATTCATTTTTTATTTCCGTTTTCCAGTTTTTTCTAGTTTTTGGCTCCGCCTCGATCTCATAAAACCAAAATAAATTTCGTCATACAAAATTACAAAACAATAAAAATATTATTTCTCTCTCCAGTTGTTTTGTAATTTTGTTAATTTGTTTAGTTTCGAACAAACTGTTGAAGCCGAAGGATATTCGTTTTTTAATTTTTCTAGTAATGCATGTACATTTTTATTTTAGATTTTGGCATTTTTTTGTCATTTTTATCCAACATAAGTCGATTTGTAATATCATCTAATTCAAAATTGTTGTAATTGGTACGTAGATTCAATAAAAATAGGAAAAGAAGTACGGATATCATGTAAAATACAGAATACATCGTACCGCATGGCTTTGACTAATTATGTGACACTAAATGAAAATGACAATAAAATACAAAAATGAAATGACAAAATAGAAACAAAATGATCACATAATATTCTCTGCTCTCACGGTTTTATTTATATTTTTGTAGGGGAATACACTAGAACTTTGTATTACGTTATCTAAATAGGCGCATTTCTTTAAATTCTCATTAACTTCTTGAATGTAGATCGAAAAAATTCAATTTATGAATTAAGAAAATCAATTACACTAAAATTGTTCATAATTTATTAATTTATTGTATAATAATTCAGATTTTTATTTGTTAAGTTTGTGAAATTTATTGCCGTCGTAATAAGAAGGCAAAGTGTATTATTTTTACTTAATTATGCTGACATATGGTTGTCGACTTACGTTGTCGTCATCAGCAAAAAATGAATGTTGTCACAGGCCAGTACTATAGAAGGCATTGGTTACACCATTTATAACTCAAGCACGGCTGAATTGATTTTTATGATCTTAGTTTTGTTGGATTTGTCTTCGCTCCGAATAGCATAATAACTATTAAAACATCGGAAAAATCACAAAAAAAATTTTTATCAAGAAAATTCATTTTCTCACACATTTTTTTTTTTTATTTTGTTCGTCTCAATACAGTGGTGGGTTAGGAAAAAAAGAAAAGTCGGAAAAACTGAAAAGGAAAACCCCAAAAATCTAATAAAAAACCTTTTTTTATATGAATTTTGCATGTGTAGTTTGTATGTGACGAGTAGTGCAGTGGTTAAAGCTTCGGCGCTTGGGCCGCAAGGTACTGGATTCAAATCCGACTGGAGGCTTGCATGCAAATTACTATTTTATTTTTTATCCAATTTTTTTTATTTCATCTACACTTATCTATCTATCTATATATAAAACAAAGTCGGGTTAGTTACACCATTTATAACTCAAGAACGGCTGGACCGATTTTTATGATCTTAGTTTTGTTGGATTTGTCTTCGCTCCGAATAGCATAATAATTATTATAACATTGGAAAAATTCACCAAAACAAATTTTATCAAGAAAATTCATTTTCCCATACATTTTTTTTTTATTTTGTTCGTCTCAATACAGTGGTGGGTTAGGAAAAAACAGAAAAGTCGGAAAACTGAACCCCAAAAATCTAATAATCAACCTTTTTTATATGAATTTTGTATGTGTAGTTTGTACGTGACGAGTGGTGCAGTGGTTAAAGCTTCGGCGCTTGGGATGCAAGGTACTGGATTCGAATCCGACTGGAGGCTGCATGCAAATTAGTAGTATTTTATTTTTTTTATCCAATCTTTTTATTTTATCTACTTAGCTATATAATTCCTGATGAAAATGGTGGATTATTTTTTTTCGATGCGCCCGGTGGAACTGGGAAGGCATTCCTCATGTCATTGATTTTGCCCACTGTTCGTGCGAGATCCGATATTGCTGTAGCAGTTGCTCAGCGTGGAAATTTTTGTTAAACCTTCAATCGGCTGAAAAATCGACTTGCAACAATGCGAAACACTCAGCAATGGCGAAAGTTTTGGTAGCAAGTAAAATCATCATTGATTATGAATGTACAATGGCGCACAAATGCACATTGGAAGCACTCAATCGAACTATGAAAGATCTACACAATGACTCAAAATGTTTTGGAGGCGCAATGATTCAACTGTCCGCCGATTTCCATAAAAAAATACCAGTGATTCCAAGATCGACCGCTGTCGATTAAATAAACGCTTGTCTCAAATCATCGACTCTGTGGTGTTATGTGATGAAACTTCAGCTGGCGACAAACATGCGAGTTGCATTGTTAAACCAGAGGCAACCTAAAAGAGATATTTCCTCCTATGTAAACGTAAAAATTTAAACTGGGAGTTCATTTTCTGTAAATAGTCGCAAACAACCAAAAATATTTTGTTTTTTAAAAATGACAGATACAACTATGACATTGGAATTATCAGAATTATATTTTGTTTTCATTTTTTAGCTCGAACGAAAAATTTAATTTGTTTGTCTGTGGTTAAACGATCCGTCTGCCAAAAATTTATCCAAGCAATTGCTGACTATCGGTAATAGCCGTGTTCCGGTCGATGAATCGAACGGATTGATTTCGTTTCCTCAGAACTTTTGCAATTTTGTCTTAACGAAGGACGAGCTCATCAACAAAGTGTTCCCGAACATCATTACTAACCACAAAAATCACAATTGGGCGAGTGAACGAGTAATTCTTGCGGAAAGAACAAAGATGTGGATCACTTAAATTTCACAAAGTCTAATCGTCGGTCCACTTCATTCCTTCAAATCTATCGACTGTGTGACAAACAAAGACGAAGCAACCAACTATGCAACTGAATTTTGAAACACATTGCATCTGCCTGGCTTGCCACCGCACAATGTACAACTGAAATTTGGTGCGGTAATCATCATGCTACGAAACCTGAATCAACCAAAACTATGTAACGGAACGCGTTTGTTTTTGAGAAAACTCAAGGAAAGTTCAAAGATGAGGAAGTTCTCATTCCGAGAATTCTGATGATCCCAACCGAGAGTTTAAACGAATTCAATTTCCGATTCGTCTTGCATTCGCCATGACGATCAACAAATCACAAGGCCCAACCTTGAGTGTTTGTAGCCTGAATCTAGAAAATGAATGTTCCTCTCACGGCCAATTATACGTAGCATGTTCACGTGTCGGCAAACCATCCGCTTTGTTCGTTCTCGCACCTGACAATAAAACAAAAAATGTCGTATATCACAAGATGCTTTACTGAAGAGAATCGACCCTATTGCAACCCACCCAGCAAATAGTTTAAAAGAAAGTAGTGCAACAATGCTACGCGAATCATTTCGAATCAATTCAATAAAACGAAAGCCTTGCTGCCACGTGAATTACATTCATTTCAATATAATTAAAATATATTTCATTTTGATCGACTTTAATTAATTTGGAGTATTCATTTTATCCGCCCCAGAGGTCTCGGTATCGATTCCCGGTAGTGATAAGGAACAAATTTCACGGCTGGCTTAGGATCAATGAATTAATCACTCATTATCCGAAATGAAAATATGATTATGAAACCTCATTTAAGGCGGCCAAATCCCTTGATGGAATATAGTGCCAGAGAGAGAGAGAGAGAGAGAAAGAGAGAGAGAGAGAGAGAGAGAGAAATTCATTTTATCTTAAAAAAAACTAAATTTATTAAGCTACAATAACTTTAAACAATATTTATTGATTTTGAGTCAGTACGAAGTTCGCCGGGTCAGCTAGTTATTAATACAAGTGAAAATAAAATATTACATGATATAAAAGATAAAGTGTCTCAAAATAATGCAATTATCACAAAAGCAGACAAAGGCAATACAATTGTAATAATGGACAAAAATGAATACGATATGAAGATACATGATTATATTACTACAAATAACATTTTAGAATTAAATGAAGATCCAACTGAAATATACAACAATAATATTAAAAACTAATCAATAAATCAACTCATTTAATGAATAGCTAAAACATCCGATGCTCTAAAATGGTCAAACATACAGCACCAATTATCACAGGTATGCCAAAAATACATAAAAACAATATTCCCATTCATACGACCTCTTATAAATTTTACTACTGCACCATCTTATAAAATTGCGAATTCAATACTCACTATAGTAAGACATCAACAAATCGGCCGAATTATCGCTGAAGTACGACAAGTGGTTCTTAAGTTTAAAATGTCATCATTAAAAACGACATTCTTCAAAATCATATTAAAAACGACTTGAAGATAGAGCTTAGTTTTCTTTTATATAATGCGAGCCTCCTGATGATGTTGGAGCGATTGGTAAATGTTTGATTGCCATCGAGCCTGAAATATCCTTCACAGGACCAGAATTTTAACTATAATAACAGCCTTGTTGCCAATAAAAACAGCTGTATAGACAGTATGCCGTAAGGATGTAAATCTTTATATTGCGGATATTACGTCACAGTACATGCTTGATGAATTAACTAAAATACACGCTTCAGCGAGGAACTAAAAGAGGTTCTTCTCTTAAGAATCATAGAAAGACGTACAGTTTATTTCTATGTGTCTATCTCTTTGAGCCAAAGATTTCAAATGGATTAAGAAATTATGAAACATTAAGAACATGATTGCTGATGTGCTTTTAAAATTTGCTTACAATTACAATTGGAATTCGAAATGGCTCACGCGAGCGAAAATAATTCAATAGACAAAATTGAACCGTCATCACAGGAAACAGGAATATTAACCTTTAAAGAAAAATTGGATTTGGCATTAAAAAAGAAGACCAGTGTCCAAGTAATTGATCAACCAACTACTATCTCACGAAATGGCGTTCTTTGAAGAGCAACATTTAAAAGGATTATATTTAAATATGTTTCTTAAATACATTTTGTCCGTTCGACCAACAAGCATGAACTCTGAACGGACATTTTCTGCTGCTGGTCTAATTGAAACAAAATTTAAATCCAGATTGAACGACGATGTCTTATATTTAAGACATCGTCATTTAATCTGAATGTGTTTTTGCGAGCGCACGTCGTAGAGTAGAAGGGTTTAGAGATCAACCAATAGTGATCCTATTATTCAGAGATTTCTCTGAATTTAAGTTGAAATGTTTATTAACAGTAATGTGAAATTTTGTTCCGTTTTTCAATAAAGTAAATACAATTTTTGAAATAAAATATGTTTAGTTATTTTATTTAAATTTTCATTACGTAATCATATATTTGGATTTCCGGTAAATTACCGGAAAATTGGTTTTTTCATAATATTTACCGTTTGATTTTTCAAAAGTTGGTAAATTTGCGAACACTAGTTATACATTTTCCCATCTTTCTGGCAATGCGTGGATGCCACGCCATAAAAACTGTTCTTCTTTTGAGGCAAACCAGTTATCGAGCCATTTTCGTAGGAAGTGAAGTGCTTCACAGCAAGCCGTCTATAATCGGACGAAGCCAAGTCTGGCGAGTAAGCATGTGAAAGTATTTCCTAACTAAATGTGTCCAACGTTCCCATGACCAGTTTTGCTTTGTGTGATGGTGCTTTATCATGAAGAAAAATCACTTTGTGTTACCTTTTATCATATTCTGGTCGTTTTTCACGCAAAGCTGGATTTAAATTGATCATTTGTTGTTGGTAGCGTTCAGTATTTACAATTTCACCAGGTCTTACAGCTCAAAATAAATCACAATCTTCTAGATCTCATCAAATACAGATCATTGTCTTCCATCCGAAGCGATTTGGCCTTGCAGTTTGCAGTCGATGTCGATGGTTGTCCTGGATCAAACTAAGACATTTTGCGCTTTGAATTCTCAAAATAGATCCATTTTTCAATTCTTTCTCTCTCTCTCTAGCTTCATATCCCATGAAGGTATTTTGCCGCCTGCACTGTGGTCCTCCATCCGACTTGGTCCATCGCTCTCGTCCTCCAGTTTCGACATCCTTGTATATGTAGATCTTGTTTGATGTCGTAATGCCATCGTAGTCAGGGTTTTCCTGTATGACGCACTTCGGCTGGTTGTTGGTGAAACACTTTTGATTATCCGTTGTTGTGGGGACCTTATAACGTGCCCGAGCTATTTCATTGGATTGGATTTGATGAAACCGATGATACCGCTGCCTCCAAATAGTTGCTTTACTTCATGGTTCATACGAATCCGATATTTATTGATCGCAACTTTTATTGGACAAAAGATTGAGCGAATGACCTTCCTTTCGAAGGTTGATAATAATCTACAATCGTTAGAGGTCATGGTCGAGCTCTCGCTTTCGAAAGCCAGCACATGTCTTATGATGCTTTATAAAGTATACCGTTTTTCAACGCCAGTCACAATCCGATGGAGAAATGGCTTTCTTTTATATCTGGCAAGCAACATTTAGTAAATGGTTTTTCTATTTTCCTGTTGCCTTTCTGTTCTAAATATTTTTATTTTTAGCGCCGCCCTATATATGTACTAAAACTAACCACTAACACTATATTAAATAAATACTGTGACTATGTTCACTTGCTATTGTGTAATTGATCAGAACGAACGTGTATTTGTTTCCTTAAACTAAATAACCCTATTTCAATTGCACAGTCGATAATAATAATTTATCAACAGGTTATGGGCCCAGGAACGCTCAAGCAAGTTTAAAAGTAAAATAAGTTTTACATTAAAGCAAATAAAAAAAATAGTGAATATTCGGTATATATAAAGTTTTTTTTTTCTCAACTGACGTCCAACAGCATTGTTCGAGAACGTTCGTTCGTTTTTTTTTTTTATATATATTTCATCATCTTTTTTGGTGTTGAGTCATTCAATCGAGTGGGGAAATTGTGTTTCGGACCAAAAAAACGTGTGTCGTTTTGGAAATCAATAGTTAAAAATTGATTTAAACACATAAAGAAACTCAAAGTTAATTATCGTTCTAAATTTCTGTGTCGATTTAAAACAAGAAAATTAATTAAAAATGTCGAATGATAGTGCGTGGAATGGAATTGAAAAACTCAAGGGTAGTGAAAACTATCATACGTGGCAATACACAATCAGAAACTTGTTAAAATTAAATGATTATGAAAAGTGTATTGTGTCCGGTACTGGTGCAGAAACTGATGAATCTAAATTACGTCGGGCGAAGGCTAGAATTGAGTTGAGTGTTGATCCATCAGTATATGTTCACATAGAAAAATCAACAACAGCTGCTGAAACATGGACAAAATTACAAGAATTGTTTCAGGACAGAGGCTTATCGCGTCGTATTGGACTATTGAGGAAATTGGTGACGATTCGATTGGAAAGTAGTGACTCCATGAATCAATATATTTCTCAAATGTTTGAAACTGCAAATAAATTAAACGGTATCGGGTTTCCAGTTGATGATGAATGGCTCGGTAGTATTTTATTGGCCGGTTTGCCTAATGAATTTGCTCCAATGATTATGGGACTCGAAAGTAGTGGTGCTAAGATTACGGCAGATCTAATTAAATCTAAATTACTTGATTCGGAGTATAACGCAAAACCAAACGGTAGTGGTTCGGCATTTTTTGGAAACGGTGGAAAAACATGTTTTTCGTGTAATAAGCGTGGTCATAAAGCAGACAAGTGTCCACAGAAATCCGGTTCCAAGAAAAACGGTAAAAATCCTAACAAGAACGGTAAAGACAATAAAAAAGGTAATGCTACAGAAAAATCAGCATTCATTGTAACTGCTGAAACGAATATTAATACAGCGTATTACACCAAACACTGTCATGAGGACGAATGGTTTATTGACAGCGGGGCTTCTCAACATATGTCACCGTTTGAAACATTATTTGCAGAATTAAAGTCAACGCCAATTAAGCAGATTTCGTCGGCAAGTTCGAATAAAATTGCAGTCAAAGGAGTCGATAATGTGCCGGTAGTAATTGGTGACCGTGAAATTGACTTTAAAGAAGTTTTGTGTGTCCCTGACTTGACTGTAAACCTATTGTCAGTGGCGCAAATTGTTAAAAACCGGAATACGGTCAAGTTTAATCAATCAGGCTGCCATATTTACAACGAGAAGAAAAAATTGGTCGCTGAAACCAACGAAATAAATGGTGTATACAAGTTAAACGTTCAACGTTCGAAATGTTTTGCGACGATGGCTCAATCGAAGAGTGGTTTAATGTGGCATCGTAAATTAGGCCATATTAATTTCGCCGACATGTGTAAAATGAAAAACGGTCTCGTAAACGGTATAATTTTCAACGAACGAAATGAAATTGAAATAAAGAATTGCGAGGTTTGCAAGGAAGGAAAGCAAACGCGTCGACCATTTCCGATTAGCACAACGCGCTCCGATCATATATTGGATCTCATCCATTCTGACCTTAATGGACCCATGAAAAATCGTTCGATCGGAGGTGCTAAATATATCCTAACATTTATTGATGACCGCTCAAGAAAAATTTATGTGTATTTTTGAAGGAAAAATCCGAAGTGTTTAATCGTTTTGTTGAATTCAAAGCGATGGTTGAAAACGAAACAGGCAGAAAGCTGAAGGTTTTACGGTCAGACAATGGCACCGAATACATAAATAAATCGTTTGAAGAGTATTTCAAGAAACACGGAATAAAACATCAAAAATCCGTTGTATATACTCCAGAACAAAATGGTATTGCGGAACGAGCCAACCGCAAGTTAGTCGAGAAAGCTAAATGTATGCTATTTGATGCAAAGTTAGACGTATCACATTGGGCCGAAGCTGTCAATATGGCCGCATACATTTTAAATCGATCTGCCAATGTAACTTTGGATACCTTTGTGAAGTTAGCCCGTAAAATCATCCCGTAAAATGATTATAGTTAAGTATGGCAACACCATTATATATTAAAGAAATTATAATGAAACTATAACTATCACGATATAAAACTATAACGATAGTAAGAAAAATTATTATGAAAAATAATACACGAAATGTCATTATAAATAAAAACCGATTAACAAATTTTAGCTTGCGCTATATAGTTATAATGTATAGCTGACATGATGACAAAATAAAAAATTACATAATTTGTATATGAACGAGTGGGTTTGTTTATATAATAAGTAATAATTAAATTTGTAAACAACAACAATGTCACACAAATTTGGTTTATTCTAAAAACTGTCAAAATTCCAGATTAATTAAATAACAATTAATTAATAAATAATTTTATTAAATAAAATAAATAAATTAAATAATAATAAATACACTTACTAATATAATTTACTGTGAACTTCAAAGTACTGAAGTACAGAGATTGGCCTGTTTAAATAATAAGAGGCAAAAAAATTCTATGATTTAGAGTCTCGCTATAGTTGTTTGAATTTAAATGACAAGAGGCAAACAATTCTTTGATTTAGAGCTCCGCTATAGCCCTCTGAGTTCCTAGTAGATGTCCATTACCACAAACCGGACTATATAGGTTTTGTAGTTCAGGGATCGGCCTGTTTAAATAATAATAGGCAAAAAAAATTCTATGATTGAGAGCCTCGCTATAGTCGTTTGAATTTAAATGACAAGAGGCAAAAAAATTCTTTGATTTAGAGCTCCGCTATAGTCATTTGAATTCGTAGCAGAAGTCCATTACCAGAAATCGGACTATATAGGTTTTGTAGTTTAGGTATTGGCCTGTTTAAATAATAATAGGCAAAAACAATTCTATGATTGAGAGCCTCGCTATAGTCGTTTGAATTTAAATGACAAGAGGCAAACAAATTCTTTGATTTAGAGCTCCGCTATAGTCATTTGAATTCGTAGAAGAAGTCCATTACCAGAAACCGGACTATATAGGTTTTGTAGTTCAGGTATTGGCCTGTTTAAATAATAATAGGCAAAAAAAATTCTATGATTGAGAGCCTCGCTATAGTCGTTTGAATTTAACTGACAAGAGGCAAAAAAATTCTTTGATTTAGAGCTCCGCTATAGTCATTTGAATTCGTAGAAGAAGGCCATTACCAGAAACCGGACTATATAGGTTTTGTAGTTCAGGGATTGGCCTGTTTAAATAATAATAGGCAAAAAAAATTCTATGATTGAGAGCCTCGCTATAGTCGTTTGAATTTAACTGACAAGAGGCAAACAATTCTTTGATTTAGAGCTCCGCTATAGTCATTTGAATTCGTAGAAGAAGTCCATTACCAGAAACCGGACTATATAGGTTTTGTAGTTCAGGTATTGGCCTGTTTAAATAATAATAGGCAAAAAAAAATCTATGATTGAGAGCCTCGCTATAGTCGTTTGAATTTAAATGACAAGAGGCAAAAAAATTCTTTGATTTAGAGCTCCGCTATAGTCATTTGAATTCGTAGAAGAAGTCCATTACCAGAAACCGGACTATATGGGTTTTGTAGTTCAGAGATTGGCCTGTTTAAATAATAATAGGCAAAAAAAATTATATGATTGAGAGCCTCGCTATAGTAGTTTGAATTTAACTGACAAGAGGCAAAAAAATTCTTTGATTTAGAGCTCCGCTATAGTCATTTGAATTCGTAGAAGAAGTCCATTACCAGAAACCGGACTATATGGGTTTTGTAGTTCAGAGATTGGCCTGTTTAAATAATAAGAGGCAAAAAAAATTCTATAATTGAGAGCCTCGCTATAGTAGTTTGAATTTAAATGACAAGAGGCAAAAAAATTCTTTGATTTAGAGCTCCACTATAGTCATTTGAATTCGTAGAAGAAGTCCATTACCAGAAACCGGACTATATAGGTTTTGTAGTTCAGGGATTGGCCTGTTTAAATAATAAGAGGCAAAAAAAATTCTATGATTGAGAGCCTCGCTATAGTCGTTTGAATTTAAATGACAAGAGGCAAAAAAATTCTTTGATTTAGAGCTCCGCTATAGTCATTTGAATTCGTAGAAGAAGTCCATTACCAGAAACCGGACTATATAGGTTTTGTAGTTCAGGTATTGGCCTGTTTAAATAATAATAGGCAAAAAAAAATCTATGATTGAGAGCCTCGCTATAGTCGTTTGAATTTAACTGACAAGAGGCAAAAAAATTCTTTGATTTAGAGCTCCGCTATAGTCATTTGAATTCGTAGAAGAAGTCCATTACCAGAAACCGGACTATATGGGTTTTGTAGTTCAGAGATTGGCCTGTTTAAATAATAATAGGCAAAAAAAATTCTATGATTGAGAGCCTCGCTATAGTAGTTTGAATTTAACTGACAAGAGGCAAAAAAATTCTTTGATTTAGAGCTCCGCTATAGTCATTTGAATTCGTAGAAGAAGTCCATTACCAGAAACCGGACTATATGGGTTTTGTAGTTCAGAGATTGGCCTGTTTAAATAATAAGAGGCAAAAAAAATTCTATAATTGAGAGCCTCGCTATAGTAGTTTGAATTTAAATGACAAGAGGCAAAAAAATTCTTTGATTTAGAGCTCCACTATAGTCATTTGAATTCGTAGAAGAAGTCCATTACCAGAAACCGGACTATATAGGTTTTGTAGTTCAGGGATTGGCCTGTTTAAATAATAAGAGGCAAAAAAAATTCTATGATTGAGAGCCTCGCTATAGTCGTTTGAATTTAAATGACAAGAGGCAAAAAAATTCTTTGATTTAGAGCTCCGCTATAGTCATTTGAATTCGTAGAAGAAGTCCATTACCAGAAACCGGACTATATAGGTTTTGTAGTTCAGGTATTGGCCTGTTTAAATAATAATAGGCAAAAAAAATTCTATGATTGAGAGCCTCGCTATAGTCGTTTGAATTTAACTGACAAGAGGCAAAAAAATTCTTTGATTTAGAGCTCCGCTATAGTCATTTGAATTCGTAGAAGAAGTCCATTACCAGAAACCGGACTATATGGGTTTTGTTGTTCAGAGATTGGCCTGTTTAAATAATAAGAGGCAAAAAAAATTCTATGATTGAGAGCCTCGCTATAGTAGTTTGAATTTAAATGACAAGAGGCAAAACAATTTTTTGATTTAGAGCTCCGCTATAGTCATTTGAATTCGTAGTAGAAGTCCATTACCAGAAACCGGACTATATGGGTTTTGTAGTTCAGGGATTGGCCTGTTTAAATAATAAGAGGCAAAAAAAATTCTATGATTGAGAGCCTCGCTATAGTAGTTTGAATTTAAATGACAAGAGGCAAAAAAATTCTTTGATTTAGAGCTCCGCTATAGTCATTTGAATTCGTAAAAGAAGTCCATTACCAGAAACCGGACTATATAGGTTTTATAGTTCAGGGATTGGCCTGTTTAAATAATAAGAGGCAAAAACAATTTTATGATTGAGAGCCTCGCTATAGTAGTTTGAATATAAATGACAAGAGGCAAAACAATTCTTTGATTTAGAGCTCCGCTATAGTCATTTGAATTCGTAGAAGAAGTCCATTACCAGAAACCGGACTATATGGGTTTTGTAGTTCAGGTATTGGCCTGTTTAAATAATAATAGGCAAAAAAAATTCTATGATTGAGAGCCTCGCTATAGTCGTTTGAATTTAAATGATAAGAGGCAAAAAAATTCTTTGATTTAGAGCTCCGCTATAGTCATTTGAATTCGTAGAAGAAGTCCATTACCAGAAACCGGACTATATAGGTTTTGTAGTTCAGGGATTGGCCTGTTTAAATAATAAGAGGCAAAAAAAATTCTATGATTGAGAGCCTCGCTATAGTCGTTTGAATTTAAATGATAAGAGGCAAAAAAATTCTTTGATTTAGAGCTCCGCTATAGTCATTTGAATTCGTAGAAGAAGTCCACTACCAGAAACCGGACTATATATGCTTTGTAGTTCAGGGATTGGCCAGTTTAAATAATAAGAGGCAAAAAAATGCTATGATTAAGAGCTATTTGGCGAAAACTATTTGTGATACCCTTGACAGACTAGGGTGTAGCTAAACGCGTTTAGTTAAACTAGTTTAGTTAATCTACTATAAAACCAATTAGATTGACACAAAATGAGGCTTAGCAAACCCTGTTTCAATAATAAAATACGGTAGCGCTATGATTGTCCCGAATCGGTATTAAACAAATGTCATTGTCATTGCTCAGTTCTAAAGTACTCCGTTATTATACAGAATTATACAGAACAACGATATTACAAGAAAACCATACAACTTTTATGACTGATTTTTTTGGTTATACATACATTTCTATTAAATCAAAATTATTTAATTTAAAAAAATTAAATTTTAATTTTAAATTGGACCAATTAGAAAATAGCTATCTACATAGAACTCTACTCGATTGTTTTAAAAAAGAAAAGCAGCTTTTATTTGTCATGGTATTATAATATGCACTCTACGGTAAGTGGTCTCAATGCACAAACGTGTATGTTGGTCGAAAACACATACAAAAATCAATTTTTTTTGACATGATTCGTTTTCGTTACCCACACAATTGTGATGGCAGGCAGGAAAAGGGATAGAACCTAGCCTGCCTACTATACACAATTGTGTATGCCAATTTTGATTACGAGAAACGAATGCGTCAAACATAGAATTATGTATAAATTGAAGACCAGTATACAGATTTGTGACCTTTGTGAAGTTAGCCCGTAAAATCATCCCGTAAAATGATTATAGTTAAGTATGGCAACACCATTATATATTAAAGAAATTTTAATGAAACTATAACTATCACGATATAAAACTATAACGATAGTAAGAAAAATTATTATGAAAAATAATACACGAAATGGCGGTCATTATAAATAAAAACCGATTAACAAATTTTAGCTTGCGCTATATATAGCTATAATGTATAGCTGACATGATGACAAAATAAAAAATTACATAATTTGTATATGAACGAGTGGGTTTGTTTATATAATAAGTAATAATTAAATTTGTAAACAACAACAAAGTCACACAAATTTGGTTTATTCTAAAAATTGTCAAAATTCCAGATTAATTAAATAATAATTAATTAATAAATAATTTTATTAAATAAAATAAATTAATTAAATAATAATAAATACACTTACGAATATAATTTACTGTGAACTTCAAAGTACTGAAGTACAGAGATTGGCCTGTTTAAATAATAAGAGGCAAAAAAATTCTATGATTTAGAGTCTCGCTATAGTTGTTTGAATTTAAATGACAAGAGGCAAACAATTCTTTGATTTAGAGCTCCGCTATAGCCCTCTGAGTTCCTAGTAGATGTCCATTACCACAAACCGGACTATATAGGTTTTGTAGTTCAGGGATCGGCCTGTTTAAATAATAATAGGCAAAAAAAACTCTATGATTGAGAGCCTCGCTATAGTCGTTTGAATTTAAATGACAAGAGGCAAAAAAATTCTTTGATTTAGAGCTCCGCTACAGTCATTTGAATTCGTAGAAGAAGTCCATTACCAGAAACCGGACTATATAGGTTTTGTAGTTTAGGTATTGGCCTGTTTAAATAATAATAGGCAAAAAAAATTCTATGATTGAGAGCCTCGCTATAGTAGTTTGAATTTAAATGACAAGAGGCAAACAAATTCTTTGATTTAGAGCTCCGCTATAGTCATTTGAATTCGTAGAAGAAGTCCATTACCAGAAACCGGACTATATGGGTTTTGTAGTTCAGAGATTGGCCTGTTTAAATAATAAGAGGCAAAAAAAATTCTATGATTGAGAGCCTCGCTATAGTAGTTTGAATTTAAATGACAAGAGGCAAAAAAATTCTTTGATTTAGAGCTCCGCTATAGTCATTTGAATTCGTAGAAGAAGGCCATTACCAGAAACCGGACTATATAGGTTTTGTAGTTCAGAGATTGGCCTGTTTAAATAATAATAGGCAAAGAAAAATCTATGATTGAGAGCCTCGCTGTAGTCGTTTGAATTTAAATGACAAGAGGCAAAAAAATTCTTTGATTTAGAGCTCCGCTACAGTCATTTGAATTCGTAGAAGAAGGCCATTACCAGAAACCGGACTATATAGGTTTTGTAGTTTAGGTATTGGCCTGTTTAAATAATAATAGGCAAAAAAAATTCTATGATTGAGAGCCTCGCTATAGTCGTTTGAATTTAAATGACAAGAGGCAAAAAAATTCTTTGATTTAGAGCTCCGCTATAGTCATTTGAATTCGTAGAAGAAGTCCACTACCAGAAACCGGACTATATAGGTTTTGTAGTTCAGGTATTGGCCTGTTTAAATAATAATAGGCAAAAAAAATTCTATGATTGAGAGCCTCGCTATAGTCGTTTGAATTTAACTGACAAGAGGCAAAAAAATTCTTTGATTTAGAGCTCCGCTATAGTCATTTGAATTCGTAGAAGAAGGCCATTACCAGAAACCGGACTATATAGGTTTTGTAGTTCAGGGATTGGCCTGTTTAAATAATAAGAGGCAAAAAAAATTCTATGATTGAGAGCCTCGCTATAGTCGTTTGAATTTAAATGACAAGAGGCAAAAAAATTCTTTGATTTAGAGCTCCGCTATAGTCATTTGAATTCGTAGAAGAAGTCCATTACCAGAAACCGGACTATATAGGTTTTGTAGTTCAGGTATTGGCCTGTTTAAATAATAATAGGCAAAAAAAATTCTATGATTGAGAGCCTCGCTATAGTCGTTTGAATTTAACTGACAAGAGGCAAAAAAATTCTTTGATTTAGAGCTCCGCTATAGTCATTTGAATTCGTAGAAGAAGTCCATTAACAGAAACCGGACTATATGGGTTTTGTTGTTCAGAGATTGGCCTGTTTAAATAATAAGAGGCAAAAAAAATTCTATGATTGAGAGCCTCGCTATAGTAGTTTGAATTTAAATGACAAGAGGCAAAAAAATTTTTTGATTTAGAGCTCCGCTATAGTCATTTGAATTCGTAGTAGAAGTCCATTACCAGAAACCGGACTATATGGGTTTTGTAGTTCAGGGATTGGCCTGTTTAAATAATAAGAGGCAAAAAAAATTCTATGATTGAGAGCCTCGCTATAGTAGTTTGAATTTAAATGACAAGAAGCAAAAAAATTCTTTGATTTAGAGCTCCGCTATAGTCATTTGAATTCGTAAAAGAAGTCCATTACCAGAAACCGGACTATATAGGTTTTATAGTTCAGGGATTGGCCTGTTTAAATAATAAGAGGCAAAAACAATTTTATGATTGAGAGCCTCGCTATAGTAGTTTGAATATAAATGACAAGAGGCAAAACAATTCTTTGATTTAGAGCTCCGCTATAGTCATTTGAATTCGTAGAAGAAGTCCATTACCAGAAACCGGACTATATGGGTTTTGTAGTTCAGGTATTGGCCTGTTTAAATAATAATAGGCAAAAAAAATTCTATGATTGAGAGCCTCGCTATAGTCGTTTGAATTTAAATGATAAGAGGCAAAAAAATTCTTTGATTTAGAGCTCCGCTATAGTCATTTGAATTCGTAGAAGAAGTCCATTACCAGAAACCGGACTATATAGGTTTTGTAGTTCAGGGATTGGCCTGTTTAAATAATAAGAGGCAAAAAAAATTCTATGATTGAGAGCCTCGCTATAGTCGTTTGAATTTAAATGATAAGAGGCAAAAAAATTCTTTGATTTAGAGCTCCGCTATAGTCATTTGAATTCGTAGAAGAAGTCCACTACCAGAAACCGGACTATATATGCTTTGTAGTTCAGGGATTGGCCAGTTTAAATAATAAGAGGCAAAAAAATGCTATGATTAAGAGCTATTTGGCGAAAACTATTTGTGATACCCTTGACAGACTAGGGTGTAGCTAAACGCGTTTAGTTAAACTAGTTTAGTTAATCTACTATAAAACCAATTAGATTGACACAAAATGAGGCTTAGCAAACCCTGTTTCAATAATAAAATACGGTAGCGCTATGATTGTCCGGAATCGGTATTAAACAAATGTCATTGTCATTGCTCAGTTCTAAAGTACTCCGTTATTATACAGAATTATACAGAACAACGATATTACAAGAAAACCATACAACTTTTATGACTGATTTTTTTGGTTATACATACATTTCTATTAAATCAAAATTATTTAATTTAAAAAAATTAAATTTTAATTTTAAATTGGACCAATTAGAAAATAGCTATCTACATAGAACTCTACTCGATTGTTTTAAAAAAGAAAAGCAGCTTTTATTTGTCATGGTATTATAATATGCACTCTACGGTAAGTGGTCTCAATGCACAAACGTGTATGTTGGTCGAAAACACATACAAAAATCAATTTTTTTTGACATGATTCGTTTTCGTTACCCACACAATTGTGATGGCAGGCAGGAAAAGGGATAGAACCTAGCCTGCCTACTATACACAATTGTGTATGCCAATTTTGATTACGAGAAACGAATGCGTCAAACATAGAATTATGTATAAATTGAAGACCAGTATACAGATTTGTGACCTTTGTGAAGTTAGCCCGTAAAATCATCCCGTAAAATGATTATAGTTAAGTATGGCAACACCATTATATATTAAAGAAATTTTAATGAAACTATAACTATCACGATATAAAACTATAACGATAGTAAGAAAAATTATTATGAAAAATAATACACGAAATGGCGGTCATTATAAATAAAAACCGATTAACAAATTTTAGCTTGCGCTATATATAGCTATAATGTATAGCTGACATGATGACAAAATAAAAAATTACATAATTTGTATATGAACGAGTGGGTTTGTTTATATAATAAGTAATAATTAAATTTGTAAACAACAACAAAGTCACACAAATTTGGTTTATTCTAAAAATTGTCAAAATTCCAGATTAATTAAATAATAATTAATTAATAAATAATTTTATTAAATAAAATAAATTAATTAAATAATAATAAATACACTTACGAATATAATTTACTGTGAACTTCAAAGTACTGAAGTACAGAGATTGGCCTGTTTAAATAATAAGAGGCAAAAAAATTCTATGATTTAGAGTCTCGCTATAGTTGTTTGAAATTAAATGACAAGAGGCAAACAATTCTTTGATTTAGAGCTCCGCTATAGCCCTCTGAGTTCCTAGTAGATGTCCATTACCACAAACCGGACTATATAGGTTTTGTAGTTCAGGGATCGGCCTGTTTAAATAATAATATGCAAAAAAAACTCTATGATTGAGAGCCTCGCTATAGTCGTTTGAATTTAAATGACAAGAGGCAAAAAAATTCTTTGATTTAGAGCTCCGCTACAGTCATTTGAATTCGTAGAAGAAGGCCATTACCAGAAACCGGACTATATAGGTTTTGTAGTTTAGGTATTGGCCTGTTTAAATAATAATAGGCAAAAAAAATTCTATGATTGAGAGCCTCGCTATAGTCGTTTGAATTTAAATGACAAGAGGCAAACAAATTCTTTGATTTAGAGCACCGCTATAGTCATTTGAATTCGTAGAAGAAGTCCATTACCAGAAACCGGACTATATGGGTTTTGTAGTTCAGAGATTGGCCTGTTTAAATAATAAGAGGCAAAAAAAATTCTATGATTGAGAGCCTCGCTATAGTAGTTTGAATTTAAATGACAAGAGGCAAAAAAATTCTTTGATTTAGAGCTCCGCTATAGTCATTTGAATTCGTAGAAGAAGGCCATTACCAGAAACCGGACTATATAGGTTTTGTAGTTCAGAGATTGGCCTGTTTAAATAATAATAGGCAAAGAAAAATCTATGATTGAGAGCCTCGCTGTAGTCGTTTGAATTTAAATGACAAGAGGCAAAAAAATTCTTTGATTTAGAGCTCCGCTACAGTCATTTGAATTCGTAGAAGAAGGCCATTACCAGAAACCGGACTATATAGGTTTTGTAGTTTAGGTATTGGCCTGTTTAAATAATAATAGGCAAAAAAAATTCTATGATTGAGAGCCTCGCTATAGTCGTTTGAATTTAAATGACAAGAGGCAAAAAAATTCTTTGATTTAGAGCTCCGCTATAGTCATTTGAATTCGTAGAAGAAGTCCACTACCAGAAACCGGACTATATAGGTTTTGTAGTTCAGGTATTGGCCTGTTTAAATAATAATAGGCAAAAAAAATTCTATGATTGAGAGCCTCGCTATAGTCGTTTGAATTTAACTGACAAGAGGCAAAAAAATTCTTTGATTTAGAGCTCCGCTATAGTCATTTGAATTCGTAGAAGAAGGCCATTACCAGAAACCGGACTATATAGGTTTTGTAGTTCAGGGATTGGCCTGTTTAAATAATAATAGGCAAAAAAAATTCTATGATTGAGAGCCTCGCTATAGTCGTTTGAATTTAAATGACAAGAGGCAAAAAAATTCTTTGACTTAGAGCTCCGCTATAGTCATTTGAATTCGTAGTAGAAGTCCATTACCAGAAACCGGACTTTATAGGTTTTGTAGTCCAGGGATTGGCCTGTTTAAATAATAATAGGCAAAAAAATTCTATGATTGAGAGCCTCGCTATAGTCGTTTGAATTTAAATGACAAGAGGCAAAAAAATTCTTTGATTTAGAGCTCCGCTATAGTCATTTGAATTCGTAGAAGAAGGCCATTACCAGAAACCGGACTATATAGGTTTTGTAGATCAGGTATTGGCCTGTTTAAATAATAATAGGCAAAAAAAAATCTATGATTGAGAGCCTCGCTATAGTCGTTTGAATTTAAATGACAAGAGGCAAAAAAATTCTTTGATTTAGAGCTCCGCTATAGTCATTTGAATTCGTAGAAGAAGTCCATTACCAGAAACCGGACTATATAGGTTTTGTAGTTCAGGTATTGGCCTGTTTAAATAATAATAGGCAAAAAAAATTCTATGATTGAGAGCCTCGCTATAGTCGTTTGAATTTAAATGACAAGAGGCAAAAAAATTCTTTGATTTAGAGCTCCGCTATAGTCATTTGAATTCGTAAAAGAAGGCCATTACCAGAAACCGGACTATATAGGTTTTGTAGTTCAGGGATTGGCCTGTTTAAATAATAATAGGCAAAAAAAATCTATGATTGAGAGCCTCGCTATAGTCGTTTGAATTTAAATGACAAGAGGCAAAAAAATTCTTTGATTTAGAGCTCCGCTATAGTCATTTGAATTCGTAGAAGAAGTCCATTACCAGAAACCGGACTATATAGGTTTTGTAGTTCAGGGATTGGCCTGTTTAAATAATAATAGGCAAAAAAATTCTATGATTGAGAGCCTCGCTATAGTCGTTTGAATTTAACTGACAAGAGGCAAAAAAATTCTTTGATTTAGAGCTCCGCTATAGTCATTTGAATTCGTAGAAGAAGTCCATTACCAGAAACCGGACTATATAGGTTTTGTAGTTCAGGGATTGGCTTGTTTAAATAATAAGAGGCAAAAAAATCTATGATTGAGAGCCTCGCTATAGTAGTTTGAATTTAAATGACAAGAGGCAAAAAAATTCTTTGATTTAGAGCTCCGCTATAGTCATTTGAATTCGTAGAAGAAGTCCACTACCAGAAACCGGACTATATATGTTTTGTAGTTCAGGGATTGGCCAGTTTAAATAATAAGAGGCAAAAAAATGCTATGATTAAGAGCTATTTGGCGAAAACTATTTGTGATACCCTTGACAGACTAGGGTGTAGCTAAACGCGTTTAGTTAAACTAGTTTAGTTAATCTACTATAAAACCAATTAGATTGACACAAAATGAGGCTTAGCAAACCCTGTTTCAATAATAAAATACGGTAGCGCTATGATTGTCCGGAATCGGTATTAAACAAATGTCATTGTCATTGCTCAGTTCTAAAGTACTCCGTTATTATACAGAATTATACAGAACAACGATATTACAAGAAAACCATACAACTTTTATGACTGATTTTTTTGGTTATACATACATTTCTATTAAATCAAAATTATTTAATTTAAAAAAATTAAATTTTAATTTTAAATTAGACCAATTAGAAAATAGCTATCTACATAGAACTCTACTCGATTGTTTTAAAAAAAAAACGCAGCTTTTATTTGTCATGGTATTATGCACTCTACGGTAAGTGGTGTCAATGCACAAATGTGTATGTTGGTCGAAAACACATACAAAAATCAATTTTTTTTGACATGATTCGTTTTCGTTACCCACACAATTGTGATGGCAGGCAGGAAAAGGGATAGAACCTAGCCTGCCCAGTATACACAATTGTGTATGCCAATTTTGATTACGAGAAACGAATGCGTCAAACATAGAATTATGTATAAATTGAAAACCAGTATACAGATTTGTGACCTTTGTGAAGTTAGCCCGTAAAATCATCCCGTAAAATGATTATAGTTAAGTATGGCAACACCATTATATATTAAAGAAATTATAATGAAACTATAACTATCACGATATAAAACTATAACGATAGTAAGAATAATTATTATGAAAAATAATACACGAAATGGCGGTCATTATAAATAAAAACCGATTAACAAATTTTAGCTTGCGCTATATATAGCTATAATGTATAGCTGACATGATGACAAAATAAAAAATTACATAATTTGTATATGAACGAGTGGGTTTGTTTATATAATAATTAATAATTAAATTTGTAAACAACAACAATGTCACACAAATTTGGTTTATTCTAAAAACTGTCAAAATTCCAGATTAATTAAATAACAATTAATTAATAAATAATTTTATTAAATAAAATAAATTAATTAAATAATAATAAATACACTTACGAATATAATTTACTGTGAACTTCAAAGTACTGAAGTACAGAGATTGGCCTGTTTAAATAATAAGAGGCAAAAAAATTCTATGATTTAGAGTCTCGCTATAGTTGTTTGAATTTAAATGACAAGAGGCAAACAATTCTTTGATTTAGAGCTCCGCTATAGCCCTCTGAGTTCCTAGTAGATGTCCATTACCACAAACCGGACTATATAGGTTTTGTAGTTCAGGGATCGGCCTGTTTAAATAATAATAGGCAAAAAAAATTCTATGATTGAGAGCCTCGCTATAGTCGTTTGAATTTAAATAACAAGAGGCAAAAAAATTCTTTGATTTAGAGCTCCGCTATAGTCATTTGAATTCGTAGAAGAAGTCCATTACCAGAAACCGGACTATATAGGTTTTGTAGTTTAGGTATTGGCCTGTTAAAATAATAATAGGCAAAAAAAATTCTATGATTGAGAGCCTCGCTATAGTCGTTTGAATTTAAATGACAAGAGGCAAACAAATTCTTTGATTTAGAGCTCCGCTATAGTCATTTGAATTCGTAGAAGAAGGCCATTACCAGAAACCGGACTATATAGGTTTTGTAGTTCAGGGATTGGCCTGTTTAAATAATAATAGGCAAAAAAAATTCTATGATTGAGAGCCTCGCTATAGTCGTTTGAATTTAACTGACAAGAGGCAAACAATTCTTTGATTTAGAGCTCCGCTATAGTCATTTGAATTCGTAGAAGAAGTCCATTATCAGAAACCGGACTATATAGGTTTTGTAGTTCAGGTATTGGCCTGTTTAAATAATAATAGGCAAAAAAAAATCTATGATTGAGAGCCTCGCTATAGTCGTTTGAATTTAAATGACAAGAGGCAAAAAAATTCTTTGATTTAGAGCTCCGCTATAGTCATTTGAATTCGTAGAAGAAGTCCATTACCAGAAACCGGACTATATGGGTTTTGTAGTTCAGAAATTGGCCTGTTTAAATAATAAGAGGCAAAAAAAATTCTATGATTGAGAGCCTCGCTATAGTCGTTTGAATTTAAATGACAAGAGGCAAAAAAATTCTTTGATTTAGAGCTCCGCTATAGTCATTTGAATTCGTAGAAGAAGTCCATTACCAGAAACCGGACTATATGGGTTTTGTAGTTCAGAGATTGGCCTGTTTAAATAATAAGAGGCAAAAAAAATTCTATGATTGAGAGCCTCGCTATAGTAGTTTGAATTTAAATGACAAGAGACAAAAAAATTCTTTGATTTAGAGCTCCGCTATAGTCATTTGAATTCGTAGAAGAAGTTCATTACCAGAAACCGGACTATATAGGTTTTGTAGTTCAAAGATTGGCCTGTTTACATAATAAGAGGCAAAAAAAATTCTATGATTGAGAGCCTCGCTATAGTAGTTTGAATTTAAATGACAAGAGGCAAACAAATTCTTTGATTTAGAGCTCCGCTATAGTCATTTGAATTCGTAGAAGAAGTCCACTACCAGAAACCGGACTATATATGCTTTGTAGTTCAGGGATTGGCCAGTTTAAATAATAAGAGGCAAAAAAAATTCTATGATTGAGAGCCTCGCTATAGTGGTTTGAATTTAAATGACAAGAGGCAAAAATTTTTTTTTGATTTAGAGCTCCGCTATAGTCATTTGAATTCGTAGAAGAAGTCCATTACCAGAAACCGGACTATATGGGTTTTGTTGTTCAGAGATTGGCCTGTTTAAATAATAAGAGGCAAAAAAAATTCTATGATTGAGAGCCTCGCTATAGTAGTTTGAATTTAAATGACAAGAGGCAAAAAATTTTTTTGATTTAGAGCTCCGCTATAGTCATTTGAATTCGTAGAAGAAGTCCATTACCAGAAACCGGACTATATGGGTTTTGTAGTTCAGAGATTGGCCTGTTTAAATAATAAGAGGCAAAAACAATTCTATGATTGAGAGCCTCGCTATAGTAGTTTGAATATAAATGACAAGAGGCAAAACAATTCTTTGATTTAAAGCTCCGCTATAGTCATTTGAATTCGTAGAAGAAGTCCATTACCAGAAACCGGACTATATAGGTTTTGTAGTTCAGGGATTGACCTGTTTAAATAATAAGAGGCAAAAAAAATTCTATGATTGAGAGCCTCGCTATAGTAGTTTGAATTTAAATGACAAGAAGCAAAACAAATTCTTTGATTTAGAGCTCCGCTATAGTCATTTGAATTCGTAGAAGAAGTCCATTACCAGAAACCGGACTATATAGGTTTTGTAGTTCAGGGATTGGCCTGTTTACATAATAAGAGGCAAAAAAAATTCTATGATTGAGAGCCTCGCTATAGTAGTTTGAATTTAAATGACAAGAGGCAAAAAAATTCTTTGATTTAGAGCTCCGCTATAGTCATTTGAATTCGTAGAAGAAGTCCACAACCAGAAACCGGACTATATATGCTTTGTAGTTCAGGGATTGGCCAGTTTAAATAATAAGAGGCAAAAAAAATTCTATGATTGAGAGCCTCGCTATAGTAGTTTGAATTTAAATGACAAGAAGCAAAACAAATTCTTTGATTTAGAGCTCCGCTATAGTCATTTGAATTCGTAAAAGAAGGCCATTACCAGAAACCGGACTATATAGGTTTTGTAGTTCAAAGATTGGCCTGTTTACATAATAAGAGGCAAAAAAAATTCTATGATTGAGAGCCTCGCTATAGTAGTTTGAATTTAAATGACAAGAGGCAAAAAAATTCTTTGATTTAGAGCTCCGCTATAGTCATTTGAATTCGTAGAAGAAGTCCACTACCAGAAACCGGACTATATATGCTTTGTAGTTCAGGGATTGGCCAGTTTAAATAATAATAGGCAAAAAAAATTCTATGATTGAGAGCCTCGCTATAGTCGTTTGAATTTAAATGACAAGAGGCAAACAAATTCTTTGATTTAGAGCTCCGCTATAGTCATTTGAATTCGTAGAAGAAGGCCATTACCAGAAACCGGACTATATAGGTTTTGTAGTTCAGGGATTGGCCTGTTTAAATAATAATAGGCAAAAAAAATTCTATGATTGAGAGCCTCGCTATAGTCGTTTGAATTTAACTGACAAGAGGCAAACAATTCTTTGATTTAGAGCTCCGCTATAGTCATTTGAATTCGTAGAAGAAGTCCATTACCAGAAACCGGACTATATAGGTTTTGTAGTTCAGGTATTGGCCTGTTTAAATAATAATAGGCAAAAAAAATTCTATGATTGAGAGCCTCGCTATAGTCGTTTGAATTTAACTGACAAGAGGCAAAAAAATTCTTTGATTTAGAGCTCCGCTATAGTCATTTGAATTCGTAGAAGAAGGCCATTACCAGAAACCGGACTATATAGGTTTTGTAGATCAGGTATTGGCCTGTTTAAATAATAATAGGCAAAAAAAAATCTATGATTGAGAGCCTCGCTATAGTCGTTTGAATTTAAATGACAAGAGGCAAAAAAATTCTTTGATTTAGAGCTCCGCTATAGTCATTTGAATTCGTAGAAGAAGTCCATTACCAGAAACCGGACTATATAGGTTTTGTAGTTCAGGTATTGGCCTGTTTAAATAATAATAGGCAAAAAAAATTCTATGATTGAGAGCCTCGCTATAGTCGTTTGAATTTAACTGACAAGAGGCAAAAAAATTCTTTGATTTAGAGCTCCGCTATAGTCATTTGAATTCGTAGAAGAAGTCCATTACCAGAAACCGGACTATATAGGTTTTGTAGTTCAGGGATTGGCCTGTTTAAATAATAATAGGCAAAAAAATTCTATGATTGAGAGCCTCGCTATAGTCGTTTGAATTTAACTGACAAGAGGCAAAAAAATTCTTTGATTTAGAGCTCCGCTATAGTCATTTGAATTCGTAGAAGAAGGCCATTACCAGAAACCGGACTATATAGGTTTTGTAGTTCAGGGATTGACCTGTTTAAATAATAATAGGCAAAAAAAATTCTATGATTGAGAGCCTCGCTATAGTCGTTTGAATTTAAATGACAAGAGGCAAAAAAATTCTTTGATTTAGAGCTCCGCTATAGTCATTTGAATTCGTAGAAGAAGGCCATTACCAGAAACCGGACTATATAGGTTTTGTAGATCAGGTATTGGCCTGTTTAAATAATAATAGGCAAAAAAAAATCTATGATTGAGAGCCTCGCTATAGTCGTTTGAATTTAAATGACAAGAGGCAAAAAAATTCTTTGATTTAGAGCTCCGCTATAGTCATTTGAATTCGTAGAAGAAGTCCATTACCAGAAACCGGACTATATGGGTTTTGTAGTTCAGGTATTGGCCTGTTTAAATAATAATAGGCAAAAAAAATTCTATGATTGAGAGCCTCGCTATAGTCGTTTGAATTTAACTGACAAGAGGCAAAAAAATTCTTTGATTTAGAGCTCCGCTATAGTCATTTGAATTCGTAGAAGAAGGCCATTACCAGAAACCGGACTATATAGGTTTTGTAGTTCAGGGATTGGCCTGTTTAAATAATAATAGGCAAAAAAATTCTATGATTGAGAGCCTCGCTATAGTCGTTTGAATTTAACTGACAAGAGGCAAAAAAATTCTTTGATTTAGAGCTCCGCTATAGTCATTTGAATTCGTAGAAGAAGGCCATTACCAGAAACCGGACTATATAGGTTTTGTTGTTCAGGGATTGACCTGTTTAAATAATAATAGGCAAAAAAAATTCTATGATTGAGAGCCTCGCTATAGTCGTTTGAATTTAAATGACAAGAGGCAAAAAAATTCTTTGATTTAGAGCTCCGCTATAGTCATTTGAATTCGTAGCAGAAGGCCATTACCAGAAACCGGACTATATAGGCTTTGTAGTTCAGGGATTGGCCTGTTTAAATAATAAGAGGCAAAAAAAAATCTATGATTGAGAGCCTCGCTATAGTCGTTTGAATTTAAATGACAAGAGGCAAAAAAATTCTTTGATTTAGAGCTCCGCTATAGTCATTTGAATTCGTAGAAGAAGTCCACAACCAGAAACCGGACTATATATGCTTTGTAGTTCAGGGATTGGCCTGTTTAAATAATAATAGGCAAAAAAAATTCTATGATTGAGAGCCTCGCTATAGTCGTTTGAATTTAAATGACAAGAGGCAAAAAAATTCTTTGATTTAGAGCTCCGCTATAGTCATTTGAATTCGTAGAAGAAGTCCATTACCAGAAACCGCACTATATAGGTTTTGTAGTTCAGGGATTGGCCTGTTTAAATAATAATAGGCAAAAAAAAATCTATGATTGAGAGCCTCGCTATAGTCGTTTGAATTTAACACTAAACCTACCATGCCGCGGTCAAAGGACCGTTTTAAAAATTTCGTTTAACATTTCTCGCATATAACGTTACTTTATCATCATGTGGCTTATTAACTTTTCCGAAAATATCAAAACAACCTATTTTACAATGTTTACAACTTTTTTATTGTTTAATTTCCGAAAACAAATTATATTATATCTAGTCTACTTTACTAAAATACATGTTTTTTTAAAGCGGTCATTTGACCGCTCATGGTAGGAATAGGTATACATGAAATGTCGGTAGGTTTAGTGTTAAATGACAAGAGGCAAAAAAATTCTATGATTTAGAGCCTCGCTATAGTCGTTTGAATTTAAATAACAAGAGGCAAAAAAAATCTTTGATTTATAGCTCCGCTATAGCCGTCTGAATTCTAGGTAGATGTCCATTACCAGAAACCTAACTATATAGGCTTTGTAGTTCAGGGATTGGCCAGTTTAAATAATAATAGGCAAAAAAAGCCTATGATTAAAGGCTATTTAGCGAAAACTATTTGTGATACCCTTGACAGACTAGGGTTTAGCTAAACTAGTTTAGTTAATCTACTATAAAACCAATTAGATTGACACAAAATGAGGATTAGCAAACCCTGTTTCAATAATAAAATACGGTAGCGCTATGATTGTCCGGAATCGGTATTAAACAAATGTCATTGTCATTGCTCAGTTCTGAAGTACTCCGTTATTATACAGAATTATACAAACAACGATATTACAAGAAAACCATACAACTTGTATGTCTGATTTTTTTGGTTATACATACATTTCTGTTAAATCAAAATTATTTAATTTAAAAAAATTAAATTTTAATTTTAAATTGAACCAATTAGATAATAGCTATCGCGAACTCTACTCGATTGTTTTAAAAAAACGCAGCTTTTATTTGTCATGGTATTAATACGCACTTTACGGTAACTGGTATGCACAAATGTGTATGTTGGGCCAAAACACATATAAAAATCAATTTTTGACATGATTCGTTTTCGTTACCCACACAATTGTGATGGCAGGTAGGAAAAGGGATAGATCCTGCCTAGTATACACAATTGTGTATGCCAATTTTGATTACGAGAAACGAATGTGTCAAACATAGAATTATGTATAAATTGAAGACCAGTATACAGATTTGTGTATATCGCTAAATTTTGTTTTGGTCAGAAAAATAACACTAACTATAATAATAATAAAATAATTAATATGTTATCAAAAACTAATAATTAATATCTTATATAATTTATGTATTATCAAATTATTATGCACTTTTTTAAGAATTCCCATTTAACTAAGATCCGTTAAAATACGGAAGACATTGCAACCTGTCATTATTTACGTACACATTTGTGTATGTTGAACTTAAATTGAACTCGAAAAGGAGAAGTAGCGGCATCTATCATTGTATTACAGCACTAAATGACATTGTCCTATTTCTAAATTTTAACCTTCATTGTTAGATGGCGCTCCCGCTAAACCCATTCCGCGGTTCCACACTTTAATTCTTTCAACGAGATTCTTTCTTCGTTTCTTTCCCCTTCACCGACAAACTAGTTTTTTGGCGGGTAAATTTTTGATTCTTTTTCCGTCAATATTTTTTTTTTTGATTCAACTGATTCTCGCATTACGACAAAGATAAATATTTCAAGAACACCTTGTTTATTTGTCGTTTTTGGGTTAATTTTAGTTTAATGTATGCTTCAAGTGAAAAAAATATATTTTTTCAACCAAGGAAGCAATTTTCGCAGCAAATAATAAATATTTTTTACTATACGAAATAAATCAAAAAACATAATTTTACGCACTTACATAAGAAAAGAAATATGCAAAGAAATCAAATGTAAACGTCGATTGATTTTTTGAAATCAGAGAATCACGACAAAAGAATTACAGTGTGGGTGAATAAATCAAAAAATATAATTTTACGCACATACATAAAAAAAGAAAGGCTATAGTAAAAAAAGGGTGTACCAAAAAATTCGTTCGTATTGTTTTGTTTGCATCTGAAATTTTACTCGTACAGGTGATATGAAAAAAATTAACTAAACCTTTTATACGAGTTTTTTTTTACTCCGCAATATTGAAATAACACATGTGCGACTTGTTTATATGGTAAAAAAATATTTATTTTTTTATATGACCTGTGTTGTAATACCAAAAAAACACCGTTCAGTTGTGTTTAAAACCATTTTTTAGCAATAAAAACAATAGTTTTTTTTATTTTTAGTTATTAAATAGTATTTTTAATATATATAGCACCATATCTTGGTGTAACCAAAAAAAAATTTAACTCGTTTACATTTTTTTTGTACCATAAAAATACATACAGCGAAATACACGAAAACGTGTACATGGACTCAGAGAAGAGCAGCGCGAAATACACGAAAACGTGTACATGGACCGTAATGAGTTAAAAATATAAATAATTAATATAAAACTGTAATATTTAATTAATATATTTTATTTTAAATTATATATTAAATTGAACATAAATTATATTTTAAATTAATCATTTTTATTTCTATTTTTTATTATAAGCAAACAAAACAATCCAAACGATTTTTTTGGTACATCCTTTTTTTTACTATAGCCTTTCTTTTTTTATGTATGTGCGTAAAATTATATTTTTTGATTTATTCACCCACACTGTAATTCTTTCGTCGTGATTCTCTGATTTCAAAAGATCAATCGACGTTTACATTTGATTTCTTTGCATATTTCTTTTCTTATGTAAGTGCGTAAAATTATGTTTTTTGATTTATTTCGTATAGTAAAAAATATTTATTATTTGCTGCGAAAATTGCTTCCTTGGTTGAAAAAATATATTTTTTTCACTTGAAGCAAACATTAAACTAAAATTAACTCAAAAACGACAAATAAACAAGGTGTTCTTGAAATATTTATCTTTGTCGTAATGCGAGAATCAGTTGAATCAAAAAAAAAATATTGACGGAAAAAGAATCCAAAATTTACCCGCCAAAAAATTAGTTTGTTTGGTGAAGGGGAAAGAAATGAAGAAAGAATCACGCTGAAAGAATTAAAGTGTGGAACCGCGGAATGGGTTTAGCGGGAGCGCCATCTAACAATGAAGGTTAAAATTTAGAAATAGGACAATGTCATTTAGTGCTGTAATACAATGATAGATGCCGCTACTTCTCCTTTTCGAGTTCAGTTTTTTTTGCTTCAATTTAAGTTCAACATACACAAATGTGTACGTAAATAATGACAGGTTGCAATGTCTTCTGTATTTTAACGGATCTTAGTTAAATGGGAATTCTTAAAAAAGAGCATAATAATTTGATAATACATAAATTATATAAAATATTAATTATTTGTTTTTGATAACATATTAATTATTTTATTAATTATTATAGTTAGTGATATTTTTCTGACCAAAACAAAATTAAGCGATATACACAAATCTGTATAATGGTTATCAATTTATACATAATTCTATGTTTGACACATTCGTTTCTCATAATCAAAATTGGCATACACAATTGTGTATACTAGGCAGGCTAGCTTCTATCTCTTTTCCTACCTGCCATCACAATTGTGTGAGTAACTAAAACGAACCATGTCAAAAATTGATTTTTGTATGTGTTTTGGACCAACATACACATTTGTGCATACCAGTTACCGTTAAGTGCGTATTAATACCATGACAAATAAAAGCTGCATTTTTTTATAAAACAATCGAGTAGAGTTCGCGATACCTATTATCTAATTGGTCCAATTTAATATTAAAATTTAATTTTTTTAAATTAAATAATTTTGATTTAACCATGTATGTATAACCAAAAATGTATGTATAACCAAAAAAATCAGACATACAAGTTGTATGGTTTTCTTGTAATATCGTTGTTTGTATAATTCTGTATAATAACGGAGTACTTCAGAACTGAGCAATGACAATGACATTTGTTTAATACCGATTCCGGACAATCATCGCGCTACCGTATTTTATTATTGAAACAGGGTTTGCTAAGCCTCATTTTGTGTCAATCTAATTGGTTTTATAGTAGATTAACTAAACTAGTTTAGCTAAACCCTAGTCTGTCAAGGGTATCACAAATAGTTTTCGCCAAATAGCCTTTAATCATAGACATTTTTGCCTATTATTATTTAAACTGGCCAATCCCTGAACTACAAAACCTATATAGTCCGGTTTCTAGTAATGAACTTCTTCTACGAATTCAAATGACTATAGCGGAGCTATAAATCAAAGAATTTTTTGCCTCTTGTCATTTAAATTCAAACGACTATAGCGAGGCTCTCAATCATAGAATTTTTTTGCCTATTATTATTTAAACTGGCCAATACCTGAACTACAAAACCTATAAAGTCCGGTTTCTGGTAATGGACTTCTTCTACGAATTCAAATGACTATAGCGGAGCTCTAAATCAAAGAATTTTTTTGCCTCTTGTCATTTAAATTCAAACGACTATAGCGAGGCTCTCAATCATAGAATTTTTTTGCCTATTATTATTTAAACAGGCCAATCCCTGAACTACAAAACCTATATAGTTCGGTTTCTGGTAATGGACTTCTTCTACGAATTCAAATGACTATAGTGGAGCTCTAAATCAAAGAATTTTTTTGCCTCTTGTCATTTAAATTCAAACGACTATAGCGAGGCTCTCAATCATAGAATTTTTTTTGCCTATTATTATTTAAACAGGCGAACTACAAAACCTATATAGTCCGGTTTCTGGTAATGGCCTTCTTCTACGAATTCAAATGACTATAGCGGAGCTCTAAATCAAAGAATTTTTTTGCCTCTTGTCATTTAAATTCAAACGACTATAGCGAGGCTCTCAATCATAGAATTTTTTTTGCCTATTATTATTTAAACAGGCCAATCCCTGAACTACAAAACCTATATAGTCCGGTTTCTGGTAATGGACTTCTTCTACGAATTCAAATGACTATAGCGGAGCTCTAAATCAAAGAATTTTTTTGCCTTATGTTATTTAAATTCAAACGACTATAGCGAGGCTCTCAATCATAGAATTTTTTTTGAATATTATTATTTAAACAGGCCAATCCCTGAACTACAAAACCTATATAATCCGGTTTCTGGTAATGGACTTCTTTTACGAATTCAAATGACTATAGCGGAGCTCTAAATCAAAGAATTGTTTTTGCCTCTTGTCATTTAAATTCAAACGACTATAGCGAGGCTCTCAATCATAGATTTTTTTTGCCTATTATTATTTAAACAGGGCCAATACCTGAACTACAAAACCTATATAGTCCGGTTTCTGGTAATGGACTTCTTCTACGAATTCAAATGACTATAGCGGAGCTCTAAATCAAAGAATTTTTTTGCCTCTTGTCAGTTAAATTCAAACGACTATAGCGAGGCTCTCAATCATAGATTTTTTTTTGCCTATTATTATTTAAACAGGCCAATCCCTGAACTACAAAACCTATATAGTCCGGTTTCTGGTAATGGCCTTCTTCTACGAATTCAAATGACTATAGCGGAGCTCTAAATCAAAGAATTTTTTTGCCTCTTGTCATTTAAATTCAAACGACTATAGCGAGGCTCTCAATCATAGAATTTTTTTTGCCTATTATTATTTAAACAGGCCAATACCTGAACTACAAAACCTTTAAAGTTTGGTTTCTGGTAATGGACTTCTTCTACGAATTCAAATGACTATAGCGGAGCTCTAAATCAAAGAATTTTTTTGCCTCTTGTCATTTAAATTCAAACGACTATAGCGAGGCTCTCAATCATAGAATTTTTTTGCCTATTATTATTTAAACAGGCCAATACCTGAACTACAAAACCTATATAGTCCGGTTTCTGGTAATGGACTTCTTCTACGAACTCAAATGACTATAGCGGAGCTCTAAATCAAAGAATTTTTTTGCCCTTGTCATTTAAATTCAAACGACTATAGCGAGGCTCTCAATCATAGAATTTTTTTGCCTATTATTATTTAAACAGGCCAATCCCTGAACTACAAAACCTATATAGTTCGGTTTCTGGTAATGGACTTCTTCTACGAATTCAAATGACTATAGCGGAGCTCTAAATCAAAGAATTTTTTTGCCTCTTGTCATTTAAATTCAAACGACTATAGCGAGGCTCTCAATCATAGAATTTTTTTTACCTATTATTATTTAAACAGGCCAATACCTGAACTACAAAACCTAAATAGTCCGGTTTCTGGTAATGGACTTCTTCTACGAATTCAAATGACTATAGCGGAGCTCTAAATCAAAGAATTTTTTGCCTCTTGTCATTTAAATTCAAACGACTATAGCGAGGCTCTCAATCATAGAATTTTTTTTAATATTATTATTTAAACAGGCCAATCCCTGAACTACAAAACCTATAAAGTCTGGTTTCTGGTAATGGACTTCTTCTACGAATTCAAATGACTATAGCGGAGCTCTAAATCAAAGAATTTTTTGCCTCTTGTCATTTAAATTCAAACGACTATAGCGAGGCTCTCAATCATAGAATTTTTTTGCCTATTATTATTTAAACAGGCCAATCCCTGAACTTTAAAACCTATATAGTGTGGTTTCTGGTAATAGACATCAACTAGGAACTCAGACGGCTATAGCGGAGCTCTAAATCAAAGAATTTTTTGCCTCTTGTCATTTAAATTCAAACGACTATAGCGAGGCTCTCAATCATAGAATTTTTTTTGCCTATTATTATTTAAACAGGCCAATCCCTGAACTACAAAACCTTTATAGTGTGGTTTCTGGTAATGGACATCTACTAGGATCTCAGACGGCTATAGCGGAGCTCTAAATCAAAGAATTTTTTTGCCTCTTGTCATTTAAATTCAAACGACTATAGCGAGGCTCTCAATCATAGATTTTTTTTTGCCTCTTATTATTTAAACAGGGCAATACCTGAACTACAAAACCTATATAGTCCGGTTTCTGGTAATGGACTTCTTCTACGAATTCAAATGACTATAGCGGAGCTCTAAATCACAGAATTTTTTTGCCTCTTGTCATTTAAATTCAAACGACTATAGCGAGGCTCTCAATCATAGAATTTTTTTTGAATATTATTATTTAAACAGGCCAATACCTGAACTACAAAACCTATATAGTCCGGTTTCTGGTAATGGACTTCTTCTACGAATTCAAATAACTATAGCGGAGCTCTAAATCAAAGAATTTTTTTGCCTCTTGTCATTTAAATTTAAACGACTATAGCGAGGCTCTTAATCATAGAATTTTGTTTGCCTATTATTATTTAAACAGGCCAATACCTGAACTACAAAACCTATATAGTCCGGTTTCTGGTAATGGCCTTCTTCTACGAATTCAAATAACTATAGCGGAGCTCTAAATCAAAGAATTTTTTTGCCTCTTGTCATTTAAATTCAAACGACTATAGCGAGGCTCTCAATCATAGATTTTTTTTTGCCTATTATTATTTAAACAGGCCAATCCCTGAACTACAAAACCTATATAGTCCGGTTTCTGGTAATGGACTTCTTCTACGAATTCAAATGACTATAGCGGAGCTCTAAATCAAAGAATTTGTTTGCCTCTTGTCATTTAAATTCAAACGACTATAGCGAGGCTCTCAATCATAGATTTTTTTTGCCTATTATTATTTAAACAGGCCAATCCCTGAACTACAAAACTTATAAAGTTTGGTTTCTGGTAATGGACTTCTTCTACGAATTCAAATGACTATAGCGGAGCTCTAAATCAAAGAATTTTTTTGCCTCTTGTCATTTAAATTCAAACGACTATAGCAAGGCTCTCAATCATAGAATTTTTTTGCCTATTATTATTTAAACAGGCCAATACCTGAACTACAAAACCTATATAGTCCGGTTTCTGGTAATGGACTTCTTCTACGAATTCAAATGACTATAGCGGAGCTCTAAATCAAAGAATTTTTTTGCCTCTTGTCATTTAAATTCAAACGACTATAGCGAGGCTCTCAATCATAGAATTTTTTGCCTATTATTACTTAAACAGGCCAATCCCTGAACTACAAAACCTATATAGTCCGGTTTCTGGTAATGGCCTTCTTCTACGAATTCAAATGACTATAGCGGAGTTCTAAATCAAAGAATTTTTTGCCTCTTGTCATTTAAATTCAAACGACTATAGCGAGGCTCTCAATCATAGAATTTTTTTGCCTATTATTATTTAAACAGGCCAATCCCTGAACTACAAAACCTATAAAGTCTGGTTTCTGGTAATGGACTTCTTCTACGAATTCAAATGACTATAGCGGAGCTCTAAATCAAAGAATTTGTTTGCCTCTTGTCATTTAAATTCAAACGACTATAGCGAGGCTCTCAATCATAGAATTTTTTTGCCTATTATTATTTTAACAGGCCAATACCTAAACTACAAAACCTATATAGTCCGGTTTCTGGTAATGGACTTCTTCTACGAATTCAAATAACTATAGCGGAGCTCTAAATCAAAGAATTTTTTTGCCTCTTGTCATTTAAATTCAAACGACTATAGCGAGGCTCTCAATCATAGAATTTTTTTTGCCTATTATTATTTAAACAGGCCAATACCTGAACTACAAAACCTATATAGTCCGGTTTCTGGTAATGGCCTTCTTCTACGAATTCAAATGACTATAGCGGAGCTCTAAATCAAAGAATTTGTTTGCCTCTTGTCATTTAAATTCAAACGACTATAGCGAGGCTCTCAATCATAGAATTTGTTTTGCCTATTATTATTTTAACAGGCCAATACCTAAACTACAAAACCTATATAGTCCGGTTTCTGGTAATGGACTTCTTCTACGAATTCAAATGACTATAGCGGAGCTCTAAATCAAAGAATTTTTTTGCCTCTTGTTATTTAAATTCAAACGACTATAGCGAGGCTCTCAATCATAGAATTTTTTTTGCCTATTATTATTTAAACAGGCCGATCCCTGAACTACAAAACCTATATAGTCCGGTTTGTGGTAATGGACATCTACTAGGAACTCAGAGGGCTATAGCGGAGCTCTAAATCAAAGAATTGTTTGCCTCTTGTCATTTAAATTCAAACGACTATAGCGAGACTCTCAATCATAGAATTTGTTTTGCCTATTATTATTTTAACAGGCCAATACCTAAACTACAAAACCTATATAGTCCGGTTTCTGGTAATGGACTTCTTCTACGAATTCAAATGACTATAGCGGAGCTCTAAATCAAAGAATTTTTTTGCCTCTTGTCATTTAAATTCAAACGACTATAGCGAGGCTCTCAATCATAGAATTTTTTTTGCCTATTATTATTTAAACAGGCCAATACCTGAACTACAAAACCTATATAGTCCGGTTTCTGGTAATGGCCTTCTTTTACGAATTCAAATGACTATAGCGGAGCTCTAAATCAAAGAATTTGTTTGCCTCTTGTCATTTAAATTCAAACGACTATAGCGAGGCTCTCAATCATAGAATTTGTTTTGCCTATTATTATTTTAACAGGCCAATACCTAAACTACAAAACCTATATAGTCCGGTTTCTGGTAATGGACTTCTTCTACGAATTCAAATGACTATAGCGGAGCTCTAAATCAAAGAATTTGTTTGCCTCTTGTCATTTAAATTCAAACGACTATAGCGAGGCTCTCAATCATAGATTTTTTTTGCCTATTATTATTTAAACAGGCCAATCCCTGAACTACAAAACTTATAAAGTTTGGTTTCTGGTAATGGACTTCTTCTACGAATTCAAATGACTATAGCGGAGCTCTAAATCAAAGAATTTTTTTGCCTCTTGTCATTTAAATTCAAACGACTATAGCAAGGCTCTCAATCATAGAATTTTTTTGCCTATTATTATTTAAACAGGCCAATACCTGAACTACAAAACCTATATAGTTCGGTTTCTGGTAATGGACTTCTTCTACGAATTCAAATGACTATAGTGGAGCTCTAAATCAAAGAATTTTTTTGCCTCTTGTCATTTAAATTCAAACGACTATAGCGAGGCTCTCAATCATAGAATTTTTTTGGCCTATTATTATTTAAACAGGCGAACTACAAAACCTATATAGTCCGGTTTCTGGTAATGGCCTTCTTCTACGAATTCAAATGACTATAGCGGAGCTCTAAATCAAAGAATTTTTTTGCCTCTTGTCATTTAAATTCAAACGACTATAGCGAGGCTCTCAATCATAGAATTTTTTTTGCCTATTATTATTTAAACAGGCCAATCCCTGAACTACAAAACCTATATAGTCCGGTTTCTGGTAATGGACTTCTTCTACGAATTCAAATGACTATAGCGGAGCTCTAAATCAAAGAATTTTTTTGCCTTATGTTATTTAAATTCAAACGACTATAGCGAGGCTCTCAATCATAGAATTTTTTTTGAATATTATTATTTAAACAGGCCAATCCCTGAACTACAAAACCTATATAATCCGGTTTCTGGTAATGGACTTCTTTTACGAATTCAAATGACTATAGCGGAGCTCTAAATCAAAGAATTGTTTTTGCCTCTTGTCATTTAAATTCAAACGACTATAGCGAGGCTCTCAATCATAGATTTTTTTTGCCTATTATTATTTAAACAGGGCCAATACCTGAACTACAAAACCTATATAGTCCGGTTTCTGGTAATGGACTTCTTCTACGAATTCAAATGACTATAGCGGAGCTCTAAATCAAAGAATTTTTTTGCCTCTTGTCAGTTAAATTCAAACGACTATAGCGAGGCTCTCAATCATAGATTTTTTTTTGCCTATTATTATTTAAACAGGCCAATCCCTGAACTACAAAACCTATATAGTCCGGTTTCTGGTAATGGCCTTCTTCTACGAATTCAAATGACTATAGCGGAGCTCTAAATCAAAGAATTTTTTTGCCTCTTGTCATTTAAATTCAAACGACTATAGCGAGGCTCTCAATCATAGAATTTTTTTTGCCTATTATTATTTAAACAGGCCAATACCTGAACTACAAAACCTTTAAAGTTTGGTTTCTGGTAATGGACTTCTTCTACGAATTCAAATGACTATAGCGGAGCTCTAAATCAAAGAATTTTTTTGCCTCTTGTCATTTAAATTCAAACGACTATAGCGAGGCTCTCAATCATAGAATTTTTTTGCCTATTATTATTTAAACAGGCCAATACCTGAACTACAAAACCTATATAGTCCGGTTTCTGGTAATGGACTTCTTCTACGAACTCAAATGACTATAGCGGAGCTCTAAATCAAAGAATTTTTTTGCCCTTGTCATTTAAATTCAAACGACTATAGCGAGGCTCTCAATCATAGAATTTTTTTGCCTATTATTATTTAAACAGGCCAATCCCTGAACTACAAAACCTATATAGTCCGGTTTCTGGTAATGGACTTCTTCTACGAATTCAAATGACTATAGCGGAGCTCTAAATCAAAGAATTTTTTTGCCTCTTGTCATTTAAATTCAAACGACTATAGCGAGGCTCTCAATCATAGAATTTTTTTTACCTATTATTATTTAAACAGGCCAATACCTGAACTACAAAACCTAAATAGTCCGGTTTCTGGTAATGGACTTCTTCTACGAATTCAAATGACTATAGCGGAGCTCTAAATCAAAGAATTTTTTGCCTCTTGTCATTTAAATTCAAACGACTATAGCGAGGCTCTCAATCATAGAATTTTTTTTAATATTATTATTTAAACAGGCCAATCCCTGAACTACAAAACCTATAAAGTCTGGTTTCTGGTAATGGACTTCTTCTACGAATTCAAATGACTATAGCGGAGCTCTAAATCAAAGAATTTTTTGCCTCTTGTCATTTAAATTCAAACGACTATAGCGAGGCTCTCAATCATAGAATTTTTTTGCCTATTATTATTTAAACAGGCCAATCCCTGAACTTTAAAACCTATATAGTGTGGTTTCTGGTAATAGACATCAACTAGGAACTCAGACGGCTATAGCGGAGCTCTAAATCAAAGAATTTTTTGCCTCTTGTCATTTAAATTCAAACGACTATAGCGAGGCTCTCAATCATAGAATTTTTTTTGCCTATTATTATTTAAACAGGCCAATCCCTGAACTACAAAACCTTTATAGTGTGGTTTCTGGTAATGGACATCTACTAGGATCTCAGACGGCTATAGCGGAGCTCTAAATCAAAGAATTTTTTTGCCTCTTGTCATTTAAATTCAAACGACTATAGCGAGGCTCTCAATCATAGATTTTTTTTTGCCTCTTATTATTTAAACAGGGCAATACCTGAACTACAAAACCTATATAGTCCGGTTTCTGGTAATGGACTTCTTCTACGAATTCAAATGACTATAGCGGAGCTCTAAATCACAGAATTTTTTTGCCTCTTGTCATTTAAATTCAAACGACTATAGCGAGGCTCTCAATCATAGAATTTTTTTTGAATATTATTATTTAAACAGGCCAATACCTGAACTACAAAACCTATATAGTCCGGTTTCTGGTAATGGACTTCTTCTACGAATTCAAATAACTATAGCGGAGCTCTAAATCAAAGAATTTTTTTGCCTCTTGTCATTTAAATTTAAACGACTATAGCGAGGCTCTTAATCATAGAATTTTGTTTGCCTATTATTATTTAAACAGGCCAATACCTGAACTACAAAACCTATATAGTCCGGTTTCTGGTAATGGCCTTCTTCTACGAATTCAAATAACTATAGCGGAGCTCTAAATCAAAGAATTTTTTTGCCTCTTGTCATTTAAATTCAAACGACTATAGCGAGGCTCTCAATCATAGATTTTTTTTTGCCTATTATTATTTAAACAGGCCAATCCCTGAACTACAAAACCTATATAGTCCGGTTTCTGGTAATGGACTTCTTCTACGAATTCAAATGACTATAGCGGAGCTCTAAATCAAAGAATTTGTTTGCCTCTTGTCATTTAAATTCAAACGACTATAGCGAGGCTCTCAATCATAGATTTTTTTTGCCTATTATTATTTAAACAGGCCAATCCCTGAACTACAAAACTTATAAAGTTTGGTTTCTGGTAATGGACTTCTTCTACGAATTCAAATGACTATAGCGGAGCTCTAAATCAAAGAATTTTTTTGCCTCTTGTCATTTAAATTCAAACGACTATAGCAAGGCTCTCAATCATAGAATTTTTTTGCCTATTATTATTTAAACAGGCCAATACCTGAACTACAAAACCTATATAGTCCGGTTTCTGGTAATGGACTTCTTCTACGAATTCAAATGACTATAGCGGAGCTCTAAATCAAAGAATTTTTTTGCCTCTTGTCATTTAAATTCAAACGACTATAGCGAGGCTCTCAATCATAGAATTTTTTTGCCTATTATTATTTTAACAGGCCAATACCTAAACTACAAAACCTATATAGTCCGGTTTCTGGTAATGGACTTCTTCTACGAATTCAAATAACTATAGCGGAGCTCTAAATCAAAGAATTTTTTTGCCTCTTGTCATTTAAATTCAAACGACTATAGCGAGGCTCTCAATCATAGAATTTTTTTTGCCTATTATTATTTAAACAGGCCAATACCTGAACTACAAAACCTATATAGTCCGGTTTCTGGTAATGGCCTTCTTCTACGAATTCAAATGACTATAGCGGAGCTCTAAATCAAAGAATTTGTTTGCCTCTTGTCATTTAAATTCAAACGACTATAGCGAGGCTCTCAATCATAGAATTTGTTTTGCCTATTATTATTTTAACAGGCCAATACCTAAACTACAAAACCTATATAGTCCGGTTTCTGGTAATGGACTTCTTCTACGAATTCAAATGACTATAGCGGAGCTCTAAATCAAAGAATTTTTTTGCCTCTTGTTATTTAAATTCAAACGACTATAGCGAGGCTCTCAATCATAGAATTTTTTTTGCCTATTATTATTTAAACAGGCCGATCCCTGAACTACAAAACCTATATAGTCCGGTTTGTGGTAATGGACATCTACTAGGAACTCAGAGGGCTATAGCGGAGCTCTAAATCAAAGAATTGTTTGCCTCTTGTCATTTAAATTCAAACGACTATAGCGAGGCTCTCAATCATAGAATTTGTTTTGCCTATTATTATTTTAACAGGCCAATACCTAAACTACAAAACCTATATAGTCCGGTTTCTGGTAATGGACTTCTTCTACGAATTCAAATGACTATAGCGGAGCTCTAAATCAAAGAATTTTTTTGCCTCTTGTCATTTAAATTCAAACGACTATAGCGAGGCTCTCAATCATAGAATTTTTTTTGCCTATTATTATTTAAACAGGCCAATACCTGAACTACAAAACCTATATAGTCCGGTTTCTGGTAATGGCCTTCTTTTACGAATTCAAATGACTATAGCGGAGCTCTAAATCAAAGAATTTGTTTGCCTCTTGTCATTTAAATTCAAACGACTATAGCGAGGCTCTCAATCATAGAATTTGTTTTGCCTATTATTATTTTAACAGGCCAATACCTAAACTACAAAACCTATATAGTCCGGTTTCTGGTAATGGACTTCTTCTACGAATTCAAATGACTATAGCGGAGCTCTAAATCAAAGAATTTGTTTGCCTCTTGTCATTTAAATTCAAACGACTATAGCGAGGCTCTCAATCATAGATTTTTTTTGCCTATTATTATTTAAACAGGCCAATCCCTGAACTACAAAACTTATAAAGTTTGGTTTCTGGTAATGGACTTCTTCTACGAATTCAAATGACTATAGCGGAGCTCTAAATCAAAGAATTTTTTTGCCTCTTGTCATTTAAATTCAAACGACTATAGCAAGGCTCTCAATCATAGAATTTTTTTGCCTATTATTATTTAAACAGGCCAATACCTGAACTACAAAACCTATATAGTTCGGTTTCTGGTAATGGACTTCTTCTACGAATTCAAATGACTATAGTGGAGCTCTAAATCAAAGAATTTTTTTGCCTCTTGTCATTTAAATTCAAACGACTATAGCGAGGCTCTCAATCATAGAATTTTTTTGGCCTATTATTATTTAAACAGGCGAACTACAAAACCTATATAGTCCGGTTTCTGGTAATGGCCTTCTTCTACGAATTCAAATGACTATAGCGGAGCTCTAAATCAAAGAATTTTTTTGCCTCTTGTCATTTAAATTCAAACGACTATAGCGAGGCTCTCAATCATAGAATTTTTTTTGCCTATTATTATTTAAACAGGCCAATCCCTGAACTACAAAACCTATATAGTCCGGTTTCTGGTAATGGACTTCTTCTACGAATTCAAATGACTATAGCGGAGCTCTAAATCAAAGAATTTTTTTGCCTTATGTTATTTAAATTCAAACGACTATAGCGAGGCTCTCAATCATAGAATTTTTTTTGAATATTATTATTTAAACAGGCCAATCCCTGAACTACAAAACCTATATAATCCGGTTTCTGGTAATGGACTTCTTTTACGAATTCAAATGACTATAGCGGAGCTCTAAATCAAAGAATTGTTTTTGCCTCTTGTCATTTAAATTCAAACGACTATAGCGAGGCTCTCAATCATAGATTTTTTTTGCCTATTATTATTTAAACAGGGCCAATACCTGAACTACAAAACCTATATAGTCCGGTTTCTGGTAATGGACTTCTTCTACGAATTCAAATGACTATAGCGGAGCTCTAAATCAAAGAATTTTTTTGCCTCTTGTCAGTTAAATTCAAACGACTATAGCGAGGCTCTCAATCATAGATTTTTTTTTGCCTATTATTATTTAAACAGGCCAATCCCTGAACTACAAAACCTATATAGTCCGGTTTCTGGTAATGGCCTTCTTCTACGAATTCAAATGACTATAGCGGAGCTCTAAATCAAAGAATTTTTTTGCCTCTTGTCATTTAAATTCAAACGACTATAGCGAGGCTCTCAATCATAGAATTTTTTTTGCCTATTATTATTTAAACAGGCCAATACCTGAACTACAAAACCTTTAAAGTTTGGTTTCTGGTAATGGACTTCTTCTACGAATTCAAATGACTATAGCGGAGCTCTAAATCAAAGAATTTTTTTGCCTCTTGTCATTTAAATTCAAACGACTATAGCGAGGCTCTCAATCATAGAATTTTTTTGCCTATTATTATTTAAACAGGCCAATACCTGAACTACAAAACCTATATAGTCCGGTTTCTGGTAATGGACTTCTTCTACGAACTCAAATGACTATAGCGGAGCTCTAAATCAAAGAATTTTTTTGCCCTTGTCATTTAAATTCAAACGACTATAGCGAGGCTCTCAATCATAGAATTTTTTTGCCTATTATTATTTAAACAGGCCAATCCCTGAACTACAAAACCTATATAGTCCGGTTTCTGGTAATGGACTTCTTCTACGAATTCAAATGACTATAGCGGAGCTCTAAATCAAAGAATTTTTTTGCCTCTTGTCATTTAAATTCAAACGACTATAGCGAGGCTCTCAATCATAGAATTTTTTTTACCTATTATTATTTAAACAGGCCAATACCTGAACTACAAAACCTAAATAGTCCGGTTTCTGGTAATGGACTTCTTCTACGAATTCAAATGACTATAGCGGAGCTCTAAATCAAAGAATTTTTTGCCTCTTGTCATTTAAATTCAAACGACTATAGCGAGGCTCTCAATCATAGAATTTTTTTTAATATTATTATTTAAACAGGCCAATCCCTGAACTACAAAACCTATAAAGTCTGGTTTCTGGTAATGGACTTCTTCTACGAATTCAAATGACTATAGCGGAGCTCTAAATCAAAGAATTTTTTGCCTCTTGTCATTTAAATTCAAACGACTATAGCGAGGCTCTCAATCATAGAATTTTTTTGCCTATTATTATTTAAACAGGCCAATCCCTGAACTTTAAAACCTATATAGTGTGGTTTCTGGTAATAGACATCAACTAGGAACTCAGACGGCTATAGCGGAGCTCTAAATCAAAGAATTTTTTGCCTCTTGTCATTTAAATTCAAACGACTATAGCGAGGCTCTCAATCATAGAATTTTTTTTGCCTATTATTATTTAAACAGGCCAATCCCTGAACTACAAAACCTTTATAGTGTGGTTTCTGGTAATGGACATCTACTAGGATCTCAGACGGCTATAGCGGAGCTCTAAATCAAAGAATTTTTTTGCCTCTTGTCATTTAAATTCAAACGACTATAGCGAGGCTCTCAATCATAGATTTTTTTTTGCCTCTTATTATTTAAACAGGGCAATACCTGAACTACAAAACCTATATAGTCCGGTTTCTGGTAATGGACTTCTTCTACGAATTCAAATGACTATAGCGGAGCTCTAAATCACAGAATTTTTTTGCCTCTTGTCATTTAAATTCAAACGACTATAGCGAGGCTCTCAATCATAGAATTTTTTTTGAATATTATTATTTAAACAGGCCAATACCTGAACTACAAAACCTATATAGTCCGGTTTCTGGTAATGGACTTCTTCTACGAATTCAAATAACTATAGCGGAGCTCTAAATCAAAGAATTTTTTTGCCTCTTGTCATTTAAATTTAAACGACTATAGCGAGGCTCTTAATCATAGAATTTTGTTTGCCTATTATTATTTAAACAGGCCAATACCTGAACTACAAAACCTATATAGTCCGGTTTCTGGTAATGGCCTTCTTCTACGAATTCAAATAACTATAGCGGAGCTCTAAATCAAAGAATTTTTTTGCCTCTTGTCATTTAAATTCAAACGACTATAGCGAGGCTCTCAATCATAGATTTTTTTTTGCCTATTATTATTTAAACAGGCCAATCCCTGAACTACAAAACCTATATAGTCCGGTTTCTGGTAATGGACTTCTTCTACGAATTCAAATGACTATAGCGGAGCTCTAAATCAAAGAATTTGTTTGCCTCTTGTCATTTAAATTCAAACGACTATAGCGAGGCTCTCAATCATAGATTTTTTTTGCCTATTATTATTTAAACAGGCCAATCCCTGAACTACAAAACTTATAAAGTTTGGTTTCTGGTAATGGACTTCTTCTACGAATTCAAATGACTATAGCGGAGCTCTAAATCAAAGAATTTTTTTGCCTCTTGTCATTTAAATTCAAACGACTATAGCAAGGCTCTCAATCATAGAATTTTTTTGCCTATTATTATTTAAACAGGCCAATACCTGAACTACAAAACCTATATAGTCCGGTTTCTGGTAATGGACTTCTTCTACGAATTCAAATGACTATAGCGGAGCTCTAAATCAAAGAATTTTTTTGCCTCTTGTCATTTAAATTCAAACGACTATAGCGAGGCTCTCAATCATAGAATTTTTTGCCTATTATTACTTAAACAGGCCAATCCCTGAACTACAAAACCTATATAGTCCGGTTTCTGGTAATGGCCTTCTTCTACGAATTCAAATGACTATAGCGGAGTTCTAAATCAAAGAATTTTTTGCCTCTTGTCATTTAAATTCAAACGACTATAGCGAGGCTCTCAATCATAGAATTTTTTTGCCTATTATTATTTAAACAGGCCAATCCCTGAACTACAAAACCTATAAAGTCTGGTTTCTGGTAATGGACTTCTTCTACGAATTCAAATGACTATAGCGGAGCTCTAAATCAAAGAATTTTTTTGCCTCTTGTCATTTAAATTCAAACGACTATAGCGAGGCTCTCAATCATAGAATTTTTTTTGCCTATTATTATTTAAACAGGCCAATACCTGAACTACAAAACCTATATAGTTCGGTTTCTGGTAATGGACTTCTTCTACGAATTCAAATGACTATAGCGGAGCTCTAAATCAAAGAATTTTTTTGCCTCTTGTCATTTAAATTCAAACGACTGTAGCGAGGCTCTCAATCATAGAATTTTTTTTGAATATTATTATTTAAACAGGCCAATCCCTGAACTACAAAACCTATAAAGTTTGGTTTCTGGTAATGGACTTCTTCTACGAATTCAAATGACTATAGCGGAGCTCTAAATCAAAGAATTTTTTTGCCTCTTGTCATTTAAATTCAAACGACTATAGCGAGGCTCTCAATCATAGAATTTTTTTTGCCTATTATTATTTAAACAGGCCAATACCTGAACTACAAAACCTATATAGTCCGGTTTCTGGTAATGGACTTCTTCTACGAATTCAAATGACTATAGCGGAGCTCTAAATCAAAGAATTTTTTTGCCTCTTGTCATTTAAATTCAAACTACTATAGCGAGGCTCTCAATCATAGAATTTTTTTTGAATATTATTATTTAAACAGGCCAATCCCTGAACTACAAAACCTATAAAGTCTGGTTTCTGGTAATGGACTTCTTCTACGAATTCAAATGACTATAGCGGAGCTCTAAATCAAAGATTTTTTTGCCTTATGTTATTTAAATTCAAACGACTCTAAATCATAGAATTTTTTGCCACTTATATTATTATTTTGGTTTGTTTTTTGTTTTCCTACTCCTGTATTTAATTTTCCTATATTATTAACTTTATATATCATTTCATGTTTTTTTGATATTATACACGTTTTTTGTTTTCAAAAATTAATTAGTTTTTTGTTAGAAAATTTATTGTGACATAATCTTTTCCGGGTTGACATCAGTTTTTAAAACAAATTGTTTATAAATTTTTATGAATTGATACAGTAAAAAACTGTCATGACATTTTTTTTCCGGGATGACATTCAAAAATATCGTGATATAAATATTTTTTCGGGATGACATTGAAAAATGTCGTGATATTTGTATGTTAGTGTTGCCATCGCATTTTTCCGGGATCGTTTACGGGCTAACTTCACAGACATGATTTTTTTTATATAGAAAAATGGCCTATTATGTAGTGGTATTGGTTGTACGCTTGTTTTCGGTGCACACGCAATAATCTTTATAAAACAACACTTTGAATAAAACAATTTTTATTTTATCAAACACAACTTGCTTAAACAATCACAAATATAATAAAAAATCTAAATAGAAATTGCGTGGTCATTTTGACAATTGACATGAGTATATGTGTGAGTAAATGTTAAAACAAAATCCAACAAATTTTTTGGATTTTTTTTTGATCCATTTTCAAAAAAAAAAAAAAAAAAAATGTAACAAAATCCATTTCCAATTGATTCCATTCCGAAAAAAATATGGATTTTGTGCCACTGAAAACGTTATTAGTGATCCGTTGACTTTGCTTTAAGGGCACTAGTCTTTAGTGCTGACAAATTTTGGTTAATCGGGTTACAACATTTCCATGGCAGTAGTAGTTTAGTTTGGTGTGACCAATAAATTTTCACCATTTCCAAGATTGGCGTCTTTTTTCTACGTGTAAATAATTTATCATTTGGCATTTATAAGTTTTACATTTTTATAAATACATATATATTTTGGCATATCTTAAGGACAGGTAATTCTGATTAAATATTTTTGAAGAATATAACCATAAAATTAATTGAATTATATTTGCCGAGAAATGGAGAACGTGCACATTATTATAGTTTCATAAAACATTTCGTTACACTTGTTAGTTTACATGTTTATTTGTGACGAAAAATAAATACAAATCAATAAATCTAGGAATCTTTACTACGGCAAAATTAAAGTTATGGTATTTACCGTTTTAGGCTAAAATGGGAGACTCCGATGATGAATACGATCGGAAAAGACGTGACAAATTTCGTGGTGAGAGATCAGCAGATACGTATCGTTCAGAAAGGCGTGATGAAAGGTCCAGAGGGCGAGAAGATTGGTCTGATAGAAGCAGAGGTCGTCCAGATTACAGAGATTATAGGCCGGTACGCGATCGTTATTCTCCAGGAAGGGAGGCTCCGGTTGTGAAAAGAATGAGAGGAGATTGGGCCGACGAGAGAGCGAGATATGGAGGTCATGATGGTTACGGGCCGTACGTAGCTCATCCATATGAACCATATCCTATTCATGGTGGTGCACATGGCTTTGGTGGCCATCCATCGGGGGTTGTGCTGCATGGAGCGTAAGTATTTTTTACACCAGTTGTGCTTAACCTTAATCAGAATGTGATTTATTTTACATTTTATTTCTCAACCAAAGTGCAAGCACTTGTACAAGATGAAATTAGCATACATAGTTTATGGGGACATTATTACGGTCTTATTTGGTACAAGCTAAATCCATTCTGGAATAGAATTAATATTGACTTGAAGTAACAAAGATATTTTTTCATTTATTTCTATTAGCAATAACTACATTTTGAATTTGAAAACAACATACAAATGCAACTAAATGTATTTAATTAAATAGTAATGTGCTAGATCATTATTGAATATTACTACATATCATAACCAATTTCTCGTCTTGTTTAGAAAAATTCGATGTCAAAATAACAATCACTTTTATATTTTTATTGCCAACATTTAAAAATAAAAGCAATAAAACTGTCCTGGTGGTGAACCTTAAAGCTACAGGTAGAATAGAATAATTCTATACCAGCAGGAAAGTTGGTTTAAAATAATTCCAAATTGGAATTACATATATGGGATTGTCGCTGTAAATTTCTCAAAGTAAGACCGCAATTAAGTAGCGTCAGCCAGTCGAATGTCGAACATAAGTAGTAAGCTCGATTTATATTATCCGTTCCTTTCAGTTCCTTCATTTTTCATATCAGACAAAAAAAAGCATTGTTACATGTATTTTCATAAGAGTATTTATGTATATTATCCGTTCCTTTCAGTTCATGCAAGTACGGAACGGATAATATAAATACTCCAATGAAAAAAACATGTAACAATGTTTTTTTTGTCTGATACGAAAAATGAAGGAACTGAAAGGAACGGATAATATAAATCGAGCTTTATCCGTTCCTTCATTTTTCGTATCAGACAAAAAAAAACATTGTTACATGTATTTTCATCGGAGTATTTATATTATCCGTTCCGTTCAGTTCCTGCAAGTACGGAACCGATAATATAAATACTCCAATGAAAAAAACATGTAACAATCTTTTTTTTGTCTGATACGAAAAATGAAGGAACGGATAAAGCTCGATTTATATTATCCGTTCCTTTCAGTTCCTTCATTTTTACGTATCAGACAAAAAAAAACATTGTTACATGTTTTTTTCATTGGAGTATTTATATTATTCGTTCCGTACTTGCAGGAACTGAAAGGAACGGATAATATAAATACTCCTATGAAAATACATGTAACAATGTTTTTTTTGTCTGATACGAAAAATGAAGGAACTGAAAGGAACGGATAATATAAATCGAGCTGTATGTATTCGTTAAAAAAGGAAACAGAAATTACCATAAAACGAACAACAATATAAATTCATGCTAATGGAACAAATACAGAAAAAACTACACAATAAATAGTTGTAATTAGAATATATGTACACTGTACATGGTATGTGCGAATTAGTTTAATAAGTAGTGGTGTGAAAGAAAAAAATAACATATATAAATAATATAATAATATGGATTGTTAAGTGTAACCGTGTCACCAACACAATTTTCTGTAGTTTGTTGCGTATTGGCATCTGTGTTTCAGAATTTGTTCAGGGCTTTTAATTGTTGGTTTTGCATATCGTACCATGCGTGCAATAAAACGATAACTCAAAAACAAACTTTTTCAGGAAAACAGTTTTTCTCTAAAATTTTTAGTGTTAGCTCATAGTAAAATTAATTTTTAAAGCTTAATAATTCCTGCAGGAGGATCCGTATAAATAAACTGAATATACACATTTGTAGAGCGTATTGCCCAAAATATTTTAAAATGCAATCATGCAATAACGCGATAAGTAGTACTTATCGTTTTATTGCACGTATGGTGCGATATGTACATTGGTTTTCAAACCTGGGGGCCTACTATGGAAATCGATCGTCGACGTTTTTTGTTCGTTGTTTATATTCAGCAATAGTAATTACTATTGCTGAATATACACAACGAACAAAAAATGTCGACGATCGATTTCCATAGTAGGCCCCCTGGTATTAGTACGCGGTTCCACACTTTGATTCTTTCGTCGTGACTCTTTCCTCGTATCCTTCCCCTTCACCAACAAACTAATTTTGTGGCGGGGAAATTTTTAATTCTTTTTTCAGCAACATTTTTTTTTTGATTCATCTGATTCTCGCATTACGACAAAGATAAATGTTTCAAGGACACCTTATTTATTTGTCGTTTTTGTGTTAATTTTAGTTTAATTTTTGCTACGAGTGCAAATAATATATTTTTTCAACCAAGGAAGCAGGGGGTCTACTATGGAAATCGATCGCTGTCGATTTTGTTTCGTTGTTTATATTCAGCAATAGTAATTACTATTGCTGAATATAAACAACGAACAAAAATCGATGACGGTCGATTTCCATAGTAGGCCCCAGTTTTCACAGCAAACAATATACATTTTTTACTATACGAATAATGCACGATTTACATGTTCCTTTTTTTTCCAGCAAAAAATGAAGGGTTATGTATATTACGATTTTCGTTTGCGAGAGGAGCACGAAACAAATTCCAGTAAAATAAAAATGGATTTTTTTCTTTTTAATTTGAGCAATTGTTGGCATAAAGCGCGATTTACATGATGAAAAAATGTTGGCCAGCAAAAAAAGAAGAGTTTGGTATATTAAAATTTTCGTGTGTATGACAAAAAAAGAATACCATCGTGCAAAAATTTTGCTGTGCGTTTTTGTCTTTTTTTTTTAGCAAATGCTGCCATAAAATAAAAATACTGCCATAAAATATAATCGATCCGAGTATATTTTATGGCAATAAATATTATTTATGGCAGTTTATATTTCTTTCTCTATTCAACTAATGCGAAAAATTGATATTGTGTGCAGCTCTAAACACAGCAAATATTTTGCTGGGACAACATTTTTTCATCATCTAAATCGCGCTTAAAACTGGGAATGTTGCCATAATATATAGTTTCTACGAGTATTTTTATAGCAGTAAAGTAAAAAAAAATTTCAAAAAAGTTTCAAATAAACATGAAGCAGCCATAAACATCATTCAAACAAAACAAGCAAACATGAGCGGTAATTAAATATTTTATTTTTACTTGCAATTCGATGTTGTTCGTTATCTAATTTAAACGCAAGCTGTTCGAACTGTCAAAATTTATGGGACATACAAAAAAATTACCGGACAAGTGGTGCAGTGGTTAAAGCTTCGGCACTTGGACCGGGAGGTACTGGGTTCGAATCCCATCAGAGGCTAGATGCAAATCGAATTTTCATCATCGATTACGATCGGTGATGTTAATAAACACAACTAAGACCCTCTGATGGAGTGCAGAATTCAGCGCCGACCCACCGTCCATGTCAATGTACAGGTTGACATGGAGCTTGCAATGTGCAGGTGGTATACTGTAGTTGTGTGAGTAGGTGAATGGGTTAATGATGTAGCGTGAATGCGTGGTATCACAATGGGCCAAAAAATGGCCTAAGTGTCAACCACTGAAACCTACAACCTACAAAAAAATTATAGCATTGCCTTATTTGTTTATATCGCTGACTCTTTTTAACTAGTAACTTTTTTTTATATGCGTGCAGCTCTATTTTTCAGTAAAAAATTTGTTGGGAAAAAAAATTGGAACATGTAAATCGTGCATAAATCAAAAAACATAATTTTACGCACATACATAGTGCTGGAAAAAAAAAATTGGGCAAATATATTTTATTGCAAATTGGATTCTTTTTTTGCTAAAATTACCAAACTTTTGAACGCAATGGGCTTATTGTTTCATTTTAAATACATGTATGATGTAATTATTTGAAAAAAAAAAATTACCTGCAATTTAGGGGTAAAACTCCGAAAAATGCCAAAATAATCAAAATACGTTGATTGGGGTTAAAGTAATGGAATAAATTAAACACTTATTTTTTTTGTTATTTTTTTTTTTTTATTGATTTATAGAAGTTCTATCATTAATATTAATATATTGTTGGACCGCCATTTGCTTTTATTACATTCATTGAATTTGATAAATTTTTCAAAGTCGTAGAGGTATGGATTCCCAAATCGTCATCAACAAACTTTTCAAAGCTTGAATCGATTCTGGGTGCTTTCTTGTTACTTCTAGCTTCATAATAGGCCAAATATTTGCAATTTGGATTTTAGTCTGGACTTTACGGGGGCCAGCGCAACACATCGATACTTCTTTCTTCGAAGTACTTTTTTACCTTTAAATGAAGAGATAAGTAAAAAAAAACAAGTTTTTAACAAATTATTTATGTTTATCTGAAAGCCAATTTTTCTATCTGCAATTCAAATTTAATAACTCACAACTTTGGCGGTATGGCACGGATCGTTGTCCTGTTGAAAAATAAATTTGCAAGTCTCGCCAAAAAGCTTTAACACAGAATGCTCAAATTCGTTGTGTAGGATCTGCAGATGAACAGGTGCTGTAGTGCTAAACTAAGGAAGCACAATTGACCGGTTTAATTTCCAGAAAAGCATCCCCAGACCACAACTTCATTTTTCGGTTGAAGTCTTAAAAGACATTCGTTGCCAAGCCTCTCGCCCGGTTTTCTTCTTACGAGAATTCTTCAATCTCCAACATTCAGCTTAAATTCTGATTCATCGGGAAAAATCACATCATTCCACATCTCTGGAGTCCAAGAAACATGCTCCTGGGCCCATAGCAAAAGTTGTTTTTTCACTAGTAATTTAAACTCAGGCTTCTGGACTGGTTTAAGTGCTCTCAAACCAGCTTTAACAAGTCTTTCTCACAAAGCTGGCTGAAATTTCTTTTACCGTTGCTCGCTCAACATCCCGTCTTATGTCCGATGAAGTTTTAAAACGATTCCGACGACATTATAATATTATGAAACGAACTTCCACTGGCGTGGTCTTTCTGAGCCTTCCAGAGCCTTTCTTTGTGTACTGGCCATCTCTCGCAATTTTTTAATATTCCACGCGAGAGTACTTTTAGGAATGTTTAATCTTTCTGCTATTTTACGCGTGGTTAAATTTTCTCGTGTCCAAATCAACATATTGCTTTTACACTGGCTCACTAACTTTTCCCATTTTTTTAAACTAAAAATGCACTTTATTCTTTATTTGATTAGGATCACTTAACAGAATAATATCTTACAAAATATGCACTACTATGCAAAATTTATACTCAAAAAAAAAAAAAAATACAGACAATAAAACATCTGCACCCTAATGTCGGCCAAAAACGGTAGGCGTAAAATAAAATAATTGCTTCACCAATTTTTTTGCACATCAGTTGCGGGGTTGTACCGGTTTAATAAATACAAAAGGCGGTCCAACAAAATATTAATATTAAAGATAGAACTTCTATAAATCAATAAAAAACATAAACAAAATTAAAAAAATAAGTTTAATTTATTCCATTACTTCAACACCAATCAACGTATTTTGATTATTTTGGGATTTTCCGGGGTTTTTCCCCTAAATTGCAGGTACATTTTTTTCTTCAAAAAATTACGTCATACATGTATTTAAAATGAAACAATAAGCTAATTACGTTCAAAAGTTTTGTAATTTTAGCAAAATAAGACTCCCATTTGCAATAAAATATGTTTACTCATTTTTTTCCCAGCACTGTACATAAAGAAATGCACAAAGAAATCAAATGAAGGTGTCGATTGATTTTTTGAATTTATGGAATTACGACGAAAGAATCAAAGTGTGGCGAGGCTCAAAAATAATAATGTTTAAAAATGATTTGAGCGCTAGTTTTGTTCGAAATCCAAGGTTGCATTACCACCAACAAATTGGTGTGCTGTAGTGTTGCTTGTTAGGATGCGTACCAATCCAAGGGTAAATCGTTTACTACGGTAAAAATTGATTTTAGTACAGATTTTTCGATCAGTTTACCGTAGAGTTTTTCAAAAATAATTGAATTTATCGAAAAATTTACTTAAAATTGACTTTTACCCTTAGATTGGTACGCCGCGTTAGTACGTAATGTCAAATAAACATCGGTGTCAACCGAAGCAACTTCAAAACTCAGTGAACGACCATGTTTCCATGACAGAATTAACCTAGTTACGTGCATGGAACGCAAATTAAGGTTGAATTTCGTTAAATTTGTTTTAACTCAACGAAACTAGTACGTATAATGTTTCCATGAACCGAGTTTAAAACAGGCGGCCTACTATTGAATTCGACGGCCGTCGATTTTTGTTCGTTGTTTACAAAAATCGGCGGCGGTCGATTTCCATAGAGGCTCCCAGATTTAGGTTTCGTTGTGTTGAAAATTGTCGGTGTTAACTCAAATCTTTTCTATCAAACCGAGTTAAGTTGACAGCTATGTTAATATTTATTTCGATATTTTACTCAAAGGTTAATTTTAAAATATTTGTATTCAATACATATCTGTATTTTAATAGTTTACAATGAACGTTATTTTAAAATACACGTGAAAAACGTTGACAGATAGAACCTCTAGCACAACCGTAATCATTTCGTTGAGTTAAAATAGATTTAACGAAACTCAACCTTAAGGGGACATAGCATTTTCAAAAATGAAAAAAAAAAAGTTTTTCAAAGTTTTTTTTTTTAATAGAATAAAAAGAGATCTTTTAATGAAACTTTCCATTGACATTTTATTTAACTGAAAGTATACAAACAAATTTTTTTTTTGATTTTTTTAGCCCACTATCGTTTGCTATAAGGGTTTTCCAAAAACACTGAAAATTCGCGGTGTGCGTCATAACTACTCTCAGAAACGTCTGAAAAAAACGGGGTTTTATTCAGCATTAAGTCGTCCTTGGAATGAACTAAAAGGAAAAAAATTGGTTGAAAAAATAAAAAAATGGCGGCATTTTTTCGAAAATGCAGCTTTTTTGTCCCCCCCCCCCCCCCAATTAGTTGTATCTCAAAAAATTGAAAGCCGATTATTCCTTCCGTAGTTCATTCTGAGCAGAAATATATGAAGATCAACGTGTTAAAATTTTAGAACGATTGGATAAGTAGTTTTTTCACAATCTTGCACGCCAACTTGAAAAACGTCATTGCGAGATAACCGCGTTTAAAGTTCGTCATTTCGAGATAACCGCGTAAAAAAACGACTTTGGCGCGCTTCGCAATTAATAAAATAATTTTTTTTTGAGATTTTCATATTTATATCATTAAAATCATGTTTTTAAACGTTCATTCTAACATAATCTATCATAAAAAAAAATTCGATTTTTTGAAAATTTGAAGGTGCTATGTCCTCTTAATCTGCGTTTCCATCCACGTAATCCCGAGTTAACCTAACTCGCCATTAACTCAACGAAACTTTAAACTCGGTTTAGCCATGTCCATGGAAACGTAGTACAGTAAGTCCTCGACTGAATTCGTACTTACGTGATTTAAAAAAAAATGAGATTTTGAGTTTTTTTTTGATGAAATATGCAGGTTTTTTCAAAAAAAATTACCCTACGCTTTATTTCTAAGTTCTCTACTTTCGTTTAATTACACACAGTATTATTTTCATGCGATAGTGAGAAAGAGAATGGTTCGTGGCTCAACATCCTGATCTAGAACGATTCGCGACAGTTTCAAAAAACTGAATGATGCTTTTGCATCTTATACTATCATTTACGACAACATGGATCGTGATAGAAGGCAAACAACATTGAACCAGTTCTCTAATAAGTAGTTTCTCTGTACTTTAATGTATCTATGTACGCTGAAATGATTATGTACATATCTGAATTAATAATAATTTCTACGGCTATAGCCGTCATTTGTATATATATCACCAAAAAATCGGACGGCTATAGCCGTCATTTGTTTCTGTAGGCGGAAATATCTAGAAAAAATGATGTGATGAGCAAATGACGGCTATAGCCGTCGAGAGTTTTTATGGCAAAACTGTGAGAAAATGTGATAATTTTCACTTCCAAACATATAAATGACGCTCAATTTCATATGGCAGTCATAAACAATTAAAATACAAAAAGTGTGTTTCTGAGCACGGTCGTCAATTAAAAAGTGTGCGGCAATGGGTTAAGTAGATTCTGCATTAACCCCCATATTTTCTTGTTAATCGTAATCGTCCATAAAGTTCAGTTTGTATGTGGGTGGGTGTGTGTGTATAGTTAATTCGATTTTTTCGGCATGAACATAATATGTATAAACAAATTATATCACAAATTTAAGAACAGCTTAGACCAAAAAACATTTCCAACGAGAACTATATTAAATATGAAGATATATTTTTTTTCCATTTTTAAACAATATAACAAAACAGCTGCCTACTATGGAAATTGATCGTCGGCGTTTTTTGTTCCTTGTTTATATTCAGCAACAGTAATTACTATTGTTGAATATAAACAACAAACAAAAAACGACGATCGATTTTCATATTAGGCCCCAGGATTTTCATAAATTTGTATATGTATATGGGAAAATTGTTTTGATTTAGATTTATTAGCCCTTGAAACGAAACGAACTATAATTGTATTTTTCATATTAACCCTTCAATGCATGATTTTTTCTATTTTGTTGAAAAAATTCCACAGTATAGTTTCTGCAATCCTTATTTATAATATCAAAATAAGAAATTCTAATTATTTGTAGTTTCCTCGGAAAATTGATTTTCGTGGTTGTATCATATATGATACGGCATGCATTTACGACTAAAAAACAAACATATTTTTTTTTTTTTTTTTTTTCAATTTTAAATTTAAATAACTAAAAATGTTACATAGTTTTTCACAGCCTAATTTAACAAAACTTTTATTGCAATAAAGATGTATGTTGCATTTTTCACAAATTATAAAAGTGAGTTTGGAACTTCCGGGTAACTTACACCGCTGTTTTTCAGATGTCCAGTTGAGAAAATGCGATACACTGGCCGACGTCTATTGCAGCTGTGTAAATTGCGTTGGGCTTTTTTCGTTTACGTTTGACTCTGCACAAACTTTCAGCAACTTGAATTCTAAAATGCATTAGAGCGAGTTGTTCCTATCCTAAATCAGCAGCGATTCTTTTAGAAAGTAACCATGAATTTACCACCGTGGATATTTCTTAAGATGGTAGATATTCGTCTGCACCATTTCTTGGAGCGTTTTTGTGGTGACCTATATATTCTTTAAAGCACGTTCGGTTGGTAACTTGCTTGAAGGTAGTCTGTCACGACGTACTGTGCCAATTGATTGAACACCAACTTTATTTAGTTCGATAATCGATGGTAAGCTCGTGTAATAATAATCGAAGTAATCGTGGTGGTTCACATTTCTTGTTACATTTCGTAGTAGTCGAATGACCAAATTTGATGAGCTCCCCAAATCTTTTTCTGATAAAATATGTTTATCATTTTCTTGCCCCAAAAATTGTTCAAAATTGTACGTAAATTTTCACAGAAGAAAAATTTGTAGCCCCTATTTATGCGGCTTCATTTGCGTGTACTGTTTCAAGTAACTTCCACCTTTAGTAAAGCACATCTGTTCATCAATAGATATATTTCGTCGATTGGAATCTTCTGAAAGTTTTTAATGAGAGCATCTATTACGGGTCGTATTTTGAATGGGCGATCGTGATTTGGATTTGTGTGCGGCATATTGTTCTCATTGCGATTGAAATGAGGAAACTGACGAATTTTTTTCGAATTGCTTTTCCGTATTATATTGTTCCACTTCATGGGACCAGTATCAGCGCAAACTTGTTAGTTGGTACATGAACGTAAAAATATACACCCCGAGAAATTTTTCCAAATCCTTCCCGTTTATTGAAAACATATTTTTGATGTTAGTTTCCATTGCGTACTTATTTGATTCTCTAACGCTATCATCATTTTAGTTAGAATAGAAAATTTCAAGAGGCATTTGTAGTTCGAGAAGTTCTTGTGGTGATTCATCACCGTTAAATTTATATTTATCTGATGAAACATTCAAATGTTTTCCTTTCCAAATAGTATTACTATACATTTTTTTAATTCCTTGACCTCCCTTGTTTCACTTGTCACCTCAATTGCGTTGCCAATATCAGAATCTTGTAATTCAATCACATTTTTATCACTTAGTAGTATCACAGGCATATTTTAAATGTCTAATGGTACATCGTCATTCATTTCAGATGGTGGTTCGATTCGGAAGTGGCACTTTGTTGGATTTTAATTATAAAAATCATCTCCCCCACTGTCTTCTTTCTCATCAATGTCAATAGAATTACATATTAATAAACTCCTCGATTTCCATAGCATTTAAAAACTAGCGTTGATCAGTCATTTTTAACTACCAAAAATGTTGAATAAAATTTATTATTAAAGAAGAGTTCCACCTTTTCTTCAATTTATACGCTTGTATCATATTTGATACAACCAAGAATTGTACCGTAATTGCATGATGTATCATATATGATACAACCCATGTTTTTCAATATTTACAATTATAATATAGACATATATATGTCAAAATGGTTGAAACACATAATATAATTACATATATTTAATAAAATATTTTTATTATGTGATATAGTTTATAAATATCCTAGAAAAAGACGACCAAAAATCTACGTTGGTTGCGACAAACTAATCACCACAGCAAGCGACACTCAACCGGCATTATTCTATAAAATTACGCGGGAAAACTAAATTATGTGTTGGTATAGGTTTTCAAAATGTGTATAAGAAGATTCTTTTATGAAGCAAGTAAGAAATGTTTATGTATACATGTACTTTTTTGTAATATGAAATGGTTGTATCATATATGATACAATATGCATGGAAGGGTTAAGTTGGAATATGTGTGTGTTTTACAAAATTATAAACAACTGATCGCTTTAACTGGTCGTATTTAACGTATGTGTGTAAAATGTTATTATGTTTGAGATTTGCTACCGTAGAATAACACTATGGGCAAAAAATAGTAAGATTTTGTTCATAATTTTAAAATTCTTTATTTATTTTTCCAAATCTATTTTGTCCCCCTCAAAGTAATCCACCCCGGCCTCAATACACTTGTGCCAACGTTTTTTCCAATCCTCGAAACAGTTGTTAAAGTCAATTTCCGGAATAGCCTCCAATGCGCGTAGCGATTCACGTTTAATGTCTTCAATTGATTCAAAACGAGTGGTCGTTTGAGTTTGCTGAACAGCCAGAAGTTACACGGAGCTAAATCAGGCGAATACGGTGGTTGCGGAATATGGGTGGAATTTTTGGCGAAAAAATCACGTAAAACCAATGCAGTATGAGAAGGTGCATTATCGTGGTGCAGAAACCAAGGGTTTTCACTGATCCTTCCGATATTTCAACGTTGCCAGTAAAGTCTCTAACTGTTAATCGTCGATTCTCGAGCACCAATTTCTTGATTTTATTAACGTGTTGATCATCAGTTGATGTTGATGGCCGTCCTAGACGTGGTTCGTCGTCAACACGTTCTCGACCCTCTTTGAACAATTTGTACCAATCAAAAACACTTGCTCACGACATACAATTATTACCGAAGGTCTTTTGCAACATTCTGAACGTTTCGGCGCCACAAAATTGATTCCGCACACAAAATTTAATGGAACTTCTTTGTTGAATAATTTCACTCATTACGTAAAAATCGCCGAATGCATTTTTTGTACTTCAGAAAGACAAGCGTATACTAAACACTAATGATTATTTTGATGTGACATTTGGCACAGATGTCACTGACAGCCATACCAACATAGAAAAAAAAAAATATTTCGACGAATGGTTTTCCACGCGAAATTTAAATTAAAAAGTTACTATTTTTTGCCCACAGTAGTATTCATTCATATTTTTTCAAATCGCATAAAATTTGGATTTTTATACAAATGATCCCTGTACAACAAAAATTCAAATCAAAATTAATCGTAATACAACAAAATATTAATTTCATTCATGAAAATGTTGTCCGATTTACTAATAATTAACATATATATTTATACGAATACGAGTAAGGATAGCACACAACAATAAATAGATTGTTAGCATATTTTTTTATATCATTTTCTGTGGCAGCAAAATATTGATCCCGGATCAATAGATTTGTTAGATTTTTTTGACGTTTACTCACACATATTGTGATAAACAGAATGAATAAAAGTACGATTACTGCCAATTTGAAGACGTTCTGAATGAATAAACGAAAACACTCATAATATTTTTGTACGGGTAAATGCAGAAAAGTTCAAACTTTAATTAGTTCAAACATAGATTCAAGAAAACCCTTTAAACTGTGTGAAAAATGACTTGGAAAATAAATAAATAATGAGCTTTTATTAATGTTGTTGTGTTGTATGACGTCATCATTTCAAATCATAATATGGTCTCTTTCCATTCCCTTGCTAAAAACACGATTGCCATGGAAACAAAAAAACTGATTTTTGTACAGGATTTTTTTATTTTTATTATTTATAAATAACGACATTGGCTGGTGCTACACGAGATTTTAATTTCTGGTTTCAAACTAAGTCGTAATAGATTTTTTAATGTTAATTTAAACCTTTATATTAAATGAAACCACCTAATTTTTTTGTATTGTTTTATTCTGTTCTCTCGAAAATAAAATTTAAACAAAAATCTACATCTCAAATGCCCTTACATTTTTTTATTTTCATTTCTATTTTTGTCATTTCGGATTCACAGACAAAAATTTTATGTCGCACATTTTTTGAACGTGAATCCGAAATGACAAAAATAGAAATGAAAATAAAAAAATGTAAGGGCATTTTTGAGATGTAGATTTTTGTTTAAATTTTATTTTCGAGAGAACAGAATAAAACAATACAAAAAAATTAAGTGTTTTCATTTAATATAAAGGTTTAAATTAACAATAAAAAATCTATTACGACTTAGTTTGAAACCAGAAATTAAAATCTCGTGTAGCACCAGCCATTCAGATTCAGTCAGTCACCAGTCACCACTACAATGTGGTTGTGAAAGCATGCGAGTGACAATGTTTCTGAATCACAGATATATATAAATACGTGATTAAAAAATTATAGAAACATTGTTCTATAGATATTCATGTTCTTTTCTTAGTGATTTACTAAAATAATTTTTTCGTTGCGGTGATTGTTGCGTGCGGTGATTTTTTCAGCAGTGATAAATGATGAAAAACTCAGATAGTGGCCGTTTCGATAGCAGCTCTTCGATAAGTTATGGATTATGTACTACCAAACGGGTTGCTTTGGTGTCTTATTCAGTTGAGAAAATATAACTTGTTTAAAGTATAGCAACAATGTTTTCAAAAGTATACAAGCAATGAACGTTAAATGCTTGCGTATTTCTCCCAAGTATGTGTGATAAACCGCGACGTCTCTTAATGTTGTAAGCCATTCTTTCAACAAAAGTGCCAAACATTGATTTTCTTCGGTTCTCGTGTGTTATGTACGCGTCGAATACAAAAGCTCTAAGCAATCGCTTCCCATTGGACACTCCTTTATTTTCAAATCACTGTAGATGGTCATTTATCATTCCTCCTCGAGCATCATTCATTGCAATGCATTTTTAAATGATTTCAATTGAATTTTCTATTTATCTGTGTACTGCCATTCAACAAATTTCGTAACTATTCGGCGTTATATACGCCACGTTGCATACCCGATTCCAACATTTAGTTAGTGTGAACGAATATGTTAGCAATATACATGCATAAGCAATTAACCATATAGTGATAATGTGGTAATAATCAGTATTAACGTTTTTTTGTACATTAATCTAATTCCGACCTCCAAAATATATCCGTGATCTGGTAAGCTAGTCGTCTTTGCCACCTAATTCCTGCCAGATTTAACAATTTGTACCAATAGTTTTGAACAACATTTTGGTGGTACAGTGGTACAGTACAGCTCGTATATTCCCATTGGACTTGTTTCAGAGAATATAATAAATTATTGTCGATTTAAACATCGAAGATATTCCGACTCAGTAGTTTGCAAAGGGAATTGAAGAGAGCCGAAACGAAATAGAAAGATGGATTGAACGTTTGAAAATTGCACTCCGGTTACGGTTAACGTTCTATTTATAATTATAATCGTTACTGTTTTGGTTTTAAATTCATTAAAAATATCGGGTAATATCGGTTTTCGGTACAGTTCTAGGAGAGATAATCTCTGCATGCGAGTAAGTTCAAACTCTAACATATCATTAAATGGAAATGACAAATCTAAAATTATGAAAGCAAATTGTTACAACAGACACCAAAACCGGGAGCAAAATGCAATGCGTTTTGGAATCTGGGGGATATTGATACATGCATGATCATATTGAAAAAGAAGAATAAAACTACACAGAACCGAAAATCGAACATACATACTTTTTCAACAACCGTTCCACATAGAAAAAAGTATATGTAACAAATATTTTTTTAATACTTTAATTGCTTCTAGTAGGACACGGAAGCCTAATTGAAAATTTAAGGATGGTTTCATAAAATTTAATAAACCACTTTAACATTATAAAAGCGTTAATCAACCCATAAAGAATAATATTACGATTCAAATATTTACGATTTTTATTCATTTCTGAAATCGGGACAAAAACGACGTGCATCCATAACGAATTACATACGGCTACTATTTTAAAATTTAAATTAAAGTAAACAAATAGCAAATAGGTAATTATTTTATTTTCGGATTTTAGCTTCGGATTTTATTTCGGATATTATACGGTTTACTTTATCTTCACCATTGAATTACGATGATTGCACTCTTCATTGTTTTTGATTTTATAGTTCATATTGTCGTTTCTATTAGATTTCTTTTTTTAAATTAGATTGTTGTCTTTCTTATTTGCTTATAAATTTTAATTTACTATTTCTCTCTAATAATCAGTTTTAAATGACGATAGTACGACGTCATCAATTTCCCGTATTTTTTAATTGTTGTTGTTGTACAGCGAAAATCCCTTATATTTTCTTTATTAATTTGTAGAAAACGAGAAACCTACTGATTGCGTGATTCGAATGAGATGAAATCTATTATACGTGTCATAGATTTATGTAAAAAAAAATCAATTTTATAATATTTTTAATTCAATTTTTATTTATCAAACATAATGCTATCTCCCATACAAAACGTATGAAAAGTTAGTTTTTTGTTTATGTTTTATATTCCGTATTTGAAAATGTGATTTAATAGGCAGGCTTGATTTATCTAGATTGGCTTAGGTTTAAGTGTCTTTTTATTCTGGTCAGTGGTATTTTTATAAAATATAGTACTATTATAAAGAAAAAATATAGTTAAAATAAACACGGCTTAAAATATTCACGAAATTGTAGATTTAAATATAAAAAGACTGACAAAAACATAACACCGCCTGAATTGTCAAAACAAATTTAGCATGAAAACGATAGGGATTAGCTCGCCATGTTATTAACTCGACGAAACTCTTAAGTCGGTTTATGGCCGGTCGATGTTTCACAATAAATTTCTATATCAGGAAGGATTATGAGTTCCAATTTATATTTCGAATTTGGGGGGCGTGATGAACTTAACATTTGTTGAAGTTCTTCGTCGGATTTTTGAGCTTGACCTATATCCTTTAGATCTAGTGTAACAGTTTGCACATTTTCAATATAGTTACATGATCGCGACAAATAGTCTGCAACTACATTGTCTTTACCAGAAATGTGTCTAATATCAGCCGTAAACTGTGCAATATAGTCAAGTTGCCTTAATTGCCGTGGATTTTTATCACTTGGCGAGACTATAGCTTTTGTAAATGCTTTATGATCTGTAAAAATAATAAATTGCCGTCCTTCCACAAAATACCTGAAATGCTTAACGGCGAGGTAAATTCCCAAAAGTTCCCTATCAAAAGTGGAATATTTCTTTTCTCTGTCAGTAAGCTTGCGAGAAAAGAACCCCAAAGGTTGTTAACATCCCTCATACCATTGTTGCAGTACAGCTCCGACAGCTTCGTTTGATGCGTCAGATGCTATACTGTAGCTTGTGTTGCTAATGGGATGTGCTAACATTGTTGCGTCAGCAAGGGCACTTTATTTTCCCAAAAGCTATTTCACACTCTTCTGTCCATGAAAAATTCTTTTGTAATTTTGGCATTTTGTTTAATTTTGCCACTTGCGCATGAATTGGATTCACTTCTGCTAATTTTGGTACAAACCTGTGGTAATAATTGACCATTCCTACGAATTGTTGAATTTTTTTAATGGATGGATGTTGGGGATGGTAATTGTTTGATAGCATCTACTCGCTGTTGCGATGGTTGTATGCCTTGGTAATTTATTTGATGACTGAGGAATTCTAAAGTTTGAACACCTAATTTGCATTTAGAAGATTGAATGTTTATACCGAACTCAACTAGTCTTTCGAATACTTTCCTGAGATAAATTGTATGCTCTTCCTCGCTCTAACTGGCGGCAAGTATATCATCAATGTATGTAAATACAAAATCGAATCCTTTGATCACTTCATTTATTAATCGTTGGAAGGTCTGTGCCGCATTCCGAAGATCGAAAGGCATCAGAGTAAATTCGAATAACCCAAAAGGAGTAGTAATAGCCGTTTTTGGTATGTCTTCGGGAGCAACAGGGATTAGATGATACGCTCTTACTAGGTGTATTTTCGAAAACACTGTGCATCCATGGAGATTCATCGAAAAGTTTTGTATATGAGGAATTGGGTATCTGTCCGGTTGGGTGATTGCATTCAATCGACGGTAATCTCCACATGGCCTCCAATCAGTACTACCTTTTTTCTGAACCATGTGAAGTGGAGAAGAAGAAGGTCTGCATATTATACCCAATTGGATCATATGCTGAAATTCCGCAAGGGCTGTCTTGTGTTCAATTGAGTCCAATCGACGTGGTTTTGATAAAGGAAGTCTACCTTGAGTGAATATATGATGTACCACATCGTGTTTTACTGGACTATTATAATCGAAGTAAAAGCGAAGGAAACATCTTGAGCAAAGTACCATATTCGTCGTTTCCGATTGCTTATAAAGGAGAAGGTGTTTTCACGTAAGCAGTCATATAGCTCTAACAGTTAATTTCGTTGTTGAATCGAGTAGTTGTCATCTTTTTAAATCTACGAGACGCCCATATTTAATCAAAAAATCAGCACCCATTATTGGTCTGTCAACGGATGCTATAATGAAAACGTGTGGAAAATGTCGCTTGATGCCTATATCAATATTCAATAATTTGCTACCATATGTTTGGATTGTTGGGCCATTAGCAGCTGTCAACACAAGCTCAGGATCAGGACGAGATTAACTTCCCTTTACATTTCGAAATGGTAAAATTGAAACATCCGCTCCAGTATCTACTAGAAATGTAAGTTTGTTTGTATTATCTCTAATAAAAAGGCGGCGGTTTAAAAATCGTCGATCGTTCGCCGCATTTTCGATCGGATAATTTAGTTTTTTGTATGCGAGTCATTCAAAGTGGAAGACGTGGTATTCCTACGGTGTTAGACACAAGGAAGGTAACATTTCCTTGCTTCCTTTCCAAACTTATGGTGATAATAGCAATTCCCTTTATCATCAATGAACCGCCGTTTTTTTTTTTATTTTTTTTTTTATAGTATTTATTTGTTATTCTTTGCTCTTTCCTCATTTTACAATACAATATATGTCGTTGAAAATAAAATTTAATCACATTAAAAAAGAGAAAAAGAAAGAAAATAAAGGAAACAGATCGGCTAATGAATTTTCAGTCCTTATAAAGCCATACGGTTTTCCTTTAACAAAAATTATTACAATTTATCAATATAAAAATAATATTATGTATTTGAAAACAATAAATATAAAAAACAGACAAATATAAAAAATATATAAAAATATACTTCACAAATAATTCACGACGTTAGACAACAAATGTGCTTTTAGCAATTTCTTAAATTTAAAAATATTATAAGTGTTTTTAATTGGGTCGGGCAGTTTATTATAAATATAAGATCCAATAAATGATATAGATTTTCTTCCAAATTCTGTTCTGATATTAAGCATGCCAGCAAATTAGTAGACCTAGTTTCGTATCTATGAGTTACATATTTATATTCCATGTTAGATAAACATGAGGGCACCATCAAACATTTGTACGTATAAACACATAAGTGCAATTCGAATAATGCGCCAATAGGAAGAATTCCCTTAGCTACATCGCGATATAAAGCTGATGTTGGATATAATACAGGGAGTTTATAAATAGATTTACAACACTTGTTTTGCAGAATCTGTAAATTCCTTAATCTAGTTTTCGCTGCAGATCCAAAAGCTGCAATAGCGTAATAAAAACGTGAATGAACAAAAGAGAAATAAATCATTTTTAAAACATGAGTTGGAACAAAACTAGCCAATTTTCTGATCAAGAACAAGAATGGACAAACTTTCAAACAAACTGAATTTATATGATCTTCCCAAGATAAATGCTTGTCAAGTATAACACCCAGGTATTTAAGTTTATCAACACATTCAATAGTAACACCTGAATATTGCATAATTGGAAACTCACAGTGTGGCAAATATGATGAATGAAAAATTATAATTTTTGTCTTGCTGAGATTAAGAGAAATTTTATTCATATCAAAAAATTCAATCAACATGTTTAAATCATTATTTAAACAAACCTGCATTTGTGTACAATCATTGAATTCGTAAAAAATTGCAGTATCATCCGCAAACATCTTGATTTGTCCAGTGCCCTAATTCTCTAAAAACCAAGATAAATTGTAAAGTGTAAAAGTGATAACTTTTACACACGAAAAAAATTATCGTAGAAGTCTAGATTTATATTGGATATCGTGATGTTTTAGTAAATTCGCATTCTCTAAATTTTTTTCAAGATAAAATGTAAAGTGGCAACATAAGTTTATGTCAAAAAGTAACACAAGTAATTTATCGCGGAATAACTTTGCTTGATTGTGTAAAACGCTTTCGTTTGGATATTATTACTAATTAATTGCAATTTTTGATATTTTAGTTTAAAGTTTTATTTTAGAATTAAATAAAATCAAACACTAACATTTTAATTAACTTAATTAATTAATTTACAAATTATTAATTAAATTTGTGTACTTATAAAAATGAACTATTATCGTTGGAATTAAAATATTCTTTCAGTAAAGTTAAACATTCGAATATGTTCATCGACCGTCTTTACTATTACCTATACTTTTACTTAGGTTTATATCCAGTCGTTCCACAAATACAACAAAACAAATAAATTTATTATTAATAATTTTATGTTTAAAGTAGGGAATAAATATAATGTACCTAGTTATATAAGAAGAAGAAGACTTAAGGGGTAGAATATCTTAGAACAAGGTGGTCTATGGATTAAAGCAAAAGCCGTTTTAGTTGCTCAATTTTCAAATATAAATGTCAAGTGTTTCAAGTGTCTGATTTGACAACATCTAAAATGGACCCGCTCTCCACATAGCAAGCAAAGTTTTCAAGTGTGTGTGCACTTGCAATATTTTAGTTGATCATTACACTTGCACAATTAAACAACTGACGAGCACAATAAATATGACGGCCTATAGAAAATCTAAATTATTTAACAAATTTCAGTTTGTTGTTGTTAAATATTTCATTTAGAGGCACTAGGAGCTCTCAACACTTTATAAGATCTTACAATGCTTTAATTCTAAACTATTTATTAACTTATGTTTGAGTAAAGTAACAATTAGGACAAATTTCGAAAAATAATGAACGAGAACAATATTTAGTTATATTATGCATTAAAACTAGCTTTAAACTAGCACTAAGGCAAACAAGATGTATATTGCATAAAATCGATTTCTAAAGTGCAGGTAATTGATCAAAGTCTTACCTCCTACTCGCTACCGATCCTTAAGAATAACCCAAACATTTTACAAAGATTAAAAATTAACTCATGGTAAAAAAACAAATAGTAACACTAAAACGTCCCTCCATAACTAGACCTACATCAAATACTAGAAATGGGTCCGATTAACAAATTTTTGGTGTTATTGGGGAGGCACATAAAAAATTTTTGGATGAGCAACTCGTGGAGTTCGGAAAACTCGCAGTGACTAACCAAATTTGATGGTTAAATGATTTTCGTTGCTTAAAACGCATAGCTTTTTGTAGTTTACTCGAAATTCTAAAATTCTAATAAGACAATCCCCGGGCTTTCCGAGATCAGACTATTATACTTAGGTATTGTCAACTCGCATGTACGGAATGAAGTAAATATGGCATCGGAAAGAGCTAAACATGTCTTCAACAACGAAATACACTGAAATTATGATCTACTTAAGACAGATTTGATTGAATTTCAAAAACATATCGCAAATAATAATTATGTACATAATAATGCGATTTTATACGTAGTATAAAGAATAACCTTTAAACAGATTAGAATACACAACATTAATCAAAATTCAACGGATCGATCAATTGTAAATAAGACTTATATTGTACACGTCTTTACCATACGAAGTAAAGAAATTGTTGGCTGTTGTAATGTTCTTTTCAAACATTTGGTTTGTTTTATAAGTCTATCTAACCGTATCTTGATTTGAATTTCAAATTACTCCCGACTCCGATCATTTTTCAATATGATTTTGGGGGCTATGTGTGATTCTAGATGGCTTTGGTGTATATGCAACGATTTACTTTTCTAGAAATTATATTTTTTGAGTTATTAAGGATATAAAATAATTAAAATTTCATTTTGACGTTTAATGTTATCTTGCTCGCTTGCTGTCAATAGGTTTATCTTGGGCAAAAAAACTGTTTAGAGAATGCGATTTAAAAATACCAAGATAATATATTGTATAAAACGTTCACCTGTAAGATTACCCTTACCACAACCCATAACAACTTGAACTATAGTTTGTGAACAGATGCTATTTAGAATAACTTATATTTATAAGATTAATGTTGAAATGTAAATCAGAACAGTAGTTATGGGCTTTCAAAGTCTAAATATGAATCTACGTACATCGTAAGAGTGTGTTAAGTTTTGACATTTATTTATTGTTACCGTTTTAAATTTTATCTTGGAGTGCAATTACGGAATGCGAATATTGTAAAAAGGCAAGATAAATTATCGTTTACACGTTTACAAATTATCTTACTGCTTAGAGAATTAGATCACAGAAATAGGTAATTGTGCTATGTCATTAATGAAAATTAAAAACAACAGAGGCCCCAGGACGCTACCCTGCGGAACACCACAGTCAATATTTAGTAAGGCGCTTTTTATTCCGTTCAATTCAACAAATTGTTTGCGGTTAGTAAGATAACTTGCCAATATATCATAAGACACACCGCGGAAACCATACATATATAACTTCTTAAGCAGCAACTCATGATCTATGGAATCGAAAGCTTTTCTTAAATCCAAAAATAATCCACACACATACTTTTGATTATCAAAAGCTCTGTAAATTAAATCAGTTATTTCAAATAATGCGAGATCAGTACCCGAACCCTGTCTAAATCCATATTGATATTGATAAAAGAAATTAAAACTATTTAAAAATTCAATCATACGGCTAGCAATCAATTTTTGCAATATTTTGTCAAAAACTGATAAGATAGATATGGACCTAAAATTATTTATTAATTTACTATCACCAGATTTAAAAATGGGTATGACTCTTGCTATTTTTAAACAATTCGGGTAAATCCCGGTTTCTAGTACAACATTAAACAAAGTAGACAGTAATTCAGAGAAAAATGATGAATTGCGTTTTAAGATAACATTGCCAATTCTGTCATAACCACAACCCTTTCTATTCTCTAAACTGCTTATAATATTATAGACTTCAGATGCTGTAGTCAGTGATAAGAAACATGAATTAGACATATGTAGTTCTAATTGTTCGAAGTTTATTCACATTGCCGTCAGATGCTAGTCTATTTGGTGTAACTCTTCCAGCATCAACAAAAAATTTATTGAATATATCAACAATAATATTCGTGTCGCTATATTCAACATCATTATACATGATAGTATAGGAATTCGAGCAAACGTTATTTTTCATAAAATTGTTGATGTGCTTCCAAACTTCTTTATGACTTAAATTATTGTACAATTTTTCAAAATAGCGCTTTTTGGCATAATATTTCTCGGACTTAATCTTTTTATTTAGCAATTCCAATCTGTGTCTTAACTGAGCACTATTCGAATTTCGCTTAAGTCTTTTGAAGATACGATTTTTGTCTTTAATTAAATTCCAAAGATCATAAGACATCCATGGACAATTACTGGAGTTTTTTAAGTTCATCGGTGTATGCTTAATTGTAGTAAAATTATCAAGTAATTCACTATACTTTTCAGTAATTGATTTTAATGTAGAATCAGGATTTTGAGTATCGAATCTTGAGCAAAGGAGAAAGTCTTCATAGAGCTGATTAACTTTCTTATAATCAATGATCTTTTTTTCAAGTATTTTAGACGTATATTTTGGTTTAAAGAGAAACGTAGAAAAAACAAAACTATGATCACTGATATCTGCACAGATAGTTGAGTTCAAAACACGTTCAATATTAATGAAGCTACTTATTGTATGATCTAGTATATTGTCACTTACAGATCTAGTTGTATAATTGTGTAGCAATCATTCCATGACCCAACAAACAAGTTTCATAATTTGAGATTAGAACTGATTTTTTGTTTATAGGTATATTAATATCGCCAACGATAACAAAATCGGATAATCCTTTATATTTGTTAAGGATATCATCACAAAACTCAAGAAATAGTTTGGTATCTGAAGATGGTGGTCTATAAATACCGCAGACTCTTGTAGAGCTAAATCCACCAAGCTGAACACAAATATACTGAAAAGGTAGATTGCCATCATCAACACTGAGAATAGTACAGGAAATATCGTATCTAATATACATAGCGATTCCTCCGCCTGATCAATCAGTTCTACATGAAAAAATACTAGAATAATTATTAATATTAAATGAAAATATATTCGAACTGTTAACCATTGTTTCTGTTATGCATAATAAGTGCACATCAGTTCGCAGACTTTCCATGAATAATAATAGACTATCAAATTTAGTAGTACAGGGTTATCCAATTCAAGCTTGATAAAGTAAACTTAAAAAAAACACACAAAATATTCGGAATGTATTGTAATTTTTATTTCATTTTACAGATTGATCCTTGCCATTTTTAGTTAAACAAGATATCATTCAAATGTCCTCCACGGGACTTCTTACAGTTCTTGATTCTTTTGAGGTAATTTTCAATGACTTTTCGGCACATTTCGGGCGGTATCTCGGCCATTACCTTACGAATATTAGTTTTCAATTCGTCAAGAATTTGAGGATTGTTTGCGTAAACACGATCTTTCGCGTAGCCCCACAAAAAGAAATCCAAAGGCGTTAAATCACAGGATTTTGGAGGCCAATTGACATCAGCCAATCGCGAAATCAAACGTCCAGGAAATTTCTCTTGCAAAAGATCTCGATTTGCTCGTGTTACGTGACTGGTTGCTCCATCCTGCTGGAACCACATATCGTCAAGATCATAATCTTCGATTTTCGTAAAAAAATAATCGGTTAACATGCGGCCATAGCGCTCAGAATTGACGGTAACGGTTCGTCCATGGTTGTTCTCAAAAAAATACGGCCCAATCACACCACCAGACCACAATGCGCACCAAACAGTGACTTTTTCCGGGTGTAATGGCTTCTCTACAATCAATTGTGGATTTTCTGAGCCCCAAATTCTACAGTTTTGCTTATTAACGTATCCACCAAGCGAAAAATGAGCTTCATCACTGAAGAAAATTTTGTTCGAAAAATCAGCATCGACGGCCTGTTTTGGTCGCTCGCGTTGGTCGATTGTTAAATGCTCCATATTCTTAAATGGCAGAATGTCAACTAAATAAATGACAGCGTACTTGACGTTTATCTTTGACAGATGTCGGTATACAGATTTCTACTTTATCAACCTCGAATTGGATAACCCTTTATTATTCATGCCCCGGATATTGATATGAAGAATATTAAGATGTTTTAAATTTGGAACATTAATTGGATTTAAGGAAAAATCATCGACACTTGAATAGAAACTATTGGTGCAATTACTTTTAAGTGACTTCCGGCTCATAATAATGAAAATTTTGAAATAAAATACACAGATCTGTTAACATAACACGAACCGAAAGTTTTGAAATAAAATACACGGACCCAATTAGCTTAAGATGAACCGTAACATGATTTAGGAAATTTAGTAAATACCGTAAATAGTATCCCAATGAATACAATGAACTGCTAGTATTTATATGAAATCTAACAACGCCAAATGTTATTGTGAAGTTAAGTATAAATATGTAGCACAAAAATATATGTGATTTAGTGATAACTCGTTAAATAAATAATAGTACACTGTAAAAATATTTATAGCACCTGTATAACCAATTAAAATTACTACAGAATTACTGTAGTGTGAACTCAAACCACACCAATAAATAACAATTTCTATAGATTTCTGGTGAGTATGTAATAAAAATAAATAAATAAATATAAAACATTCCGAAATAACTATAAAAATATGTACAACGCTATCTAGTAAAATTAATAAAATAATCAATTTATGGTGAATATAGTAGTACAAACGGTACAAAAAGTTCACAATCAGCATTGATTTGCGGAGATTCCGTAACAATAAAAATATATATATTCTAAAAGTATGTACTATAAATACATTCACAATGCACTCTCTCAATGCACAATCGTTATATTATAAAAACGGCAAATGATGTATAAGATAACACAATTGACAGTAGTTCGTTTACTTCAGCTTCGATATTTTCGCGAATATGATTTCGATCTATTTCTGAATATTAATTTTGAAAAACTTCGTCCTCGGGTTAAGTTAGACATCATGCTTTCAATGTGCCATTCTTTCTTCCAAACTCGTTGATGATCTGTTTTGTGGTGCTTGTTGAAATTGTTGTTCTGCACGACTGGTTGATGGTTGACTTACACTTGATACGCGAGATGATGTTGTAGCTTCATAAATTCTATCTGCTATGGGTAAGAGATCATCGATTGGTTTTTCACCAATAGCTTGAATGGCAACATAAACCGGTTCGGGTAATTTGTGAAACCAAAGAGTGCCAATAATTTTTTTATCAATAGATGAACCCCCTAGGTTGATCATTGACCAATATACCTTTTTCTGGTGGATTTGTGAGAAGTGTCGGAATAGTTTCGCAAATATTCTCGGGTAATGCTGAGACTACGTGGTTATATTTTATTACATCGGATTTTACGGAATATGTTTCAAATTGCGATTCAACTTGAGCAAACCATACGTTAGGATTTCGAGGCCTAAAAGAAGGTAATTTCAATCGGAAAGAATTAACAGAGTCAATTTGGGAGTTATCATCGTCTTCTGAATGATTATCATTTTTATTTGGAGAACTCACCGTTTTATAATATGTAAATTAGCAGTTTTGGTAAATTTCGTATTACGCGATAATGGTTTGAAATTTTGTTTATAATTATGTATATATCGTAAAACGATCTATAAACTTTAGTAAATTATGGTGATACATATTGTAAGAATAAATAAATAAATATAATAAATAAATTGATAAATAAATATTTTTAAAATCGAGTAACGAAGTATAATATTCATATAACGGATAAAATAAAATTTCACATACATATATAGAATTAGTTAAAATAAAAAATATTCCCAAAAAAAATTACTATAAATTTAATAAATTGCATGCATAGTCATCCACTATAATAGTGTAATGTATAAACTAATACATATTTTAATTTGAATGACTTAAGGAAAATTTTTTTAACTGATTTCTTTAATTGGAAATTTTTTTTTTAATAAAATTGTGATTTTTGTTGTACTTAACTAACGGTGTTCAACATACGAGGTTACCGACAAATTTGTACTGTAACGTGGTCGAGTTGAAAACACATGCGATCTGGTGATCTTAGTCCAAAATTCGTTGTTCAGTTTTTTTTAAACTGTAAATATCCCTTCGTTGTGGTAATAATCGATCTGAAGCTTTAGGATCCCACTGGAACAACTCTCATCACAATTATATCAGCTTGGCAATATGATGTACCATTTAATGGTTCCATCGTAGGCCGCTATCGGCTTTGTTGGGCGTAATTGGTATAGCCTTATAAAATTATAATTACAAACGTATAAATTTGTTTGCAATTGTATCGGTACGCAAAATGATTGCTGCGATACTATACAGTAAGAAGGTCGTAACTAGTTTTCTTTACGTGTGGCTAGAAACTGTTATCGAATCTTGAATGACGTTGCATCAATTTAAAATGTGCTTTTTTCGTAGTTTTTTTTTCACTTCTGCGTTATCTTAACACTACCCAAAATTAGAATTTTTGTTAATTTTGGAAACGTCGGAAGGTCACCACTTGTTGTGTCTTACATGTGTGATAGAGCGCGTATTCTAATTCCATCACCGTAAGTACATCAACTAATATTGTTTTTATACTACGATCAGACATCAAAGAATCTTCATTTATGAATGTGCATAAAAATTCACGAATTAAAAATTCACAAACATGAAGAATCAAAAATATTCCCGAAAATAAATTTTTCTATTTTTTTTTGCACATGAATATTCTTCTACGAATAAGTTTTTTCTTCATTCGAAAAAAAAATATTCATTCTTATTTTGTATTGAGAATGCCAAGTAAAAATTACACAAATTAACCCTTTCAGAACTTTTTCCATACCGGGTGAACAAAAAAATATTATTTGTGTTTTTATTACAGCTGGAGGTACGCTGATTTCAAATATACAAAAATAGTTGTCGCATTTTTCCGATTTCCCGGGTTTTCAAAATGTACATTGTAATGTACAGAAGTAACAAAGTGGTGTTAAATTTTACATTGAAATTAAAAAAATTAATCATTCATAATATTTCTTTATATTTCGATATTAATAAATAATAATTCATTCATATTAAATAAAATAAATAAATAACAAAAAATATATGTAAAAATATAGAAAAATTTAATTTAAATCACAAAATATAAATTTGGTTCTTTTGTATAGTCGTAGTACTGTAGGATTCGCACCTATTTGGAATGAAATTCATAAAAAAGATTCCGCTTGGCCAAACAGCATAATTGCACCTTGAATATTTCACAATAAATATGAGTTCTTCTTCGCAGACTGACTCTGTTTGCAAGGGAAGTGATTAAAACCATCATGTTGTACTTCCATGATCGGTCGAAATTTTTGTTTCATTCTTTTGGAATTGGGTTGCGATTTTTCGGGTTCAGGTTCAACGGGGTTGGTCTTGCCTCTAAAGTAATACTATTATTTCCAATATCTATTTCCTGCTCTATTTCGACACGAATTTTCGTTGTGTTTTAATTTCACTTCGAGTACGTAAATTTCATGATTTCGGGCCCATGGAAGTCCCAAAATCTTCCACTAATTTCATTTTCCGGCGACTCGCCTTCACTTTCCAATGGCAATCGTAAAATCTCCTCTTCGGAAAATTTTTCTGTACGGCGACTCTACAGATTGCCACCGCCTCGGTGGCAAAGTGGTCAGAATGCTTGCTCCAGCGACCGGAGGTCCCGGGTTCGATTCCTGGTAATGACAAGGAAAAATTTCACGGCTGGTTTAGGATCAATGAATTAATCACTTATTATCCGAAATGAAAATATGATTATGAAACTTAATTTGAGGGGGCCAAATCTCTTGATAGTGTATAGTCCCAGAGAGAGAGAGAGACTCTACAAATATTTGAAAATTTATGTTAATATCTATGAGAAAGTTAATTTATTTATTAGAAACATTACCATCTTTATTGCAAATTTATAGAAAATATAACCGTTATTGTGCTACTATAAAAGTAAAATTATACACCCGTTAATAACATTTGTACATGACACTGTACATTTATAATTATGTACATGGTAATGCACATTACTGTTAAACACTGTTGTACATAGTGATGTACATGCTTTTAGCATCAAAAAATCGAATATTCCGTAACAATTTTTAATGTTTTCTTTGTTTCTATATTGTATTTAAACTATAAATTTAAAAAAATCACTAATAGATAATACAAGTTTTCAATTCTTACCGTTTAAAATGGCCCAAGAAAATTCCACTATTGGCAGCAACAACACTGACGCACACCTATCACACTACAAGTTACATCTAAATGAATTATGCCGCTCTATTTAAAATAAACTGTCAGAAAAAAAGATAAACAATAAATTGCGCAACAAAATGAGTATCTCTTTTCCAAAAATGTTGTTCTACTTAGAATAAAATGCAACCAAAGTATATGTACCGCGGTATGTACACTTTTAACGAAAGGGTTAATAAAATGATAATTCGTGACGAACCAACGTTCATAGACAATTAAAGAGTGAATGTGATGAAGATGTTTTATTCACGAAATTGACGATTTTAATCGTTGGTGAATCTTTTTCTATTGATGGAAATATTTTGTTAAAAAAATTATTTTGAATTTTTTGTTTGTTTCATTAGAACGAGATAGATACATTTTGTGCATACTCTGGTATGTATGTAGTTTTTCTATTAGTCTAGTGTTTCTATTAGTGTAATGTTAATTAAAATTGTATTTAAATAAAAAAAAAATACAGAGTGGTAAGGAAATGAAGTTTTAAAAATTAATATTTTTCGTTTTTATATTTTTTCAAATCTGATATATTTAATTCCATTATTTTATATAATGATTTAAGTTTTTATTAAATAAAATTTGTTTTAGTTAGAATTTTTATTAAATGTTAGATTTTTATCAGGATCGCTGAATTTATTTTATTTTATACTAAAATAACAACTCCCTCCCTGTACATTTTTATAATCAATAAAAACCTAATTAAACATTATAGTAACATATTTATTCATAATACATAGGGTGATCCCATTTGGGATGCTAATTCCAAAACGATAATTCCTTGGTTGGCTCTGAAAAGCAAGCCGCCTGAAATGGGGAGTGCATTTATGATACGTTTTGATTTACTGAGTGTGGATCAAAATTTGGTTCAGAAGAAATAGGCACACAACTACTAAAGTATAACCCTCAAAATATTTAAAGGAACCAACAGGTTATCCAAATGCTAACCGCTTATGCTTCATTTTACATCCAAGTGGTTAAATTCAATTATTTTTGAAAATGGCAAAAATGTTTTGTTTCTAACATTTGATTTAAATTTTAAATTCTATTATATTCGCTACAAATCTCCAATACATTATTTCCAAACAATTACAATTAAATTTCCGCTTGGTTCAAAAGAGAATCTACCTATAGAAAGAGATCTACCGATTTTTGTATATAAAATCAAATTTTAATGTGGTATTTTTTTATTTTATTTTTTTTTTTTTTTGCAAGGAAACAATACCGCAAGTCCAATTTTTTAGTATATATATTTTTATTATTATTATTTTTATTATTATTATTTTATTAAATGTATTACAAAATAAATAAAGAAATTTAAAAGTATTTACACAATCAAAATTTACATGTTACATAATGTTCACTATTTGAATATTTTATACATTTTAACTTGCCTTCTCCTGAAGGTATAATTGCGTGAAAATCGCGGGTTCCTTTTATTGTTTTCAAATTCCCTAGTCTAATCTCCAGTTGAATTTGTTTACTTCAAATCTCCATTTACTTCAGTCGAGCGCGGCAAATGACTTTTAATATAATCAGAAACGTTTCTTAAATTTTTCGAAAATTTCGTCTCAGGAAACGGCTTACAACACTTTTTGAGCCCAGACTTTATTACACTTATTAATTGAACTACTTTAAATTAATTTTTTGTTATTTAAACAAGCAAATGCTTCAAATAGAACTTCACAAGTTAAACTAACTGAAATATTATTTTAAACTCTAATTTATACAAAAATGTTAACAAAAGCCACTGGTTATGTTATTTTACAGGCCTACTCCCCCTTCTATAGAATCTCAAAAAAATTATTTCAGGAATGCAAATAAATTTTTAAAAATTCGATCCAAAAGGTTATATTCAGGTACAGAAAATCGTGATTAAACCTAACAAAATAAATGAGTCATCGATTGTAGGAGTATTGTAGGAGTATCGATTGTTGCGACGTGTGTCGCTGGAGGAGGAAGAGTTTTATAAAATGACAGATTGTGACGTGACGTCACGTGACAACGTGTCTAATTATAATTACAGCAGTCACTTTGATAGGATAAACATTCAATATAACAATTTGCAATCAGAAGCTATTGTTCCATCTTTTGAACAAGATAGCGTTGAAAATCGCAAAAAATTTTAATCAAATGGAATAATTTTGCTAAATAAACCACGCGTAGACCCAAAACGCTGAAAGGAAGTTAAAAATGATCAAACCTAAGGTGATGTAATTTATGAACGATTTGTGAAATGAATAATTCTAAGCAGTTACTTTATCAAGTTGATCGTAAAAATAGTTGAAAATAAAAAATGCCACATTGACTTTGATTTTATATACAAAAAATGGGTAGATCTTCATACTCAAACGTCTTTTGCAAGAAAACAAAAAATAACACAAGTACATGCAATTTTTTGGTGTGTTCAATAGAATTAAATGAGGAAAAATTTAAAAAAAAAAAAAAAAAATAGGTTTTTGAGAAAATTCTAAAATACTATTTTGGCGGCCATTTTGAATAGGAAGAGTTGAAACATGGTACCAATTTTATAACTTTTTTAGAATCCCTATTCATTTATCTTTAAAATGAGCCCTCGTTTATAAGTATCGGATAATTAGTTTTCGTTTTATAGCCATATATACAACATGATGTTCATCATTTTTATCAAAATTTGACACCCTGTAACTTTAACAACAACAACTACAAAAATTTTCTTGTTATACAGTTTTTTTTTAACAATTACTACACAATCAAAACATAAAAGTAAAAAATTTAAACACGACTTCCGGTTCCATATACCAAATTTGTGATTTCACGTATTTTTCGCCATATATATATAATCTACTTTGACTATCACCGTGCGACTGATTAATACGAAAATTCTTCAATTTATAATTTTACCAAAATCGAAATAATCCAAAAATACTAATTAACAATTTTTTGTTGTTGTTGTTATTATTGTTTATGATCTATTCCAGTGTAACCGACTGCAATTGAAAATTACAGTACTGGAAGTTATTATATTTCGGTGTAATGCGTAACGAATCACTACACGTAAAACTATAATATCATACCATTAACAAATTAATTTTTAACAAAATTCACTAAAACACCATTTTTACTTGTTACATGAAAATTCAGTTTGACTGGATAATAACATTGGAAAGCCATTTATCGCATTCTTATATTTTTATTAAATTTTTATTCCTGACTGGTTCCATTTTTATTCATGTCCATGGAAACGTAGTAATGGTAACGGTTGGGTTAGGTTCTATCGTTCCACATTTTGATTCTTTCGTCGTGATTCTTGCCTCATTTCCTGCCCCTTCACCTACAAATTAATTTTATTGCGGGGAAATTGTTGATTCTTTTTTCTGCTACATTTTTTTTTGATTCAACTGATTATCGCACTACCTTGGTTAACGTATGCGTTCAAAAAATGATTCGCGAATCAAGCCAATCAAATCGTTGGAAACATATACAAATTTCCCTCCCGCGTGAGATGAAATAATTTTAACTTTGGGCAAATTTTTATTTTTTAATTTAAATTTCGCGCGGAAAACCGTCGAAATATTTTTTTTCTACGCGCATTGGAGGCTATTCCGGAAATTGACTTTAACAACTGTTTCGAGGATTGGAAAAAACGTTGTTACAAGTGTATTGAGGCCGAGGGGAGATTACTTTGAGGGGGACAAAATAGATTTGGAGAAGCTGTTTTTCTTCGAAATAAATAAAGAATTTTAAAATTATGAACAGTCTTATTTTTTTTGCCCACAGTAGTATATGTTTATTTTATCTTCGATTTGAAGCTGTTTTTCTTCGAGCCCTTAAAATAATATAGTCCATATTATAAATACTTTTTATTATTATTTATATTTTTATTTAATAATTCGATCGTCGAATAATTTGAAAGTTTAGAAAATATTAATGACCCCAATTATAATTGTCGTTGTCGTCTCGATATCGTTTCGACGACAAAAATTGGTATTATGAGTGTCGATTGTGAATCGCACTTTGTCGTAAAATCGCCATTTTCTATCGATGACATTTTAGTTGACGACTAGAGCTGATGTTGTTCATATCTATTAAAAATTATGTTGTAAAATGTAAGTTAATAAATAAATTTGATATAAACAATTAGTTGATTTTATTAAAATTTATTTATACTATGATTATTATAAAGAAATAAGTATTTATTTGTAATGAATATAAATATGTCTTATTTTTTTTTTAAATTACCAACAAACAACAGTTTGAATGTTTATCAGTTTAATGAGCCAAAACCCTGACATTGCTCGTAGCTATATTAAATCGGGAAAAAATTTTAAGACAGCAGAGTAGTTTGTGGGATCGGTTCGCACAGAAGAACTTAACAGTTTGGGGCCTCTTACAAGAAACACGAATAACTGGATTAAGGTTTGTTACACAGTAATTCTGTATTTAAATAATAAAATGAATTTCATTATATATCTTTATTCGTTATATGTATGGAGTGACATGAAATTTAAAATTCGGAAGAAAATGGCTCATAATAAATTGGAGGTAAAGGCAACGGAAGGTGGCCCTAATAAGTTTTTCACATTTACTGCTTTGGAGGAAACCGTAATAGATTTGCTCCAGATTGATAAAGCATTTAATCCACCAGGTCGTGCATTTGGAAACACAATAAATCTGACAACTGCAACATATAAAAAATATAAAACACGCAAAACAAATGAAACTGACAATTATTTTAAACAATAATAAAATTCACAATTGTAATAGCAATTTCTTTCCAAAAAAAGATTGATTTATAAATCAAAAAAATTGATTTGAGATCAAAAATTTTTGATCGAAATACCGTTGCAATTTCTTTCCAAGTAAAAAATTGATTTTTTTTTTGATCGCAATCAATTTTGAAAAATCTCAACATTTCGTTAGATTTTTTATTGACATTTACAAACACATAAATATGTTTACGTCAAAAATATAAACATAAACACTTCAACAAATATAAACATAAACATAATTTTTTTGACTAGTTGACTGTGATATTTTGACAAACTGGAATGTCATTTTTTCACAGATACACTACCAAAAAAAAATCAATCGTGTATCGTGTTCTTTGACATACAAAAAAATCAATTTATTTTTTATTTTTGGAAAGAAATTGCTATTAATTTTGGCTAATAAATACACAATTACGTATTTTATTTTAAGGTTCCTGTGGTAATACTAATATGTCGTTTCGTTATTGTTACATAATACCAAATGAGAAACGAGACGACAACACCGAGTCGTGTCGATTGTAAAACGACACGACAATTATAATTGGGGTCATTATTTGGAACTGTCAAAGCACTCCCGATAAGCAAAATGCTCATGCTATACAAATTATTGCAAGTTAAAATTCAGTAGTATACGGAATTCAGAAATTTCATGATAATAAGAATTGATTAGTCGATAAAAATCATATAATTTTGCCATTGCGATTTTTCAGCAAACAAAAATTCACCAGCTGAATGATAATTTCAATATTATTAAAAGAAAATATAAACGTCAAGTTTTTGATAGCTCGTATACTGAGTTGAGTATACTATCGCCATTGTACAAGTGGTGTACATATGGATTTGTCTACTACTACTTTGTCTACTATGTTATAATTTATTTCCAAAATGTTATTTCGAGCGATTATTGAGGTTAAGCACCTTATTGATGTAATACAATGTTCATGTTTAATAAATTTTCAAATAATCCTTTTTAATTAGACGAAATGAACAACCTGTAAATCCGGATATTCAAACTCAGCCTCAAATGATGACATTGAAGCAGTTTTTAGCAACCCAAGACGATTCAATTTCGGACTCGGACGCAATCGCTAAATATAATGAATACAAACTAGAGTTTAAACGACAACAATTGAATGAGTTTTTCGTTGCACACAAGGATGAGGAATGGTGAGTTAAAAAATATTTCATCTATTAGTTTAAGCTAAGAGTTTCAGCTATTAGTTTAAGCTTCCTATGAAAGCAATCATTCGACATATGACATTCGTCGATTTAGTCCGTTTATTGTTAAAAAAATATTTTCAGGCATTATTTGGTTTCATTCGGATTGATCAAAGCATAATCTCATGATCATTAATTACATTTTAAATTTCTTATTATTTAATATTTTTGTTTAATATTTTTCTTATTATTTAATATTATAATGTGTCACTGATTGAAAGTTTAATTTTTTATATTACAAACGCGAAAATATATTTTCGTTAAATAATTAAATACTCAATTCCCTTAGACGCATCACTTCATGCGACGTGATTATGGATCTTCCTGGTTATTAGATTTTAAAATCAAAATTTACTAAATAATTTTGTGCAAAACAATAACAATTTTTTAAACTTTAGTTGGCTGCATTAGTTTGAATTTTTTTTTATTTATTTGTCACGTCAAAATTTCAAGTGGTAGTAATTTGCGTTTGAAGTGATAGCAGTCGCAAGGAAATATTTATAAAGCAGCATGCTAAGATTTAGAAGCTAGAACGACTTTATTGAACAACTATTTTATAAGTTTCGATTTAATGATATAGTAACCAAGAAGATGAGTAGTCTCATCACTTGAAGTGATGTGGCTAGGGGAATAGGGTCGTAAATCATACATATTTATATTTGAAATTAATACAGAAAAATGACGGCTTAATTTGTTTAAACTATTCGTCATAAATCGGTTTAGGTAATACAAATAATTTTACGCAACATTCTAACAGTAGCTTTTTGGTATATTCAAAAAGAGTGTTATATTTCTACTAACATTTTATTTCTCAATATAAAATAATAGATTTAGTATCTGGTAAACTAGAAAATTTCCGCATGAATAAGGTTCTTATGAACTTTGAAAATTCCAATAGAATGTCATCGTTAAAGTGCCCTAATGTTAATTTAACTTTTCACGGTTCGGAAGTATTTCAAGTTTACTTCCCACCAAGTCCAAGCTATTTTTCATACGAAGAGAAACTTGTGGTCAGAATGCCGGGTAGGCGTCCTGAACTGAAGTTCTCCACAATGGACGCTCCGGTGGGTCGTGAGCCCGAACATGCTTTTGTGTAAAATAATTTATTGTTTATCATATTTAACTCATATTTTTAAATACAATATTTTAAGAGAAAATAAAAGAATAAAATAAAAGATAATGTGGTAAACTAATGTCACTGTACTAAACATTATGAAATCAAGTATAGAAAAGAAAATATACTCATGGACAAAAAAAACGCATAATTTTTTTTTTTGCTTCATTTATAAGGGGAATTCTCAACGAAATATCTATTATTAAATAAAATTTAATCGAAAACGAAGGCCGACGATAAACTCTCATCCCTCGGACTGATGATCTACGGCAAAATCTAGTCTCATTGGAGAACAAAACATTGGCCCATTGTTCCATTGTCCAGTTTTCATGTTCGAGAGCAAATTTTAAACGAGCTCTGTGGTGTGCTGTAGACAATTCTGGACATAAGGCTGGCCTTCTTGCAGTCAATTTGGATTCCTTGATTCGTCGACGCACGGTCCTTTCACTAATTGGTGCACCTCGGGATCCGATTAGGTCTGATTTGATGCTACGTTCAGTTACGAACCGTTTTCTCAAGCAAATTAATTTAATATACCTATCCTCAGCGAGTGTTGTACATCGATTTCTCCCACTACCAGCACGACGATGATACTGTCCATTATCCTGGAATCGTATGATCACTTTTGACATTGTGTATTGGTCCACTCTTAACAGTTGTGCAACGTAAGACTTGAGTTCTTCCTTCTTCAACTAATGTAATGGCCCTCACGCAATCCTCAACACTCAAATGAATTCTTTCGGCCGACAAGTTATTCATTTTTATTTGTTTTTAATGAAAAACCTTACTCTTACACTTAATTGTATAATTTACTAGCTGACCCGGCGAACTTCGTACCGCCTCAAAATCAATAAATGTTTTTTAAAGTTATTAGCTTAATTAGATTGAGTTTTTTATTAAGATTAAATGAATACTCTAAATTAATTAAATTCAATGAAATTACAAAAATCAAAATGAAATATATTTTAATTACATTGAAATGAATGTCATTCACGTGGCAGCAAGGCTTTCGTTTTATTGAATTGAATCGAAATGGTTCGCGTAGCATTGTTGCACTACTTTCTTTTAAACTATTTGCTGGGTGGGTTGCAATGGAGTCGATTCCCTTCATTGTAGCACCTTGTGATATACGACATTTTTTGTTTTATTGTTAGGTGCGAGAACGAATAAACCGATGGTTTACCGACACGTGAACATTCTACGTACAATTGGCCGTGAGAGAAACATTCATTTTCTAGATTCAGGCCACAAACACTCAAGGATTGGCCTTGTGATTTGTTGATCGTCATGGCGAATGCAAAACGAATCGGAAATTGAATTCGTTTAAACTCGAATGGCATATCAGTTGGGATCATCGGAATTCTCGGAATGAGAACTTCCTCACCTTTGAACTTCCCTTGGAGTATCGTCGCGTGAATCACATTGCCCATGAGTTTTCACACCACCAAACGCGTTGCGTTACATAGTTTTGGTTGATTCAGGTTTCGTAGCATGATGATTACCGAGCCAACTTTTAGTTGTAAATTTTGCGGTGGCAAGCCAGGTAGATCCAATGAGTTTAAAAATTCAGTTGGATAGTTGGTTGCTTCGTCTTCGTTTGTCACACAGTCAATAGATTTGAAGGAATGAAGTGGACCGACGATTAGATTTTGAATTGTAAAATTTAAGTAATCCACATCTTTGTTCTTTGCCGCAAGAATTACTCGTTCACTCACCCAATTGTGATTTTTGTGGTTAGTAATGATGTTCAGGAACACTTTGTTGATGAGCTCGTCCTTCGTTGAGACAAAAATGCAAAAGTTCTGAGGAAACGAAATCAATCCGTTCCCGGAACACGGCCATTGCCGATAGTCAGCAATTGCATGTTTGTTTTCGTTTTTTCTTTTTATGAACATGACTGCCGTCTACAGTTCAAAGAATAAACTGTAGACATAAATTTAATGACAGCAAGCAGTGTGGCCTGTAGTATTCTAGGTGCACTGATTCATCCCAGATGATGATTTTACTTGCTACCAAAACTTTCGCCATTGCTGAGTGTTTTGCAATGTTGCATGTCGGGTTTTCAGCCGATTGAAGGTTTAACGGCAATTTCAACGCTGAATGAGCTGTTCGGCATCCTTCTAGCAATGTGGCCGCTATCCCAGAAGAAGCAATTGCTACAGCAATATCGGATCTCGCACGAACAGTGGTCAAAATCAATGACATGAGGAATGTCTTCCCAGTTTCACCGGGCGCATCGAGGAAAAATAATCCACCATTTCCATCATGAATTGCCTTCATTAATGTATCGTACACTCCTTTATGTTGGGGGATCAACAGTGGTACATTGGTTCGAACTGATTGGTTCAATGCATCTCGATCATATTCATGTTCACGTTCCAATTCTCGATTGAAAGCGTCGTTCATTCCACGACATGGCGTTGGCATTCCTAATTTGACAAACAAACTGCCGCACATGCGAAAACACATGTCTTCGATCAAAAGCAAAGCCTGGTTATGTATCTCCTCATTCACCTCGAGATCGGGATTTCCGAAACTGACACGAATTCGATGTAGAATGTCTTCTGACATGTCATTCTTGTACTTGCTCCATAGTTCACGTGGATTTGATGGGAAGCATGTCGAAATAATGATAGCAAATAATGTGCGTATCTGGTTTGGAGTTGCAGAAATAATTGATTCAGCGATTGTCATGTCCCAATGAGTATCGTTTTCAAGCAAGTTGAGCTGTTGACATGCAGCACGAAATGTTGGGCACACTACACCATTGACAGTTCGAAGTGATTCAAATGATGTCGGCCCACGAATATTCACCAGCAACAACCGCAAGTAGAAGCATTCGTCATTCTTCGGATGAACTGTGTAAATGCGATCAAGAGCATCAGCAGAACGCACATTTCGATGCTCAGGAACCTCATCGCCTTGCTTCCGACGTTGAAATTTTTTTGATGAGGCGTTCCAAGTGTAATAACGTGGCATCTCAGAGTAGAGCAATATTCATGCAAACGGATCACTTTGACAAATCGAAAAGAAACTGGTCAATGTTGTTGCTGGAGGTGTCTCAGCACGTTGAGCAACATTCGATGTGTTGAAATAAACTCGTTGACCATTTTCCAGATGAACAGTGGGATGACGTTCATGAATAGGGAATGAGAATATACGCCAAATTGCCTCATTGCAGCTCACATATCGACCAACTTGATAATGCGTGATTTCATCGTTTGTATTGGGAATTTGAACACCAAAAACCGCCATATCGCTGCCTTTCGTGACATATTTACAAATGTATTTGATGGACTTCACTGAATTGCAGTACTCCACGTTGCAATGCGCCTTGAATGTTTTGGAAAGAAGTGGCGAATATGGGACAATCCAAGTGTTGTCGACCACGAACTCATTTCCTCTCACTATCGTTGTGATAGTTCTACCGTTATCATCGGCTGATCGACGCCGGTACAGTGGATAATCATCAATGCCAGTGATAGTCTCTGCGGTTAAATTTCGTGGATAACGCTTGGAACACTTGTTGTCGACCATGCACGGTGATTGGGGATTGATGGAGCCACACGGACCGTGAACCATGTTCGTAATTACAACATCATGCAGGTCTGGATCGGTTTCGGGATCAGCAATCTCGGCACATATGATGTCATCTATTTGGTCTGGTCGAATTTTTTCGATTAACCAAATAAGAATGTGAGCATGCGGCAAGCCTCGTTTCTGCCATTCAATTGAATACATCCAACATCGAGTATCCCCAAAGACGCAATGCCTAACAATGTAGTTCATCAGCGACCGGATTTTTTGTTGGAAGACACGTGCGATGATGTCGTGCCGATCACTTGTTATTGGCCCGGGTAGCAACAGTTGAACAATCTCTATCCATTTCGGATTGCAAGTAAAAGTGATGAATAGATCTGGACAACCGTTATGACGAACATATATCATTGCATCTTGCGCATATTCATGCATATGACGCTGCCAATGTACGTCGCCGGTAGAATAGTCAATCGACCAACATTAGCTGCATCTCCTTCGGTGCTGATTGCATCGCGTAAATGGATATACTCCTCCGAACGCAGTTTAGCTTGGTTCAACCGAATGCAAATGAGGCGCTCCGTTTCGATTTTGACGTACATGTCGACGCAATATTGCTGAAGCAAACGACGAAATCGCAGCAAATAGTTGTCAGCATTTTGACGAATCATCAAACGATATGCATAATAATTCATCGAGCTAACCTTGTTAGTTTCCTCACCTGAAATGAAATCAGTGAAATTAGTGTCATAATGGAAATTATGATATCAGTACTCACCGCTCAATGGATTTATCATGTTGATATTGAAGTGATATCCATCGTCTCCTTGCCAAAACATCAGCGAGTATTGCAATGTATCGTATGAACGGTGTGTTTCGTTTATTCGTTGCAGTTGTCCAGTGTCGCGACGTGTAAGCACAATATCGCGCGGTTCCGCGTTTTCACCAACAATTGCGATTTCATCTATTGTTGGAGCATTAAATTGGCGTTCGTGTGTTCCAGCGGGTCGTTTATCTGCTCTGATCACGACTTTGCAGTCGTCACTTGGCATGCGATCCAACGCAGTTTTAAACAACCGAACCAATGCATGATGTTCATGGAGTAGTTGCTGCAAATCTTGCAGAACTATCCTTTTCATTGCCGTATTGATCGTTTGGCGCCGATCAAGTTGATCCTCCATATTGCCCATAAAGTATATTTGGATGAATTTATGCTGTCCATCTTCAATCGGTTGCAATGACCCAATTCGGTGGTGAATTTGGCCTTGAATCTGTAAAGTCGAAGACGAAGTCAGAATTATAGATTTTTGATCACCAAAAGAAAATGAATGTTTACTCTCTCGAGCAGAAATGACCTTGAATGTTGGATTGAATCCGCGTTCTTCGATAATGTCTGCTCCAAATGAAGTCATTTGTAAACATCCGTTGTATCTTTGAGTGTTGGATAGAAAATATCGTGATTCTGGTGTCTCGCCACGAAGCAATGAATGCAACGGTTCAGGTGGTGCAGGCAATAATGGCAATCTCACCTTGCCACTGAGACAGCACAATCCATCCGTTTCTCCAGCGAACTTCAATGCACCGCAATGGTCGCACACAAACTCCATTGGGCCAATTCGAACGAAAGGATGCGAGTTGTAGTCAATTGTGCAATCGTATTGAAACACTATTCGATTCAAATCAACACTTGAAGGATTTCTTCTTGCGCGTCGAAAATTATCACGTTGTTGATGTGTGCGATAAGCTCGACGATTTGTGTGATTTCTTGTTCATCTGCAGTGGATTGATTCGCAATAGTCCGAAGATAAGATCTTGTGGCTCGCGGCATTGTAAATAATACTGGAAAATTAATCACACAATCCAAAATTACATAATCAATTATCGATGTGCGCACAATCACAAATGTGATAACCTCACAAAGTGAACATCTTCGAAGGGAACTTACCGTTTAAAAATCCCGATCGAAAATAGAATTCCGCAGAATAAAAAAAATGAAAAAAACCAAAAAAAAAATCTGGTGGCCAGTGTTGGGACACTCTGTACCACTAAAAATTTACGTACAATTGTACGCAAAAAAGTACTGTTTTCTTATTGTTGTTGGCATACACCACAATCTCTTATTTCACTAAATTCCACCACTTATTTTAATATTATATGCTAAATCACAAACCACTTAACTAATATGAAATAACCAAAAATAAATTAAATTTAATATTAAAATCGCAAAGGAAAAAAACTTTTTTTGGAGCTGTCAAAATCTACTATTCGCACTGAAATCGTAATTCGGACAAAGATTTTATCTATATAAATAGATAAGTAGATGAAATAAAAAAAATTGGATAAAAAATAAAATAGAAATGTGCATGCAGCCTCCAGTCGGATTCGTATCCAGTACCTTGCGGTCCAAGCGCCGAAGCTTTAACCACTGCACCACTCGTCACATACAAACTACACCTACAAAATTCATATAAAAAAAGGTTTTTTTATTATATTTTGGGGCTTCCCCTTTGAGTTTTTCCGTTGAGGAATAAAGAAAACCTCAACAACCACTGTATTGAGACGAACAAAATGAACTAAATGTTTGAGAAAATGAATTTTCTTGATAAATTTTTTTTTGGTGAATGTTTCCGATGTTTTAATAGTTATTCGGAACGGAGTCAAATCCAACAAAGCAAAGATCATAAAAATCGGTCCAGCCGTTCTTCAGTTATAAATGGTCTAACTAACCCGACTATGTTTTATATATATAGATAAGTAGATGAAATAAAAAAAAATTGGATAACAAATAAAATAGAAATGTGCATGCAGCCTCCAGTCGGATTCGTATCCAGTACCTTGCGGTCCAAGCGCCGAAGCTTTAACCACTGCACCACTCGTCACATACAAACTACACCTACAAAATTCATAAAAAAAAGTTTTTTTTTATTATATTTTTGGGGCTTCCCTTTTGAGTTTTTCCGACTTTTCTTTTTTCCTAAACCACCACTGTATTGAGACGAACAAAATTAAAAAAAACCAAATGTACTAAATGTATGAGAAAATGAATTTTCTTGATAATTTTTTTTTTTGGTGAATGTTTCCGATGTTTTAATAGTTATTATGCTATTCGGAACGGAGTCAAATCCAACAAAACAAAGATCATAAAAATCGGTCCAGCTGTTCTTCAGTTATAAATGGTGTAACTAACACGACTTTGTTTTATATATACATATGTATATAGAAATAACAATTCACTGTAAATAAACTTTTAGACTGAACAGCCAAAATGCTCAAATTTGTGTCAAACTCGAATTCAACAAAACTGTTGGTAGTATTTTTTTTAATGCATGTGTATTTCAATGAGAACAAGATACTATATAGATTTTATCATAATAATTACAAAAACAATTATTAAGCTCCTCGTAATTTCAAAAATACAGATTATGCGTTTTTGTCCATAAGTATATTTAACAATATAAAATATAATAAGCTAAACTGTGTAAAATAACTCCTTCAAAGCGCACGCTCTCTTGGAAAATCAAAACAAGATTGATTTTCATGCAAGTAACACAAAAGTGCCGTACACAAAAGCGGTAAAAGAAACAACACAGATAAGCAGAAACAAATTCACAGATAGGTCATGGCACAATACTTAGCGCGTTACTAGTAAATATAACAACAATAACAGTAATAAAAATAATAAAATGTTTATTGCCGCCTTATGCCACATTGCACCCAGTAAGTAAAAGTGTGCCGCTTATATCCCTTTTCCGGCCAGAAAAACATTTTTTTTGCTTCAATTTAAGTTAATGTGCACGAATGTGTATGTCAATAGTTTTTAATGGCGTTTTATTTTTTTCATGATTCTTTTTCGTACACAATTTTTACGTACACAATTGTGATCGCGGGCCGGAAAAGGGATATGGCGGCATTGGTCCGTTAAGGGTTAAAACTGCAAAAAAAAACAAATTTAGTAACTAAACTGTTTATCCTTTCGTGCAGCCAATTGAAGTGGTTTACAACCCACATAACTATACGTACTATAAGGGATACTATTCATAGCAAAATTGCACAACACCAATTCGCAACTTGTTGTTTTTTACCATAAAAAAGACATAAAAATGGTAACTTTCATATACTTATGTAAATAGCATTCGATCCATCAAAATTTAAATTTAACGTAACCCGGACAAAGAGACCACGACATATTTTTAATTATCTGCCTTTCTTTGTTTTGCATTATTTAAGAAGCAAAAAACGCGATCGTATTTTTTTACGTGACTCGGTTTTGTATGTACATATAAAAAAAATTATGAATGAAGGAAACAAAATAAACAAAACGACGTCACAAAAACAAGATAATCTTAAACTAATTAAAGCCTTTCAAAAAAATTGTTTGAATTTTCTGAACCGTTAAAACATTTTCGGATAACAATAAATACTTCTGTCGAGTGACTCACTTTCTTGTTGTTTATTTTCTTTGATTGAACTACGTTTACTCGAGGATTGTGCTATACATATCTACCAGGACTGACATCATGGATAAGGTGTACGCGTATATCTTATCAATATCACATAAACACCTGATCTGGCAGTGTTCTCTAGTTATCTAAGAATTAGGTTCATGATACCAAAATCTTGTATTCTAATTATATAAACTGGTGACGTTAAATCCTTAAAAATCATAAAATAAAATCATAAGAAAGTCTGCTGTGGTTATCGAAATTTTTTAGAAACTCTGATTAAAGTAAATTTAAATAGGTTTAAGCTGATTTGCAAAGGCCTCTCTAAGATCAATAAGATTTATGTTAGCATAGTTTGTCCGACATAATTCTTGGATAGGTCAAAAATTAGAAGCTCTATAATAAAAGATTCCTTATTCGCTCGTTTGATGAAGTATGAATTCCATTTAATGCAACCGTTTTCACTTCGAATGTTAGTTTTCTGTAACTTGTATACAATGTTATTAAAAATTTGTGTTCCTAATTTATAAACAACGTGATCTATAGGATTTTTATATGTCGTGATATCTTTCTCTCAAATCATTCAATATATGTAGGTACATAGAATGAGTCAAAACCAATGAATCCACATAAAGTCACTTATACCCCTATTATGGTTTTCGCATTTTACATTCCCGGCGAATGCAACTCGTCAAATATACAATTTGGTATTATGGTTTTCGCATTTGACATTCCCGGCGAATCCAACTCACATTTTTGGTATTATGATATTCATCTAAACGAGCTGAACTGTCAAAATGATTCGCCAACTTTTTGTAGGCGAATCTTATAAAATTGGTTTTCTGTTTTCATTTCACAGTCAAAATCAAACAATGGAGGTTCACGTGTAAGTAATTATATTTTTATAACATGTAGAAAACAACAAATCCCACCCAAATTTCGAAATTAACGGGAGATGAAGAAAAATACCGATATTGCAAGGGGAATTCCCAGCTTTGGGAAAATAGATAATTCGTAATCCTGTTTTGGAAGGATTTGACAGTAATGTTGAATAACTTGGGGCCTCCTATAAAATAATGTACCAGGCAGAGTAAACGGATGACATTGCTCTCTTAACGATTTTCGCATCTGTGCCATGTTAATATTTTCATCTGGTTTATCAGAAAAAGATAGAACGACACTAGATAACATAATTTTAAACTGATTTTAGATTAATTGAAAAAAAAACGTAATATATAAACACAAAATCTGAATCATATATGATTACAACAACACAATTATTGGCAAAAACCGCAAACGTCAAAAAAAATTGTTATAAAAATTATTATTCGGCTAGTGTTACTAGATGTGCACTCGCCAAAATAAAGGCGAAAACCATAATACGAAAACCCAACTCACACGGATTTAAGATTCACCGTGAATCGTTCGGCGAGGCGAAAACCATAATAGGGGTATTAATAAAAATTATTTCGTTTAAGTAATTTCAGATTTAATTAATATTTTTAATACTATATGTATTTATAATTTTTGCATAAATCAAATATCAAATAGCAATTTCAAAATTTTAATTAAAATGCACAAAATTAAAAAAAAAAACTGTTAACTAATCCTTCTATACAGCATGCCATTAACTCCGTTAAATAGTTAGATTCAAAATATTTAGCTTAAACATAACTGAAAATGATTCAGTTACAGAAAATGATTAAGTTGGACACCTTTTTAAGTTGGTCAACTGTAAAGTTGGTGTGTGTTAACTGTGTTAAGTTGGACGATTTTGTCTTATACCAACTGGCTAAGTTGGACGATTTTGTCTTGCATTTTGAATTATTCTTCAACAAAAATTGTATTGCGTGGACGCCGTAAAGCGTTAACTTTAATTTTTGTTTAAAACCTCTTCAAGTTTGACATCTTTATAAGTTGGTAATTTTTTACGGTATCGTGAGTGTCCAACTTACACAGTTTCCACTGTATTTGCGTTTATTGGCTTGGGCTAGACACAAAACGTGAACTCGTAGATATACCGCTTTCACGCAATTGTAAATTTTCTTCACATTAAAAATTTTTGAATGCCGAAGAAAAATAGTCCGAAGTGAACAATGGAACGATCGAAAATAAAACAAATCGTTTATATGTATACTGTGAGCAAAAAACAGTGAGCTAGTTTACATCGCTAAAAAATTTAGTGGAGTTACCTAAATAGCGACCCATTTTAGTCCCGTTTACATCACAAAAATGATAGGTCACATTTGGGTCACAACGAGATTTATGTACACCATCTATTGAATAATACTAAAAGTATTGCTTATATTCTCATCGCAATTCATAATTTTCTCATAAATAATTCCTGTAACATTTTCGAAATTAAATTCTTTCATTTAATTGTTTTAAATTTGACTCATTTAATAACTGTAATACTAAATTTTATGCTGATATGTTTAATTAACATCAATGCCACTACTGACATCTATTTCATGATACGAAAACCCTTTAGGTCGGTATCGTTTACATCACATTTTTGATCGACCTAATTTAGGTCAGTCCACACAAAAAAGTTACCCAACCTAATTTGGGTAACTAGCGTTTACATCATGTGTTTAGGTCAGATATAGTGTATAGTCCTGGACCAAATATGTCGATGTAAACTTACTCAGTAAGACTTTTAATTTAAATTTCGCGCGGAAAACCATTCGTCGAAATATTTTTTTTTCTATGTTGGTATGACTGTCAATGACATCTGTGCAAAATGTCACATCAAAATAATCATTAGTGTTTAGTATACGCTTGTCTTTCTGAAGTACAAAAAGTGCATTCGGCGATTTTTACGTAATGAGTGAAATTATTCAACAAAGAAGTTCTATTAAATTTTGTGTGCGGAATTAATTTTGTGGCGCCGAAACGTTCAGAATGTTGCAAAAGACCTTCGGTAATAATTGTAAAGGGTTATCCAATTCAAGCTTGATAAAGTAAACTTAAAAAAAACACAAAATATTCGGAATGTATTGTAATTTTTATTTCATTTTACAGATTGATCCTTGCCATTTTTAGTTAAACAAGATATCATTCAAATGTCCTCCACGGGACATCTTACAGGCCTTGATTCTTTTGAGGTAATTTTCAATGACTTTTCGGCACATTTCGGGCGGTATCTCGGCCATTACCTTACGAATATTAGTTTTCAATTCGTCAAGAGTTTGAGGATTGTTTGCGTAAACACGATCTTTCGCGTAGCCCCACAAAAAGAAATCCAAAGGCGTTAAATCACAGGATCTTGGAGGCCAATTGACATCAGCCAATCGCGAAATCAAACGTCCAGGAAATTTCTCTTGCAAAAGATCTCGATTTGCTCGTGTTACGTGACTGGTTGCTCCATCCTGCTGGAACCACATATCGTCAAGATCATAATCTTCGATTTTCGTAAAAAAATAATCGGTTAACATGCGGCCATAGCGCTCAGAATTGATGGTAACGGTTCGTACTTGACGTTTATCTTTGACAGATGTCGGTATACAGATTTCTACTTTATCAACCTCGAATTGGATAACCCAATGTCGTGAGCAAGTGTTTTTGATTGGTACAAATTGTTCAAAGAGGATCGAGAACGTGTTGACGACGAACCACGTCTAGGACGGCCATCAACATCAACTGATGATCAACACGTTAATAAAATCAAGGAATTGGTGCTCGAGAATCGACGGTTAACAGTCAGAGACCTTACTGACAACGTTGAAATATCGGAAGGATCAGTGAAAATCCTTGGTTTTTGCACCACGATAATGGATTTTCTCATACTGCATTGGTTTTACGTGATTTTTTCGCCAAAAATTACACCTATATATTTCCGCAACCACCGTCTTCGCCTGATTTAGCTCCGTGTGAGTTCTGGCTGTTCAGCATACTAAAACGACCGCTATGGGGTCTTGAGTCAATTGAGACATTAAACGTGAATCGCTACGCGCATTGGAGGCTATTCCGGAAATTGACTTTAACAACTGTTTCGAGGATTGGAAAAAACGTTGGCACTAGTGTATTGAGGCCGGAGGGGATTACTTTGAGGGGGACAAAATAGATTTGGAGAAATAAATAAAGAATTTTAAAATTATGAACAAAGTCTTACTGTTTTTTGCTCACAGTATATGTTCATTTTTGTAGAACAAATGCTTATCCATTTCGTAAATTTTTAGTTGAGTTGATACTTTCTTTCCATTTAATAATATTACCATTCATAAACTTCCTTCACTACGTGAGTAGCTATGTGTATCACATTTTAATTTTTTCTAATATCAAATTTTTTCCTAAATACATATGTACATACAGTGGTGTGCAATATAATAGGTAATTCTATGAAATTTTTAAATGATACATTTTTTTAACAAAATCATCAATATCGAAAATTGAAACATGTTTTTTTTAATTGACAGTCTCTTGTAGAAAACAAAACATTTATTACATTATCACTTTATTGTGATCACAGATCGAACTATCGTATTCAAATTTAATTCATTTACGCCATCTGTGCAAATTAATAAGGAAATTTAAGCAATCTTGTTAAAAAATAGTTATTCGTTGGAATAATTTGATTTTTACATAAAGATTTAATATTTGGAGATGTACTCGTTATTTTTAAGGACCACATTACATCGCCTCCCCATAGAATCTACCAGTGATTGACATCTTTCAACTGGGATACTCCATCAACCGTTTTGAACGTTTTCTCAAAATTCATTTATAGTTTCTGGCCTCGGCAATTTACTTAAATCACGTTTTAACTCAGCCCAGAGGTTTTCTATTGGGTTTAGATCGGGAGACTGGGCTTGCGATTTCATTACATTAATTTTATGTGCAGCAAACCAGGCTTTTACCACATTCGCCGTGTGCTTCGGATCATTGTCCTGCTAAAATACCCAGCGAAGGGGTGTGTTTGCATCAGTATACGGAAGCACGGTATCTCTTAATAAATGTCCTTCATATAAATTTTTTTATCAAGATTTTCGTGGACCTATCATATAGGCCCTACTTCACTATACGAGAAACACCCCCATAGCGTAATGTTTCCTCCGCCATGTTTGACAGTTTTTACTGTACAGCGCGGGTCCAACTTTATTAGTTTTGGGTCGTCGGACATATTGTTTGGTGCAATCCGATTCGAAAAAATTAATTTTTGTTTTATCGGACCATAACACGTTCCGCCATTCTGTTATGGGCTAATCCAAATGGTCGTGTATGGTGTTGTAGAGTCTATATGCTGGGTCTACGTAAAGCTTGGTAAAAAATGTTATATGGAGGACTTCTAAGGGATACCATGCTTTCGTATGCTGATAAAAACATTCCCCTCCGCTGGGTGTTTCAGCAGGACAATGATCCGAAGCACACGGCGAATGTGGTAAAAGACTGGTTTACTGCACATAAAATTAATGTAATGAAATCGCCAGCCGAGTCTCCCGATCTAAACCCAATAGAAAACCTCTGGGCTGAGTTAAAACGTGATGTAAGTAAATTGCCGAGGCCAAAAACTATAAATTAATTTTGAGAAAACGTTCAAACCGGTTGATGGAGTATCCCAGTTAAAAGATGTCAATCACTGGTAGATTCTATGGGGTGGCGATGTAATGTGGTCCTTAAAAATAACGAGTACATCACCAAATATTAAATCTTTATGTAAAAATCAAATTATTCCAACGAATAACTATTTTTTAACAAGATTGCTTAAATTTCCTTATTAATTTGCACAGATGGCGTAAATGAATTAAAATTGAATACGATAGTTCGATCTGTGATCACAATAAAGTGATAATGTAATAAATGTTTGTTTTCTACAAGAGACTGTCAATTAAAAAAAAACATGTTTCAATTTTTGATATTGATGATTTTGTTAAAAACAATGTATCATTTAAAAATTTCATAGAATTACCTATTATATTGCACACCACTGTATGTCACGGCCACCGTAATGAATATCAACGGAACGCGCCTTATTTTATATTATTTATTACTTGTAAATTATTTAATTAATAATTTACAATAAGCAAGCGAGCGATAATTAGAAAAAAAGAATCAAGTTTTTGTTTGCCGTTTAATCTCCTCAGATATATGGTATGCCTCCGTAGAGATGCCAAATGGCCCCCGTTCGGAAACACTGATTTAAAGCATATTCGAATCAAAACGAACCTTATCCGTGTTGATCGGTTTGTTGCAAAGCCTGCCTTATCCGATGGTAAATAGCAAAAGCATCATTATCCATTTTAAATTAGGTTTTTACTTGGAATTAATTTAAAATATCTGAGGAATAAATTTTAAACTTTAATTTACAGTTCTTAATTATTAAAATTAAAAAAACCTATAAATTTTCTTATAATTTAAAAATGAGAAAATTTTGCAGTTTGTCGCAAAATGACTTAAGATGGATAAGAGCATGTTTTGCTTTTAACACATATTTAAACACAATATTTTATTGTATTGTTTTTTCTGCTCTATCGAAAATAAAATTTAATCAACATAATATTCTATTTACCAAAATCCGGCAAAAAAAAATTGATGTACGTCAAATTGTTCTATTTGACAAAAAAAAATCAATTTTTTTTGTGTACATCAATTTAAAAAAATTTACATTTTTTCGTAAATTTATTTTTGATGGACAAAAATACCATAATACCAGCACAAAGTGAAAAATTAATTTTTGTAGAAACATCAGTTGGTGTGTTAAATTATAAATAAATTAAAGTATGTGTTTTAAATTTAATTGAAATATATTTTAATCGTTCATTAATAAAATATGTGACGATTATTCGTCCTGAAATATACACATACAATTTCGTATAGTGGAGTCCACAATTCATGTTGTTTTGACGTTACATTTATTAATTTTCAAATCCTATTTAATTTCTCCAATATATGTACATACATGAATCCTCATCAATTTTGTTTTTTTTTGTTCTATTTGAACCATAAATTTCACATTGATTTGGAAAAGTAAATAGAATTTAACATAAAATCATAAAGAAAATACATAAGAGTAATAATTCCAGTACAATAAATTGTCATATCCCTTTTCCTGCCTGGCCACACAATTGTGTGGAGAAGGCAAAAGAATCACGTCAAAAATGTATTTTTGTATATGTTTTGAACCAACTTACACATTTGTGAATTCCTTTCTAACTTTTTTCGTCCGAAAAAAAAACTATAACTCAGACATTTCATAAATTATTTTTTTTTTTACAATTTTTTTACACATAGACATTATCGATGATGACTTATTTTGAAGCCAGAAGTAGTTTTCTATGACAACACGCAGAAATATAAAATATTCTTTAACAATTTGATAGAATTATGTAATACACATTTTTACAATTTGTGCATTAAATATTTTTCTCCACCGAAAAAAGTTTTGTTGAAAAATGGTCGCAATTAAAACCGGTATCATAGGTAAACAGGGAAAGAAACGAAGATGAATCTGCTTCTTTGACAACCTGTGTGGAACGGCTGATTGGTATTGAATATTGTGGTAGATTACATCGCAATGTGTGGCCTAAACTAGATAGGTAACATGTTGTAAACGTAACAAATTAGGTTGGGTAACTTTTTGTGTGGATTGACCCAACTTAGGTCGATGAATAGTGTGATGTAAACGACACTGACCTAAAGGGTTCTTGCATCATGAAATAGATGTCAGTAGCGGCATTGATTTTAACTAAACATATCGGCATAAAATTAATTTTTTCTGTTATTAAATGAGTCAAATTAAAAAAAACTTGATTTTAATTTCGAAATTGTTACTGGAATTATTTATGAGAAAAATATGAACTGCGACGAGAACATAAGCAATACTTTTAGTATTATTCAATAGATGGTGTACATAAGTCTTCTTATGTGACCCAAATGTGATCTTTAATTCTTGGGTTGTAAACTGTTGCTAAGTGGACCAAAATAGGTCACAATTTAGGTCAGTCCACTAAACTTTTTCATGATGTAAACTACCTCATTTATTTCGCTCGCGCAGATTTCGAAATTAAAAACCTTTAGGTTTACCTTCCTGATGGATATATCCTATCGCTGTAGTACTTCTAAATCTCAAGAGATCACGTAACAATTTTTGGTGACCATTAGATTAATTTTTGGTAAATCCAATATGATCTGAAAATATTTTTTTATTTTATTTTATATTTCATATCGTTTGGGAAATGGTGAAAATTACACAAATGTATGTAACTGTTGTTGATAATACTTGATCTAATCGAAGATTAAAAATAAGGTGGCGAAAAAAGTAGGGTATATAAAAAGTTCAGGTAAAGTTGGGGATAATTTTGACGCAATATAACGAATAATTTAGATATATGAGAAAAAATGAATGCTGTGATTGTGATTTATTCTCAAACTAGAAGGAGTTGCGGTTTTTCGATATTAAATTATAAATTTCTTTTAAAATATATGTTTTTTTATATTTCATAATTAATAATATTTTTTCCTACAGCTGTTATCTACCTGCCATGATAGAATATCAAAAATTACGTCATTCGTTCTTATTAAATTATGCATTTTTTTACAATTTAATTTTAATTTACATAACATATTTAATTAATAAAAAATATACCTGGCGAGCAATGCCAGTGTATTCCGGGCAAACTCATAATTTAAATAAAAATTTATAATTTTGGAGAGGTAAGATTTTGAAATGTAGCTCATTAAAAAATATTTATGGTTTATATATTTCTTTTTCATAATTAAAAAAGGAATATACCTACTTCTTGGTATTTTACAAAGATCGTAATATTTTTTGTTAAGATAATTAAAACGACTACGCTAATCCTTATATCGACGATGGTGTTCCTTCATTACAAAAACAATAATCTTATGTTTTCTAAAAAATAGAGAAGATCAGAAATTAAATCCTTCTCTAGATTTTCTGAGAATGATTTTATTATACTTTGTTTAACAGTATTTTAGTAGCATTTTAATATTTTGTTTTTAATTTTATGATTATTTTTTTTAAATTTAGGTTCAAAATTAAATATCATCCAGAGGATTCATCGAGAAGACGAGAAGAACAGCTGAACTATTTGAGGGTAAATATCTGTAATTGCTTGCATATTTAATAACTATGAAAAAATACCAATCAATAGACTGCGATGCAGTACGTACGGATTAAAATAAAATTACAATTTAATATTTTTTAATACGATTTACTCTCGTACTACACAAGCATCAAATCACAACAAAAAATATTTTCAAACCAATTTATGGTAAAAGCATGTACGCTCAATGGTAACAGCTGACATGTGAAGTGTTATTTTGAATTATTTAAACATTTTGACTTTTTAAATAAGTTATTTTAAGCTTAAATTTTCGATGAAGTTTTGTAACAGAAGTAACATCCAGTTTCGATCTGATAAGATCATGAAAAAATTCAATCATCTCATCAGGCCATGACGACTGAATATTACTACGTAATGATTACATTTTTGTGTACTATGTATGTAGAGCAACCGTGTAATCGTAACTCTAGTGAATTATATGACAACTCACTAAATTTATTCTTACAAACTTTCATCTCATTCACACTGGTTTCAATTTCAGTGCAAGTAATTTTTTAATAATTTTACTGAATTGATTAATTAGTTAATCAATTCATGGCGATATCGAATATATCGGCCTCAACTAAGGCCATTTTAATGTGTTTCATTAAGTAGCACGAAATATATTAGAAACGCCTAACAATTATTATATATAATGCCTATACAAAGCAACTGTATTCCATTTTGAATTATTTAAACGTTTTGACTTTTTAAATAAGTTATTTTAAGCATAAATTTTCGATGAAGTTTTGTTACGATTACACGGTTGCTCTACATATATAGTACATAAAAATGTAATCATTACGTAGTAATATTCAGTCGCCATGGCCTGATGATTGAATTTTTTCATGATCTTATCAGATCGAAACTGGATGTTACTTCTGTTACAAAACTTCATCGAAAATTTAAGCTTGAAGTTTTATCTCGATCAATCAATCCATTTGGGCTGTACTGGGGTCAAATATTATTGAAAAATAAAATTTAGAATCTTTTAGTCCATTATCGTTTTTCTTGTAAATGAAATACTTTTCAAAATATTTATGGAAAAAGTTTTCGTACGAAGTTTCACTAACATTAGTCAATCTGTCTGGGTTGTAGAGGAAGGATACCAACTTTTAGTATCACAGCACTACAATACAGACATAAACAGATTTTTAAACACTTTCTATTTTTTTTTTATGACTATTGGGTTTCCAATATCTGGGGTCTATTATAAAATTTCCGACCGCGTTTTTTTTCGACGATTTCGAATTTTTGTATTATGAAATACTCGACGCGTTTTTTTTTAGATAACGTCGACTATTTTACGTTAGCTCTTGAGGTGTCGAGTACATAAAAGAAAAGTGTTGAGAAAGCAAAAAAAAATTTGTTAGTAAAAATAAATTAATAATATAAACTTATAAAATTTTAATTAATAAAAATTAATTAATTTAAATTTAACAAAAAATAATTAATTTAAATTTTCATATAAAAAATAATTAATTTCATTTTTCGACATCGTCGAAAAAAAAATTCATAATAGCGATTTTCGACGTTATCGACTGTCGACGTTGTCGAAAAAAATACGCGCGTTGAAAATTTCATTATAGACCCCAGTTTGGTAACAAGAGCGTGTACAGCAAAAACTTAGTTAAAATAAAACTATGATTTTTTTTGTTGTTGTTATTATGAAAGTTTATTATATTTTCTTGGGCGCTATGAATTAATATATAGAAAGTCATCATTACTGTTAATAATTGCCTGGTTCCTTTTTTCCATACCATCAACCAAATTTTCTGCATACTGTGGTGATACATTTTTCCGTATCTTTCGGACAACTCGCGTTCAAATTTTTTATGTGGTAAATTTTCAATCTTCATGAATGCCCATAAATTTCATTCAGATTGAAAACAGGTGACAGATGATCAATCCAATGTTGTGATGCTCTTTTTGAGTTTAAATTTCGAGCAGAGTATGCTACGGTATTTTGGATCGCTGTCTTATTGCAACAAACCTCGTAAAAAGTGCGTTTAGGTTCCGTGTGAAAACGATTAATTTATCAAAATCTTGCTTGATCTTTTTTTCTTTCCACGCACATGGAAATACTTTGGTCAAACCACTGGTAACATTGAAAAGCGACTACAGTGGGGAGGAATGAACATAAAAACATAGATTGGACGAATATTGTGTTTACCGATGAGTCATCCTTTTGCAGTTTTAATGTTAAAAGGCGTGTTTGGTCAACTAAGCAAAAAAATGGATTGTCCGAACTGTGAAGCACCCGCCCTATGTATGAGGATGCTTCCATCCTCATACATAGGGCGGGTGCTTCATAGTTCGGACAATCCATTTTTTTGCTTAGTTGACCAAACACGCCTTTTAACATTAAAACTGCAAAAGGATGAGTTGTTCCATAATTCTATTTGGTATAATAATATTCTTTTTCGCCAATTTGTCCCCAGCTGCATCCAGCGTAAACGAAGAATTTTCAGCAAATAACTGTATGATGACCTCATTCTCCTTTTTTTGTAGTGGTTTGGATTTTGCCTCTATCTGGCAAATCGTCAACATTTTTATACAATGAATAATGTGTAAATCCTCTTCTGTACAAATGTTTTCGACTTTTTTTTATAAATGTTGCTGCACTTGCAACCGACATTTTTGGTCCTTTCGGATTTGCACTCACAAATGTTACCCATTAACAAGTCTGTAATTTTTATCCTTATACATATTTTTATGTTATACATTAACAAGTTTGTAATTTTTATCCTTATACAGTATACTATCGTTTCTTCGTTTATTAGAAATATAGAACTAAAATTGTTACTTAAAAGGAAAATAGTCATTCATAATTTTATTTCATTAATAAATGCACCACAATTATTTTCATTTAAAGGTCATTTAAAACAAAATTTAATAAATGAAGTTGATTAAAAATGTATCAATAACTTAAAAGGTATATTCTTAAACCTGGCCCCGACGAAATAGGAACTCTTAAGTTGACCAAAAGCTGAATGATTTCTATGACATGTAGCATACCGTTGGAAAGGGCATAAACTAGAGAAATTTTTAAAACAAAAGTTATTTCAAAACAATTGCTAGTTTTTTTTAATGCATATAGAAGGTAGACATTTTTTATACTTTTATACATTTTTTAGGATTTGGAAGCCTATAACTCATTTTTCTTACACCGATTGTATTAGATTTATTTAGAATAAAATCACATTGCAGAATACAATAAAAGTTATTTCGTGTCTACGTCTAAAAACAAAAAGTTATGACCATTTAAAGGTGAGATTTTCGGTAATTAAAAAAAACTTAAAAATATCATATCTCAGTTACCGTGAGACTTAGCACAGCGGTTCCATGGGATGAAAGCTTCCAAATGACCCCCTTAATCTGCCATAAAACGTTGTCGGTCCACCTGCCAAACACCCTGTATACGATTCCACAGGCATATTTTATATAGTTTTTACTTTCCGTACTTCGTTTTCCATTTTATATGTATGCGAACCATAATTTACAGGAATATAAATGTATTAAAATGTTAACTCGCACAATTTTCTTTAAAACGAATAAAAAGTATACGTTATTATCGTTTTTTTTTAATGCAATTTTTATGACCATTTAAAGCGACCATTTATGACCATTGCGAATTGTGCCTTTTCCACGTACATTACATACCTATATTTATTAATTGTTGATAATCAATAGAGTTAAACATGTGTGAAGATAAATTGGCTTCCATTATGTTTATGCGTAAACATATTGCTCATATGCAGAAATACTTTATTCGTGGGTATATTATTATGTACATAATTAATAAAAAAAATTTAAGTTAGTTTAGAAAAAAAAAATTTCAATGTAACCTATGCTAAAAATGAATACCATTGTCACACACAAGATATGATTTAATAAAGTAGAAAATAATACGAATAAGGACTCATAAATTCGAAAATATATATAATTGGTAAGTTGTTTTGATTGTTTTCTTAGCCTTTGTTTGACCGAAACGAACTTGAATTATGTTTTGCGTCCAATTGGTCCATGTACTTCTAAGAAAATTATTAAAAATCTTATCAAAAAGACAACGTATGTAAATTTTTGTACAATGCAATTTTTAAAGATAATCACTTTAAGGTGTATTTTTCAATCGAAATAACGAGGAATTACAACTCACATTGTAAGCGTGTACATAATTGTTTTTAATGTTCATTCGCTTTTAATTTCAAACTCCAATTAATGCACTAGGATATTTTTCTAATTCATAACTATTACGGCTGAAATGCAAAGAAAATAAAGGGTGATTTTTTTGTGGTTAGGATTTTCATGCATTAGTATTTGACAGATCACGCGGGATTTCAGACAAGGTGTCAAAGAGAAAGATGCTCAGTATGCTTTGACATTTCATAATGAATAGACTTACTAACGAGCAACGCTTGCAAATAATTGAATTATATTACAAAAATCAGTGTTCGGTTCGAAAAGTGTTTCGCGATTTACGTCCGATTTATGGTCTACATAATCGACCAAGTGAGCAAACAATTAATGCGATTGTGACCAAGTTTCGCACTCAGTTTACTTTATTGGACATTAAACCAACCACACGAATGCGTACAGTGCGTACAGAAGAGAATATTGCGTCTGTTTCTGAGAGTGTTGCTGAAGACCGTGAAATGTCGATTCGTCGCCGTTCGCAGCAATTGGGTTTGTGTTATTCGACGACATGGAAGATTTTACGCAAAGATCTTGGTGTAAAACCGTATAAAATACAGCTCCTGCAAGAACTGAAGCCGAACGATCTGCCACAACGTCGAATTTTCAGTGAATGGGCCCTAGAAAAGTTGGCAGAAAATCCGCTTTTTTATCGACAAATTTTGTTCAGCGATGAGGCTCATTTCTGGTTGAATGGCTACGTAAATAAGCAAAATTGCCGCATTTGGAGTGAAGAGCAACCAGAAGCCGTTCAAAAACTGCCCATGCATCCCGAAAAATGCACTGTTTGGTGTGGTTTGTACGCTGGTGGAATCATTGGACCGTATTTTTTCAAAGATGCTGTTGGACGCAACGTTACGGTGAATGGCGATCGCTATCGTTCGATGCTAACAAACTTTTTGTTGCCAAAAATGGAAGAACTGAACTTAGTTGACATGTGGTTTCAACAAGATGGCGCTACATGCCACACAGCTCGCGATTCTATGGCCATTTTGAGGGAAAACTTCGGAGAACAATTCATCTCAAGAAATGGCCCGGTAAGTTGGCCACCAAGATCATGCGATTTGACGCCTTTAGACTATTTTTTGTGGGGCTACGTCAAGTCTAAAGTCTACAGAAATAAGCCAGCAACTATTCCAGTTTTGGAAGACAACATTTCCGAAGAAATTCGGGCTATTCCGGCCGAAATGCTCGAAAAAGTTGCCCAAAATTGGACTTTCCGAATGGACCACCTAAGACGCAGCCGCGGTCAACATTAAAATGAAATTATCTTCAAAAAGTAAATGTCATGGACCAATCTAACGTTTCAAATAAAGAACCGATGAGATTTTGCAAATTTTATGCGTTTTTTTTTAAAAAAAAGTTCTCAAGCTCTTAAAAAATCACCCGTTACAAATAGCAGATATTTTTCGAGATCATATTCTTCAAAAGGAAAAATTCGCAATAAAAATTGGATTAAAAAAAATGATGATAACGTATAATTGTGCGAGTTAACATTTTAATACATTTACAGGGTGACTGACACGAAGTGTTACCAACTTCAGACTGTCATTGCTGTCAAACCAGTGATGACAGAGCGCTCAAATTTACACTTATGACAGTTCATTCCATTGTTTACAAGCGTACAAAAGCATTTTAGTGGGAAATATTCAGAAAAAAAGTTATCCGCAATGGAATTCAAGCGTAATAGTGTGATTGCGCTATATCTGGCGGGAAAACCACAGCCGCAGATTGTTAACCAGTTAAAACATCTGCATGTGAATAAAATTTTTGTGTATCGCACCATAAATCGTTATAACGATACTGGCAGCATTGCAAAACGCCATGGTGGTGGACCGAAACGCACTGCAACATCGCCGGATATCATTCGGAAGGTGAAGGCCAAATTGGCTCGGATTCCGCGCCGTAGCGGCAGAAAAATTACTCGTGAGGCGAACATTTTGCTCGAACGGATGCAGCACATATTGAAAGATCATCTAGGACTAAAGTGCCGTACTAAACATAAATGACATAACTGCAAAAAATGAGTTTTGAGATAATCGATGTAAAACTTTTGAAACTTGTATCATTTCTGTGTTAAATTGAAATACATTTTTCTTAATAACAGGTTTCTGTTTTTTTTTTAAATTTATTGTGTTAATGCATAGAGATTAATAATAGCTATCGAATGGCATCATTAACTCAATTTGGCCAAAAATGCAGTTAAGTCATTTATGTTTAGTACGCTAGTAAAGAGCTTGAAATTCCATAAAACGCGTAGTCTCACCGATGCTCAAAAAAAGTTAAGTGGAAAGAGCAAAGGAGTTGTTAAGCTTGCACGAAAGTGGCGATTTGCCGAATTTGGTTGTCTCCGATGAGTCACCGTTCGTTATTGAGCAATATGTGAACAAGCAAAACGACCGGATTTACTTGCCCGGTCGTTCTACTGAAAATTTGGACCAACGGATTGCCACTCGAAACCAAGCGCCGCCGATTGATGATGGTTTGGGCCGCCGTAACGGCCGAAAGTCGTTCACTGCTCGTTTTTTTGGACCGTGGCATCAATATAAATGCTAAAAATTATCCAAATCATGTGTTGGAGGGAGTGTTGAAGCCTTGGGCACAAAAACATTTCGGCCGCAGAGCCTGGACATTTCAACAGGACTCGGCGCCGAGTCATAAAGCGCGCGTCAATCAAGATTGGCTGAGAAACAACGTTCCGCGGTTCATTTCCACTGCCCAATGGCCCCCAAATTCACCGGATGCAAATCCGCTAGATTTCTCGGTTTGGGGTATTTTGAAGAGCAAGGTTGGGACCAAAAAATACTAAAGTGTCGATTATCTCAAGGAAGCGCTTCGCCGGGAATGGGCTTAAATATCGCAGCGCCACTTACGTGCTGCATGCAATAGGTTTTTCGGCCGTTTGAAGGCCATAATCGCGGCTAAGGGTGGCCAAATCGAAAACTGCTAATGCAATTCGAAAATTTAAATATTTGTGAACATTTTTACTTTGATTCAATAAAATTAATCAAAAAATAAAAATTCTGTAATTTTTTGTTTTGGTAACACTCCGTGTCAGTCATCCTGTATATTCCTGTAAATTATGGTTCGCATACATATAAAATGGGAAACGAAGTACGAAAAGAAAAACTATATGTCTGTGTACTCGTATATACAGTTGTGTTCATAAAAATAGTAGTGAAGTTAATTGCATTGGATAAAGCAACATTTCTCTGGTGCTATTAATTATTCAATTATTTTAGTTTTGCAAACTTAACGCTAGTTTATCACTTTACGTAATAATGAAAGACATTTTAGTAAATTCAGTCATTTTATTTAAAATCTCATTTAATTAAAAAAATTACTGTTCATAAAAATAGTAGTGTGTAAAAATTAATAAGATAATAAATAAAATAATTCATTTTAAGTTGTTTAAATTAAGAAAATAAAATTAATACTTGGCTGTAAAGCCTCTATTCTTCAATACGTGGTTACATCGCCGCTGCATTGAGTCGACTAGCTTTTGACATCGCTCCACTGTAATTTTTCCCCAAGAATTTTTTACTACATTCCACAAGTCCCTATTGGTAGTTGGTTTTGCTACTGCAACTGCCCTATTTACGTCTCCCCATATATTTTCTATTGGGTTGAAGTCGGGAGACTGTTCTGGCCATACTATCAACTCAATATTTTTCGCTTGAAACCATTCCTTAGCACGAAGACTTGTATGTTTAGGGTCATTGTCTTGTTGATAGACCCATTTCAATGGCATTTCATATTCAGCGAAAGGCAGCATTACTTTTTCTAATATGTCGACGTACACATGTTGGTCTATTATGCCATTTATCAAATGAATGGGACCTACACCGTAATATGAGTAACCTAACATTCCCAAATCATAATGCTTGACCCGCCGTGCTTAAGTGTTTTTGTTGTGTACTGTGGGTAGTATTCCGTGTTGGGAGGATGCCTGACGTATTGCTGAGAGCCAGAATTATCGAAAATAACTATTTTGCTTTCATCCGTCCATAAAATGTTACGCCACTTTTCTATTGGCCAGTAGAGATGTTCTTGATCAAATTTTATGCGACAAGCAAGATGTTTCTTGGTCAACAGAGGGACTTTTCGTGGACTGCGTGCAAATAATTTAGTTGCAATTAGTCGGCGCCGCACCGAAACATTACTAATAACTAATGGTGTTTTCGATTGATTTTTTACCCCTCACTAACATAGTACACTGATTTTTGCGTCAATCGAACAAAAAACTTGTTTACCCTTATTTATGTGCCTGTGTGTGTTAGCTTTTGAGCATAACGTACGTAATTGACAGTCCCAAAATAACAGCACAATGACAAATCAGTTGTCGGTGTGTGTGTGAAAAGAGGGGTACTCTACCAAAAAACCCAGTGTAGCAAAAATTACTCGATGTAATAAAATTTAGCTGTTAGCACATTTTTTTTTTTGATCAATCGAACATTTTCGGGATAAAAAGGGTTACTAGCTCGTTCCTAATTGTTTTTGATGAGGCATTAAGGTTCATTCTACAGTACCGAATGATTCGCCTGTCATCATTAGTCAGATGTTTTTTTCTTTCGCCCACGTTTTTCTGGCTTGTTCTTAAACTTAACTGCATTAGAAACCATCATCGCACTACATCCAACAATATTTTGTACTTTTTTATAGGTTTTTCCCTCATTTCTCAATTTTAAAATTAGTACCCGCGTTTCGTTCGTGCAGTGTTTGGAACGCTCCACTGTATTTTCTGAAATTACTTACTATTTATTATTTAGTTACTTACTATTTAAATTAGATTTTCACAGTAATTAATACACCAAGTCCTTTTATTCAACGCTCATTGTGAACAAAAAAATTTAGCACGCACTTTCAATAAGGCTGTGTTATTACAATAGTATGGGTTTATTTACAGTGATCGGCAAGTAATATCGTACTTGTGTTTATTTACTACACTTCGCATATACATACTATCAAACATGTAGTAGTGTTATAAAAATAGCACTACTATTATTATGAACAGCTGTAGAATAAAAAAAACTATTTGCAGAAAAATTAATTATCTATTTTACGACATTTAGCTATTTAAAATCTATTTCTCTCTTTACATACAGAATACATATACAGATATGGCCAAATTATTATCACATTTAGATATTTGGAAGATTATTGATTATGATAACTATATTTATACCTTTAGCATTTTTTTAATAATTTTAACCAGCAAATTTGAAATATGTATTATCAAAACAGAAATAATTTTGTTTAATACAAGTCTCAAAAACTAATTCACGACGTAAGCTCTCATCTACAACATCCCTATCTAGTAATTACAAACTATTTGGGACAAAGTATTAATTGGAATAGAAGTCTGGCAACGTCAAATGAAACTAGTTTTGAATGTAACGGAATATCGACGTCTTGAATTTTGTTAATCAATTCTATCGAAAAGAAAATAGAAAAGCCGAAAAGAAATTAGTATGAAAATTGAAAAAAATTATGAAACCCTTAGATAGATTGTTGGCAGGAGCATTGCAATACGCGACTGTTGGTATAATCGGAATGCCTTCCTTATAGATTTTTGGTAAACCATAAAAGATCGGGCCAAGTGGATTCATGACAGAGTACTTCCATCCAGTTTCATCAAATAAATTCTTGCATTGGTTGATACAATGGTTAAAAAAATGTGTTTATTAACATTATAATTATAGAAATTTATATATTATTTATAATACACTTGAATCTCGATTATCCGGGATGAGCGGGATCGGAGGTCTCTCGGATAATCAAAAATCCCAGCTAATCCGGATTATTCGTTATTATAGACTAAAAACCATCGCAGTTTTGTGCTTATATTTATATTTTAATAATAAATATCAAAATCATTTTAATTACATTATAAAAAATATGTAACAAAATAAAAATATGTAATTACGAATTTATATACATTATGTATGTAAATACCATTTCTTTTATAAATCCTGCTTGAAACGATAAAAAAACACAATACGGTACATATTAGAAAAATAGTACTTTTATCGAAATTTAAAAAAAAATGGAAGGAAATTGTAAAATCCCGGTTAATCATGAAATCCCAGTTAACGAAAAGACTCAAAGAAATCGGATGGGTACGAAGGTTCACGGATGATCGGACCCCGGATAATCGAGATTCAATTTAAAAAATATATGTTGGCATCTAGTGGTATTCAGCTAAAGCAAATCTGCTTTATATTCAGGTAAAGTAAAATTTTAAAATGCTTTAGTTTTTGCTAGCCATGGTGGTGTTGTTGTAATTGTCTCAACAAAATACACTGATGGTTTATTTCCGAAAACGCCTATTAACCATAACCTCTTGCACTATCAATTAGTTAGAAGAAATGTGTGCCCATCCACTCAAAGAAAATGTCAAATGAACTCCTCCTAAACTGCTGGACAGATTTTAATGAAATTTTGTTTGGGTGGGTTTCTGGATGGTTCAGATTCACAATTGGACCCGGTAGGTGACACTGTAATCGGGTTCTAGGAAAGTTTTTTGTTTTTTGACGAAATTTTTTTTTATTTTTATTTTTTTTAGATTTATTTAAAATTTAGCATTTCGTTTATTTATATTTTTTCGACTCTTCCAAAGTTGTTTATATTTTACATGGATTTTGTTTGCCTTTCTTTTCGAAAAACAAAAAAAATCTACTATTTTCCTCCTCTCTTTCAGAATGCACGATATTCTTTTTTATTTCTATTCGGTGAGAAAGGAAAGCAAAAACTTAAAATATAAACTCTTTCTTTTGGAAATGTAAAAATAACAAAGTCAAATTCGCTCATAGACGTACGCTGTACGTCATTTTCAGTATAGAAAAAAATTACCACAGGAGGCTGTTCGTAAACTCTACATTGTTACGATATTGTTAACAATGACAGTTCTAAATCGTTCTGAAACTACCATTGTAACAACGAGCACGTGCTTTTTGTCGTTCGTAAACTCGTTTTAACATTGTTACAAATGTCATTCTCCACCCTACTCGAGACTGCGTTTCCAGCTGTCAAAGTACTAATTATGCTACAATCAAGCGAAAAAAATATTTTTTCACATCAATATCGGAACAAAATAATTTTTTAATAAACTTTTCTATGTGGTCAATGTGTTTGATAAAAGTACTAAGCGTATAATTGAGTATTATTTAAAAATTATAATTTTAATACTCTAAGTTTACGGTTATCTGGTTTAATAATTATTTTCATATTGAGGAGAATATAAATTAGTTTTCTGTTTTGCGTTTTATTATATTTTTTTTGTCATCGTCAATCATCTGTAAAATCATTGACATTTGTAACAAAATCATTGTTAAGCACATACGTCATACTAACAATGACAGTTGTAACAATGTTAACAATGTAAAGTTTACGAACAGCCTCCTGACGTACATTGCAAGTCAAAATAGCGCAAGAGATTAAAGACATTTGTCACTTTTTCTTTGCCTTACTAACTGCGGAGTACATATTACAATTGGATTTTTTTCGTTAAATGTATTAATTTATAAAATAGCACTAAGTAGCAATAAATTAATTTCAGAATCGTGTCGAAGTATTTGCTGAACTATTGGAGAAAGGGCTAATTACAAACATCAATGTAGATACTACACAAACTGAGCAATTATTACGCCTTTTAGACACCGTAGTGATTAAATTAGAAGGCGGTACAGATGAAGATCTAAGAATTTTAGATGAAAGCCCTATTGAATTGCAACAGGCAATTTTACCCAAAAATGGTGAAAAAATAGATATAACAAAGGATGACGATGATGAAAATGATGAAAAGAAAGACGATCCAGACATTCAACTAGTTTCTGAAATTATAGATGGATTAGAAGATTGGGATAAAGAAGATGAAGAAATGGAAATGAAAAAATTGATAAATATCCAAAGTGACAAAAGTTATGTGGCAAACGATACGACTGAAAATGATGATAGAGTAGAATTAGCTGAATCAAAAAAACGAAAACGATCTAATTCTGACTCGAGTACTTCTTCATCCAGTTCAAGCAATTCTGGCGAAGCAAAAATTGATGATAATGCGGAACAAGAAGATCAAGACTATAGTAAGAATAACATAAAATCTCCAACAATATCAAATAAACAAGATGATGAAATAGAAGACGAAGAAAATTCATTAAAAGACTCACAGCCTATATCAACATTCATTGAAGAACAGTCCAAGCAAGAAGAGGGTTCCATTGCACATGAAAATAAGGACGATGAAGAAAAAGATAAAACAGGTGTAATTGACACTAAGCCTGAAGAAATTGGAAGTGATTCTGTTGAAAATACAAAGAGTGATGAAAATGGCAGCATTAATGTTGTTGAAAAATCAGAAACTATAGATTTGGATAAAGAAAAAGACTCCAAAGACGACAACGCGCCTAGGGCGCTTCATAAAACCAGTTCTATATTTTTGAGGAATCTTGCGCCAACAATTACTAAAGCGGAAGTTGAAGGTGTAAGTAACAAAAACACGTTGGTTATTAAATTTATATTAATTATTTGAACTGTTTTATTATAGATATGCAAAAAGTATGATGGATTTCTGCGCGTTGCGATTGCTGATCCTTTGGGTGAAAGACGTTGGTTTAGACGTGGGTGGGTCACGTTTCGTCGTGATGTGAATAAAAAGGAAATTTGTTGGAATTTAAATAATATGCGATTGCGAGATTGTGAGTTAGGTGCCATAGTTAATCGTGATTTAAGTCGACGCGTCCGTCCTGTAAATGGTATAACCGCACATAAGACCGTTTTGCGCAGTGACATAAAACTATGTGCAAAAATTGCTCACAATTTAGATGAAAAGAGCGGGTTATGGCGCGAGGATTGTTTATCGTCTGGAATTTTGGATAAAATTATAAAACATCAAAATAATGAATCATTTGGACTAAATTCAAAAAATCCGGTTTTACAGAATATCACAGATTATTTGATAGAAGAAGCTTCAGCCGAAGAAGATGAATTACTTGGGCTTTCTGAGAGTGAGAATAAGGAAAACACAGATGGTGAAATTATCGAGCGTGATCCTCAGTTACTAACTGTTTTAGATAAACTAATTTTATATTTACGAATTGTTCATTCTGTTGATTTCTATAATCACTGTGAGTATCCATATGAAGATGAAATGCCTAATCGCTGTGGTATAATTCATGCCAGGGGACCACCTCCTCAGAAAGTTACTTATCAAGAAATACAAGATTACATTCGAAATTTTGAAACTAAAATGACATCATTTCTATCCAAAAGCTCAACGATTGAACCAGATGAATTGAAAAAACTAGGAGCTAAAGATTCAGAAGCTGAAGTTGAAAAATTTGTACAGTCCAATACTCAAGAATTGTCAAAAGATAAGTGGCTTTGTCCATTATCTGGGAAGAAATTTAAGGGACCTGAATTTATTCGAAAACATATATTCAACAAGCACAGTGAAAAAGTCGATGAAGTGAAAAAAGAGGTTGATTATTTTAATAATTATTTGAAAGATGCAAAACGACCACAGTTACCAGAACATCCAGGCACAAATAAAAAACCGAATGAAATTATCCCGGCTGCCTTTCGGCCTGGTTATCCTGGACCTCCGTCATACGGTGGTCCACCTTATGGGGGATATGCCCCACCGGCGGCAATTGTTCCACAACGTGTTAGACCCGGCTACGGGCCAAGAAGGTAAGCTGATTTTTATTTTAGCATGACAATTTTATTCATACATATTTTATAATTAAACCTAAACTGAAAAAAATCTATCCCTGTTCATTTAATTTAAAAGAAGCGAACAAAATCAATCCATAAATATAACATTTTCCAGAGATCTAGTGATTCCTTCGCCTGCAGAACATCGCAGAATTGTTCCTTATCATGACTTGGATGCAGTTGATAATTTAGATTTCCTTTACTAAACTCAATTTTGTTTTATTTAAAAATTCTATTATTTAAATTTTACGATTAACTTAAATTTATGGAACTTATTATTATTTTGTATTAATTTTGTATTAAATGTAATAGTCCGTTTTAGGTGTTTTTATTTTTAAATAAAGAACATTTGTAATTTCCAGAGGTATTGGCGCTGAATATCGTCCTATTATACATTATCGAGATTTGGATGCGCCACGTGAACCAGATGAATTTATATAAACTTTAGATTGTGGGATTATCTTTTCGTAAAAAGTGAAAAATATTTCCTTGATTTTGTTTAGTGTAATTATATAAAAATAAACATAATAAATAAAATGATTTTTTTTAGTGTATTATTTTATTTATGCCCGCTAATTGAACCGCAAACAAAATAAAATTGGATGAAAGTATTCGACTACCATGTACAACACACAAATTATAGACTTATGGCCTTCACGGTGCCTTCACAAAACGAGATAAAAAAAAAAGCTGGGGGACTTATGAAATTTTTGACCGCGTTTTTTTTTCGACGTTGTCAAAAATTTGGTACATATGAAATATTTTCGACCGCGTTTTTTTTTCGATGTTGTCGAATTTTTGTATTATGAAATACTCAACGCGTTTTTTTTAGTTAATGTCGACTATTTTACGACAGCTCTTGAGGTGTCGAGTACATAAAAGAAAAGTGTTGAGAAAGAAAAAAAATTTTGTTAGTAAAAATAAATTAATAATATAAACTTATAAAATTTTAATTAATAAAAATTAATTAATTTAAATTTAATCAAAAATAATTAATTTAAATTTTCACATAAAAAATAATTAATTTCATTTTTCGACATTGTCGAAAAAAAAAATTCATAATAGCGATTTTCGACGCTGTCGGCTGTCGACGTTGTCGATAAAAATACGCGCGTCCAAAATTTCATAACAGACCCCCTGGCTTTTTTATCAACTTTTGCTCAAAAAATTTGTCTATAGTTGTTATTCAAGTCATACGCACATCCTCTAAAAAAATGTAACACAAAAAAAACAGTTGTGAGATAAATGCATTTTAAATTGCTAACGCTACTGTGATGCTGGGATTATTTATTTTATAAAGCTAATAATGAATAATCTCAGCATCAAAGTAACGTTAAAATGCATTTATTTCAAAACTGTTTTTTGTGTTGATAGTTTTTAAGAGGATGTGCGATAAGTTTTTTGTTGTTTTGTAATTTTTGTTTACAATTTCTGCTTTGTTTACGATTATTAGTTGGGGCTTTATTCAATTTACGTATGTCTAGGGATTACAAATACACAATATTCGGATTTATACACATCACAATTTATAAATTATAAGGGGTTGCATATTTTATAACGTATTCCATTTTAATATTATTTAAATGTGAATGTCTTTATTAAATATGCAGAGTTACGGCTTAAAATTGTAATTGTCAATTTCACTAGTTTCTCTTTTCAAATTTGTTTGAATATATACATGGGCATATAGAGAGGGAGCTAAGAAACGGCGCTTGCTCCAAGTGGAACGTCAGAAATAAAAATAATATAAAGTCAATAATCAAACAATAATATAGTCAGGAATAAATAAAAAAATAAGAATGCGATAAAAGGCATGCCAATGTTATTACCCAGCCAAACTTAATTTTCATGTAAGAAACCCAATTGTCACTTAATAAAAAAATAGTGCGCCCCATTTCTTGCCCAAAAATAAGAAAAACTTAAAAACTTGTGTCGCAAAATCCGATTTTTATTAAATAAAAAGGCGGAAATTATTTTATTTGTATAATTAATTACTAAATTAATATATAAAATTATTTGAATAGTTTTACGTACATCTTTCACTTATATGTGATAAAATTATTGAATTTATGAAACCCTAAAATTTAGATTGAATTGTGCACGTTGTTAAAAATTAAATATTAGTCGTGGCTTTTTTATTATTAAATGTTTGTGTTAATAAATTAATCAAAATACATAAAAATCTAATCATGATTTATTCATAAAAAATGTAAATTGATATCGCGCTAATTTTGTTATTACTTAAGAATTGCAAGTTTTGGATGGCTGGCATAAAATTCTTATATTTGTTTTTAAGTTTTTATTCTTGACTGGTTAGCCCATCCCCCGTCCGTAGAATCTGAAATTTCTATACAAAAAAAATCTACCTTTCCCTGCTCGCAAAATATGTATTGAAAAAATTCACTGTATTGTGGATATTACGCGGCCACCAATAATGTTATTCTTATTACCTAAAAATGTTATATTTCAATTGCAATATTATAATTTTAATTTTACACAATTCGCTAATGGAGTAAGATTGGGCATGACATTATCATTGAAATTTTTAATTCTATACATATTTAAAAAAATAAGAATGCAATAGAACTTTAAAAATTTCGTATAACAAAAAAGAAGCCAAAAGATAAAATCAATAAATTCTTTGAAATGAGGTGAAATCGTTTTTATTCAAAATATCAAAGTACATATTTGATTTCTTCCAATTAAAAACTCATAAAACACATTTTTTCAGAAATATAGGTGAAATTGAATTACGTTAAATATGGAGTAAATAACAATAATTTTTCCCATTTTCGTCAATTTTCAGCGAACGAGAACAATATGACCCAGAGCATAATAACGCACACAACCACAACTCTAGTGTTCACTCATGTACAAGAGGATAAAAATATTCGGGTTTTTTTGAGCTACAAACCGAGTGCACCCTATAAATCGGTATATGTATTTTTAATTCCACTTTGTTTTGGATTTTTTCGGGGTTTTTTTTACATCTGAGTTTTGTTCTCACTAAAATACACATGCATTAAAAAAATACTACAGTAATAAATATTCGTATAAGAACAACAACTGACTTTTTATTAACTAATAAAATAAACAGATACGTATGATTTTTTTAAATAAAATTGTTTATTTCAGTACAGTAAACAGTACATTAAACAGTAAAGAATTACGCTAAATTTAATTGGTATTTCAACAAAGCAAAAAATTAAGATACTTCTAATATTAATTCATTTTAAAAAAATACTCCAAATTACTTAAACATTCGTATAACAACACTTCAAAATTTTAAAAAAAAAGCTACATAATAATAAAGAAAATTTTAAATTAATATTTCGTATGACGCCCTTGTTGTTTAATGACTTCAAATATGCGCTCTGACATTGAATTTGATGTTTTTTTGAAATTTCTGCCTCAATTTTGCCCGAACAGCCCTTAATGCACTGGTTTAAGTATAGATGACCGTTTTAAATTGCCGACCATTCGCTTAAACCTTCACCGCAAGTATGTCTCATAAATTCTCTAACGATTACAACCGGGACTATATATGCAGGCCAATCAAGAACAGTCATTTGTTTTCGACAAAACCACTCCATTGATTGCTTTGATGCATGTATAAAAGCATTGTTTCGTTAAAAATCAAATCATTGTCGTTGTACTCCTCAAGAAAAGTTATCAAATCGTTTTCTAACAAATCATTGTACATGTCTGAATTTATTCGGGGGGTAATAAAGCAAATTGGTAGCTTCCCGCCATAGTGACTCCCCATACCATTACTGTACCTTCACCGAAATTTCTTTTAGACTAATATATTTTCATCACGGATATCGTGCCAGTAGGAAGAGTATTAGTCTGGGTCATCTTGGTTGAATTTTTTCTCGTCCGAGAAAATCACTTTTTGCCATTCATCTTTCCAATGCATGTGTCTCTTGGCCAACAGTAGCCGCGTTTCAATATGTTTATAGGAAGAATTAGTCTTACTTTGCAATTTCGACCATTTAATATTTTTTGGTGTTCGAGTGTTAAGAGCAATATGTTGTTTTGTAACAGGTAAGCCCAATTTTGCTTTAATTTGATTGGCGGGTAACTTGTTACGAGTTGTTTTCTTTTTTATTTTGTCCATTTTAAATTTGGGTAACCTACTATTTCCTTTTGTTTTCTTTTTTAGAACACAACTTGGAGATTTTTTTAGGAAGTCGTGGACCACAGTTGAAGATCGACCAATTCTAGTACATACCAGATTGACCCATGGTAAATCCTTGTTCTTTAAAAATTCTTTTCTTCTTCATTTAAGAACTTTCCCTTTGGCATCACTATAATAAAATATTATTACAATAAATAAAATTCCATTTTATAAGCATCATAATATACTTACTGAATAAGATCAAATATCAAAAATTTAAAACAAATATATATTTATTAAATGCGTAAAACACGTTTTTGTCGGCTGTCCTTATACGAATGATTAACTAAATTACTCTAAATTTTATTAAATGATTTTTCTTTTTTCCTATACAGTACCGTTAGTTGATCCCTATTTACGAACATAATATTCGAACACAGGGTGACAATACAGTATACTTTTAGTTTTAATAGTGGACATAATTTTTGTCCTAATCATACGTCGTCATCATACGTATAAGAACAAGTAAAGTCGTTTTTAAACGACTGCTTGTTCTTATACGAATATTTATCACTGTACCATTAGTTTTGTTTAATTCGAGTTTAACACAAATTTGAGCATTTTGGCTGTTCAGTCTAAAAGTTTATTTACAGTAAATTGTTATTTAAATTATACAATTAAGTGTAAGAGTAAGGTTTTTCATTAAAAACAAATAAAAATGAATAACTTGTCGGCCGGAAGAAATCATTTGAGTGTTGAGGATTGCGTGAGGGCCATTACATTAGTTGAAGAAGGAAGAACTCAGTCTTACGTTGCACAACTGTTAAGAGTGGACAAATCCACAATATCAAGAGTGATCAAACGATTCCAGGATAATGGATAGTATAATCGTCGTGCTGGTATTGGGAGAAATCGATGTACAACACTCGCTGACAATATGATATGATATGATAGAGACTTACAAGCTAACCATTATGGTGATCCTAGGTATGTATAGCACATTCCTGGAATATACGCAAATTAGTATTATTTGCATCTTACTATATTCCAAAATTATGCGGGCCCAGGCCCTGCCTGCATCCTCGACATAAAGGGTTTGTGGGAATAGGATGTTAGTCACAGAAATAACAAGGGCGATAACCGCAGCAAAGTTATTATCTATCTACATTATTTTGTTAATAAATAATAGGTTAGTTATTAAAATTAAAATATCACACCTTTCAATAAAGTTTGTTAGTTTATGTTAGTTGTGAATAGGTATAGGATGCTCTAAATTTCATCATATGTATCTATCGTCCGCAGTCTAAAACGACTGGTATAATAATTTAAATTGACATCCAGGGGTCATCTCATCTCATGCTGCATTATTTTGCCTTGCTACTGTCCAGCCCAACACCTTTAACCCTAAGAATTTTGTACGTCAAGAATCCGACAGCACATTTTTATACATATGACGACCTAAAAAGTCTTATGGTCAAATATTAGTTACATTTTTGTAAGTCTCGTAACTCTGTAATATAGCTACCTAATTATCCTTTCATTCATTTAATTTAGAACCTGGTTATCTCATATTAAATAAATTCATGCATCTACTAAATAAACATCGCGAACACCGTCCTATTACACAAAAGTATATATCAAATATCTCATGGTTTTGAACGTTGTAAACACACAATTTTCCTGTGCTACAACATTGTATTATATTGTTGCATAAATGTAATAAAATACAAAATCCATATAATAAAAGAAAAGTAAAGCTATCCCAGCCACTTCGATAAGTAATTTAATGTAGATTAACTATACCGGAAACCCAATATGAAAGAGACGTGTCTTTCGTACAACCTTCGAGATCCAGCTGGTCCGAGAGACGATGAGATGGAAATCCGGGATTACCATCCATACCAATGAACCAACTGTCCAAGCCGGAAAATATGTTTAGCACCAAAGAGCCTCGCCACACTTCAATTCCCTCATCGTGACTCAGTGATTTCAAAAAATCAACCGCCATTCACATCCGATTTCTTTGCGCGTTTCTTCCTTCTATGTATGTGCGTAAAACCACATTTCCTAATTCATTCGTATAGTAAATGTTTATCATTTGCTGAAAAACTGCCTCCTTGGTTGAAATACTCTTTTCGAAATAATAAACGAGATATGAACAAAATGATAATATTTGTACTTTTGTTTGCTTTACAAACAAAATTAAATAATGACTATTATTGATGTGTGTAATCTGTATATCCCTTTTGTGGTTCACCAACACAACCGTACGGGCAGGGCAAAAGTACCATGTCAAAAACTTAATCTTGCATGTTCCCTGAACCAACTTACACACTTGTGAACTCCTTCCCAACCCATCCTCGTCCGAACGTCCCATCCACACTCTACACACACAACTGTATTGGTTCCACTTCAAATCAAGCAAAAATCCCATCAACAACGTCACCACACACAATGGTCTCCCACTCACACATTTGTGTGGGTTGGACTAACCTTGACACGATTTTTTTGTTTTTCTTGGTTGAAAAAGGGATAGGGTTTAAAAATTCACTCGTTAAAATGTATTATTCTCTTTATTGATCGAACAGTGTTATATAGTATTTGTATAATTGAGCAGTGAATAATGATGAAAAGTAACAAAAAATATTTCGTTTTACTCATTCGCTTATGAAGAACAGTGTAGAACTACTCAGTATGCAATTATTCCACTGTGTGGAAAAAACTGCTCAAATGTCGTACAAAATTCCGTATTACAAAATATCAAAGACATAAAAATATTGATTTTGGAGAAAAATAATTGTTTTGCTCTTTCTATTTCGCGGTAATATTATTTTCGTTTTATAAGTTTCGATTGTATCTTTTATTTTCAGTTTCTTCTGACAAGTCGACGTGCACGGTTGCACTACATAATTAGTTTTTTTACTTTAAAGTGTTGTGTTTCATTATAATGTTTTTCGATTTGTTAAAGTAAATAATTTTAAATTTAAATATATAATAATAATTATTAAGTTATTTAGTGATCGCGATGTATAAATTTGGACTAAAAAGGTAATAGAAATCTGTCTCACAATGGCGTCGTCGCGAAATACATTTACGTTGTAAATTTTCAATGCATTTTTTTCTTTTCAAGATCGGTTGTGCTTGTTAACAACAAACTTGTTAACAAACAAGACGTATGGTGAACGTGCTTAAAATTTAATTTATAAAATTTGTGTTATAAAATTTAATTGTGTATTTTTGTGCTAATAAAAAATTAATATTTATTTTATTATAAATGGAAAATTTTGTTTTATTTCAAATAAGAATTATTATTTATTCCAATTGGAAAATATATACAAACACGTGCTTTTTGTTTGTGGTTTTTTTTCTCTTTTTAGTTGGGATTCACACCGGCACCGGAATTTTTGTGACACTTTTCTTTGGCGGGGAGTACGAATTTCCGCGTGATACACATGGTTCTTTCCATAGAAGCAGTGTGGTTTTAGAACGCGACTGTAAATGGAATTCCGTCGGCATTGCATATTGGGTAGAAAGTAAAGTTATATCACAGACAAGAACAATCAGACTTCTAAACCAATGGAACATTAATGTTTAAATCAAATTCTCGATGTCGTTACAAATGGAAAAATATTTCTAGCGGCTTTTAGTAGAAATGTTAGTTAAAACTCAAACCTTATTTTGGTCTACATATGAGCGCAATACATATTTCTCGCTCAATATATTTTTTCAATATGCGCGCGACAAATAAAAAATTTTATATTTGTGTATACAGTAAAAAAGAAACAAACGGAAAAATAACAAATTCAACTTATTTTTTATTTTCGTTTGAAAGTATCCTTTCTCTTATTCTAATATATATGTATGATTTATATTTTAATAAATCAGAATGAAATGAAACTAAAACGCACGTATTATGTATATACATACTCATATATACATACATATGTACTATTTAAAATAATGTTTGTGCACGATCGATAATTTCTTGTTTAGATATATAGAATTTAAACACGTGGTGACCATGAAAAGGAAGAGGATCTATTTTAGATGTAAGTATGTAGCTACGATGATTGTTTTGGTGTGCTGCATGAAGTATAATTTAAAAAACTAATATTTGGAGGAGATGATAAGAAACACCAAAAATTTATGAACGAAAGGGAAAGTATTATAATTAAATGGTTTTTTAATGATCGCAGAAAACAATTACATATACATATGTATTACATATTTGTGTTTGGTTACATTATGTATATTTTATATGCCTATCTATACTGGTTTGTCCAAATTAAATACATTCATGACTAAATTTTCTAAGTATACTATTAAGGATGATGCATGATTTAAATTCGATAATTTTAAAATACCTAATAATTTTATAAATGATTTTATTTTTGAGAAAATGAATAAAATCAGCTTACACCGGAAAGATGTCTTTGGGAAAATGTACTATGTATTTGGATTTGTCTCCAAAAAATTGGTCAAGCATACAAATTTTTGTTAACGTTTTCCCCTTATTCCATATTATCTGAAGCATGGTAGGACTTGGTTTGTTTCAACTAGCTTTTGCAAACATTTTAAGACGTCGAAAATAAGAGCTAGTTTTTGATTTTAACTAAATTTGCAAAAACATTAATATTTCGATTACCGTTGTGGTATATACATATATAGAATTATGAGTATACACAATATCCGTGCAATTCCATTTTTAATCTGATAACCCCAAATTAAAATCATCTTAAGGTTTTAAAATGACAATATTTAAATATTTCTTTGTTCGTTGTTGTCAATTGATTTACAAGCTCACATTAAAAGTACACTGCAATTTTTCAGATACCAACCACCCCTTTTCATGAAAACTACCCCAAATTTCTCTAGAATAAATGACAACTTCTTTGAAAATTTCAAAAATAGACTATTCAATATCGGATAATGGGTATCGCTTTATAATCCACATCAGAAATGCAATTCGATTGTTAAGTTGTAACTTTAAATCATGGACACAAATTTATTTAGCCACCCACTAGTATTCTTGGTGCCGACCTTGTGTCTTATGAAATTTTTAATTATTGGTACAAACATTTTAGAAGTGGTGATGTCAATCTTAGCGACAGCCTCGAAAGTTTGAAGATGTGCGAGCTAACCTGGAATCTACAACAGCAACAGGCATAACTCAGAAAAAACCTAATACCTAAATAAAATAATGCGTAATAATTGGATTCACATTAGTTTTCAATTCCTATAAAAATCATAAACATATTTGATAGTTTAAATTCTCCTAAACTTCTGAAAATTTAAATGAATTGTAAGAAATATGTACTATGGACTTGAAGGATATAAAAATTAACTAAATAGAGTAAAATATTTTCTGGGAAGTTATTTTTCAGTAAGTATCTTCTCCTGTAATACATCTATTATATTAATACGCTTAATTTTTTCAAACTCAACGCAAAAATGACCCCTAAACATGATCCGATCCGTTTAAATTTTTCAAGGTAGGTCGACATAAATATAGCGGTGTGCCTTTGCTAGAAAAATCGGAAAAATTCCACCGGGAAGTACCTGAAACGGGTACATCAGGTGTTTTCAGCAAAATTTTGTCACGACGCCAGAATGCCATGACAAAATATGTTTATATTGAATCTATGATCATGCGCATTACACCGTGACAATGACAAAATTTATTAAAATTGCCGATGTTTTTGTGATGACACACTGTGATGACAAAATGAGTAGAAAATTTGTAATTGAATCTCAATTAAACAAAACAGAGAACATAAAATGATTTTACATACATTTTGGTGTTAATAGTTGTGAGAGTAAAAATACAATTTTGTCATGACACTCTATCTATTTAATATTTAAAAATTAACCGCGTATATGAATTTACTTTATTTTTGATAAAAGTGTATCAAATTTACATTTTAAAAATCTTCTTAATTATTTCTTAACCACAAATTCAATAAAATATATTCACGTGACTGATTATTCAGTCGAAGGTCAGCTTCTATCTATCTTCTATCTATCTATTATATTAATATTCTTAATTTTTTCATACTCAACCCTAAAATGACCCCTAAACATGATCCGATCTGTTAGATTTTTTCAGGGTAGGTCGACATAAATATTGCGCTGTGCGTGGGCTAGAAAATTCGGAAAAATTCCACCGGAAAGTAACCGAAATGGGTACCTCAGGTGGTTTCAGAAAATTTCCAAGTTTTTGTGCGCGTGAAATCTTGCAACATTTGAGAATTTTATGGGATGACCAAAAAGCAAATATTTTTGTTCAAATTAGTGGCGCGCGATTCAAATTCAAAGTTGTAAAACAGTTGGTATCATGCCATGATCAGAGCTCACAATCATAGACGGGTAGTGCGTGTTCCATTAGGTGGGAAAATCATACTCATGTGTGGTGACTACCTGAAGGCGGGACGCGAGCAAACTTGCGAATCGACCATCAAGTATAACCCGCTTTGGAAATTGGTAAATAAGTTTACACTCACCAAGAACATGCGCGTCGATGAAGGTGAGGACGAGTTTGCGCAATATTTGCTTTCTGTTGGAAACGGCAATGCTCGAACCGACTCGATCACACTTTCGGCAGACATCCTCAAAGTATGATCGATTTCGTATATGGTGGCAACAACACATCACCAGCCGAGGGAACCATCGAGGAGCACACCATCCTTGCACCCAATATGGATGATTGCGCGCTTACTAATCAGTAGGTGCTTGACCTCCTGCCCGACGAACAAGAAGTGAAACATAGTGCTGATAAACTTGAGAGTGACGACATGCATGAGAAACTCCGCCTACCCGTCGAGTTTCTCAATAAAATTGAAGGGTCGGGATTACCGCGCCATGCCATCCTACTAAAGGTAAACGCGATCGTTCGTTTGATGAGGAATCTAAACACTATCAAGGGTTGAATCAATGAAACACGCATGCGCGTCGCAAAAATAAACCGCTACATTCTGGAATGTGAGGTGCTGACTGGCTTATCAAAAGGTGAGCGCGTTCTCATCCCACGCATTAAGTTCTCACCCTTGGAAGGCAAATTCTCATTTAAAATGTCTCGCCTTCAATTTCTGGTTCAGCTCGCGTTCGCTATAACCATCAACAAGAGTCAGGGTTAAAGCTTGAAGAAGGTAGTGTGCTTGCCGAGACCCGTATTTACGAATGATCAGATGTATGTGGCCTTTTCACGATGCCGCTCATTTGACGGACTAAAAGTGTTTATCGCTGAGACAAGCGATCAATCAGCTGATCGGAATGGGCGCATCACAACAAAGAATGTATTTTTTGAAGAGATTCTGTGCATGTAAATTGTAAAGTATTTTACTATTTTATTATCTACCTTCTACTACTATTTTATTATCCTTTTGTACATTTCTTATGAAATATTTAGATTATAGTTTGCCTCAGCAATTGTGTGCTTTTCCCTTTTGAGATTTTAATATTTAGTTTGGGTGCGTAAGTGATCATGTGATCCCGAGCGCGCGCTTCCTGTTTGAGATATGAATATTTGACTTGACACGTAAGTCATACTGTGTACATTTGAGCGCGTGCTTGCCGTTTAAGATTTAAAAATTAACCACGTATATGAATTTACTTTATTTTTGATAAAAGTGCATCAAATTTAGTTTCTTAATCAATTCTTAACCAAAAATTCAACAAAATGTATTCACGTGACTGATTATTCAGTCACAGGTCAGCTAGTATTAATTTATTGCATTAATATGCCCAGTACCAAGTGAATTTTCTAAAACTGGTTATGTAAATGTATTTAATTAATGTGTAATAATCCATCATCATTAGTCATACATACTTTAATCGTATATAGTCCAATGTGTTGTCACAGATTTTAGTGAGGCCTCATTAAACCTGACATGAAACATGTCTTTGTTTTCGGTAAGACTTCAGTGGGCTGAACTTGCTCGACATGTTTAAAGAGTACGTAGTATAAATATTTTTTGTATATAAAATCAATAAGGACTTCTGCCTGATGACCTAAATCAAGTACAGGATCACGACGCCGCACGGAAGTCCCAGAAAATATTCGAACCCAATTTAAACAAAATTAGTTATAAACGGAACACGCAATCTAAATTTAATAAAATAAAATACATTTCGCACTAACATAAAAGGTGTTTTTTTAGGGGTTCACAATTTAGAATTAAAATAGAACAAAGAAAAATATTTTGAATATCAGTGAAACTAGCTTTATTGGATAGATAATTGTATGCCATTAATGCTTGAATATGATGATTTGGCCATGTGGCCAATAAAGCTAATTGAATAGATAATTTTATGCTTGTTTCAGTTGTTACAACCCCAAATTATCACACACAATATTGTGTAATAAAGGCAAATGAATCTCTATCATATTTTTCTTTTGTACAGATTTTTGGTAAGCTAAAAACAAATGTTTACATTATAATTTCTGTAAAAATTGTAATTGTAATCCACAAGTATTTGCCGAGTCTATTACATCCATAGACAATCACTATTTGGTGCGCTTTATGGGCTGTCGGATTCATCGGTCTACATGGCTTCAAAAACGATGAAGGGCAGAATGTTACAGTGAACGGTATAGGGACATGATTTCTAACATTGTTGTGCCCCTATTGGCTGCCATAAATATTGCTGATATGTGGCTCCAACAGGACGGTGCCACATGCCACACAGTGCGGAATATTTGATAAAAGACTAATTTCACGTAATAGTCCTGTTAATTGGTCACCGAGATCGTGTGATCTAACTCTATTAGATTATTTTCTTTGGGGATATGTTAAGTCACTTGTAGACGCTGGTAAACCAGAGACGATTGTACACTTGGAACACAACATACGGCGAAAAGAAAAATTGCGAATTGCTGCGAAAAGTGTGTAAAAATTGGACATCCAGATTGCGCCATCTACGCGCCAAACGCTGTGGCCACATGGCCGAAATCATCATATTCAAGCATCAATGGCACAAAATTATCTATCCATTAAAGCTAGTTTCACTAATATTCAAAATATTTTTCTTTGTTCTATTTTAATTCTAAATTGTGAACCTCTAAAAAAAACAACTTTTATGTTAGCGCGTAAAGTTTTTTATTTTATTAAATTTAGATTGCGTGTTCCGTTTATAACTAATTTTGTTTAAATTGGGTTCGAATATTTTCTGGGACTTCCGTGCGGCGTTCGTGATCCTGTCCTTGATTTAGGTCATCAGGCCGAAGTCCTTATTGATTTTATATACAAAAAATATTTATACTACGATCTCTTTAAACATGTCGAGCAAGTTCAGCCCACTGAAGTCTTACCGAAAACAAAGACATGTTTCATATAAGGTTTAATGAGGCCTCACTAAAATCTGTGACAACTCATTGGACTAAATACGATTAAAGTATGTATGACTAATGGTGATGGATTACTACACATTAATTAAATACATTTACATCACCAGTTTTATAAAATTCACTTGGTACTGGGCATATTAATGCAATAAATTAATATTTAGTACAGGAGAAGATAATTACAGAAAAATAACTGTCCAGAAAATATTTTACTCTATTTAGTTAATTTTTATATCCTTCAAGTCCATAGTACATATTTCTTACAATTCATTTAAATTTTCAGAAGCTTAGGAGAATTTAAACTATCAAATATATTTATGATTTTTATAGGAATTGAAAACTAATGTGAATCCAATTATTACGCATTATTGATGTGTAAACATCTTTATTCGTGGCTACCAAAAATTTTTGTATTAGAGTAAACTTGTAAATGAAACGAGCGGAAATGAGGTACCTACTTCGTTTGAAAAAAAAGCAACAAATTCAATAAAAATAATTTTGTACTATACATGGCATGCTTGTATGTATATGTATAATAGTAGGGAAAACAAAAAACTAATTTAAAAACTGAAATAGAAACCATCGACATTTCCTCCATCGATCAGTAGAATCAAAAAAAAATTACGATAAGAAATTAGATACCCTTACGATTAAAACCACAGTCCACAACTTGCTTTATCAATATATAGTATATTGCTTTATCAAGACTAACGAGTCTCGAAGGGCTGTTCATCACGTCGGCTATCGATGATAATGTCTTCTACCATGTATGTAAAAATGTGACCACAATGGGTCTTCTTCAAAATGAGCTATCGCGCTTCACTACAAATCCGCTAAGTATAGCTCAGGTTGTAATGGCGAATTTTGTACGAGATAATAATGACGTCTGTTTTGAACTGCCGTCATTATTATCATAACTGTTTTGAACATTGATCTGCCAGAGTCTCAGGTCACATAACCTCGACCTAACTGATACAGTCACTCAGGGATGCTCCATTTTCTTGTTTCCCGAGATATGGCTACGCAATGACGAGCCTGTTAATATTACTAATTTTGAATGCTTTAGCGTTCAATTCAAGAGAGATGGTCAGTAGGCTGCTGGAGTAGCAGTATGTAAAAATACAAGTCGCCTCGCATAAGGAAATCATCGTCGGACAACTGGTATGAGCGTAACAACACAACCCATTGGTGAAGATGCTTTCTGTAGTTGTATTCACCGCGCCGAATAAATCTGTCGAAGACATAATGAAGTTCATATATTTCGTCCTTGCTCCATATTTTTAAAGAATTTCAAAAATTCTCCAAGGAGACTATCATCTTTTGTCGATGATTATGAGCGGGGATTTCAACATTAATTTTTCTGTTTCTCAAGCTGAACCACTTACAAACTTCCTATGAGACGAATTCGATTTGCACATGAACTCAGATCGAAATATATCTACACGAGATATGGGACGACCATTGTGCAGTTTTTCAATGGAAATTAGAAAAGTTAGAGTCGACAATATATATGTATTTTATTTTAGCTCCCATAATCCAATTACGTCGATTATACCGAAAGAGTAATAGACCAATTTTACGATAATAAACAAATGAAAAATTCTGGTTAGTAAAATTGCATTCCTTCTTCCTTCAAAGTAAACTGTACACTCGCACTATACACACGCCATGTTTACACATCTCCTTGAGAGTACTAATGGACACACTCATTTTTTTATTTAGGTATTAGGTTTTTTCTGAGTTATGCCTGTTGCTGTTGTAGTTTCCAGGTTAGCTCGAACATCTTCAAACTTTCGAGGCTGTCGCTAAGATCAAAATCACCACTTCTAAAATGTTTGTACCAATAATTACAAATTTCATAAGACACAAGGTTGGCACCAAGAACACTACAAAATGATTCCCGTGCTGTAGAAGCTTTTTTTCATTATTGGAATTCGTATAGAATGCAGTGCCGAATGTGCTGTTTATCAGTTGTCATTGTAAACTCTGCTATTCTGAGAGGTTATGTAACTCACGATCCTGTAAAAATCACAAAATACCGTGAACATATTTATATTTTAAATATAATTTTAAGCTCGAAGAAAAAATCTGTAAAAATTAAGTTATACACCTAATAAATAAAGTGGGTGGCTAATAAATTTGTGTCCATGATTTAAAGTTACAATTTAAAAATCGAATTGCATTTCTGATGAGGATTATAAAGCGATACCCATTATCCGATATTGAATAGTCTATTTTTGAAATTTTCAAAGAAGTTGTCATTTATTCTAGAGAAATTTGGGGTAGTTTCCATGATAAGGGGTGGTTGGTATCTGAAAAATTGCAGTGTACTTTTAATGTGAGCTTGTAAATCAATTGACAACAACGAACAACGAAAAATTTATATATTGTCATTTTAAAACCTTAGGGTGATTTTAATTTGGGGTTAGCAGATCACAAATGGAATTGCACGGATATTGTGTATACTCATAATTCTATATATGTATACACCACAACCGCCATCGAAATATTAATGTTTTTGCAAATTTAGTTAAAATCAAAAACTAGCTTTTATTTTCGATGTCTTAAAATGTTTGCAAAAGCTAGTTGAAACAAATCAAGTCAAGCCATGCTTCAGATAATTTGGAATAAGGGGAAAACGTTAACAAAAATTTGTATGCTTGACCAATTTTTTGGAGACAAATTTAAATACTTAGTACATTTTCCCAAAGACATCTTTCCGGTGTAAGCTGATTTTCTTCATTTTCTCAAAAATAAAATCATTTATAAAATTATTAGGTATTTTAAAATTATTGAATTTAAATCATGCATCATCCTTAATAGTATACTTAGGGAAAATTTAGTCATGAATGTATTTAATTTGGACAAACCAGTATAGATAGGCATATAAAATATACATAATGTAACCAAACACAAATATGTAATACAATATGTATATGTAATTGTTTTCTGCGATCATTAAAAAACCATTTAATTATAATATTTTTCCCTTTCGTTCATAAATTTTTGGTGTTTCTTATCATTTCCTCCAAATATTTGTTTTTTAAATTATATTTCATGCAGCACACCAAAACAATCATCGTAGCTACATCCTTACATCTAAAATAGATCCTCTTCCTTTTCATGGTCACCACGTGTTCAAATTCTATATATCTAAACAAGAAATTATCGATCGTGCACGAACATTATTTTAAATAGTACATATGTATGTATATACGAGTATGTATATACATAATACGTGCGTTTTAGTTTCATTTCATTCTGTTTTATTAAAATATAAGAGAAAGGATACTTTCAAACGAAAATAAAAAATAACTTGGAATTTGTTATTTTTCGTTTGTTTCTTTTTTACTGTATACACAAATATAAAATTTTTTATTTGTCGCGCGCGTATTGAAAAAATATATTGAGCGAGAAATATGTATTGCGCTCATATGTAGACCAATAATAGGGTTTGAATATTAACTAACATTTCTACTAACAGCCGCTAGAAATATTTTTCCATTTGTAACGACATCGAGAATTTGATTTAAACATAAATTTTCCATTGGTTTATAAGTCTTATTGTCCTTTGTCTATGGTTATATTCTCTATTCGATCGTTCAATACAGAGAATAATATATTGTATCTATTGATACTACACAATAAATGTTCACTTTGTTATTCAAATAGAATAGAAAAGTAAAACAAGAGAGTAGTAGATCCCATTCGCTCACACAAACAAAAAATCATCAATTCTTTTAGTTTTTTATTATTCTCTCACTATTCGTTTATCAGTGAATGTCCCATGCCACACGAGCAATTTTTCTATTTTGGCATTTTTTTTTTCCACCAATGTTTTGTTCTGCTCTCTCTCAAACAAAATTTTAACTAAAATGAGTCAAAAATGTCCTTGAAATATTTTTTTATTTCATTTATGTTTGAGTTGTGTGGTAGAACAGAAAATTTGTTAAGTCGCAATTAAAACTTGTATCATAGGTAAACGGGGAAAGAAACGAAGAAAAACGCCGCATTTCTTTTTACGTGTGGCATGGGCCAATAATATTTATGAAATTTCGTTTTACTATTCATAACCGAAGAGAAATTAGCGTAAAACACAATTTAAGCCTAGTACTCAGTTCGATTTCATGTGAAATTTCCATACGATTTTACCAAAGCGAAATTAGAAATGAAAAATTTCATTTCTATTTTCATTTTGTAGTACTCAGTTCTCCAACGAAAAAGCCAAGTGTGTTCAATACATCAAAGATGGCGCGCATAAACTCTCCAAATTATTTTCATGTGAAAATAATGTGTCGGCACATTATTTTCACGCGAAATTTTGACATTTGTTTGTATTCGGCAATAAACAAATCTTTTAATACCACAAATCGATAAATTTTAATTAAAGTCATTTTAATTTAATTTATTTATGTAAAATAAACAAATTCATTTGTGTATGCCTACAAATTTATACGTTAAATTTAAAAATTCTCCAAATAAAATTTCATTTCTATTTCACGCGAAAATAAATAGATTTTTGGAGACCGCGTTAAAATTTCATTTCACTTTGAACTGAGTACTAAGCTTTATTTAAAAACGAATGGAAAATGAACAATAAGCAACTGAAGAGTGGTGTAGAACGCTGTTATATACAAACTCACAGAGAGAGCGAAGAGAACTCCAAAATATACAAACACATACACACTTTCAACTCTTTCTATTTAATTTAACTTATATTTACACATACGCACACACACACACATAAATAAATACACATGTAATGTAAATAAAATTTAAAAAAAAGAAAACTTCTCTAAAATTGTTATACATTGTGTTATGCATACATATATACAAATATACAGATTATCGAAAAATTAGAACGACATATACTTCGCGTAAAAATATATCCCGTTACAAATATTTCAACTCGGTTTTTATGCATATATATGTATATATAAACACATTCGTTCCACGGGTATTTCACATTTGATTACATCACTTTTGATTAATTAATTTTTGCAACTAATTTACACCATTTTTCACTATGTATATTAGGTATTCCTAGTAATTCAAACATAAATGTGCATTCTCGCATTCATGAAATGGTATCAGAACATATGTGTTGCTCAAATGCAAAGTGCGTTATTTACATTTTTTCAAATTATGTCGTGACGTATGTCGTTTGATTCGTATTTCCAAGGGCTACAATACTAAAGCAAAAAAGTGTAACAAATTCATTTATTTACCTTACGGTTTCATCGTCAAAAAGTACAGTTAAATGCAAAAGGCTTTATTTACAAATTAAATCAATTTCAAAGTGCTGCATCTACATAGAAAAAAAAATGTTTCAAAACTGGTTATATACAATCATTTAAATTTATGGAAAAATGCAAAACTCGCTATTTACATAAGGAATTTATTTCAATAAACGGTAAATTAAATTCTATTTGGCGCTAAAATTTTGAGATTTTATTTAGTTTTTAAATCAAATTGTATGTGATCAGACGTGTTTTGTGTGTCTTCTTCGTATTTTTTTGTAAATCACCGAATATATAATTTTTAGAATAATTAATTATTAATAAATGGATAGTTGCGAATACCCCACTCAATGGGGAAAAAGCAAGAAAACGCTCTGTATCAGTAAGCAAACGGATACGAGAAAATGAGAACAGGTAATTGACACAAATAACTTTTTTTTAAACACTTTGTTGTTTCATTTAAATATTTTGCGTTAGGCACAAACAAAAACGACCACCAATCGTATGAAATTTGCAAAATCGTTTTACGCGAGCACAAACAAAATAGCCCAGGATTCTTTTTTACTAACGTATGCTAGTGCATTAAATCCTATTCGAAGAGATACAAACTCATCATTGAAAAGAGCGAATTCGGTGGTATATTATATTCGAAAAGCGAATAAGAGCATCGCTAGGGTATGTCAAACTGCCTTTTGTGGCATATTGGGCATCAAAAAGGACCGAATTGTAAGACTCGCCAAGCGGCATTTGGAGACAGGTCTCGGCCCAGTTGAACGACGAGGAGGAGACAGGATTGGATCTCAAAATTAGCCAAAAAAGGATGCGGTTATAAATTTCATTAAGAAATTTAAAACCATCGAAATTCACTACTGTAGGAGTTTGACCACCAAACGGCAATATTTGCCGAGCGACTTAAATGTAAACAAAATGTATCGGATGTTTATCGCTGAGTTACCGGAACTAAATATAAAAAAATATTATTTCCGAAATATTTTTAATAATTTCTTTAACATTGGATTTAAAACACCGGCATCCGATTTATGCTCAATGTTCATCATGCTGAAGGAGCGCATGAAATTTGAGACAAACGGTAAGAAAAAACAAGATTTGATGGTGAAGATGGCGGTACATAAAAGGCGAGCAAAAGCATTTTTTGATTTATTGCGGGAAGAAGCCGAGGATTTGGCAACGATTTCTTTCGATTGTCAAAAAAATATGCTCCTACCGAAAGTGGCAGACCAGGCAGCATATTACAGTCGGCAAATATATATGGATAATTTCGGGATAGTTGTGGGATCTTCTTTAACCCAGCAAAACGTGTTTTTGTATTCATGGACCGAAAACCTTTTTTCCAAAGGCTCGATAGAAATTGCATCTGTCGTGCATCATCGACTCTGCAATCTTGAGCTAGACAATAAGAAAAGGGTGCGCTTAGTTGCTGATGGATGTGGAGGTCAAAATAAGAACGCCATTATGATTGGAATGTGTTGTCATTGGCTCTTGAAGGAAGCACCAGTTAACATCACAACGTTAGAGTTAATTTTTCCGATTCTCGGACACTCTTACATGCCATCTGATTGTGTTTTTGCGAAATTGGAGAAAGAGGTTAGATTATTTTTAAGCTATCAACATTTTTATATTAAGTAAACCGTATTATTTTTTTTCAGATTCGTAACAGACAATGTATAATAAAGCCCGATGAATACATTGAAATTAATAAAACGCATGCAACAGTCATAAACCTTAGGGATGTGTATTGCCCAGTCAGAGACTGGAAAACAGAAGCTCACAAAATAATTAGGCCACCTGCAAGCTGGCATTTTAAATTCAGCGAAGCCAAACGATTTATAATTTCTAAATCAATAAAAAAAATATTGGTTCGAGGCAAAATAGCCTATAAATCAGATGTGGGATCATCTAAATCTATAGTGAAGCGCGGAAAATATATTTCACAAATGAAACCAATTATTGTAGAACCTGGTGTTCAACTATCTGAGGCCAAGTTGACTGATGTTAAAAGTCTCTTACAAAAACATTTTGGCGAAAACTGGTCGGAGATGGAGGATCTACACTTTTATAAAAATATTGTATTAAATGCAAATGCTAACGCTACTCTAATTAATGTACCTGAAGACCACATTTGCGAAGCTCAGGATCAGCATGAGGGCTTACGAATTTAAATTAGTTTCTAAGTTCCTATTTTCATTAATTATTTTTTTATTACCCATAAAAAAAGTATTTTATTTTGTGATAACACTCGTTGTGATAACGTTGATATTTTAAATTTTTTTATTTTTCCTGGAGGAGTTTTTTTATTTTTATATTTTGTATTATTTTATGAAAACATATTTTTTTTATTGAACAAAATTAAAAATCTTAATTTTAATGAAATAATTTTTTCATTTTGTGAGTACAGTTTCAACTAATGAAGAGCATGTAGCGGCCTGTTTCTTCAATTACAAGAAACACCGCACAATATAGACTGAATTATTTATTAACGGACAATTCTCCGTATAAATAAGCATACTCCATAAGAATATGCAACAACAGTCTTCCCAAACAAAATCGGTACATACAACAAAACAATTTTGTACACATTACAAAATCAACAAAATTCATTATCATACCGATTTTCAAATCAATCAAAATCGTTACCGATCATTGACGAACAATAATGTAACTGCATCATAGATGTCACCATCATATTTTGTGATAACCAAGACACAACATATTTAAATCAAACGATGGTACGTTAGTTGTTAAAAACTTATTATAGATCCCCCCCCCCCCCCCCCCCCCATCATCATTAAATGATTGTGATAACCGAAGACACAATTATTTAATACCAGTTGACATGATGGCGGGGCAGTTAGAACAAATTAAATTGAACATTACAATGTTGTTCATGTCAATAATTTAAACAAATTGATAACCGGCAGAAATCAGATTTGGTCGATACATTCAATGATTTTATTACCTTGTTTACCAAAAAGCGAAAGCTCTGGAGCAATCCAATTTTTATTGGATCCAGATTATCTTAAAAATTTTTGTATAAAAGCTATACAAAATTTAAAATTTTTCTTATTGAGTTTTGGAATATCGAAGCCGCAACCCGGAGTAGCCGCAGCTCAAATATTATTTTTAAATAAAATTTTTTCTTAGTTTCTAAAATTAAATTAAATTTTGTTGTTTTGATTTCTTTATTATTATTAATTATTATTTTACAAAGTGCTCCGCTTCGCCTTTGCCATTCATCTTCACTTCGTCCGCAAATCAACATACATCGTTATATCTGGTGTACACATACAACATATACATACGTACATACATACGTTATAAGCAAAACGCGTTATAAAATTCGTTTAGTTGCAAAACTCGCTATTTACAATTTTAAAAGATCCCTAACGGCCAAACTAAATCAAATTTTATTATAGTATTTTTACCAAATGTGTCTTTCAGCTAAATCGAAACGATTAGGCTAAAAAAATATATCTACAGGGTTTACATTGGCCGTAGTAAGTTTTTTGCATTTTACAAAAAACCATCTATTGTGCAAATAACTCACTTTGCGTTTGAACAACACATATATGGAAATAATTATATATATTACGTATACGTTCTACACAATTCCATGGTCGCGCGTTATTCACAAATTAATATTTATAACACTAGGTATACACATTCATTATTATTATTATTAATAATTATTTTTATTTTATTTTATTTATTATTTACACACACAAAAAAAATATATTTAAATTAAATAAAGGAGCGACAACAAAACACGTCTACTCCGTTTCACATCACTTTCCGTCCTCCGATGTACAAAACTCGCTGACAATAGGTATATTAAATTAATTTGATTGAGAAAACGGTTCGTATCTGGACGTAGCATCAAATCAGACCTAATCGAATCCCGAGATGCACCCAATAGTGAAAGGACCGTGCGTCGACGAATCAAGGAATCTAATTTGACTGCAGAAAGGCCCGCCTTATGTCCAGAGTTGTCTACAGTACATCACAGACCTTGTAACGAGATTACTTCGGTTCATGTACTTGAAATATTGTTGATCATATGAAACGGAAAAAAAAATTCATAATAAATAATAATAATAATAATAATTCCCAACGACCTATTACTCCTCCCAACCGCGCGCGGGGAGTCTCCATCTGTATTATTATTATTATTTTGAGTATAATTCCAGTGATTATAAACATGGATATCGAACTGCTTAACCTGTGAAATTAAAGAAAATTAGCAAGCGGGAAAATCTGTATTAGTATTAAAATCAAATCTGATTATTAAGAGGCAAACTAGGTGAACAGCTAAGCAAAACTTGATAAATAAAACAAAATAAAATGTAACAAAACAAAATGTTATAAAAGTTATAAAATATTAAAGGCCAAACCAGTCAAGTTAAATAAAAAAGTTGTTTTAAAGTGCGTTTCGTCATATTAAAATCAATGAATTGGGAGTATTGGTTAGCCTCATGAAGCATCCTAGATACAGGTTCATTTTTACCATAGTCAGTCCTATGATGGTCGATTCGAAACATAGGTACCGATCTCAAGGCTCGTGAATTAAAATTTAGATTGATTTTTCCTAACAGGAAAGGAGAGTCGGTACTGCCGGTTAGCAATTGATGAATAAAAACCACGTCTGCAACAACCCTGCGCCTACGAAGTGGTTGTAAATCAATTAGCTTGAGGCGATCTAGGTATGGAGGTAGGTGAAACATGTCCACCCACGGTAGCCCGCGTAAAGCAAAGCGAAGAAATCTACGCTGAACTGCTTCAATCCTTTTTATATGAACCACATGATAAGGCGACCACAACTGGCAAGCATACTCGAGCAGGGGACGAACGAATGTTAAATAGAGAGCCTTCGTAACATAAGGATCGACGAATTCTTTCGACCAACGCTTAATGAAACCGAGCGCAGCGTTACCTTGATTGACAATGCGATCTACGTGAGTTCTGAAGTTCAATTCGCTGTCACAAACGACCCCCAGATCACGAACAGAACTAACTCTGGTAACGGCATCGTTGTTAATATAATAGTCACGAGAAATGGACTGTGCACGCTTCCGAGAGTAGGTGACCGTCTGGCATTTACCCACATTCAGCTCAAGGTTGTTCTTTACACACCATACGGAAAATGTATTGAGGTCGGATTGTAATAGGATCCTATCGGTGGTGTTTGAAATCTGTTTGTAAATCTTCATGTCATCGGCGTATATAGATATAGTTGAATTTTTAATTAAACATACAACTTCGTTAATAGACAGAATGAAAAAAATCGGCCCCAGATGACTGCCTTGGGGCACTCCAGATGTTGCTGAAAAATGAGCTGATACTGATGTCCTAAACAGAACTTGATAAATACGGTCTTTAAGATAAGAGCCCACCCAACGGAGAAATTGTGGGGAAATCCAAGAGCCCTGAGCTTAAACAAAATAACTTTATGGGAAATCCTGTCAAACGCCTTGCTGAAATCGGTCAAGATAACATCGACCTCATTCCCTGCTTCAATCATATTTAATGTTTGTGAAGTGAATTCCACAAGGTTTGTGGTCGTGGAGCGAGCTTTGAGAAAACCATGCTGATTGTCGGAAAACAACGGTTTACAATAAAAGTACAATGAATCATATATAATACTTTCAAACAGCTTGGGAATACAAGATAACTTTGCAATCGGCCTGTAATTACTGGAGCCGTTCTTATGGATCGGAACTATAAAGGAACTTTTCCAAATAGATGGGAAAATTCCAAGTGAAAGCGACTTTTTGAAAAGTGCCGTCAGCGGTTGAGCAAGAATATCACTGCAGTTTTTTAGGACGATGGATGGTAGACCGTCAGGACCAGGTGAAAAATCATCTTTAAGTTTGGAAATCTTTTGTACCACGGATTCGTAATCGATTTGAACCGAAGTTAGTGTTGTTTGAACACAGTTATTCATGTGTATGAAGTAATCTTCATCGGGTTCAAAATCACTGTTTGCAAAAGCCAGACTGAAAAAGTTAGCAAAATGATTTGTTATGGTTTTAGGATCATTAGAGGAATGATCTTTATAATTCAGAGTGGAAGGGTATCCGTCGGATTTTTTTTTCAAATTAACAAACCGCCAGAAACTCCTAGGATCGGCTATAAGATTGGACTGCATGAGTCTGATGTAATTCCCATAAAGTTCGTCCGATAAACTACTGAAATCATTATAACTAATCAAATAGTTAGAGTGATCAGAATTCGATTTAGTTCTTAGAAATCTTTGCCAAAGTTTGTTTCTACGGTTGCGTAATGCTCGTAATTCGCTATTATACCAAGGAGGTGATGGCAATACAGTTTTTTTGCGAGTATACGGAATGGATTGTTCAAAGCAATCAAAAACTATACAGAATAAAAATTTACAGTTTGTGTTTCTATGTCATTATTATCATTCAAAATGGTGTTAAAGTTGATATTTGACAACAAATCATTAAGTTTCACAAAGTCGGCCATACGAAAACTAAAACATGGCGGAGTTTCGACATTAAAACTGCCATGCTCCAGACAAAATGTAATTAAAATGGGAGGATGGTATACATCTATGGCACAAAGGATGAGATTGGTTTCCGATTCGACGCTATTGTTGGTACCAGATGAAAATACCAAATAGAGCTGTCTGTTCAAACTGTTCTTAACGTTGCTGATCTGAAATAATCCAGAGTTCAACATATTATCAGTAAATAAAGCTTCTTTGGTGGTTAGTACATTTGACGCAACATAATGACTGTTATCGTCTGAATAGTCCCATTTCAGACCGGGGAGATTAAAATCACCCACGACAAAGATGTCATCTTGAGTATCCATCAGGTCAAAGATGAAGTCAACAGCGTTAGTAAGAAGCTGATAGGTTACGACCTGGCTAAGTGGGCGAATATAGCAACATAAAATAAAAACATTACTTTTATTATTCTTTATTTTGACGCATATTAACTCGATATTAGCAGTGTTGGGAATGGTAACAATTGTACTATCAAAATTGATGTGCACTGCAATAAGAACCCCTCTGCCTGTTGAATTTGTGTCAGAACAGTAAAAACCATCTTTGCGGAAGACGTTGAAATCCGAGGAAAAAAACTCGTTACTGTTGAAATCACTGTTCAAGTTAGTCTCTGTGAGTGCAAAAATATCAAATGGAAGTCTTTGAATTGCTGAAAAAACGGCGTGAGATTTGGTTCTAAGTCCCCTTACATTCTGGTAGTAGAGGGACAAGCGTTTAAGTTTTTTGGCTCTGCTATGTTATTATTATTAATTCGGAAGTCGACAAATTCTTTAAGAAAAGTTGTTTCGGGCCATGATTCAGGGGAGAGCAACGTATCAAATACAGCTTCAGGGATCATTAATTTAAACGAAGCAACTTGTCCATTGAACCGGGATATATTTTTACATTTGATACTTTGTCCCTGGATGTTAACGCGTATAACAACGATAAAGTATACAATAACGCGTAAAGTATTCTAAAAGGTAACAAACCGAAACCAAAAGTTCATGTTAATGAGGAGGAAATAAACATTCATACCATGGTAAATAAATTAACCGAGACCATTCAAAGTTTCATGATGATGATGGAAAGACAAATGAGCATGATGATGCAAAATATGAATACGCTTATGCAAATTATAGTCAAAAATCAAAAATGACAGTTCTAAAAATAGCTATTTGGAATGCCAACGGGCTCTCGCAACATAAAGCTGAGGTACAAACCTTTCTTATCGAACAAAATATAGACATCATGTTAATATCTGAAACACACTTCACAAAACAAAATTTTTTTAATATTACCGGCTATTCCGTTTATGACACCAAACATCCGGATGGAAAACCACACGGCGGCACTGCAGTCTTAATAAAAAGAAGATTAAAGCACTACGAGCTCCAGAAATATGCTAAAGATCACATTCAAGCTACAACTATCAGTTTGGGAGAATGGTCTGGGAAATTTTTAATATCGGCTGTCTACTGCCCACCGAAACACGCAATTAAAAAACAACAATTTATCGATTACTTCAATCAGTTGGGAATCAAATTTCTAGCAGGGGGTGATTACAACGCTAAACATGTGCAATGGGGTTCGAGGTTGACGTCACCCAAGGGCAAGCAACTTTACGAAGCAATAAACGAGAAAAACCTAGATTATTTATCATCTGGACACCCCACATATTGGCCTACAGATAGAAAGAAAATTCCTGATTTAATAGATTTCTGTGTAATACGAGGAATAGCACGCAACAATGCTCAAGTCGTTGACTGTTATGATTTATCATCAGATCACTCACCAATAATAGTAACACTAAGTACCCAAGCATTAAAAACTGAACCACCCCAACGTTTAACAAACAAACTAACGAAATGGGTTCTCTATAGAAACATAGTAAATGTGAATTGTCATCTCAATGTTCCACTTCGCACACCAGAAGACATTGATGCCGCGATAGAAAACTTAAGTCAAATAATGGAAATGGCTGCAAAAAAAGCTACTCCGGTGAACAAAAATTCCGAAAATAACACAAGGCTTTCAAGTAACATTCAAAGGTTATTGACAGAGAAGCGGGAAATTCGGCGGCTGTGGCAGCTTCACCGATCTCCTTTGCATAAATGGAAATTAAATAGAGCTATAAAAGCTCTAAGAGAAGCAATATGGGAAGAACAAAATTTAGGAATACAGAACTACCTAAGTGAGCTCACAGCAACAGAAAAAACCGATTACTCACTGTGGAAGGCAGCAAGAAATTTAAAAATGCCAGAGATATCGAACCCACCGATAAGGAAACCAGATGGTCACTGGGCCAGAAGTGACTTAGAAAAGGCCATCGCTTTCTCTAACCATCTACAAAAAGTGTTCACCCCAAACGAACAAAATAACGATTGCGTACTACCACAGCTTAGGAGGGACGAGTCGAACCCAAACCCAGTAAAATTTAAATGGAAATGCGTCAAAACGGTTATCAAAAACAGTATAAACCCTAAGAAAGCTCATGATCTAATAACTGGAAAAATGATCAAAGAATTACCAGATAGATGCATAAAATATATAACATATATTTTTAACGCGATTATGAGATGTGGATACTTTCCCCAAAAATGGAAAATATCTCAAATTATCATGATTCGTAAGCCAGGTAAAGTCGAAACCCAAGTCTCGTCGTACAGGCCAATAAGTCAAACTACTTGAAAAGATGCTACTACAACAACTAATACCTATACTATCTGAAGGTCGCATTATACCAGATCACCAATTTGGATTTAGAGAGCAACACGGCACAATAGAACAGGTGCACAGAATTGTAAATACAATTAAATTTTCCTTAGAAGAAAAGAAATATTGCTCGGCAGTTTTCTTGGATATTGCGCAAGCTTTCGACAAAGTATGGCATGAAGGATTAAATTACAAAATTAAAACTCTTCTGCCTAGCAAATTTCATTCAATTCTTGAAAACTACTTAGCCCAAAGGATGTTCCAGGTGAAACAAAATACGGCCACTACTGATCTAGCCGAGATAAAGGCAGGAGTACCGCAAGGTAGTGTATTGGGACCTGTGCTATACTTGCTATTCACAGCTGACTTACCAATTACTGAAAAAATTGTCACTTCAACTTTTGCTGATGACACAGCTATATTATTTTCGCACAAAAATCCTCAAACAGCATCGAGAGAATTACAAGAACATCTACACAAAATAGAAGACTGGTTAAAAACTTGGCGGATAAGGACGAATGAATGTAAATCAACACATGTAACATTCACATTGAATAAACGTACATGTCCAGGAGTAAAATTAAACAATATCAAAATTCCTCAACAAACAAACGTCAAATATCTCGGTCTTCATCTCGATAGAAGATTGACATGGAAAAAGCACATTGAAACAAAACGCAATCAATTAAAAATAAAATTTTCTAAAATGTACTGGATAATCGGTAGAAAATCGAAACTCTCTCTAGACTGCATGGTTCTACTATACAAAGCGATCCTAATCCCCATATGGACATATGGTATCCAACTATGGGGCTCAACTAGTGCATCAAATATAGATATTGTACAAAGAACGCAAGCAAAGATACTTCGTAGCATTACAAATGCCCCTTGGTATATTCGAAACAGCAACATCCATAGAGATTTAGGAATCAAAACTGTTAAAGAGACAATTAAATCATGCAGTCTAAAGTACCAACTAAAACTGGAATCACACCCTAACGAATTAGCTAGAGAACTACTAAGGCAACCGAAATACAGACGGCTGTGCAGGGCAGATCCTCTAGATTTAATTAACTGAGAAATATAATCTAATAATTACGTGCATGATGAGCTAACACACCAAAATTAAGTAAATAATAATAATGCATAATGATATTAAGTATTAACATAGGTTAAGGCTTAATCTAAAATAAAATATAGTTTTTAAGAATTTCACACTTGTTAGTTTCGTATAAAGAAAGATTCAAGAATAAAGCCTTTGGCAATAGTTACAAAAAAAAATAATAACGCGTCCGGAATCAATTGCAATAGACTGTATGTGGAACATGGTTTGTGGATGCAGTTTCCCTATTGAGACCTCTGTTTTTGTAGAAATGGACTATATTTTTCAAATGTTACAGTTGATAACCATAAATCGATCAACGAAGATGGGGAGAAAAGATAATAAAATAGGCAGTTGATCATAGGTTTTTGAAGAGTAACCTTCGCTTATAATAGACAACAACCCCATAAAACAATAAAATGGGTTGGTCATTTGAAGTAATAATCTAATAATAAAAAAAACACAAAGTAATAAAAAATGAAAAATTATTAAGTTAGAAGTTAGTTATTGAATCCATATTTAGTTCATAATGATTACCTTAGGTTATATTAAGAAATTAAAATCTAATTATTGACTAATAAATTGCTAAGTATTTAGTTTATTCTAATTAATAATAAGTGAAACTGAATTAATTGTAACTGCAAAGTGTTTCATGCAAAAAGTAATGGTGGACTTTTTACCTAAATTGGCATGATCAACGTGAGTGCTAAAAATGATATCGGTTTATAAATTAACTAGGCCACATGAAGTTAAATACACTAAACTGCAAGAGTGTTGAACTTTAATCATTTAAAAAAATAAAGACGCTTATAATGTCTCTTTCTTCTGTCGGACTGAATAAATATTAAATTAAATAGTGGTTCAACAAATCCTAATAATTTATTTTTAAACTAATCTTATAATAAAAGTGAAAATTAACCATTTAATATAAAAGTGCAGTGATAACATCCGATGTGGTCGCTACCGTTAACTATACCAGTACAAAAACAACGATGAACTTTTGTGCTTGTGTTTAATGATCAAAATGAAAGTGAACATGGATAACAAGCTCGTACAGGTAGCTCCAAAATGTGAGTTAACGTCAACGCATCAATAATATAATATAATATAATATAATTAAAATAATCTTTTACATAATAATACGATACAGTTAAATACAACTCATATAATTAATCACCCTTATTGTGGTTGTCGTGTCGATCGACAAACGACACGACTTTTCCTTGTCGTGTCGATGTTTATTTTGTATTGCGTAACTATCACGAATCGACTAAAGAGTGCTGCCACGTTCCAATTGAAAAAATCTGAGTTATTGTGAATTTTTTTCGGTTAACTTAGCAATCGTAACTTAGGTTTGTTGTTATGTTTTGTCAAGAAGCTGTCAGTTTGTATGTCAGATAAATTAAATTGAATTTTATTTACTATTGGCGTTTTCTTTTTACAAAATACCGGCAAAAAATATTGATGTACATCAAAATTTTTTGATGTAAATCACATTTTCGTGTTCTTTTAGCGAAAAAAATAGCAAAAAAATTTGATATACATCAAAAAATGGAAATGTAGATTTTTACTTCCATTTTAACTACCACATACAAATATTCATATACATATAATATGCCAATCGTAAATATTGACAAATACGTCAACCGCGTGTCATTTTAAATTTTTTCAAAATAGTTTGTTATTGTTTTCGACATCCCTTTCGGGTTTAGGCACACTACGATAAAAACACATCAAATTTTTTCGTATTCTTTTTACTATTGGAAATTTGATTTACATCAAAAACGTAAAAAGAATTCGCTATATATTAGCATGGATATTTCGCTCAAATTTGAAATTACAGGTTTTATAAATAGGAAAAGAAAAAACTTATGTACATAACACGTGTGTACGTAAGAATTTTTTTACCAAGAATAGTGCATCAGTATGAATTTCAATCTTAAAATTTACAATAAATTTAGAATTTCTTCTGGTTGTAGAAACGCATACAAATTTATTGTTGAATTACAATTAATTTAAATAAAATTAGTATGTGTTTATTAGTTACTTGTTGATTTTAATAAATGATTTTATAAAAAAATAATTTTCCTAACGTTTTTCTATAGTTTTTTATTGATTACGGCTCACAAATTTATAAGTCGCGAACAAAAATGTCATCGACAAAAAAATGGCGTTTTTACGACAAACGTCGATTGATAGCGACATTCATAATACCAATTTTAGCAGTCGTCGGAAAATCGACATCGACACGACAATCACAATAGGGGTGATTATATTAATTTACACAATAATACCCTTTATATAAATATAATATATAGTAATTCCTATCATAAAGGGTGATTTTTTTGTGGTTAGGATTTTCATGCATTAGTATTTGACAGATCACGCGGGATTTCAGACAAGGTGTCAAAGAGAAAGATGCTCAGTATGCTTTGACATTTCATAATGAATAGACTTACTAACGAGCAACGCTTGCAAATAATTGAATTATATTACAAAAATCAGTGTTCGGTTCGAAAAGTGTTTCGCGATTTACGTCCGATTTATGGTCTACATAATCGACCAAGTGAGCAAACAATTAATGCGATTGTGACCAAGTTTCGCACTCAGTTTACTTTATTGGACATTAAACCAACCACACGAATGCGTACAGTGCGTACAGAAGAGAATATTGCGTCTGTTTCTGAGAGTGTTGCTGAAGACCGTGAAATGTCGATTCGTCGCCGTTCGCAGCAATTGGGTTTGTGTTATTCGACGACATGGAAGATTTTACGCAAAGATCTTGGTGTAAAACCGTATAAAATACAGCTCCTGCAAGAACTGAAGCCGAACGATCTGCCACAACGTCGAATTTTCAGTGAATGGGCCCTAGAAAAGTTGGCAGAAAATCCGCTTTTTTATCGACAAATTTTGTTCAGCGATGAGGCTCATTTCTGGTTGAATGGCTACGTAAATAAGCAAAATTGCCGCATTTGGAGTGAAGAGCAACCAGAAGCCGTTCAAGAACTGCCCATGCATCCCGAAAAATGCACTGTTTGGTGTGGTTTGTACGCTGGTGGAATCATTGGACCGTATTTTTTCAAAGATGCTGTTGGACGCAACGTTACGGTGAATGGCGATCGCTATCGTTCGATGCTAACAAACTTTTTGTTGCCAAAAATGGAAGAACTGAACTTAGTTGACATGTGGTTTCAACAAGATGGCGCTACATGCCACACAGCTCGCGATTCTATGGCCATTTTGAGGGAAAACTTCGGAGAACAATTCATCTCAAGAAATGGCCCGGTAAGTTGGCCACCAAGATCATGCGATTTGACGCCTTTAGACTATTTTTTGTGGGGCTACGTCAAGTCTAAAGTCTACAGAAATAAGCCAGCAACTATTCCAGTTTTGGAAGACAACATTTCCGAAGAAATTCGGGCTATTCCGGCCGAAATGCTCGAAAAAGTTGCCCAAAATTGGACTTTCCGAATGGACCACCTAAGACGCAGCCGCGGTCAACATTAAAATGAAATTATCTTCAAAAAGTAAATGTCATGGACCAATCTAACGTTTCAAATAAAGAACCGATGAGATTTTGCAAATTTTATGCGTTTTTTTTTAAAAAAAAGTTCTCAAGCTCTTAAAAAATCACCCGTTATAAAAATAACGCTATAAGTAATACTAAATAAAAACATCGAAATACAATTCACACAAAATACTTATGGATTACCAATGGCGCCCAACATTTATATGAAATATGTAAGCTAGTTTTAATTTAATTTAATTATATAATTAGTATAAGTAATGTGTAATCGCAAATAGATTGAAGCATTCCCTTTACCTTTTTTTCCTTTTCTTATTAATTATCTTTCAAATAATTTTTTTTTGCAAGTACAAAAATTGGTATGTGATAAAGGAAATGGTTCGACGTATTTATACCTGTTACTACAGACTGCTGGTACAACAATCCGATCAACTCCAAAAACTCACTGAATTTATAGATTGCTGGTACAATAATCTTTTCCAGGTTTGAATTAAAGTATTTAATTCACTTCGCTCTTCTTACAATATTTATTATTATTTATGAAGCTACAAACGTTCGCTTACAGAATTTTGATGTGAATGACAGAATACTATACATAATTTTGGTTTACAATAAAAATAAGAAGTATTATTCTAAGATTGAGCAATTGTTTTATAACGAAACTATTTTTAATTATGGACTACATTATAAAATTATAAGTTCTTCTATTATAATATAGAGTGTGACAATAATTAATATACTGTTACGATTTTGCCTTGTCAATCAAGGTTCGAATCACTGGATTGTGAATAAATACACTGCTTCAATTTTAACTCACACAATTTTATTTACACAACACAATTTATTATACAACACAATTTTCACAATTAATTATTATAATTATAACACACTTTTTAATTATCACTTTAATAATCGCTTTAATAATCACTTTAATAATCTTTCTATTTAACCTTCACTGTATCACGTTTAAAATAATACTCAGCAATACACGTCAACGCGCGCCCTTATATACCAAAATATTTGTTTCTAGAATAATCCTAAATGCGCAGCAAATATGTTAGTATAGAAATACGCCTAAATGTTGAGTATAAATTATACACGTAATTGAACAATTAATGAAATTAACTTATTCTATTCTAATCTAGGTGTCACCGTAACACTACCCCCCACCTAAGCCTGTTCGTCCCGAACAGGATCCAGATCACCTCCTCTGTAGAGCGCCAAACGCTCTAAATGCACCACCTTTGGTTTACCTTTCCGTCCTTTCTGTATGCGATAAACCACGTCGTTCAACTTTTTAATGACAGTGTAAGGTCCTTCCCATGTGGGTTGCAACTTCGGTGATAATCCCTTGTGCCGTTGCGGGTTGTGAAGCCATACCAATTGCCCTTCCTCGAAGCCTTGATTATTTGCTCGTATGTCATATCGAGCTTTCATTCGATCACTTGATATTCGAATTTTCTCCCGTACAAATTGATGTATTTCATTAAGTTCCTCTTTCATTCGGTCGACGTAATCCTGTCCGCATAGAGCTGCTGATGGAACAGCCCCAAATTTTAAATCTCCTGGTAATCGCAGATTGTTCCCAAATATGGTTTTAGCTGGTGTCACTCCTGTTGTGTCATGTACCGCTGATCGGTAGGCCATCAGGAACATTGGTATATGTCGATCCCAGTTGCGTTGGTTCCTTTCCACAGCTTTTGCTAGATATTCCTCCAATGTACCATTGAATCTTTCCACCATACCGTCCGATTGTGGGTGTAAAGGCGTCGTTCTTGTTTTATTGATTCCAAGCATCTGACATATCTCCTGAAATACCACCGATTCGAAATTCCTTCCTTGATCCGTGTGAATTTCCATAGGTACACCAAATCTGCTAATCCAATTGTTAACCACGGCATCAGCTATTGTTGTTGTCTCCTGATTGGGTATGGGGTACACTTCCGGCCATTTGCTGAAATAATCCATTATTACTAGCACATATTTATTTCCGCTCTCGGTGGTCGGAAATGGCCCCGCCACGTCCATTGCAATTCTCTCAAATGGTGCCCCGACATTATATTGTTTCATGGTCCCACGGCTTTTTCGTGCTGGTCCCTTCACTGCCGCACATTGGTCACATCTTCGACACCATTCTACTACTGACTGTCTACATCCGGACCAGTAGAAACGTTGGCGAATTTTGGCTAATGTTTTATTAATCCCTAGGTGACCTCCACTTGCTCCTCCATGATACTCCTGGAGGATTTCCGCTATCCGATCTTTTGGCACCACTACCAACAATTGTTTTACTTTACCATCCGTGCTTTCCCACTTTCGTTTTAAACATCCATTTTCTATGTGGAGACTATCCCATTGAGCCCAATATGCTTTTACAATGGGAGCTTTGTCAGCTATCTCACTCCATGTGGGCCGGTGTTCCTTTTCCTTATGTTTCATGATGAAAGACAGGTCAGCATCCCGTAATTGCTCCTTCTTGATCATTTCATCAGTCCATTCCTCATCAGGTAGCACTTGCATAAGCCGAATATCGATGATGTTTTCCTTACCCTCCACACGCCCACAATGCTTGCATTCCACGGGACATGGCCTTCTTGATAATGCGTCGGCATTTCCATGCGCGGTTCCCTTCCGATGTTCAATTTGGAAATCGTAGCTTTGCAAACGTTCGATCCAACGTGCTACTTGTCCCTCTGGATTTTTGAATTGTAACAACCAGCGCAAAGCTCCATGATCCGTCCGTAGAAGAAATTTTTGGCCATAGAGGTACTTATGGAAGTGCTTAACACATTCCACTATAGCCAACAACTCTTTCCGTGTTACACAATAATTCCGTTCCGGTTTTGATAACATCTTGGAGTAATATGCAATAACTCGCTCCTCACCATTTGTTGCCTGTGATAATACTCCTCCTATACCATCATTACTTGCATCGGTGTCCAAAATGAATTTAACGTTGGGTATAGGGTATGCGAGGATTGGTGCTTCGCATAATCGTCGTCTTAGTTCCACAAATGCCTCTTCTTGATCATCCTTCCATTCGAATGCCTTGTTCCTCCTGGTTAACTCGTGTAAACTCTTTGCAATATTGGCGAATCCTGGCACGAATCGTCTATAATAGGTACACAATCCAAGGAAGCTCCGTAATTCATGTAAGTTTTTAGGTCGTGGCCATTCCTTCACTGCTGCGATCTTGTCTTCATCGGTATGGATTCCATTGGTTGTTACCTTATGACCCAAATATTTTACTTCCGTTCTAAATAGTTTGCATTTCTTTGGGCTTAGCTTCAATCCGGCGGCTTGTATCCGATCCAAAACCTCTGCCAAATTCCTTAAATGCTCGTCGAAATCCTTGCCCATAACGATGATGTCGTCCAAATATACGAGGCACGTCCTCCAATGTAATCCCTTTAGCACGCGCTCCATTAGCCGTTCAAAAGTCGCAGGGGCGTTACATAATCCGAATGGCATAACGTTAAATTGCCATAATCCGTTACCCACACTGAATGCCGTTTTCTCGCGATCTTCCTCCTGGACTTCCACTTGCCAATAGCCGCTTTGCAGATCTAATGTCGAAAATATTCGAGCACCCGATAATGTGTCTAACGTGTCATCGATCCTTGGCAATGGGTAACTATCCTTTTTCGTCACAGCATTTAATTTTCGATAATCCACGCAGAATCTCATGCTACCATCCTTTTTCTCGACTAACACCACTGGTGAACTCCATGGACTGCTTGATGTTTCGATTACCCCTGCTGCTTGCATATCTTTTACCATTCGATCCACTTCTCCTTGCTTTGCCAATGGTAATCTCCTGGGTGGTTGTCGAATCGGCGTTTCTGCTCCTGTATCTATTCGATGTTTTACCATTGTGGTTCTCCCATTATTGTCCGATGTACTGCAGAATATTGGCATGTACCGCTCGAGCAATTGTTTTGCCAAACTTTTCTGTTCCATGGTAAGATCTTCGGTCCATTTCTCCATAAGTTGATCTATAATCTCTTTCTGCACTTGCGAGTTAGCCGTCTTAATCGGATTTTTCTGCTCGCACTTCACTATCGCCGATATTTCTTCACATTTTCCGATTATTGTCCCTTTCTTGATGGTTTTCGTCTTATCCGAGAGATTTAGAGTCCTAATTGGTACTCTATTTTCGCTGTCTGGTTTCACTAGAACTTTCCCGATCATAATTTCTCTGGCTCCGCTCTCCGCTTCATTGGCTTCCACAACCCACAACCTGGGTGACCCAGAACCTCCTTCCAATCTTGCCCATACTATTGTTTCCGAGTTCGGTGGCAGCTTCTCCCGATGATCCATTATAATTTGCCTGGTCGTTTCTCCTATAACGGCGCTAACGTGAAGTGGCAACTCGATATTATCGTAGGTTAATACACCCCGTCCAACATCCACCACGAAGCCATTCGTTCTCATGAAGTCCATTCCCAAGATGACTTCGTCTACAATATCTGCAACCAGCACCTCGTGTTGAAAACGATTTCGCCCAATTCTTATTTTTACGACCTTTTTTCCTTTTATTGCTGAATTTTCTCCAGTCGCCGTTCGTAATTTCATGCCATTAGCTGGTTCCATAGTTCCATCGATAATATCCTCACAAACAATCGTATGAGTTGCTCCCGTATCCAGCGTGATCATGCATTTCTTCCCATCAATATCGGCTTCAATTGTTAAGCTGTCACCGCTCCTTGCTATTCTCGAAACATGGATGGAGGTTATGGGGCAATCGGTTGTGGGAGTCAGCTTCTGCCCCTTCAAGCTGACTCTTTTTAGTTTAACGACTCCGCTGTCGTCTGACGCTCCTTTCTGGATTCTATCTGCTCTTCGTTTGGTCTACGCTTCATAGGAGATGGCGACCTTGCTCGTTTCTTCTTAATCTCCCAACAGTCCCGTGAGATGTGGCCCATTCTATCACATACCCAGCATTTAATCCTGCCACTTCCATCTCTGAACCTTGGCGTAGCCCGTGCGGTGTCTATTCTGGAATCAATCTCCACTCGACGAATTTTCATTGCTGGTTTGATGATGGTTTGCGCAGTTTCGTTTGTTAACGCACAAGCGATGGTTTCCGTAAAAGTTGGCTTAGGTGACAACATCACCGCTCTGCGCGTCTCAGGATCTCGAATTCCGTCAATGAATGCATCCATTTTAATTCGCTCCATGTAATCGGCCGACATATTTGAATGTACTAAATGCGCGAGCCGCTCAATTGCCGATGAAAATTCCTGTAGCGATTCTCCTGCTCTTTGGTATCGACCCTTCAATTCCATGCGATAGATTTCTCGTTTGTGGTCACTTCCGTATTTTCGATCTAACGCCTTCATAATTCCCATGTAAACGTTCCGTTCCTGCTCGGGAATGATTTGTAGTGTTTCCGCCGCTTCGCCCTTAAGAGCCACAATTAACGCTGTAACACATTGTTCTTCAGTCCACTGATTTTGCTTAATGGCCGTTTCGAATTGGAACTTAAAAATACTGAAGGATGTTGTTCCATCAAATGTTGGTGGTTTTATCTTAACTGCATTAACCGTCTGAATCACTTGCTGTGTCGTTCCATTCGCCTTGACATCTTGGAGCTCCTTCTCGAGACGTTTAACTTCCGTTTGAAAATCTTGTTTAACCGATTCAAATTTTTGTTGAACCGTCCCTTTGACATTTTGAATTTCTGCGTGTATTTCTTGTACTTCTGTTTGCACTTTTTCCACTTTACCGTGTAGTGTAGAAGATAACTCCAGAAACCTCTCGTCCATTTTCTTTTGGCCATCTTCTATTTGTAACATCTGCTGTTTTATTTCGTGGTTCGATTGTTTAATGTCCGCCCCTTGTTGCTCCACTTGTAACATCTGTTGTTTCATTTGATGTTTAATGTCCGCCCCTTGTTGCTCCATCGATTGTTTAATTCCACCCAACTGTTGTCCCATCATTTGATTCATAGCTGCCATCAACTGCGATAAATCAAAACTTCCAGATGGGTTTTGTGTTGTTTCGACCACCGTTTGTACGTCCTTTTCTTTCTTATCCATACTGATCTCATCCGTGTTGTCCTCCTCGAAATCATACACATCTGGATTTAAACCGTCCTTCTCCATGGCCTCACGTAGTCGCTCCACCAAACTAGCTTTTGTGCCTTCACTAGCCAAACCTCGCTGCTTCAGTTGCTCCTTTAATTGCGCAAGCTTTAATTCGTAGAGAATCATTTTTCTTATTATTCACAATCCCACCGCTGTCACCAATTGTTACGATTTTGCCTTGTCAATCAAGGTTCGAATCACTGGATTGTGAATAAATACACTGCTTCAATTTTAACTCACACAATTTTATTTACACAACACAATTTATTATACAACACAATTTTCACAATTAATTATTATAATTATAACACACTTTTTAATTATCACTTTAATAATCGCTTTAATAATCACTTTAATAATCTTTCTATTTAACCTTCACTGTATCACGTTTAAAATAATACTCAGCAATACACGTCAACGCGCGCCCTTATATACCAAAATATTTGTTTCTAGAATAATCCTAAATGCGCAGCAAATATGTTAGTATAGAAATACGCCTCAATGTTGAGTATAAATTATACACGTAATTGAACAATTAATGAAATTAACTTATTCTATTCTAATCTAGGTGTCACCGTAACAATACCCTGAATGCTGACAATGACATTTCTCTACTATAATAATATATACATAAGAATTATAAGTATTTTAAGTATTTAAGGTTTTTAATCAATGATCATTTGACAATCGTAATATTTGCTCATTTGACAATTTGAAGATAAATCTGGGATAAATAATGTATCTCGTCATCAATCAGCTGTATCAAAATTTCCTGGCGGCCTTGAATCGCTTGATTCAACAAGATGTTCTCGTTCAGGTAACTTGCAGAGTTTATTTATCGGCCGTTGAATAAATTTCCCAGTGCTGCCGATCTTGATAGTTACTACTCTCACTTTCCCATCATCACCTGGATGTGTTTTTATAACTTTAGCTAAAGGCCAACATGTAGAAGGTAAGTTGTCTTCGGCCAGAATAACTATGTCACCTTCCTTTAGATTGGGCTGCTCGTTGTGCCATTTTTGTCTTCTTTGGAGCGAACGCAAATACTCTTTGTGCCATCTAGACCAGAAGTGTTGTTTGATTTGTGAAACCAGTTTCCATCTTTCATTTGGTGATACTTTAACTTTGGTGACGTCCATCTCAGGTATATCAGTTATAACTCGTCCAATCAGGAAATGTGCAGGAGTAAGTGCATCCACATCTTCCGCCGTATTAATGCATATTGGTCGAGAGTTAATTACAGCTTCTATCTGCGTCATCAAAGTTGAAAACTCCTCTATGGTAAGTATGGCTTCTCCGATGACTCGTTTCAGGTGAACCTTTGCTAATTTTACTGCAGCTTCCTATATACCTCCCATGTGAGGGGCTGCTGGTGGATTGAATTTCCAATTAATGTTGTTTCTAATAAAAAATGAAGAGAACTGATTAGTGTTTTGTTCAAGGAAATTAAATAATTCCTTAAAGTCATTCCTCGCTCCTACAAAATTAGTGCCATTATCACTGTATATGGTATGACACATTCCGCGTCTTGCAATAAAACGCTTTAAAGCTCCCAGGAAGCTCTCTGTAGACAAGCTGCTTACCACTTCTATATGGATGGCTTTAGTACTTAGACATACGAATATGCAAACATATCCTTTTATAGGTTGTTGTCCTCTTCTTCTTGTTATATGCATCTTAAAGGGTCCGCAATAATCGACCCCAACTTGATTGAACGGATGATTAAATGTAACTCGCGCTTCAGGTAAGTTGCCCATTATCTGATTTTCTCGTTTTGGTTTGTGTCGAAAGCATTTAGTGCATTTATATATTGTAATCCTGACCAAATCTTTGCACCTGATGATCCAGAATTTGCGTCGAACCAAACTGAGCAATGTACTAATCCCAGCATGGTGATGGAATTGATGTAAATCCAGAATAATTAATTTGGCCAAGTATCCGTTTGGAAGAATTATGGGGTGTTTGACATTGAAAGGAGCGATTGACTTTTGAATTCTCCCACCTACTCTCAATAGACCATTATCATCGATAAATGGGCTCAATGACATCAACTTACTACGATTCGGCAATGGTTGGTTCGTTCTTAATGTCGCAAGTTCCTCTTTGAAATAAATATCTTGCAGCTCTCGAAACAATCTATTTTCTGCAGATATCAATTCTGCCCTCGAAATATTTCCATGCATTGGATCATCACCGTTGATTCTAGCTCGAACATTGTTAATGTATCGTAACACTAACGCAAAAACTTTGAACACCTTATATGCATTAGAAAATTTATTTGAAATTTCTTCTATAAAATTTGATGTGTTAATAAGAAAACTGGCACATTGTTACCTTTCTACAATATCTTCATCATTAACCTTTAACTTGCTTTGCTTGGGCCAACATAACTCTTCTTTAACAATCCATTCGGACCCCTTCCACCACAATACGCTGGATGACAAGTTTTCTAACATTAAACCTCTTGAAGCTATGTCAGCCGGGTTTTCCTTTGATGGAACATGTTTCCAATGAGGACGTGGAAATTTGGATAAAATTTCGCTTGTTCGGTTTCCTACAAACGTTGTCCATTTCCTAGGATGTTCCGAAAGCCAGTCAAGAACAATTTGTGAATCTGTCCACAACACGATATTTTCTACGTTCACCGTAAACGAATTCTTGACTAGTGTAACCAACTGGGTAAGTAAGAGTGCGTCCATCAGCTCCAACCTCGGTATACTTAACTGTTTTATGGGTGCTACTCGTGTCTTGGCTATGATTAAATTACTATTGCTTTTATTTTCGCCGTCTTCCACTGCATACACCACTGCTAAGCCTTTTCACTTGCATCGCTGAAGCCATGCAAATCGAGTCTATTTCTCGCGTGAATCCATCTCGGTATTTTTAGGATGCCTATATTTCTAAATTCCTTTTCTAACACATACCAACTCTGCTGAACATGTACTGGTAATACATCATCCCAATTGATTTTTTCTGCCCACAAACTTTGGAAAAGGATCTTCACCCTCACCGTCATAGGTGATAGCCACCCAAGTGGATCAAAAATTTTGCTTGCCGTAGATAGTAATTCTCGTTTTGTAGTAGCTTGCTTTTCCGACAGATTAGGGATAAATATGAAACTGTCTTCTGCTGCGTTCCACGTAAGGCCTAAAACATTTGTAATGTCGTCATCACTGGATATCTCTTTGGTTTTATTGGTCTTATCGTTGAATTCTTTGAAGCTATTTTGCACTTGTTCGTTGTTTGACTGAAGCTTCCTCAAATTAAATCCAGCTTGTTGGAAAGAACTCAAAATATGACCCATTGTTTCTTGTAGTTTTAACCTGTTGCTACCTCCGGTCATTAAATCGTCGACATAAACATCATTTTTAATAGTGTTTGCTGCTTCGGGATACTTGTTTTGTATGTCGCATCCGATTTGAACGATTGCTCTCGTCGCTAGAAAAGATGCGGGTGCGGTACCGTATGTCACTGTATTAAGTTGATAGGCTCGTACTGGATCCGATTCCGTATATCTCCAAAGAATCTGTTGATACTGTCGCTCTTCTTTACAAACGCTAATCTGCCTATACATCTTTTCGATATCTCCGGTAACCACAAATTCATGTTGTCTGAAACGTAACAAAATATTGATTAGCGGAGACTGCACCACAGGACCAACCATCAGCACATCGTTCAACGATAATCCCGTACTAGATTTGGTGGATGCATCGAACACCACTCGAAGCTTCGTTGTAGTACTGGATGCCTTCATAACTCCATGATGTGGAAGATAATATTGTCTAACTTTGGGATATTCTTTAACCAACTGCATGTGTCCTAAATCTTCGTATTCCTTCATGAACTTCTTGTAGAGCTGAGAGAATTCTACGTCCCGATGAAATCGTCTCTCCATTGCACGTAACCGGTTCAATGCTGTGTTATAGGAAGCCCCTAAGTTCGTGGGTGATTGGCGAAATGGCAGTTTTACTAGGAACCTGTTTTCTTCATCGCGTTTTGTAGTATTACAAAACATTTCCTCACATTTATTTTCTTCATCGGACCTTTGTATCTTTTTTGGCATTTCTTCGACTTCCCAGAATCGTCGAAGACTATAATCAATATCAAAGAAAATATTAAAATTTTGGATAGTGTCTTTATTTACCCATGAGTGACCAGCCAGTACCCAACCAAAACTAGTGTTTAACGCTACTAGACCGTTGGATAATGATACTTTTCCATCTTGAATTATTTTTAAGAATATGTCAATTCCCAGTAGGACATCAATTGCCCCAGTTTTATTAAACTTAGGATCGGCTAACTCCAGCTTCTTCAACAGTTCGCAATCAACCGGAGATATTTCACATTTTGAAAACTGATAACCCACACGAGACATGATGAATGCCTTCGTTGTTATTTCCGTTTTAGTATTATTAGATTCGATCGACAATTCTACGCAACCTCTTGCGTGTCCCAGACCAGAATGTCCCATTCCTTGAACCAATATGCGACTATTTTCTCGTGGTAGCTTCAGAATTTGTGCACAGCTTTCGGAAATGAATGTGGCCTGTGATGCAGAGTCTAGTAGGGCTCTGAATTTATGCGATTCTCCGTATGCATCTTTTATCTTAATTTCCGCAGTAGGTAGTATAGCTGATGTTGCATTTGTTTCCGATTTTAAACATATTTGTGCTTCTCTAATAAAGTTTGTGGCTTTAACCTGTAGTATCTTCTCTGGCTCGCCATCCGGTTGCTCCGTATTATCTGGTTTGGTCACTTCATGAAGGAGAGTGTGGTGTTTTCTTCCACAAATTTTACACCTGGCACGAACTCTGCAGTCATAAACTCTGTGCGAAGGGCTGAGACAGTTGAAACATTTATTCGTAGTTTTCACTAATGTAACTCGCTCGGATGGTGGCATTTCCTTGAACTGCTCGCATTCATATATTCCGTGAGCAGATTTGTTGCAAACTAAACATTTTTCTCTTATAGTGGTGGTGGCAAGTGCTTGCGTTTGATATCGTTTTTGTTGCACAACCTTGGCACTACCCTTGATAGACTCTAACGCATCTACTCGTTTTCCAAGAAACTTTAAAAAACCATCGAATGTCGGATAATCCTGATCAACGACCTCTTCTGCTCATTGTGCCCTTGTTTCATTATCTAGTTTGTTTACTAGAATATTTATTAGCCATGGATCTCTCTCAGTTTCCTTTGTTCCAAGCGCCTTCAATCCTCGAATTACTTCGTCTGATGTGTCCATCAACTTGCAAACGTTCTGTGCATTGGCTTGGGATATGCTTGGTTGATCCATGAATGTCCTAATAAAAACATTAACAGTATGTCTTTTCCTGCTGTATCTTTGACACAATTTTTGGAAGGCCTCAAAATAATTCGCTTCCGTGATATTGAAGTGCCTAATAAGTGCTGCGGCTTCACCTTTCAAAAACCCCTTTAGATATTGGAATTTTTGTGCAGGACTTAGTGAATCCTTATCGTGTATGGCGGCGGTATATAAATCATAAAATGATTGCCATTCAGTGTACTCGCCTGAAAATGGCTGAATGTTAAGTTTGGGCAATTTTACATCTGCCTCCATTTGAGACGCATTAATATTTGACTCTTGCAATCCCAATAAACCCACGCCAGATACATTACGTTGACGCACCCGTGCATTTAACTCTGCGATTGCCGTGTAGTAGCTATCCTCGAATTCATCCATGTGTGATTCTTCTGTTGGGTCTCGTAATATTTTACCATCGATCGCTACGAACTGATCCATAAGATCCTGTGCTCGTTTTAATCGCACCTTTAGTTCGTCTACTGGTGCTTCACTACATGTTTTCGCATAATTTACCAATTTAGTCATAGACCCTTTAATACCGCCTCGAAGTCGTTTAAGCGAATTAATATCTTCCATATTGTCGTATTACCGTACTAACGTACAGTCGTATTAACTAATGAGTTGCCAGTTATTCGAATAGAATTCACTTTAAATCACCACACTTGTCCACTGTATACTTCACCGATAGCTTGCGATCACGATATTGATTGCGACACAAATTAAATATAGTTGATTTAATATCAATTTAAATAAACCCGGTTGAATAATAAAGATGTTAAATCGATACTTATCTTTATTCAGCCACGTGTGGTTTGTCCTTGACCTTGACTATCCGTTATTTTCCTAGCGGTTTATTAGTGTCTGGAACTTTCTGCTGCTTTGTGGACTGTATTTTTAGCCGACATCCGGCTCGAAGGACCAATGTTACTACAGACTGCTGGTACAACAATCCGATCAACTCCAAAAACTCACTGAATTTATAGATGGCTGGTACAATAATCTTTTCCAGGTTTGAATTAAAGTATTTAATTCACTTCGCTCTTCTTACAATATTTATTATTATTTATGAAGCTACAAACGTTCGCTTACAGAATTTTGATGTGAGTGACAGAATACTATACATAATTTTGGTTTACAATAAAAATAATGTTACGGTGACACCTAGATTAGAATAGAATAAGTTAATTTCATTAATTGTTCAATTACGTGTATAATTTATACTCAACATTTAGGCGTATTTCTATACTAACATATTTGCTGCGCATTTAGGATTATTCTAGAAACAAATATTTTGGTATATAAGGGCGCGCGTTGACGTGTATTGCTGAGTATTATTTTAAACGTGATACAGTGAAGGTTAAATAGAAAGATTATTAAAGTGATTATTAAAGCGATTATTAAAGTGATAATTAAAAAGTGTGTTATAATTATAATAATTAATTGTGAAAATTGTGTTGTATAATAAATTGTGTTGTGTAAATAAAATTGTGTGAGTTAAAATTGAAGCAGTGTATTTATTCACAATCCAGTGATTCGAACCTTGATTGACAAGGCAAAATCGTAACAATTGGTGACAGCGGTGGGATTGTGAATAATAAGAAAAATGATTCTCTACGAATTAAAGCTTGCGCAATTAAAGGAGCAACTGAAGCAGCGAGGTTTGGCTAGTGAAGGCACAAAAGCTAGTTTGGTGGAGCGACTACGTGAGGCCATGGAGAAGGACGGTTTAAATCCAGATGTGTATGATTTCGAGGAGGACAACACGGATGAGATCAGTATGGATAAGAAAGAAAAGGACGTACAAACGGTGGTCGAAACAACACAAAACCCATCTGGAAGTTTTGATTTATCGCAGTTGATGGCAGCTATGAATCAAATGATGGGACAACAGTTGGGTGGAATTAAACAATCGATGGAGCAACAAGGGGCGGACATTAAACATCAAATGAAACAACAGATGTTACAAGTGGAGCAACAAGGGGCGGACATTAAACAATCGAACCACGAAATAAAACAGCAGATGTTACAAATAGAAGATGGCCAAAAGAAAATGGACGAGAGGTTTCTGGAGTTATCTTCTACACTACACGGTAAAGTGGAAAAAGTGCAAACAGAAGTACAAGAAATACACGCAGAAATTCAAAATGTCAAAGGGACGGTTCAACAAAAATTTGAATCGGTTAAACAAGATTTTCAAACGGAAGTTAAACGTCTCGAGAAGGAGCTCCAAGATGTCAAGGCGAATGGAACGACACAGCAAGTGATTTAGACGGTTAATGCAGTTAAGATAAAACCACCAACATTTGATGGAACAACATCCTTCAGTATTTTTAAGTTCCAATTCGAAACGGCCATTAAGCAAAATCAGTGGACTGAAGAACAATGTGTTGCAGCGTTAATTGTGGCTCTTAAAGGCGAAGCGGCGGAAACACTACAAATCATTCCCGAGCAGGAACGGAACGTTTACATGGGAATTATGAAGGCGTTAGATCGAAAATACGGAAGTGACCACAAACGAGAAATCTATCGCATGGAATTGAAGGGTCGATACCAAAGAGCAGGAGAATCGCTACAGGAATTGAGCGGCTCGCGCATTTAGTACATTCAAATATGTCGGCCGATTACATGGAGCGAATTAAAATGGATGCATTCATTGACGGAATTCGAGATCCTGAGACGCGCAGAGCGGTGATGTTGTCACCTAAGGCAACTTTTACGGAAACCATCGCTTGTGCGTTAACAAACGAAACTGCGCAAACCATCATCAAACCAGCAATGAAAATTCGTCGAGTGGAGATTGATTCCAGAATAGACACCGCACGGGCTACGCCAAGGTTCAGAGATGGAAGTGGCAGGATTAAATGCTGGGTATGTGATAGAATGGGCCACATCTCACGGGACTGTTGGGAGATTAAGAAGAAACGAGCAAGGTCGCCATCTCCTATGAAGCGTAGACCAAACGAAGAGCAGATAGAATCCAGAAAGGAGCGTCAGACGACAGCGGAGTCGTTAAACTAAAAAGAGTCAGCTTGAAGGGGCAGAAGCTGACTCCCACAACCGATTGCCCCATAACCTCCATCCATGTTTCGAGAATAGCAAGGAGCGGTGACAGCTTAACAATTGAAGCCGATATTGATGGGAAGAAATGCATGATCACGCTGGATACGGGAGCAACTCATACGATTGTTCGTGAGGATATTATCGATGGAACTATGGAACCAGCTAATGGCATGAAATTACGAACGGCGACTGGAGAAAATTCAGCAATAAAAGGAAAAAAGGTCGTAAAAATAAGAATTGGGCGAAATCGTTTTCAACACGAGGTGCTGGTTGCAGATATTGTAGACGAAGTCATCTTGGGAATGGACTTCATGAGAACGAATGGCTTCGTGGTGGATGTTGGACGGGGTGTATTAACCTACGATAATATCGAGTTGCCACTTCACGTTAGCGCCGTTATAGGAGAAACGACCAGGCAAATTATAATGGATCATCGGGAGAAGCTGCCACCGAACTCGGAAACAATAGTATGGGCAAGATTGGAAGGAGGTTCTGGGTCACCCAGGTTGTGGGTTGTGGAAGCCAATGAAGCGGAGAGCGGAGCCAGAGAAATTATGATCGGGAAAGTTCTAGTGAAACCAGACAGCGAAAATAGAGTACCAATTAGGACTCTAAATCTCTCGGATAAGACGAAAACCATCAAGAAAGGGACAATAATCGGAAAATGTGAAGAAATATCGGCGATAGTGAAGTGCGAGCAGAAAAATCCGATTAAGACGGCTAACTCGCAAGTGCAGAAAGAGATTATAGATCAACTTATGGAGAAATGGACCGAAGATCTTACCATGGAACAGAAAAGTTTGGCAAAACAATTGCTCGAGCGGTACATGCCAATATTCTGCAGTACATCGGACAATAATGGGAGAACCACAATGGTAAAACATCGAATAGATACAGGAGCAGAAACGCCGATTCGACAACCACCCAGGAGATTACCATTGGCAAAGCAAGGAGAAGTGGATCGAATGGTAAAAGATATGCAAGCAGCAGGGGTAATCGAAACATCAAGCAGTCCATGGAGTTCACCAGTGGTGTTAGTCGAGAAAAAGGATGGTAGCATGAGATTCTGCGTGGATTATCGAAAATTAAATGCTGTGACGAAAAAGGATAGTTACCCATTGCCAAGGATCGATGACACGTTAGACACATTATCGGGTGCTCGAATATTTTCGACATTAGATCTGCAAAGCGGCTATTGGCAAGTGGAAGTCCAGGAGGAAGATCGCGAGAAAACGGCATTCAGTGTGGGTAACGGATTATGGCAATTTAACGTTATGCCATTCGGATTATGTAACGCCCCTGCGACTTTTGAACGGCTAATGGAGCGCGTGCTAAAGGGATTACATTGGAGGACGTGCCTCGTATATTTGGACGACATCATCGTTATGGGCAAGGATTTCGACGAGCATTTAAGGAATTTGGCAGAGGTTTTGGATCGGATACAAGCCGCCGGATTGAAGCTAAGCCCAAAGAAATGCAAACTATTTAGAACGGAAGTAAAATATTTGGGTCATAAGGTAACAACCAATGGAATCCATACCGATGAAGACAAGATCGCAGCAGTGAAGGAATGGCCACGACCTAAAAACTTACATGAATTACGGAGCTTCCTTGGATTGTGTACCTATTATAGACGATTCGTGCCAGGATTCGCCAATATTGCAAAGAGTTTACACGAGTTAACCAGGAAGAACAAGGCATTCGAATGGAAGGATGATCAAGAAGAGGCATTTGTGGAACTAAGACGACGATTATGCGAAGCACCAATCCTCGCATACCCTATACCCAACGTTAAATTCATTTTGGACACCGATGCAAGTAATGATGGTATAGGAGGAGTATTATCACAGGCAACAAATGGTGAGGAGCGAGTTATTGCATATTACTCCAAGATGTTATCAAAACCGGAACGGAATTATTGTGTAACACGGAAAGAGTTGTTGGCTATAGTGGAATGTGTTAAGCACTTCCATAAGTACCTCTATGGCCAAAAATTTCTTCTACGGACGGATCATGGAGCTTTGCGCTGGTTGTTACAATTCAAAAATCCAGAGGGACAAGTAGCACGTTGGATCGAACGTTTGCAAAGCTACGATTTCCAAATTGAACATCGGAAGGGAACCGCGCATGGAAATGCCGACGCATTATCAAGAAGGCCATGTCCCGTGGAATGCAAGCATTGTGGGCGTGTGGAGGGTAAGGAAAACATCATCGATATTCGGCTTATGCAAGTGCTACCTGATGAGGAATGGACTGATGAAATGATCAAGAAGGAGCAATTACGGGATGCTGACCTGTCTTTCATCATGAAACATAAGGAAAAGGAACACCGGCCCACATGGAGTGAGATAGCTGACAAAGCTCCCATTGTAAAAGCATATTGGGCTCAATGGGATAGCCTCCACATAGAAAATGGATGTTTAAAACGAAAGTGGGAAAGCACGGATGGTAAAGTAAAACAATTGTTGGTAGTGGTGCCAAAAGATCGGATAGCGGAAATCCTCAAGGAGTATCACGGAGGAGCAAGTGGAGGTCACCTAGGGATTAATAAAACATTAGCCAAAATTCGCCAACGTTTCTACTGGTCCGGATGTAGACAGTCAGTAGTAGAATGGTGTCGAAGATGTGACCAATGTGCGGCAGTGAAGGGACCAGCACGAAAAAGCCGTGGAACCATGAAACAATATAATGTCGGGGCACCATTTGAGAGAATTGCAATGGACGTGGCGGGGCCATTTCCGACCACCGAGAGCGGAAATAAATATGTGCTAGTAATAATGGATTATTTCAGCAAATGGCCGGAAGTGTACCCCATACCCAATCAGGAGACAACAACAATAGCTGATGCCGTGGTTAACAATTGGATTAGCAGATTTGGTGTACCTATGGAAATTCACACGGATCAAGGAAGGAATTTCGAATCGGTGGTATTTCAGGAGATATGTCAGATGCTTGGAATCAATAAAACAAGAACGACGCCTTTACACCCACAATCGGACGGTATGGTGGAAAGATTCAATGGTACATTGGAGGAATATCTAGCAAAAGCTGTGGAAAGGAACCAACGCAACTGGGATCGACATATACCAATGTTCCTGATGGCCTACCGATCAGCGGTACATGACACAACAGGAGTGACACCAGCTAAAACCATATTTGGGAACAATCTGCGATTACCAGGAGATTTAAAATTTGGGGCTGTTCCATCAGCAGCTCTATGCGGACAGGATTACGTCGACCGAATGAAAGAGGAACTTAATGAAATACATCAATTTGTACGGGAGAAAATTCGAATATCAAGTGATCGAATGAAAGCTCGATATGACATACGAGCAAATAATCAAGGCTTCGAGGAAGGGCAATTGGTATGGCTTCACAACCCGCAACGGCACAAGGGATTATCACCGAAGTTGCAACCCACATGGGAAGGACCTTACACTGTCATTAAAAAGTTGAACGACGTGGTTTATCGCATACAGAAAGGACGGAAAGGTAAACCAAAGGTGGTGCATTTAGAGCGTTTGGCGCTCTACAGAGGAGGTGATCTGGATCCTGTTCGGGACGAACAGGCTTAGGTGGGGGGTAGTGTTACGGTGACACCTAGATTAGAATAGAATAAGTTAATTTCATTAATTGTTCAATTACGTGTATAATTTATACTCAACATTTAGGCGTATTTCTATACTAACATATTTGCTGCGCATTTAGGATTATTCTAGAAACAAATATTTTGGTATATAAGGGCGCGCGTTGACGTGTATTGCTGAGTATTATTTTAAACGTGATACAGTGAAGGTTAAATAGAAAGATTATTAAAGTGATTATTAAAGCGATTATTAAAGTGATAATTAAAAAGTGTGTTATAATTATAATAATTAATTGTGAAAATTGTGTTGTATAATAAATTGTGTTGTGTAAATAAAATTGTGTGAGTTAAAATTGAAGCAGTGTATTTATTCACAATCCAGTGATTCGAACCTTGATTGACAAGGCAAAATCGTAACAATAAGAAGTATTGTTACGGTGACACCTAGAATAGAATAGAATAAGTTAATTTCATTAATTGCTCATTTGCATTTATAATTTATGATTTGGTTCAACATTTAGGCGTCATTTCTGTACTAACATATTTGCTTGATGTGCATTTAGGATTATTCTAGAAACAAATATTTTGGTATATAAAGGCGCGCGTTGACGTGGAATGCTGAGTATTATTTTAAACGTGATACAGTGAAGGTTAAATAGAAAGATTATTAAAGTGATTATTAAAGCGATTATTAAAGTGATAATTAAAAAGTGTGTTATAATTATAATAATTAATTGTGAAAATTGTGTTGTATAATAAATTGTGTTGTGTAAATAAAATTGTGTGAGTTAAAATTGAAGCAGTGTATTTATTCACAATCCAGTGATTCGAACCTTGATTGACAAGGCAAAATCGTAACAATTGGTGACAGCGGTGGGATTGTGAATAATAAGAAAAATGATTCTCTACGAATTAAAGCTTGCGCAATTAAAGGAGCAACTGAAGCAGCGAGGTTTGGCTAGTGAAGGCACAAAAGCTAGTTTGGTGGAGCGACCACGTGAGGCCATGGAGAAGGACGGTTTAAATCCAGATGTGTATGATTTCGAGGAGGACAACACGGATGAGATCAATGTGGACAAGAAAGAAAAGGAAGAACAAACGATGATCGGAACAACACAAAACCCATCCGGAAGTTTCGATTTATCGCAGTTGATGGCTGCTATGAATCAAATGATGGGACAACAGTTGGAGCTACAAGGGGCGGACATTAAACATCAAATGAAACAGCAGATGTTACAAGTGGAGCAACAAGGGGCGGACATTAAACAATCAAACAAGGAAATGAAACAGCAGATGGAGCAGCAAGGGCGGACATTAAAAACCAAATAGAAGATAGTCAAAAGAAAATGGACGAGAGGTTTCTGGAGTTATCTTCTACACTACACGGTAAAGTGGAAAAACTGCAAACAGAAGTACACGCAGAAATTCAAAATGTGAAACTAGATCTACAATCGGAAGTTAAACGTCTCGAGAAGGAGCTCCAAGATGTCAAGTCAAATGGAACAACAGGTCAAGTGATCCAGACAGTTAACGCAGTTAAAATAAAACCACCAACATTTGATGGAACAACATCCTTCAGTATTTTTAAGTTCCAATTCGAAACGGCGATTAAGCAAAATCAGTGGACTGAAGAACAATGTGTTGCAGCGTTAATTGTGGCTCTTAAAGGCGAAGCGGCAGAAACACTACAAATCATTCCCGAGCAGGAACGGAACGTTTACATGGGAATTATGAAGGCGTTAGATCGAAAATACGGAAGTGATCACAAACGAGAAATCTATCGTATGGAATTGAAGGGTCGATACCAAAAAGGAGGAGAATCGCTACAGGAATTTTCATCGGCAATTGAGCGGCTCGCGCATTTAGCCCATTGAAATATGTCAGCCGATTACATGGAGCGAATTAAAATAGATGCGTTTATTGACGGTATTCGAGATCCTGAGACACGCAGAGCGGTGATGTTGTCACCTAAGGTAACTTTTACGGAAACCATCGCTTATGCGTTAACAAACGAAACTGTTCAGGCCATCGTCAAACCAGCAATGGAAATTCGCCGAGTGGAGATTGATTCCAGAATGGACACCGAGCGGGCTACGCCAAGGTTCAGATATGAAAGTAGCAGGATTAAATGCTGGGTATGTAATAGAATGGGTCACATTTCACGGGACTGTTGGGAGATTAAGAAGAAATGAGGAAGATCGACATCTCCTATGAAGCGTAGACCAAACGAACAGCAGAGAGAGGCCAGAAAGGAGGGTCGGACGACATTGGAGTCGTTAAAAAGAGACAGCTTGAAGGTGCAAAAGCTGACTCCCACAACCGATTGCCCCATAACGTCCATCCAAGTTTCGAGAGTCGAAAGAGGCGGTGACAGCTTGACAGATGAAGCCAATATTGAACATCGGAAGGAAAGCGCACATGGAAATGCCGACACGTTATTAAGAAGGCCATGTTCCGCGGGACGCAAGAATTGTGGGCATGTGGAGGTCAAGGAAAACATCATCGATATTCGACTCATGCAAGCGTTACCTGAGGAGCAATGGACTGATGAAATGATCAAGAAGGACCAATTACGGGATGCTGACCTATCATTCATCATCAAACATAAGGAAAAGGAACACCGGCCCACATGGAGGGAGATAGCTGACAAAACTCCCATTGTAAAAGCATATTGGGTTCAATGGGATAGCCTCCACATAGAAAATGGATGTTTAAAACGAAAATGGGAAAGCACGGATGGTAAAGTAAAACAATTGTTGGTAGTGGTGCCAAAAGATCGGATAGCGGAAATCCTCAAGGAGTATCATGGAGGAGCAAGTGGAGGTCACCTAGGGATTAATAAAACATTGGCCAAGATTCGACAACGTTTCTACTGGTCCGGATGTAGACAGTCAGTAGTAGAATGGTGTCGAAGATGTGACCAATGTGCGGCAGTAAAGGGACCAGCACGAAAAAGCCGTGGAACCATGAAACAATATAATGTCGGGGCACCATTTGAGAGAATTGCAATGGACGTGGTGGGGCCATTTCCGACCACCGAGAGCGGAAATAAATATGTGCTAGTAATAATGGATTATTTCAGCAAATGGCCGGAAGTGTACCCCATACCCAATCAGGAGACAACTACAATAGCTGATGCCGTGGTCAACAATTGGATTAGCAGATTTGGTGTACCGATGGAAATTCACACGGATCAAGGAAGGAATTTCGAATCGGTGGTATTTCAGGAGATATGTCAGATGCTTGGAATCAATAAAACGAGAACGACGCCTTTACACCCACAGTCGGACGGTATGGTGGAAAGATTCAATGGCACATTGGAGGAATATCTAGCAAAGATTGTGGAAAGGAACCAACGTAACTGGGATCGACATATACCGATGTTCCTGATGGCCTACCGATCAGCGGTACATGACACAACAGGAGTGACACCAGCTAAAACCATATTTGGGAACAATCTGCGATTACCGGGAGATTTAAAATTTGGGGCTGTTCCATCAGCAGCTCTATGCGGACAGGATTATGTCGACCGAATGAAAGAGGAACTCAATGAAATACATCAATTTGTACGGGAGAAAATTCGGATAACAAGTGATCGAATGAAAGCTCGATATGACATACGAGCAAACAATCAAGGCTTCGAGGAAGGGCAATTGGTATGGCTTCACAACCCGCAACGGCAGAAGGGATTATCACCGAAGTTGCAACCAACATGGGAAGGCCCTTACACTGTCATTAAAAGGTTGAACGACGTGGTTTATCGCATACAGAAAGGACGGAAAGGTAAACCAAAGGTGGTGCATTTGGAGCGTTTGGCGCTCTACAGAGGAGGTGATCTGGATCCTGTTCGGGACGAACAGGCTTAGGTGGGGGGTAGTGTTACGGTGACACCTAGAATAGAATAGAATAAGTTAATTTCATTAATTGCTCAATTGCATTTATAATTTATGATTTGGTTCAACATTTAGGCGTCATTTCTATACTAACATATTTGCTTGATGCGCATTTAGGATTATTCTAGAAACAAATATTTTGGTATATAAAGGCGCGCGTTGACGTGGAATGCTGAGTATTATTTTAAACGTGATACAGTGAAGGTTAAATAGAAAGATTATTAAAGTGATTATTAAAGCGATTATTAAAGTGATAATTAAAAAGTGTGTTATAATTATAATAATTAATTGTGAAAATTGTGTTGTATAATAAATTGTGTTGTGTAAATAAAATTGTGTGAGTTAAAATTGAAGCAGTGTATTTATTCACAATCCAGTGATTCGAACCTTGATTGACAAGGCAAAATCGTAACAGTATTATTCTAAGATTGAGCAATTGTTTTATAACGAAACTATTTTTAATTATGGACTACATTATAAAATTATAAGTTCTTCTATTATAATATAGAGTGTGACAATAATTAATATACCCTGAATGCTGACAATGACATTTCTCTACTATAATAATATTGTTACGATGACACCTAGAATAGAATAGAATAAGTTAATTTCATTAATTGTACAATTACATTTATAATTTATACTCAACATTTAGGCGTATTTCTATACTAACATATTTGCTGCGCATTTAGGATTATTCTAGAAACAAATATTTTGGTATATAAAGGCGCGCGTTGACGTAGAATGCTGAGTATTATTTTAAACGTGATACAGTGAAGGTTAAATAGAAAGATTATTAAAGTGATTATTAAAGCGATTATTAAAGTGATAATTAAAAAGTGTGTTATAAGTGTAATAATTAATTGTGAATTTCGTGTTGTATAATAAATTGTGTTGTGTAAATAAATTGTGTGAGTTAAAAATTTGAAGCAGTGTATTTATTCACAATCCAGTGATTCGAACCTTGATTGACAAGGCAAAATCGTAACAATTGGTGACAGCGGTGGGATTGTGAATAATAAGAAAAATGATTCTCTACGGATTAAAGCTTGCGCAATTAAAGGAGCAGCTGAAACAGCGAGGTTTGGCCAGTGAAGGCACAAAAGCTAGTTTGGTGGAGCGACTACGTGAGGCCATGGAGAAGGAAGGTGTAAATCCAGATGTGTATGATTTCGAGGAGGACAACACGGATGAGATCAGTGTGGACAAGAAAGAAAAGGAAGAACAAACGATGGTCGAAACAACACAAAACCCATCCGGAAGTTTTGATTTATCTCAGTTAATGGCAGCTATGAATCAAATGATGGGTCAACAGTTGGGTGGAATGAAACAACAGATGGAACAACAACGGGCGGACATTAAACAATCGAACCAGGACATGAAACAACAGATGTTTCAAGTGGAGCAACAAGGGGCGGACATTAAACAGAAGATTGTACAAATGGAGCAACAAGGAGCGGACATTAAAAACCAAATAGAAGATGGCCAAAAGAAAATAGACGAGAGGTTTTTGGAATTATCTTCTACACTACACGGTAAAGTGGAAAAACTGCAAACAGAAGTACACGCAGAAATTCAAAATGTTAAAGGGACAGTTCAACAAAAATTTGAATCGGTTGAACAAGATTTTAAACGTCTCGAGAAGGAGCTCAAAGATGTCAAGGCGAATGGAACGACACAGCAAGTGATCCAGACGGTTAATGCAGTTAAGATAAAACCACCAACATTTGATGGAACAACATCCTTCAGTATTTTTAAGTTCCAGTTCGAAACGGCGATTAAGCAAAATCAGTGGACTGAAGAACAATGTGTTGCAGCGTTAATTGTGGCTCTTAAAGGCGAAGCGGCAGAAACACTACAAATCATTCCCGAGCAGGAACGGAACGTTTACATGGGAATTATGAAGGCGTTAGATCGAAAATACGGAAGTGATCACAAACGAGAAATCTATCGTATGGAATTGAAGAGTCGATACCAAAAAGGAGGAGAATCGCTACAGGAATTTTCATCGGCAATTGAGCGGCTCGCGCATTTAGCACATTCAAATATGTCGGCCGATTACATGGAGCGAATTAAAATAGATGCGTTTATTGACGGTATTCGAGATCCTGAGACGCGCAGAGCGGTGATGTTGTCACCTAAGGCAACTTTCACGGAAACCATCGCTTGTGCGTTAACAAACGAAACTGCGCAAACCATCATCAAACCAGCAACGAAAATTCGTCGAGTGGAGATTGATTCCAGAATAGACACCGAGCGGGCTACGCCAAGGTTCAGAGATGGAAGTGGCAGGATTAAATGCTGGGTATGTGATAGAATGGGTCACATCTCACGGGACTGTTGGGAGATTAAGAAGAAACGAGCAAGGTCGCCATCTCCTATGAAGCGCAGATCAAACGAGGAGCAGATAGAATTCAGAAAGGCGGGTCAGACGACAGCGGAGTCGTTAAACTAAAAAGAGTCAGTTTGCAGGGGCAGAAGCTGACTCCCATAACCGATTGCCCCATAACCTCCATCCATGTTTCGAGAATAGCAAGGAACGGTGACAGCTTAACAATTGAAGCCGATATTGATGGGAAGAAATGCATGATCACGCTGGATACGGGAGCAACACATACGATTGTTCGTGAGGATATTATCGATGGAATTATGGAACCAGCTAATGGCATTAAATTACGAACGGCGACTGGAGAAAATTCAGCAATAAAAGGGAAAAAGGTCGTAAAAATAAGGATTGGACGAAATCACTTTCAACACGAGGTGCTGGTTGCAGATATTGTAGACGAAGTCATCTTGGGAATGGACTTCATGAGAACGAATGGCTTCGTGGTGGATGTTGGACGGGGTGTATTAACCTACGATAATATCGAGTTGCCACTTCACGTTAGCGCCGTTATAGGAGAAACGACCAGGCAAATTATAATGGATCATCGGGAGAAGCTGCCACCGAACTCGGAAACAATAGTATGGGCAAGATTGGAAGGAGGTTCTGGGTCACCCAGGTTGTGGGTTGTGGAAGCCAATGAAGCGGAGAGCGGAGCCAGAGAAATTATGATCGGGAAAGTTTTAGTGAAACCAGACAGCGATAATAGAGTACCAATTAGGACTCTAAATCTCTCGGATAAGACGAAAACCATCAAGAAAGGGACAATAATCGGAAAATGTGAAGAAATATCGGCGATAGTGAAGTGCGAGCAGAAAAATCCGATTAAGACGGCTAACTCGCAAGTGCAGAAAGAGATTATAGATCAACTTATGGAGAAATGGACCGAAGATCTTACCATGGAACAGAAAAATTTGGCAAAACAATTGCTCGAGCGGTACATGCCAATATTCTGCAGTACACCGGACAATAATGGGAGAACCACAATGGTAAAACATCGAATAGATACAGGAGCAGAAATGCCGATTCGCCAACCACCCAGGAGATTACCTTTGGCAAAGCAAGGAGAAGTGGATCAAATGGTAAAAGATATGCAAGCAGCAGGGGTAATCGAAACATCAAGCAGTCCATGGAGTTCACCAGTGGTGTTAGTCGAGAAAAAGGATGGTAGCATGAGATTCTGCGTGGATTACCGAAAATTAAATGCTGTGACGAAAAAGGATAGTTACCCATTGCCAAGGATCGATGACACGTTAGACACATTATCGGGTGCTCGAATATTTTCGACATTAGATCTGCAAAGCGGCTATTGGCAAGTGGAAGTCCAGGAGGAAGATCGCGAGAAAACGGCATTCAGTGTGGGTAACGGATTATGGCAATTTAACGTTATGCCATTCGGATTATGTAACGCCCCTGCGACTTTTGAACGGCTAATGGAGCGCGTGCTAAAGGGATTACATTGGAGGACGTGCCTCGTATATTTGGACGACATCATCGTTATGGGCAAGGACTTCGACGAGCATTTAAGGAATTTGGCAGAGGTTTTGGATCGGATACAAGCCGCCGGATTGAAGCTAAGCCCAAAGAAATGCAAACTATTTAGAACGGAAGTAAAATATTTGGGTCATAAGGTAACAACCAATGGAATCCATACCGATGAAAACAAGATAGCAGCAGTGAAAGAATGGCCACGACCTAAAAACTTACATGAATTACGGAGCTTCCTTGGATTGTGTACCTATTATAGACGATTCGTGCCAGGATTCGCCAATATTGCAAAGAGTTTACACGAGTTAACCAGGAAAAACAAGGCATTCGAATGGAAGGATGATCAAGAAGAGGCATTTGTGGAACTAAGACGACGATTATGCGAAGCACCAATCCTCGCATACCCTATACCCAACGTTAAATTCATTTTGGACACCGATGCAAGTAATGATGGTATAGGAGGAGTATTATCACAGGCAACAAATGGTGAGGAGCGAGTTATTGCATATTACTCCAAGATGTTATCAAAACCGGAACGGAATTATTGTGTTACACGGAAAGAGTTGTTGGCAATAGTGGAATGTGTTAAGCACTTCCATAAGTACCTCTATGGCCAAAAATTTCTTCTACGGACGGATCATGGAGCTTTGCGCTGGTTGTTACAATTCAAAAATCCAGAAGGACAAGTAGCACGTTGGATCGAACGTTTGCAAAGTTACGATTTCCAAATTGAGCACCGGAAGGGAACCGCACATGGAAATGCCGACGCATTATCAAGAAGGCCATGTCCCGTGGAATGCAAGCATTGTGGGCATGTGGAGGGTAAGGAAAACATCATCGATATTCGGCTTATGCATGTGCTACCTGATGAGGAATGGACTGATGAAATTATCAAGAAGGAGCAATTACGGGATGCTGACCTGTCATTCATCATGAAACATAAGGAAAAGGAACACCGGCCCACATGGAGTGAGATAGCTGACAAAACTCCCATTGTAAAAGCATATTGGGCTCAATGGGATAGCCTCCACATAGAAAATGGATGTTTAAAACGAAAGTGGGAAAGCACGGATGGTAAAGTAAAGCAATTGTTGGTAGTGGTGCCAAAAGATCGGATAGCGGAAATCCTCAAGGAGTATCATGGAGGAGCAAGTGGAGGTCACCTAGGGATTAATAAAACATTAACCAAAATTCATCAACGTTTCTACTGGTCCGGATGTAGACAGTCAGTAGTAGAATGGTGTCGAAAATGTGACCAATGTGCGGCAGTAAAGGGACCAGCACGAAAAAGCCGTGGGACCATGAAACAATATAATGTCGGGGCACCATTTGAGAGAATTGCAATGGACGTGGCGGGGCCATTTCCGACTACCGAGAGCGGAAATAAATATGTGCTAGTAATAATGGATTATTTTAGCAAATGGCCGGAGGTGTACCCCATACCCAATCAGGAGACAACAAGAATAGCTGATGCCGTGGTCAACAATTGGATTAGCAGATTTGGTGTACCTATGGAAATTCACACGGATCAAGGAAGGAATTTTGAATCGGTGGTATTTCAGGAGATTTATCAGATGCTTGGAATCAATAAAACAAGGACGACACCTTTACACCCACAGTCGGATGGTATGGTGGAAAGATTCAATGGCACATTGGAGGAATATCTAGCAAAGGTTGTGGAAAGGAACCAACGTAACTGGGATCGACATATACCAATGTTCCTGATGGCCTACCGATCAGCGGTACATGACACAACAGGAGTGACACCAGCTAAAACCATATTTGGGAACAATCTGCGATTACCAGGAGATTTAAAATTTGGGGCTGTTCCATCAGCAGCTCTATGCGGACAGGATTACGTCGACCGGATGAAAGAGGAACTTAATGAAATACATCAATTTGTACGGGAGAAAATTCGAATATCAAGTGATCGAATGAAAGCTCGATATGACATACGAGCAAATAATCAAGGCTTCGAGGAAGGGCAATTGGTATGGCTTCACAACCCGCAACGGCAGAAGGGATTATCACCGAAGTTGCAACCCACATGGGAAGGACCTTACACTGTCATTAAAAAGTTGAACGACGTGGTTTATCGCATACAGAAAGGACGGAAAGGTAAACCAAAGGTGGTGCATTTAGAGCGTTTGACGCTCTACAGAGGAGGTGATCTGGATCCTGTTCGGGACGAACAGGCTTAGGTGGGGGGTAGTGTTACGATGACACCTAGAATAGAATAGAATAAGTTAATTTCATTAATTGTACAATTACATTTATAATTTATACTCAACATTTAGGCGTATTTCTATACTAACATATTTGCTGCGCATTTAGGATTATTCTAGAAACAAATATTTTGGTATATAAAGGCGCGCGTTGACGTAGAATGCTGAGTATTATTTTAAACGTGATACAGTGAAGGTTAAATAGAAAGATTATTAAAGTGATTATTAAAGCGATTATTAAAGTGATAATTAAAAAGTGTGTTATAAGTGTAATAATTAATTGTGAATTTCGTGTTGTATAATAAATTGTGTTGTGTAAATAAATTGTGTGAGTTAAAAATTTGAAGCAGTGTATTTATTCACAATCCAGTGATTCGAACCTTGATTGACAAGGCAAAATCGTAACAATTGGTGACAGCGGTGGGATTGTGAATAATAAGAAAAATGATTCTCTACGGATTAAAGCTTGCGCAATTAAAGGAGCAGCTGAAACAGCGAGGTTTGGCCAGTGAAGGCACAAAAGCTAGTTTGGTGGAGCGACTACGTGAGGCCATGGAGAAGGAAGGTGTAAATCCAGATGTGTATGATTTCGAGGAGGACAACACGGATGAGATCAGTGTGGACAAGAAAGAAAAGGAAGAACAAACGATGGTCGAAACAACACAAAACCCATCCGGAAGTTTTGATTTATCTCAGTTAATGGCAGCTATGAATCAAATGATGGGTCAACAGTTGGGTGGAATGAAACAACAGATGGAACAACAACGGGCGGACATTAAACAATCGAACCAGGACATGAAACAACAGATGTTTCAAGTGGAGCAACAAGGGGCGGACATTAAACAGAAGATTGTACAAATGGAGCAACAAGGAGCGGACATTAAAAACCAAATAGAAGATGGCCAAAAGAAAATAGACGAGAGGTTTTTGGAATTATCTTCTACACTACACGGTAAAGTGGAAAAACTGCAAACAGAAGTACACGCAGAAATTCAAAATGTTAAAGGGACAGTTCAACAAAAATTTGAATCGGTTGAACAAGATTTTAAACGTCTCGAGAAGGAGCTCAAAGATGTCAAGGCGAATGGAACGACACAGCAAGTGATCCAGACGGTTAATGCAGTTAAGATAAAACCACCAACATTTGATGGAACAACATCCTTCAGTATTTTTAAGTTCCAGTTCGAAACGGCGATTAAGCAAAATCAGTGGACTGAAGAACAATGTGTTGCAGCGTTAATTGTGGCTCTTAAAGGCGAAGCGGCAGAAACACTACAAATCATTCCCGAGCAGGAACGGAACGTTTACATGGGAATTATGAAGGCGTTAGATCGAAAATACGGAAGTGATCACAAACGAGAAATCTATCGTATGGAATTGAAGAGTCGATACCAAAAAGGAGGAGAATCGCTACAGGAATTTTCATCGGCAATTGAGCGGCTCGCGCATTTAGCACATTCAAATATGTCGGCCGATTACATGGAGCGAATTAAAATAGATGCGTTTATTGACGGTATTCGAGATCCTGAGACGCGCAGAGCGGTGATGTTGTCACCTAAGGCAACTTTCACGGAAACCATCGCTTGTGCGTTAACAAACGAAACTGCGCAAACCATCATCAAACCAGCAACGAAAATTCGTCGAGTGGAGATTGATTCCAGAATAGACACCGAGCGGGCTACGCCAAGGTTCAGAGATGGAAGTGGCAGGATTAAATGCTGGGTATGTGATAGAATGGGTCACATCTCACGGGACTGTTGGGAGATTAAGAAGAAACGAGCAAGGTCGCCATCTCCTATGAAGCGCAGATCAAACGAGGAGCAGATAGAATTCAGAAAGGCGGGTCAGACGACAGCGGAGTCGTTAAACTAAAAAGAGTCAGTTTGCAGGGGCAGAAGCTGACTCCCATAACCGATTGCCCCATAACCTCCATCCATGTTTCGAGAATAGCAAGGAACGGTGACAGCTTAACAATTGAAGCCGATATTGATGGGAAGAAATGCATGATCACGCTGGATACGGGAGCAACACATACGATTGTTCGTGAGGATATTATCGATGGAATTATGGAACCAGCTAATGGCATTAAATTACGAACGGCGACTGGAGAAAATTCAGCAATAAAAGGGAAAAAGGTCGTAAAAATAAGGATTGGACGAAATCACTTTCAACACGAGGTGCTGGTTGCAGATATTGTAGACGAAGTCATCTTGGGAATGGACTTCATGAGAACGAATGGCTTCGTGGTGGATGTTGGACGGGGTGTATTAACCTACGATAATATCGAGTTGCCACTTCACGTTAGCGCCGTTATAGGAGAAACGACCAGGCAAATTATAATGGATCATCGGGAGAAGCTGCCACCGAACTCGGAAACAATAGTATGGGCAAGATTGGAAGGAGGTTCTGGGTCACCCAGGTTGTGGGTTGTGGAAGCCAATGAAGCGGAGAGCGGAGCCAGAGAAATTATGATCGGGAAAGTTTTAGTGAAACCAGACAGCGATAATAGAGTACCAATTAGGACTCTAAATCTCTCGGATAAGACGAAAACCATCAAGAAAGGGACAATAATCGGAAAATGTGAAGAAATATCGGCGATAGTGAAGTGCGAGCAGAAAAATCCGATTAAGACGGCTAACTCGCAAGTGCAGAAAGAGATTATAGATCAACTTATGGAGAAATGGACCGAAGATCTTACCATGGAACAGAAAAATTTGGCAAAACAATTGCTCGAGCGGTACATGCCAATATTCTGCAGTACACCGGACAATAATGGGAGAACCACAATGGTAAAACATCGAATAGATACAGGAGCAGAAATGCCGATTCGCCAACCACCCAGGAGATTACCTTTGGCAAAGCAAGGAGAAGTGGATCAAATGGTAAAAGATATGCAAGCAGCAGGGGTAATCGAAACATCAAGCAGTCCATGGAGTTCACCAGTGGTGTTAGTCGAGAAAAAGGATGGTAGCATGAGATTCTGCGTGGATTACCGAAAATTAAATGCTGTGACGAAAAAGGATAGTTACCCATTGCCAAGGATCGATGACACGTTAGACACATTATCGGGTGCTCGAATATTTTCGACATTAGATCTGCAAAGCGGCTATTGGCAAGTGGAAGTCCAGGAGGAAGATCGCGAGAAAACGGCATTCAGTGTGGGTAACGGATTATGGCAATTTAACGTTATGCCATTCGGATTATGTAACGCCCCTGCGACTTTTGAACGGCTAATGGAGCGCGTGCTAAAGGGATTACATTGGAGGACGTGCCTCGTATATTTGGACGACATCATCGTTATGGGCAAGAACTTCGACGAGCATTTAAGGAATTTGGCAGAGGTTTTGGATCGGATACAAGCCGCCGGATTGAAGCTAAGCCCAAAGAAATGCAAACTATTTAGAACGGAAGTAAAATATTTGGGTCATAAGGTAACAACCAATGGAATCCATACCGATGAAAACAAGATAGCAGCAGTGAAAGAATGGCCACGACCTAAAAACTTACATGAATTACGGAGCTTCCTTGGATTGTGTACCTATTATAGACGATTCGTGCCAGGATTCGCCAATATTGCAAAGAGTTTACACGAGTTAACCAGGAAAAACAAGGCATTCGAATGGAAGGATGATCAAGAAGAGGCATTTGTGGAACTAAGACGACGATTATGCGAAGCACCAATCCTCGCATACCCTATACCCAACGTTAAATTCATTTTGGACACCGATGCAAGTAATGATGGTATAGGAGGAGTATTATCACAGGCAACAAATGGTGAGGAGCGAGTTATTGCATATTACTCCAAGATGTTATCAAAACCGGAACGGAATTATTGTGTTACACGGAAAGAGTTGTTGGCAATAGTGGAATGTGTTAAGCACTTCCATAAGTACCTCTATGGCCAAAAATTTCTTCTACGGACGGATCATGGAGCTTTGCGCTGGTTGTTACAATTCAAAAATCCAGAAGGACAAGTAGCACGTTGGATCGAACGTTTGCAAAGTTACGATTTCCAAATTGAGCACCGCAAGGGAACCGCACATGGAAATGCCGACGCATTATCAAGAAGGCCATGTCCCGTGGAATGCAAGCATTGTGGGCATGTGGAGGGTAAGGAAAACATCATCGATATTCGGCTTATGCATGTGCTACCTGATGAGGAATGGACTGATGAAATTATCAAGAAGGAGCAATTACGGGATGCTGACCTGTCATTCATCATGAAACATAAGGAAAAGGAACACCGGCCCACATGGAGTGAGATAGCTGACAAAACTCCCATTGTAAAAGCATATTGGGCTCAATGGGATAGCCTCCACATAGAAAATGGATGTTTAAAACGAAAGTGGGAAAGCACGGATGGTAAAGTAAAGCAATTGTTGGTAGTGGTGCCAAAAGATCGGATAGCGGAAATCCTCAAGGAGTATCATGGAGGAGCAAGTGGAGGTCACCTAGGGATTAATAAAACATTAACCAAAATTCATCAACGTTTCTACTGGTCCGGATGTAGACAGTCAGTAGTAGAATGGTGTCGAAAATGTGACCAATGTGCGGCAGTAAAGGGACCAGCACGAAAAAGCCGTGGGACCATGAAACAATATAATGTCGGGGCACCATTTGAGAGAATTGCAATGGACGTGGCGGGGCCATTTCCGACTACCGAGAGCGGAAATAAATATGTGCTAGTAATAATGGATTATTTTAGCAAATGGCCGGAGGTGTACCCCATACCCAATCAGGAGACAACAAGAATAGCTGATGCCGTGGTCAACAATTGGATTAGCAGATTTGGTGTACCTATGGAAATTCACACGGATCAAGGAAGGAATTTTGAATCGGTGGTATTTCAGGAGATTTATCAGATGCTTGGAATCAATAAAACAAGGACGACACCTTTACACCCACAGTCGGATGGTATGGTGGAAAGATTCAATGGCACATTGGAGGAATATCTAGCAAAGGTTGTGGAAAGGAACCAACGTAACTGGGATCGACATATACCAATGTTCCTGATGGCCTACCGATCAGCGGTACATGACACAACAGGAGTGACACCAGCTAAAACCATATTTGGGAACAATCTGCGATTACCAGGAGATTTAAAATTTGGGGCTGTTCCATCAGCAGCTCTATGCGGACAGGATTACGTCGACCGGATGAAAGAGGAACTTAATGAAATACATCAATTTGTACGGGAGAAAATTCGAATATCAAGTGATCGAATGAAAGCTCGATATGACATACGAGCAAATAATCAAGGCTTCGAGGAAGGGCAATTGGTATGGCTTCACAACCCGCAACGGCAGAAGGGATTATCACCGAAGTTGCAACCCACATGGGAAGGACCTTACACTGTCATTAAAAAGTTGAACGACGTGGTTTATCGCATACAGAAAGGACGGAAAGGTAAACCAAAGGTGGTGCATTTAGAGCGTTTGACGCTCTACAGAGGAGGTGATCTGGATCCTGTTCGGGACGAACAGGCTTAGGTGGGGGGTAGTGTTACGATGACACCTAGAATAGAATAGAATAAGTTAATTTCATTAATTGTACAATTACATTTATAATTTATACTCAACATTTAGGCGTATTTCTATACTAACATATTTGCTGCGCATTTAGGATTATTCTAGAAACAAATATTTTGGTATATAAAGGCGCGCGTTGACGTAGAATGCTGAGTATTATTTTAAACGTGATACAGTGAAGGTTAAATAGAAAGATTATTAAAGTGATTATTAAAGCGATTATTAAAGTGATAATTAAAAAGTGTGTTATAAGTGTAATAATTAATTGTGAATTTCGTGTTGTATAATAAATTGTGTTGTGTAAATAAATTGTGTGAGTTAAAAATTTGAAGCAGTGTATTTATTCACAATCCAGTGATTCGAACCTTGATTGACAAGGCAAAATCGTAACAATATATACATAAGAATTATAAGTATTTTAAGTATTTAAGGTTTTTAATCAATGATCATTTGACAATCGTAATATTTGCTCATTTGACAATTTGAAGATAAATCTGGGATAAATAATGTATCTCGTCATCAATCAGCTGTATCAACAATACCTTTAGTTTATTTTAGTTAAGTACTAACTCTCTGGTGATGGTGACTTTTAGATTTAAATATACATATGTTTTATAATATTCAATTGAAAATTTCTTAATTTTTCATTTTCCTTTTTCTACTTCGACCATATTTTTGTGGTTTGTTTTTTTTTCTCTTGTTTTTTCTTTTCTTTTTTACTCATGTGTTTTGAATTATGGTCGTTTTTCTATGTATAAGAAATTGGCCCGAAATTTCCATCCCGAAAAGTTTTTTTTTTCATATAGCGTGTGTCTTTGCTAAATCACAAAAATAATTCCATCCCGAAAATTTTATTGTTAAATTAAAGAAAAAAAAATAAATACTTAGCCCGAATAAATTGTAAAATTATATTACTGTTTGCAGAAAATAAGCTTCACAATCTATTAATAAATTACATCTACTTTCTTGATCATCCCGAAAACTATCTTCTATACATTCTTCAGATAAAAATATGTTCATTACAAAATTTGCTTGTGCCGTACACAGAGATGACCCCTTCCCTTGGCATATGGAATTCGGTGTGCCAATGTGCATATAACTTATATTCAGGCGCCCATTTAAAAATCACGAGGATTGATGGCGAATATTGATCATCCCAAAAACCACTTTCTATACATTCTTCAGTTAAAAATATGTTCATTACCAAATTTCCTGGTGCCGAACACAATGATGACCCCTCCCGTGGCATACGGAGTTAGGTGTGCCAATGTGCATATAACTAATACTCAGGCGCCCATTTGAAAATCACGAGGATTGATGGTGAATATTTGTGAATATTTGTGAACATTTGTTGAACATATTTTCAACTGAAGAATGTATGGAAAGAGGTGGGTTTCGGGATGATCAATATTCACCATCAATCCTCGTGATTTTCAAATGGGCACCTGAATATAAGTTCTATGCACATTGGCACGCCTAACTCCATATGCCAAGGGAGGGGGTCATCTCTGTGTTCGGCACCAGGAAATTTGGTAATGAACATATTTTAACTGAAGAATGTATAGAAAGAGGTGGGTTTCGGGATGATCAATATTCACCATCAATCCTCGTGATTTTCAAATGGGCACCTGAATATAAGTTCTATGCACATTGGCACGCCTAACTCCATATGCCAAGGGAGGGGGTCATCTCTGTGTTCGGCACCAGGAAATTTGGTAATGAACATATTTTCAACTGAAGAATGCATAGAAAGAGGTGGGTTTCGGGATGATCAATATTCACCATCAATCCTCGTGATTTTCAATTAAACGCCTTAATATAACTTCTATGCACATTGGCACACCTAACGAACGTGGTTTTTGGGATGATCAATATTCACCATCAATCCTCGTGATTTTCAAATGGGCGTCTGAATATAAGTTCTACGCACATTGGCACACCTAATTCCATATGCCAAAAGAGGGGGTCATCTCTGTGTTCGGCACCAGGAAATTTGGTAAAGAACATATTTTCATCTGAAGAATGTATAGAAAATAGTTTTCGGGATGATCAAGAAAGTAGATGTAATGTAATAGGAAAGTAGATGTAATTTATTGTGAAAATTTTTTTCTGCGAACAGTAATATAATTTTACAATTTATTCGGGCTAAGTATTTATTTTTTTCTTTAATTTAACAATAAAATTTTCGGGATGGAATTATTTTTATGTGATTTAGCAAAGACACACACTATATGGAAAAAAGCCTTTTCGGGATGGAAATTTCGGGCCAACTTCTTATACATCGCCTGAATATAAGTTCTATGCATATTGGCACACCTAACTCCATATGCCAAGGAAATATGTTCATTACCAAATTTCCTGGTGCCGAACACAGAGATGACCCCCTCCCTTGGCATATAAAGTAAGGTGTGCCAATGTGCATAGAACTTATATTCAGGCGCCCATTTGAAAATCACGAGGATCGATGGTGAATATTGATCATCCCGAAACCCACCTCTTTCTATACATTCTTCAGTTGAAAATATGTTCATTTTCAAATTTCCTGGCGCCGAACACAGAGATGACCCCCTCCCTTGGCATATGGAGTTAGGTGTGCCAATGTGCATAGAACTTATATTCAGGCGCCCATTTGAAAATCACGAGGATTGATGGCGAATTTTGATCATTATAAAAACAACTTTCTATACATTCTTCAGTTGAAAATATGTTCATTACCAAATTTCCTGGTGCCGAACACAGAGATGACCCCCTCCCTTGCCATATAGAGTTAGGTGTGCCAATGTGCATAGAACTTATATTCAGGCGCCCATTTGAAAATCACGAGGATTGATGGTGAATATTGGTCATCCCAAAAATCACTTTCTATACATTCTTCAGTTGAAAATATGTTAATTACCAAATTTCCTGGTGCCGAACACAGAGATGACCCCCTCCCTTGGCATATGAAGTTAGGTGTGCCAATGTGCATAGAACTTATATTCAGGCGCCCATTTGAAAATCACGAGGATTGATGGTGAATATTGATCATCCCGAAACTCACCTCTTTCTATACATTCTTCAGTTGAAAATATGTTCATTTTCAAATTTCCTGGCGCCGAACACAGAGATGACCCCCTTCCTTGGCATATGAAGTTAGGTGTGTCAATGTGCATAGAACTTATATTCAGGCGCCCATTTGAAAATCACGAGGATTGATGGTGAATATTCATCATCCCGAAATCCACCTCTTTCTATACATTCTTCAGTTGGAAATATGTTCATTTTCAAATTTCCTGGCGCCGAACACAGAGATGACCCCCTCCCTTGGCATACGGAGTTAGGTGTGCCAATGTGCATTGAAATAATATTCAGGTGCCCATTTGAAAATCACGAGGATTGATGGTGAATATTAATCATCCCAAAAATCACTTTCTATACATTCTTCAGTTGAAAATATGTTCATTAACAAATTTCCTGGTGCCGAACACAGAGATGACTCCCTCCCTTGGCATATAGAGTTAGGTGTGCCAATGTGCATAGAACTTATATTCAGGCACCCATTTGAAAATCACGAGAATTGATGGCGAATACTGATCATCCCAAAAACCACTTTCTATACATTCTTCAGTTGAAAATATGTTCATTACCAAATTTCCTGGTGCCGAACACAGAGATGACCCTTGGCATATGAAGTTAGGTGTGCCAATGTGCATAGAACTTATATTCAGGCGCCCATTTGAAAATCACGAGGATTGATGGTGAATATTGATCATCTCGAAACCCACCTCTTTCTATACATTCTTCAGTTGAAAATATGTTCATTTTCAAATTTCCTGGAGCCGAACACAGAGATGACCCCCTCCCTTGGCATATGAAGTTAGGTGTGCCAATGTGCATAGAACTTATATTCAGGAACCCATTTGAAAATCACGAGGGTTGATGGTGAATATTGATCATCCCAAAAACCACTTTCTATACATTCTTCAGTTAAAAATATGTTCATTACCAAATTTCCTGGTGCCGATCACAGAGATGACCCCCTCCCTTGCCATATGGAGTTAGGTGTACCAATGTGCATAGAACTTATATTCAGGCGCCCGTTTGAAAATCACGAGGATTGATGGTGAATATTGATCATCCCAAAAATCACTTTCTATACATTCTTCAGTTGAAAATATGTTTATTACCAAATTTCCTGGTGCCGAACACAGAGATGACCCCCTCCCTTGGCATATGAAGTTAGGTGTGCCAATGTGCATAGAACTTATATTCAGGCGCCCATTTGTAAATCATGAGGATTGATGGTGAATATTGATCATCCCGAAACCCACCTCTTTCTATACATTCTTCAGTTGAAAATATGTTCATTTTCAAATTTCCTGGCGCCGAACACAGAGATGACCCCCTCCCTTGGCATATGGAGTTAGGTGTGCCAATGTGCATAGAACTTATATTCAGGCGCCCATTTGAAAATCACGAGAATTGATGGTGAATATTGATCATTACAAAAACCACTTTCTATACATTCTTCAGTTGAAAATATGTTCATTACCAAATTTCCTGGTGCCGATCACAGAGATGACCCCTTCCTTGCCATATAGAGTTAGGTGTGCCAATGTGCATATAACTTATATTCATGCGCCCATTTGAAAATCACGAGGATTGATGGTGAATATTGATCATCCCAAAAATCACTTTCTATACATTCTTCAGTTGAAAATATGTTAATTACCAAATTTCCTGGTGCCGAACACAGAGATGACCCCCTCCCTTGGCATATGGAGTTAGGTGTGCCAATGTGCATAGAACTTATATTCAGGCGCCCATTTGAAAATCAAGAGGATTGATGGTGAATATTGATCATCCTGAAACTCACCACTTTCTATACATTCTTCAGTTGAAAATATGTTCATTTTCAAATTTCCTGGCGCCGAACACAGAGATGACCCCCTTCCTTGGCATATGAAGTTAGGTATGTCAATGTGAATAGAACTTATATTCAGGCGCCCATTTGAAAATCACGAGGATTGATGGTGAATGTTGATCATGCCAAAACTCACCTCTTTCTATACATTCTTCAGTTGAAAATATGTTCATTTTCAAAATTCCTGGTGCCGAACACAGAGATGACCCCCTCCCTTGGCATATGAAGTTAGGTGTGCCAATGTGCATAGAACTTATATTCAGGCGCCCATTTGAAAATCACGAGGATTGATGGCGAATATTGATCATCCCAAAAACCACTTTCTATACATTCTTCAGTTGAAAATATGTTCACTACCAAATTTCCTGGTGCCGAACACAGAGATGACCCCCTCCCTTGGCATACGGAGTTAGGTGTACCAATGTGCATAGAACTTATATTCAGGCGCCCGTTTGAAAATCACGAGGATTGATGGTGAATATTGATCATCCCATAACCCACCTCTTTCTATGCATTCTTCAGTTGAAAATATGTTCATTACCAAATTTCCTGGCGCCGAACACAGAGATGACCCCCTCCCTTGGCATATGGAATTCGGTGTGCCATTATGCATAGAACTTATATTCAGGCGCCCATTTGAAAATCACGAGAATTGATGGCGAATGTTGATCATCCCAAAAATCACTTTCTATACATTCTTCAGTTAAAAATATGTTCATTACCAAGTTTCCTGGTGCCGAACACAGAGATGACCCCCTCCCTTGGCATATGAAGTTTAGTGTGCCAATGTGCATAGAACTTATATTCAGGCGCCCATTTGAAAATCACGAGGATTGATGGCGCATATTGATCATCCCAAAAACCACTTTCTATACATTCTTCAGTTAAAAATATGTTCATTACCAAATTTCCTGGTGCCGAAAGAGCACATTCATCAATCCGCGTGATTTTCAAATGGGCGCCTGGATATTAGTACTTTGCACATTGGCACACCTAATTCCATATGCCAAGGGAGGGGTCATCTCTGTGTTCGGCACCAGGAAATTTGGTAATGAACATATTTTCAACTGAAGAATGTATAGAAAGTGATTTTTGGGATGATCAATATTCACCATCAATCCTCGTGATTTTCAAATGGTCGCCTGAATATAAGTTCTATGCACATTGGCACGCCTAACTCCATATGCCAAGGGAGGGGATCATCTCTGTGTTCAGCTCCAGGAAATTTGGTAATGAACATATTTTTAACTGAAGAATGTATAGAAAGTGGTTTTTGGGATGATCAATATTCGCCATCAATCCTCGTGATTTTCAAATGGGCGCCTGAATATAAGTTTTATGCACATTGGCACACCTAACTTCATATGTCAAGGGAGGGTGTCATCTCTGTGTTCGGCACCAGGAAATTTGGTAATGAACATATTTTCAACTGAAGAATGCATAGAAAGAGGTGGGTTTCGGGATGATCAATATTCACCATCAATCCTCGTGATTTTCAAACGGGCGCCTGAATATAAGTTCTATGCACATTGGTACACCTAGCTCCATATGCCAAGGGTGGGGGTCATCTCTGTGTTCGGCACCAGGAAATTTGGTAATTAACATATTTTCAACTGAAGAATGTATAGAAAGTGATTTTTGGGATGATCAATATTCACCATCAATCCTCGTGATTTTCAAATGAGCGCCTGAATATTAGTTCTATGCACATTGGCACATCTAACTTCATATGCCAAGGGAGGGGGTCATCTCTGTGTTCGGCACCAGGAAATTTGGTAATGAACATATTTTCAACTGAAGAATGTATAGAAAGTTGTTTTTATAATGATCAATATTCGCCATCAATCCTCGTGATTTTCAAATGGGCGCCTGAATATAAGTTCTATGCACATTGGCACACCTAACTCCATATGCCAAGGGAGGGGGTATTCTCTGTGTTCGGCGCCAGGAAATTTGAAAATGAACATATTTTCAACTGAAGAATGTATAGAAAGAGGTGGGTTTCGGGATGATCAACATTCACCATCAATCCTCGTGATTTTCAAACGGGCGCCTGAATATAACTTCTATGCACATTGGCACACCTAACTAAGTATGCCAAGGGAGGGGGGTCATCTCTGTGTTCGGCACCAGGAAATTTGGTAATGAACATATTTTCAACTGAAGAATGTATAGAAAATGATTTTTGGGATGATCAATATTCACCATCAATCCTCGTGATTTTCAAATGGGCGCCTGAATATAAGTTCTATGCACATTGGCACACCTAACTCCATATGCCAAGGGAGGGGGTCATCTCTGTGTTCGGCACCAGGAAAATTGGTAATGAACATATTTTCAACCGAAGAATGTATAGAAAGTGGTTTTTGGGATGATCAATATTCGCCATCTATCTTCGTGATTTTCAAATGGGCGCCTGAATATAAGTTCTATGCACATTGGCACACCTAACTTCATATGCCAAGGGAAGGGGTCATCCATGTGTTCGGCGCCAGAAAATTTGAAAATGAACATATTTTCAACTGAAGAATGTATAGAAAGTGGTTTTTGGGATGATCAATATTCACCATCAATCCTCGTGATTTTCAAATGGGCGCCTGAATATAAGTTCTATGCACATTGGCACACCTAACTCTATATGCCAAGGGAGGGGGTCATCTCTGTGTTCGGCACCAGGAAATTTGGTAATGAACATATTTTTAACTGAAGAATGTATAGAAAGAGGTGGGTTTTGCGATGATCAATATTCACCATCAATCCTCGTGATTTTCAAATGGGCGCCTGAATATAAGTTATATGCATATTGTTTCACCTAACTCCATATGCCAAGGGAGGGGGTCATCTCTGTGTTCGGCACCAGGAAATTTGGTAATGAACATATTTTCAACTGAATAATGCCAAATATAATATTGCCGATCTCATATACATTTTTTCGTCAAATTTTTTTTTAAAAGAGGGAACCAATGCACAGTAACATCGAGCAATAAATATATAAGAGAAATCAAGTAGTGCAAAATTTATGGGCAGGTTTTTCCGAGGTTAATCTTATTTTATAGTTTTAATATATTTATATACACAAATTTAATCTTTTTCTATATTTAATCCATATATACGTATCTTATAAACATATCGGCATAGTTATTTTATAGTTTATTGTTCTTGTTAGGCCTATACAGATTGCCAAAAGTAAAATAGATTAACCTCGAAATCTCTACATGGTTCCTCTTATATATATTTTGCTTTATGACAGTAACCACACCATGCGGTCACTTTTTTCATTAAAAAGTTTAGCTAAGACAACAATTTTATGAGACATCTATACGTTACATGAACCATATTTTACGAACTTTAAATTTTTTTATCGATCTTTATTTTCGACGATTTGCACATGCTGGATGCACATGTTGAAGTATGTGCATATACTTGTTGAATAAAAACGTAAACAAGAAGCAAGATCAAGTTTGAATTTCTTCAATGGTTTTTGCGTTTCGTAAAATTATTTTTTTTTGTTCTGTGTCCTTTTAAAACAAAATTATGTTTTGTGTCCTATATTACCTATGTACCTTATGAATGAACCGTGAAAATATTTTATGATACGAGAGACTCCATTAAAAAGAAGAGTACAATTAAAAGTTTTAATTGTAAATAAGACTTATTATTATTATTTTAAATTTAATCAAAATAATTTTTTTCGAGTTATGTATATACAACATTGTTATTCGTATTATTAAGCGATAATTTGTTATCCGTGGATAATTGATAGTAGGGATAATAAATATGTAGATCATATTTTTTTTAATATTAAATCTAAAGACGTGTTAGTTATATCTTGTCCTTATGAGTGTGTATTTTAAAAATCCATATGAACAAAATCGACCTTGAACTAGTTTATGAACTAGACATTTTTGTTTTATAAACTTATTCTTAGTGTGGAATACCGTCGATGAGGTAAACTAGTTCAGCGTTGCACTTTTTTATTTATTTATTCTTGCATCGATTGGTTTTGATACCGAAAAAATCTGAGAATGATAAAATTTCATAAAAGGGCCCCAATTTATAAATATAGTCTAAGAAGCAAGAATATTATTAAATTATAGGAGCCTATCTATTATAAATAATGTAAAATATTCGTTAAAAAAACAGCAGCAGATAATTTTTTTTATTAAAACTGATGTTCGATAGGAACTAGAAGAAACTCGCGTTTATAGTTGATAAATTTGAATTTAGTTTGATTTCGGTTTGTTATTTATTTAGTAGAAATGTGGAAATGGGAATTGAAGGAAGACGAACAAATATGAAAATGTATACAAAACATTTTTTTATTTTTTTCCTATGATGTATGTGCAATAAACTTTTATTTAAAAAAGTCGTATATTATAAATGTATTGTTTCTCCAAAATTATTTTTCCGAGGAATTAAATTATTTTCCCTTTAAATATTATAAAATTTTAACAGGAGAAGCTGCCACATTAGTTCGTCATATCGCAGTAACTGAGGCAAACTATAGTGCGGCTACGGAGAAGATTAAACAGAGATACGATAAAAAAGGCTCGTGGTGACAAATCTCATAAAGCAGTTTGTTGATAAGCCAGATATATCAAAAGTTTCGGCTAAGGCGCTTCATCAAATAGCTGACGTATCGGATGAAGTTCTGAGAGGATTGAAAGTGTTAGCTGAAGCGGAAAAAGGGAGCCATAGCTCATTCATATTTTGGTAAACAAATTGGATAGTGTGACTAAGCAAGCATGGGCAAATGAGATAACTGTAGAGGATTTTCCTACGATGGGAAGATTTTTCGATTTTTAAGCAAACGAAGTGATTTATTGGATGCTATAGAAGTCAATAAAGTGTCGACCAGCAATCGAGTTAAATCCTTTCAATCAACTGCAGAGCCTCTGTGCCTTAAATGCTCGCAAGGCCATTACCTCAGTAAATGTGACCAGTTTATTTCCCTAAGCGTTAATGATAGACGAGGTTTTGTGCCTGAGAGAAAGCTGTGCTTAAACTGTTTCACTCCAACCCATCAGTCAGTCGTTTGCAGATCGAGTTATACATGCGGTAAATGCCACAGAAAACACCGTTTTATGCTACACACCGAAGATGCAGTCAGGCCAACAGCGAACACGGCTACTAGAAAAAACATAGAAGATGCTACGACTCATGGCGTTGTCGAATGCAGCAACCATATTAAGTTTCCAATCATTATTACCAACAGCAGTAGTTCGAGTTCCAATCTGGAAATCCACAAATATATGCAGAATGTTGCTGGACTTGGTATCTCAAGTGTTATTCATTACCGAGGAATGTATGTAGCGATTAAAACCTACGAGATCAAAGGCAAACTTCGCAATATCGAGCTTGGCATCGAGAAAGGTTACTACGAGAGTTTTAGCTTGTGTCACACTGAAATCCTTACACTCGACAAAGAATGAGGTGCTGAATTCTTTTTTTTTAATTTTACTGGTACATTATTGGTTTTGTGCAGCAGTGTCTAATAAAGAAACTACAAAACTTTCATTGTGAACTTTTAATTTTTTAGGTAACATAAAATAGCAAATATGATTAACAATTAGCTTTTCTGAGATTCTGAAATTTTCATCAAAAAATATTTACTGACGTAAAGTAATGTTAGAGTTAAATGATACAGAAAGAAAATAATTTCTTTAAAAAAATAGAATTCTAAAAGTTTCGTTTAAATTTGAAATACTTTTTAACTAAATATTAATAATTATTATACCTTATTTAAAAGAAAATAATATCAGCTTTTTAAAGAAATTAATACTTGAAAATAAAAATAGTTATTTCTCAAGATATTGAAGTTTCTTTAATACAAGGTGCTGCGTTGGAAGGCTCCCCTTTAAACGTGTATAACTTGAAAGGGGGGCTTTAACGTGCAAAGTGACAGAAGTATCCTTACCTTCGTTTTGATCAAGGAATCCAACGGTATCATTCGTGTTAGCTACTTTGGGGACACCCTGTATGTATAGATGATAATTAATATAAATATGGGCAAATATTAAAATAATAAAAATTTAAGATTTATTTGCTTAAATTTTTAATATTTCTTAATAAATTTTGAGTTTGAGTTTCCCTGTATTTTTTAAGTTCTGGAATACGATTCCAAATTAACCAGAAACTTGAATATTGTTATTCAATATTATTGCTTAAAGAGATTAAATGAAATTTGCCATGACCTGCGGGGATTGGATTCTAAAATTAATTGTTTTTGAAGTTGTGACATTGTATTGGAGTGAAACTTCATACTTAAGGTTTTCTCATAAATTATGAGATCCCAGTTATTTTTAGCCGAAAGTGGCGTAGGAGCCTTTTCGGTTTGTGCAAATATTTTGCAAAGTGTATTATTATAATTAGAAAAAAACATTATGAACTAAAAGATTCTAAATTAAATTCACAATAATATTGGCTAAAATCAGTGTTTCAATGGAAATGGTCATTTTAACAGAAAACTGTTTATCAACAAAATTCAGCCTTTGTACAGCCAGACTTTACTATAAATTAAGAGACCGCATTAATTTTAGAAGTAGCAGCAATATTATATACATACTTTTATATAACATTCACGAAAAAACCATTAAAAACCAAAAGAATGTAAATTAAATTTGAAACAAAATTTGTTCAGATCATTTTAATTTCTTTTACGTATTAAAATAAAGTAAAGTAACCATGAAAAATGTTGATCTTGCGATTTTTGTTATTTTGTCACAGAAAAGCAAGGTCTGATGAAAACATCGCTGCTGTGCGAGAGTGTACGGGAAACTCCTTGGCAGTTAATTTCTCGTCATTCACAAGATCTTGCCCTGCGACTTCAGCTTGGCAAATTAGTGTAGAGGCTTGGGTCTACACCCGTATAAAATCCAACTGACCTAGGAACTTAAGGTCAACGACCATAGACAACGCCGTAAGCTAGCTGGTTTAACTCTGGAGCAGTTAGAAGTTAACCCAAATTTCACTAAAAAACTCATCTTTATCGACTTCTTCCTTTGGGGCTACCTTAAATTGCAGATCTAGGCGAGTAAATCGCAAAAAATTGAAGCAAAACCCCAACGGACATTTGAATGACGTTATATTCCAAGCTTAAGTACCATAAAATATTATTTCAAACAAAAAATCTCACACAACATGTTTTATTTACAATTAAAAATCGAGCATCCTTGTAAATTTAATTTCAAACACATTAGTTTGAAGTTTAGCTTTGATAATGATGTCGAATTGACATCGAAAGCTTAGAAATTAATTATTATAATTTTAAAATCTGAGCCATATACCAATAAAAACCTTATATTTACTATTATTTACTCATAAAATATTTTCCAAATACATTAGTTTGGTTATTTTTAAATTTTTATCGGAAATGATGACTTTTTCTAAAATAAAGCTTTATTTCACAAAAGTTCGACATCTATATAGCCCAGTCGGATTGACTATTCTGAATAAATCTTCATACTTAACATTTTTTGTATTAATTGCGAGATTTAGTAGGAATCTGTGTTCCAGAAGTGGCAGCTTCCACGGAAGCTTTTTCAATTTTTTCACTGATGTTAAAAAGCTATAGATTTAAAGATTAAAGTTTTAAATAAACTTAAAGATTAAATTTACAACAAGGGTTGATTTTGTTGGTTTTCTGAAGTTTACGCGGGAATTATGATTTTTGATTGTGCAAAACAGTTTTACCAAAAGACAAGTAACTTTAATTTTTCGCTTTAGAAATCAAGTTTGATGTATTCGAGATCTATGTATACATTCGTAGTAAAAAAGTGTGGTGTTGGCCACAACATATTCACCAATCCACTTGTTTACAAGTTTTTCTGCATCAATGCACTTTGTGCCAATAATATTTGCCACGGAGACGCTGGCGTTCATGCGTAATGTTTACAAAAAATGCCAACAAAAGTTTCCTTTATATAATATACTATTAAAGGTTAGTAACATGATACTATAAGTAACTTGTACTATAGAATTTTATTGAAAATAAAATAATAAATTTTAATTTTCATCCCCATTCATCTTTTATTGCTCCAATTTTAAAAATTCATAAAATTAATTTACATTTAATTGTGTGAGGATATTTTTGAAAGTTAAATAACAATCGTTAAAAAATCCAAACGTAATCATTTATTAAATTTGGTTATGCAACCAGTTCCAACTTATTATTTTAAAACAAAAAATCTATATATATATAAATATATATATATATATATATATATATATATATATATATATATATATATATATATATATATATATATATATATATATATAAATAGAAATCTAAAATCTGATTCTATTTCCTGCCAATCAAATTAGATTTTTCATTTTGAATTAATATTAGTGAACTATTTCCATGTTCCAGGAAATCGCTTAAATAAGTGAAATAATCCCACCAACCAACTAGTTGAAATTATTCATTCGATAAATTTTTCGTAATCAGCAATAATTTTAATTTTTATTTTTACCATATCACTGGACTTTTCGCGACCAGGTGGTCAGTAGACTTACTGTGTCAAAAAATCTGAGGAGGAGTTACACGAAACTGGGGATAATCACTTGATTACGCCGACTAATCAAAATACTTTATTATGCAATGTAAATTACTAAATGGGTACAAGACTCAGTCATAATATAAATAAATAAAAAATAAGAAATATCCAGATATCATTACATAAGTCAATCATCTGTTCAACCGCTAAGAAATATTAAAAAATTTAAGGTTTATTTAATTTGTCCATATTTCATACTTAAATCGTTAAAAAAATTGGCTACCTGCTTTTTAATATTATTAATGTATATTACATCTTGTAATTGGTATGTTATATTAATAATTATCGTTTATATATTAGCATTAGAATAAATTGCAGTCGAGAGTACACGATCAACGTAAAAAATAAGAAGAAACAAAATAGGAATTTAAAATTTCGTTTTTCTCTTTATAATATTTAAAGGGAAAATAATTTAATTCCTCGGAAAAATAATTTTGGAGAAACAATACATTTATAATATTCGACTTTTTTAAACAAAAGTTTATTGCACATACATCATAGGAAAAAATAAAAAAATATTTTGTATACATATTCATATTTGTTCGTCTTCCTTCAATTCCCATTTCCACATTTCTACTAAATAAATTACAAACCGAAATCAAACTAAATTCAAATTTATCAACTATAAACGCGAGTTTCTTCTAGTTCCTATCGAACATCAGCTTTAATAAAAAAAATTATCTGCTGCTGTTTTTTTAACGAAATAATATTTTACATTATTTATAATAGATAGGCTCCTATAATTTAATAATATTCTTGCTTCTTAGACTATATTTATAAATTGGGGCCCTTTTATGAAATTTTATCATTCTCAGATTTTTTCGGTATCAAAACCAAACGATGCAAGAATAAATAAATAAAAAAGTGCAACGCTGAACTAGTTTACCTCATCGACGGTATTCCACACTAAGAATAAGTTTATAAAACAAAAATGTCTAGTTCATACACTAGTTCAAGGTCGATTTTGTTCATATGCGTTTTTAAAATACACACTCATAAAGACAAGATAAAATTAAAACGTGTATGCTTCCTTAGATTTAATATTTAAAAAAATATGATCTACATATTTATTATCCCTACTATCAATTATCCACGGATAACAAATTATCGCTTAATAATACGAATAACACTTTTTACGCTATTGGCCGTAGGCACTTGGCGAAACACACTAATACTTAATAAAGACATTTTTATTAATCACTTGTTTTTTGTTTCGCAGTTATATATAACTGCGAAACAAAAAACAAGTGATTAATAAAAATGTCTTTATTAAGTAATACGAATAACAATGTTGCATATACATAACTCGAAAGTCTCTCGTATCATAAAATATTTTTACAGTTCATTCGAAAGGTACATAGGTAATATAGGACACAAAACATAATTTTGTTTTAAAAGGACACAAAACAAAAAAAATAATATTTTACGAAAAGCAAAAACCATTGAAGAAATTCAAACTTGATCTTGCTTCTTGTTTACGTTTTTATTCAACAAGTATATGCACATACTTCAACATGTGCATCCAGCATGTGCAAATCGTCGAAAATAAAGATCGATAAAAAAATTTAAAGTTCGTAAAATATGGTTCATGTAACGTATAGGTGTCTCATAAAATTGTTGTCTTAGCTAAACTTTTTAATGAAAAAAGTGTCCGCATGGTGCGGTTACTGTGCATTGGTTCCCTCTTTTTAAAAAAAATTTTATCGAAAAAATGTATATGAGATCGGCAATATTATATTTCATAATGCATAGAAAGAGGTGGGTTTCGGGATGATCAATATTCAACATCAATCCTCGTGATTTTCAAATGGGCGCCTGAATATAAGTTCTATGCACATTGGCACACCTAATTCCATATGCCAAGGGAGGAGGTCATCTCTGTGTACGGCACAAGCAAATTTGGTAATGAACATATTTTCATCTGAAGAATGTATAGAAAATAGTTTTCGGGATGATCAAGAAAGTAGATGTAATTTATTAATAGATTGTGAAGCTTTTTTTCTGCAAACAGTAATATAATTTTACAATTTATTCGGGCTAAGTATTTTTTTTCTCTTTAATTTAACAATAAAATTTTCGGGATGGAATTATTTTTATGTGATTTAGCAAAGACACACATTATATGGAAAAAAGCCTTTTCGGAATGGAAATTTCGGGCCAACTTATACATCAATTCTCTGACGTGATGCTCCCATCTTCCTGACTTCTGTCAATGACGGCTAGCACTAACACGTGCTCCTTTAGGATCTCACACGTGCTCCTTTAGGATCCCTAGCAGCACCCGACGTCTTGTCTGCTTGCACCTTGGCTTGCTTACTGTCGCCCGTTTCTAGCTCTTCCTGGGATCTCTGTCTTTTAGACACAAGGGCCCTTTCCGAGCTATAATAGCCGACAGTTTTTTAGCCCATGCCACAGATCCTCGTTGTTGTACTGTAAGCTGCTCCTCAGGGGTCGTGGCCAGTTTTTCTAAAATTTTGGACGCCGACCGTCTCTCCCTGTATCGACGCTTCGCCGGAGGGATCTCCCTCAATCCCCCCTCTATTTCCTTTGGCGGTTCCGCTTCCACCTGGCTTCGATGCCAAGATGTCACTTAACCTTGCCCCTGATGTTAAGGCCCCACCTTCACGGTTAGAGTTGCTCCCTTCTTCCGGTTTTTGAGGGGTGTCGGCCCCTTTAATTTTATTTACTTTTTTCCATGTTTCTCCCACGAGTATCTCCCACGAGTATAGGTCAACCTGCGCAGACATCCGTGTACGCAGGCAAGGCTAAATACAACTGGAGGTCGCCAGTTATCCAGAGGGCTCCGTTCACGACTGCGCTTTGTTAATTGGACCCCCAGTCTAGCCAGATCATCAGCACGGGTCCGTAGCACCTTAATCTAACCCATTGGCTCCCCGAGCACCCCCCCCCCCACCCCCCTGCGCCCTCTACCCTCCTCCCACATTCACTCACTCATTCATATATGGATATTCCAAAAAAATGGGACCCACTTCATTCATGGGATTACCGTTTATATGGTTCCCCACTCACTACCTGGAGGCCCGGGAGCACAGGGAGACGTGACGCTCAGTTCACCGTGGTTGTGGTCAAAGGTTTATGGCACCATCAGTTCGCCTTTCCCTACTGGGTATCCTAGGCATTCAGAATTTGGTGAACAGAGATTAACCACTCCCCGTTTTATGAGACTCTCCTCCCACCAGAGCTACGGTTGGGGACGGCTTCTTTAATTCACCGCTAACCTACCTATCGATAGGCCGTTCGCTATCCACCGCCTGTGACCCCCCGTCCCCCTCCCCTATAGCTGCAGCTCGCCACGGGCAGTGGTTAACACTTAGGCCAATTTTGGGCGCATTGTTATACCACACATTCACGCCACATCATTAATCCATTCTTCTATTCACCTACTCACACAACAACAGTATACCATCTGCACATTGCTATCTCCATGCCAACCTGTATATTGACGTGAACGGTGGGTCGGCGCTGAATTCTGCACTTAATCAGGGGTCTTAGTTGTGTTTATTAACTGATGGCGATTGTAATCGATGATGAAAATTCGATTTGCATCTATAGCCTCTGATGGGATTCGAACGCAGTACCTTGTAACGGTGCATTCGCGCGCGTAACAAGAACCTTATTTGCCTGTGTTCATAAAAAATACAACACGAGTATGATGCCTACTGAATAATTATGCAAATGATTAAAACTCCAAATGATAGCTAGAAATTATATCCAACGATCGCACAATTCTCTATATTGCCGACAGTAATTCGTTCGATACCAACAGATGGCAATCCAGTTGGATGTTATTAAATGATTTGTAATTTTTTTAAACCCATTGTGAGGTGTGTCAATAGTCCCGCGTAAAAATTTGTCGAAAAAGAAAAAAATATAAAAATGCGATCAGCAGTGAAACTGGCGTTGTTGAATTTTAAGTTTTGCGCGAGTCACATTCCATTTTTTTTTTTCGTATTGTGAGACAAAAATATTGAAAATAGTACAATAGTTCGTTAAGTAAATAATTAAATTTCATTTTTTTTTGTAAATCGAAATTATAATATTTAATAAGTTAAAGAAAAAAATATAAAAATAAAGTTATGAATTCATACAGTTCAAAAGAAAAATAGTTAAAAAATTAGTGAATAATAATTGATAAAAGTGTAAGTCCGTTAAGTAAAATGGCACCTAAATACACTGGACTAGAACTGTGGAGAGTGATAATTATTGGACTATTCCACACGAGTATGCATTACATCATGTCATTTCCTCGTTTCTTACCTCTTTGCCTACAAACTACGTTGGAGTAGGGATATTTCTGTTGTTAAATTTCCAACAAAAATTTTAGCGATGAACGAGTTGTTATTTACTAACACAAATTAAAACCAATATAAAATTTTTTCAGATTTTGCTTTTGTTTTGCGTAAACTAATTCTAATTTATATAAGGTTTTTTATTGGTATATGGCACAGATATAAAATTAAAATAATTAATTGCTGAGCTTTCGATGTCAATTCATTTGAATTTATAAAATAAAAATACAGATATTCAAAATAAATTTAGAATTTTTAAAATTAAAACAAACAATAAAGTAGACAAAACCAAATTAGACAAAATAATCATAAATATTTCCGATATAAGCATAATCATTATTAATATTTATAGAATTTGTACTAGATTTAATATGCAACATTTCCAAAATTAACCGCTTTCTTAAATTCCGTTCTTTATCAAGTATCTTGACATTATCTAAGTTAATTGTATGACTTGTATTTTTCAGATGTGTTGTAAGAGCACTCGTACTTTGTTCGTCATCGTTCTTTACGCCATTTTTATGTTGATACACACGTTTTTTTAAAAATTGTTTGGTTTGACCAATATAAACAACATTACAATCACATTTAATTTGATAAACTAAATTGGACTGTTTTTTTAACGGTATTGGATCTTTAAGTTTCGAAAAAATGGAATCTTAAACTAATCCTAATTTGTTTGTTGAAGTGAAAGGAAGAAATTAATCATATACATAATTATGTCGGAAAGAATGACAGACTCACAAACTGGTGTAGAAAATTGGACGAGACCACAAACATTGGCTTTGATTTTAGAATTGAATACTATTGTTCATTTGCTCTACTATCTTAATAAAATTCTGCTGTCATGTTACATTTATACATAGAAAATGATTTTTTTTAAACTATAGATGCGTTTTTCTTTATTGCCCTTCTCGAGTCAGCGCAAAACATAAAATGAAAATTATTTTACACATCCATAGATAAATAACAACAATTTGATTACTACGTGTGGTGTGGACGTGAACTGTTGTAATGACATGATGTAATGCATACTCGTGTGGAATAGCCCATTGTGTGTAACGACAAATTTCAGACCCATGTGTATACAAATTTGTACAAAGTGGAAGAAACGTACGTAAAAATCACTGAATTTGTGCATAGTGAAAGTGACTGGAATGAAAAATAAACTGAATATCGTACCGATAATTATAAAATTTCTGTAATTACGTGATTTATAAAAAATTAAACAATCACCATACAACAACAAAAAAAAAATATTAATTATTTTATTGATAATTCGATGCATTATAATTTTACAGTGGTTGAGATAATTTGTGTTACACCTCGTTATACAGTGCTTGTACTAAATATCTGTATCTTAGGGAGCTATCGCTGTGCTAAAGGGAACAATCGCAACGTAGACCTCACAAATCTAAACCTTCCATATAAATTGCAATTGAAATAGAAATTATGTTCTCAATTGCTCTCTTTGTTTTTCGTAAAATTATACGAATTTATCATTTTACGAGAAACTAAAATACATACATAATATCACTGCGTGCATGTATACGGCCAAGTAGAAGAAAAATATAAAAAAATACGGTTTATATTGTTACGGTGACACCTAGATTAGAATAGAATAAGTTAATTTCATTAATTGTTCAATTGCATTTATGATGTATACTCAACATTTAGGCGTCATTTCTATACTAACATATTTGCTGCGCATTTAGGATTATTCTAGAAACAAATATTTTGGTATATAAGGGCGCGCGTTGACGTGGAATGCTGAGTATTATTTTAAACGTGATACAGTGAAGGTTAAATAGAAAGATTATTAAAGTGATTATTAAAGCGATTATTAAAGTGATAATTAAAAAGTGTGTTATAAGTGTAATAATTAATTGTGAATTTTGGGTTGTATAATAAATTGTGTTGTGTAAATAAATTGTGTGACTTCAAATTTGAAGCAGTGTATTTATTCACAATCCAGTGATTCGAACCTTGATTGACAAGGCAAAATCGTAACAATTGGTGACAGCGGTGGGATTGTGAATAATAAGGAAAATGATTCTCTACGAATTAAAGCTTGCGCAATTAAAGGAGCAGCTGAAACAGCGAGGTTTGGCCAGTGAAGGCACAAAAGCTAGTTTGGTGGAGCGACTACGTGAGGCCATGGAGAAGGAAGGTGTAAATCCAGACAAGTATGATTTCGAGGAGGAACAACCGGATGAGATCAGTGTGAACCAGAAAGAAAAGGACGTACAAACGGTGGTCGGAGCAATACAAAACTCATCTGGAAGTTTTGATTTATCGCAGTTGATGGCTGCTATGAATCAAATGATGGGACAACAGTTGGAGGGAATAAAACAATCGAACGAGGACATTAAATATCAAATGAAACAACAGATGTTACAAGTGGAGCAACAAGGGGCGGACATTAAACAATCGAACCACGAAATAAAACAGCAGATGTTACAAGTGGAAGTTGGCCAAAAGAAAATAGACGAGAGGTTTCTGGAGTTATCTTCTACACTACACGGTAAAGTGGAAAAACTACAAACAGAAGTACACGCGGGAATTCAAAATGTTAAAGGGGAGGATCAACGTCTCGAGAAGGAGCTCCAAGATGTCAAGGCGAATGGAACGACACATCAAGTGATCCAGACGGTTAATGCAGTTAAGATAAAACCACCAACATTTGATGGAACAACATCCTTCAATATTTTTAAGTTCCAATTCGAAACGGCGATTAAGCAAAATCAGTGGACTGAAGAAAAATGTGTTGCAGCGTTAATTGTGGCTCTTAAAGGCGAAGCGGCAGAAACACTACAAATCATTCCTGAGCAGGAACGGAACGTTTACATGGGAATTATGAAGGCGTTAGATCGAAAATATGGAAGTGACCACAAACGAGAAATCTATCGCATGGAATTGAAGGGTCGATACCAAAGAGCAGGAGAATCGCTACAGGAATTTTCATCGGCAATTGAGCGGCTCGCGCATTTAGTACATTCAAATATGTCGGCCGATTACATGGAGCGAATTAAAATGGATGCATTCATTGACGGTATTCGAGATCCTGAGACGCGCAGAGCGGTGATGTTGTCACCTAAGGCAACTTTCACGGAAACCATCGCTTGTGCGTTAACAAACGAAACTGCGCAAACCATCATCAAACCAGCAATGAAAATTCGCCGAGTGGAGATTGATTCCAGAATAGACACTGCGCGGACTACGCCAAGGTTCAGAGATGGAAGTGGCAGGATTAAATGCTGGGTATGTGATAGAATGGGTCACATCTCACGGGACTGTTGGGAGATTAGGAAGAAACGAGCAAGGTCGCCATCTCCTATGAAGCGTAGATCAAACGAGGAGCAGATAGAATCCAGAAAGGAGGGTCAGACGACAGCGGAGTCGTTAAACTAAAAAGAGTCAGTTTGCAGGGGCAGAAGCTGACTCCCATAACCGATTGCCCCACAACCTCCATCCATGTTTCGAGAATAGCAAGGAGCGGTGACAGCTTAACAATTGAAGCCGATATTGATGGGAAGAAATGCATGATCACGCTGGATACGGGAGCATCACATACGATTGTTCGTGAGGATATTATCAATGGAATTATGGAACCAGCTAATGGCATGAAACTACGAACGGCGACTGGAGAAAATTCAGCAATAAAAGGGAAAAAGGTCGTAAAAATAAGGATTGGACGAAATCACTTTCAACACGAGATGCTGGTTGCAGATATTGTAGACGAAGTCATCTTGGGAATGGACTTCATGAGAACGAATGGCTTCGTGGTGGATGTTGGACGAGGTGTATTAACCTAAGATAATATCGAGTTGCCACTTCACGTTAGCGCTATAGGAGAAACGACCAGGCAAATTATAATGGATCAACGGGAGAAGCTGCCACCGAACTCGGAAACAATAGTATGGGCAAGATTGGAGGGAGGTTCTGGGCCACCCAGGTTGTGGGTTGTGGAAGCCAATGAAGCGGAGAGCGGAGCCAGAGAAATTATGATCGGGAAAGTTTTTGTGAAACCAGACAACGATAATAAAGTACCAATTAGGACTCTAAATCTCTCGGATAAGACGAAAACCATCAAGAAAAGGACAATAATCGGAAAATGTGAAGAAATATCGGCGATAGTGAAGATACAGGAGCAGAAATGCCGATTCGCCAACCACCCAGAAGGTTACCATTGGCAAAGCAAGGAGAAGTGGATCGAATGGTAAAAGATATGCAAGCAGCAGGGGTAATCGAAACATCAAGCAGTCCATGGAGTTCACCAGTGGTGTTAGTCGAGAAAAAGGATGGAAGCATGAGATTCTGCGTGGATTACCGAAAATTAAATGCTGTGACGAAAAATGATAGTTACCCATTGCCAAGGATCGATGACACGTTAGACACATTATCGGGTGCTCGAATATTTTCAACATTAGATCTGCAAAGCGGCTATTGGCAAGTGGAAGTCCAGGAGGAAGATCGCGAGAAAACGGCATTCAGTGTTTATGGCAATTTAACGTTATGCCATTCGGATTATGTAACGCCCCTGCGACTTTTGAACGGCTAATGGAGCACGTGCTAAAGGGATTACATTGGAGGACGTGCCTCGTATATTTAGACGACATCATCGTTATGGGCAAGGATTTTGACGAGCATTTAAGGAATTAGGCAGAGGTTTTGGATCGGATACAAGCCGCCGGATTGAAGCTAAGCCCAAAGAAATGCAAACTATTTAGGACGGAAGTAAAATATTTGGGTCATAAGGTAACAACCAATGGAATCCATACCGATGAAGACAAGATCGCAGCGGTGAAGGAATGGCCACGACCTAAAAATTTACATGAATTACGGAGCTTCCTTGGATTGTGCACCTATTATAGACGATTCGTGCCAGGATTCGCCAGTATCGCAAAGAGTTTACACGAGTTAACCAGGAAGAACAAGGCATTCGAATGGAAGGATGATCAGGAAGAGGCATTTGTGGAACTAAGACGACGATTATGCGAAGCACCAATCCTCGCATACCCTACACCCAACGTTAAATTTATTTTGGACACCGATGCAAGTAATGATGGTATAGGAGGAGTATTATCACAAGTAACAAATGGTGAGGAGCGAGTTATTGCATATTACTCCAAGATGTTATCAAAACTGGAACGGAATTATTGTGTAACACGGAAAGAGTTGTTGGCTATAGTGGAATGTGTTAATCACTTCCATAAGTACCTCTATGGCCAAAAATTTCTTCTACGGACGGATCATGGAGCTTTGCGCTGGTTGTTACAATTCAAAAATCCAGAGGGACAAGTAGTACGTTGGATAGAACGTTTGCAAAGCTACGATTTCCAAATTGAACATCGGAAGGGAACCGCACATGGAAATGCCGACGCATTATCAAGAAGGCCATGTCCCGTGGAATGCAAGCATTGTGGGCGTGTGGAGGGTAAGGAAAACATCATCGATATTCGGCTTATGCAAGTGCTACCTGATGAGGAATGGACTGATGAAATGATCAAGAAGCAGCAATTACGGGATGCTGACCTGTCATTCATCATGAAACATAAGGAAAAGGAACACCGGCCCACATGGAGTGAGATAGCTGACAAAACTCCCATTTTAAAAGCATATTGGGCTCAATGGGATAGCCTCCTCCACATAGAAAATGGATGTTTAAAACGAAAGTGGGAAAGCACGGATGGTAAAGTAAAACAATTGTTGGTAGTGGTGCCAAAAGATCGGATAGCGGAAATCCTCCAGGAGTATCATGGAGGAGCAAGTGGAGGTCACCTAGGGATTAATAAAACATTAGCCAAAATTCGCCAACGTTTCTACTGGTCCGGATGTAGACAGTCAGTAGTCGAATAGTGTCGAAGATGTGACCAATGTGCGGCAGTAAAGGGACCAGCACGAAAAAGCCGTGGAACCATGAAACAATATAATGTCGGGGCACCATTTGAGAGAATTGCAATGGACGTGGCGGGGCCATTTCCGACCACCGAGAGCGGAAATAAATATGTGCTAGTAATAATGGATTATTTCAGCAAATGGCCGGAAGTGTACCCCATACCCAATCAGGAGACAACAACAATAGCTGATGCCGTGGTCAACAATTGGATTAGCAGATTTGGTGTACCGATGGAAATTCACACGGATCAAGGAAGGAATTTCGAATCGGTGGTATTTCAGGAGATATGTCAGATGCTTGGAATCAATAAAACGAGAACGACGCCTTTACACCCACAGTCGGACGGTATGGTGGAAAGATTCAATGGCACATTGGAGGAATATCTAGCAAAGGTTGTGGAAAGGAACCAACGTAACTGGGATCGACATATACCGATGTTCCTGATGGCCTACCGATCAGCGGTACATGACACAACAGGAGTAACACCAGCTAAAACCATATTTGGGAACAATCTGCGATTACCGGGAGATTTAAAATTTGGGGCTGTTCCATCAGCAGCTCTATGCGGACAGGATTATGTCGACCGAATGAAAGAGGAACTCAATGAAATACATCAATTTTTACGGGAGAAAATTCGGATGACAAATGATCGAATGAAAGCTCGATATGACATACGAGCAAACAATCAAGGCTTCGAGGAAGGGCAATTGGTATGGCTTCACAACCCGCAACGGCAGAAGGGATTATCACCGAAGTTGCAACCCACATGGGAAGGCCCTTACACTGTCATTAAAAGGTTGAACGACGTGGTTTATCGCATACAGAAAGGACGGAAAGGTAAACCAAAGGTGGTGCATTTGGAGCGTTTGGCGCTCTACAGAGGAGATGATCTGGATCCTGTTCGGGACGAACAGGCTTAGGTGGGGGGTAGTGTTACGGTGACACCTAGAATAGAATAGAATAAGTTAATTTCATTAATTGTTCAATTGCATTTATGATGTATACTCAACATTTAGGCGTCATTTCTATACTAACATATTTGCTGCGCATTTAGGATTATTCTAGAAACAAATATTTTGGTATATAAGGGCGCGCGTTGACGTGGAATGCTGAGTATTATTTTAAACGTGATACAGTGAAGGTTAAATAGAAAGATTATTAAAGTGATTATTAAAGCGATTATTAAAGTGATAATTAAAAAGTGTGTTATAAGTGTAATAATTAATTGTGAATTTTGGGTTGTATAATAAATTGTGTTGTGTAAATAAATTGTGTGAGTAGAAATTTGAAGCAGTGTATTTATTCACAATCCAGTGATTCGAACCTTGATTGACAAGGCAAAATCGTAACAATATGTATGCAGGCCCAAATAATGTAAACACGAAAAAACACTTTCATACGAATGCTATGAAACTTTTCTGTTCAATATTTTTTTTTTTGACTTTATTTATCTATATCTCGTAATTGCGGCAAAAAATTAAATTTTCATTCCCCTGAGCACGAACATTGTTTATTTTTCATTATTTTTGGTAAATTGTTTTTTAATTTTAAGGTAGATTTCATTTAGAATTTTACCATTTTCCGGCATGCTGCCTTTTATTTGTTGAACGTCGTATAACACACGATTCAAAGTTTGTGTGTATGGAAGAAGAGTATTCAACAATCACTGCGTTTATGTACAAACATAGGCGCTATGGTTGATTGTTGAATACTCTTCTTGCATACACACATACTTTGAATCGTGTGTTATACGACGTTCACAAATAAAAGGCAGCATGCCGGAAAATGGTAAAATTCTAAATGAAATCTACCTTAAAATTAAAAAACAATTTACCAAAAATAATGAAAAATAAACAAAGTTCGTGCTCAGGGGAATGAAAATTTAATTTTTTGCCGCAATTACGAGATATAGATAAATAAAGTCAAAAAAAAATATTGAACAGAAAAGTTTCATAGCATTCGTATGAAAGTGTTTTTTCGTGTTTACATTATTTGGGCCTGCATATATACAAAGCGTATATAATGAAAGACGGCCGTATACACATACATAGGCACTGATAATATACATAGAAAATAACATTTTCTATATAAAATCAACGATCAGTATGCAAACAGAAAAAAACGAAAATGCACATAATATAAAAACCAAATAAAAATTTACGTAAGGAAGTGTTTATGAGTTTAAAAAAATTAAATTAAATTTTGTTCTTATGTCCCTTTTCCGGCCAGAAACGTTAGTTTTAAAGGTCGGAAAAGGGATATACGAGTACATTGCGTAGATACCTCCTTTTGTCTTTATTCTCATCTCATATATAAAACCAATTCTATTTTGAATGTCTTGTATAGACTTTTATAGATATTTTTGTGTCTCAGGCAATTCAATTATCTATTTGATTTTTATTTTTAACGAGAAAAGATCGTCTTCAGTTTGCGGTTACTATTGTAGAATATTAAAGGATAAATTGCTTTTGCTAATTTTTCATTGATTATTTCGTTGCATATATCCAACCGTTTTTATTATTTTAGGTCGTGCAATTTTTTTATTGTAGTTTTGTTGTATAAGCAATTTTTATATGAAGAATTCTGGACTCGTATGTGCGGTTAGCTCGTGTAAATCATTTCGAAGGAAAAATCCGGAGAGAAATTTTTTTATATTTCCATCAGACCAAGGCATGTTTTAAGTGTGGCTTAACAAATGTGGATTAAGTGAATCGAATGTACCAAAAAGATTACATATTTGCTGTAGGTAAAAGACTGACTGTATAGGTAAAAGAAGGTTGAAGCAAAATTCGTTTCCTTAGCTTTATTTGAAATATCCGGATTTTAAGTTAGACCAAGAAACTCCATTAAGATACCAAAATATTAAAACGTATAGCAATAATATTGTTCCTATAAATGAAGACATGTCTCTAGTCGAAAGTATTGAGCAAAGTAATGACTTAGAGTTGCCACTTTGAGATAATAATAGTAATAGCCCATCTTGCATTAGTTGCGAAACTCACATAAAAAATGCGTATTTTTGTAAGCAAAAACATGAGAATGCTTTACAAAAAATTACATCTCTGAAACGTGGCATCAAGAATTTAAATATAAATATGACAAATATTAAAAAGCGATTGACTATCAGCCAGCAAAATAGGAAGATAGTTTCTGTGTCCAAACCAAAAACTCTTTTTAATTTTATCGATAAATTATCTCATAAGTTCAGAAGCCAAAGAGTTTATAAAAATGTTGATCAAGAAGTGGCCCTTAGAGCACAAAAATTTAGCACAAAAAAATTATTTTAAGTTACCTACCTAAAATTGCTCCTACCCTCAAAATGCTCATTTTGTCGATGGACCTTAATGAAAAATTTGAAACCCGGCTTAAATAGTTTTGTACTCAATAGTCTAAAAGATGAAGTTTGTGAAACGAGTGAAACTGATAAAAATATCGCGTTATTGTTTGATGAGATATCTGGACGTGATATGATTTGATGAGTATACGGCCTGATTTGGAGGATGATCAAGTAAATGACATAATTGACGGTCCGTGATTCATACCTCCCCGCTCCAGAGTAACTCCAAATGAATCAGGTAGTGTGGGGTTGCAGACGAAATTATATATACTAACGCATCAATGCCGTATATCATTAGAATCTTTAACTAATTCCACATCAGTAAATTCGGTTTCTCAAAATTAGAGGTAACCGAATTTGTTACCTTTAATGCATGCCATTAAGCGCTTAACTTCTTAAAAAGGTTTATTGCAAAACTAACGGTTCCTACTCAACATTGCGAAGGATTTTTAAGAATTCACTTGGCTTTCTCGTGATCCAAAACCTATCAATTAGAATAATGCTGAGTGGTTGAGAAATAATTAATAATTCATATGTAGGAACCACATAAAACAGGGTTCCCTGTTTTAAAAAGGCTGAAATTAAAAAGGTGGACTTAAAAATGTGTTTTTATATGAAAAAATGGAACCTTTTTTAAGTCCTATTTTTAACAAATTTTCTGACTTAACAAATGTGTTTTACAAAAACAAATTTAATTACAAAATGACACAAGGAAGGCATATTTTATGTCATTTTACAAATATATTTTTTAATTCATTTTCAAAATGACTTAAAAATTGCATATTTTGTTTCACATAATAAACATAAAATTTACATTAGTTTTTGATATACATAGAAATGCATGCGTTTCATTAATGAAAATATAAAACATAAATAAGTGGGTTTTTTATGCCATTTATAAACCCACTTCTTAAATCATTTTCAAAATGACTTATGATATGCATAAATAAATCCAACTTTTTCAAATTTTAAAATGAAATAAAAACGCTGATTTAAGTTCGAAAAACAGCATTTTTAAGTCAACCTTTTTTAATTCATCGAGTCATAAAACAGTATCAATATCTTTTACAAATTCGTAAATGCCCTTATAATAATAATAATAATAATAATAATGATCAGTAAACTATTTATTTGGATTTATTTAAGCTTATCTGAGATTTGCAGTTTCTAGAATTTTTTAAGGTTTTTTAGAGCCTGTGAATTACATAAAGTTATGTTTTGTTAAACCCCTGTATAACTTATGTATGTATTGGCAGTACTGTTTCATAATCAAATTTATATTTTCATTTCTTAATGCAAAACATTTATTTAGGACATATATATATGCGTTGTAGCCAACACCCAATTTTTTATAGTGTATAGCCATAATGCATAATAGTACAAAAACATGAAATTAAATTAGATTCTGCGCTTTACGTGAACTTAACAAATTTAAAATGTTTTACGAACTGAGTAACATAGTGGAAACTCTGTGACATACACATATAAAATTCTTTAAAGTTACGTTTTGTCAGCTCTTTTATTAAGGATTTGTAAAAGATTAATCAGATTATCTTCAAAATCATAAATCTCCAAATATTGTCAAACAGCGTTTGTTATATTTTTCATGAAAAACCTCCAGTTTTTCTGGAATGGACCATTCTCTCTCTCTCTCTCTCTCTCTCTCTCTCTCTCTCTCTCTCTCTCTCTGGCAGTATATCCCATCAAGGAATTTGACCGCAGGAATTTGAAATAAAGTTTCATAATCATATTTTAATTTCTGTTAATGAGTGATTAATTCATTGATCCTAAACCAGCTGTGAAATTTTTTCCTTGTCTCCACCACTTTGCCACCGGGGCGGTATTAGACCATTGTCCCAGTCAAAGTGCCGAAGTCTTAACTTTGTCTTGCTTCAAGTACATAATTTAATTACATACTTCCTGAAAATTGATAAACATTTTTGTAGAATACTTAAACATGAATTTTTCTTTCCCCCGTTGAAGCTACAATTTAAAAAATTGGCTAACACAAGGTCCGATTTCGCCGGAGCTTTGGTTCATAGGAATATTTTATGCAAAAAAATTTGATAAAAATTTGATTTCAATCAATGTCGTCAGTATTTGAAATAATAGTCAGTTTACTCAAGAAATCTGACATAGCCAAGGAGTGCTTTCTGGACCTCTTCGTATGCATTCTGTCAAAAGCCATAAATGAATGGTTTTTGGTTCTACCGTTCTAAAAACTCAAATGAACGCAAACATTAAAAAACCGACTATCTTTTTTTTAATGTGCCATAAAATTACGAAAATTTTACTTAATATTTTGTGAAAATAAGCGGAAACTTTTTGCCAAAAACATGGACATTCACCCTAAACTTTATGATAAAATTTGAGGTATGGTGTATTTGAGATGTGCACTGTGCAGTTTTTCATTCCTGATTAATAGACTTGCATTTGTATTTATGTGCCAAACGACAGTGAAAAATGTTCAAGACAATATCGAAAGATAGGTATTGCACAGTAAAAAGAAAATTATTCCAAATACTAAGTGGTACGCGCAGTATACCGTAATCATTATTTGTGTTTGGGTATGTAAGCCGCAGTTTACACAAAAGTAAGGACACAATTTCTAGACGTTTAGGACATATAAATTGGTAAATATTTATGATTTTTAGGAAGTTTAAAACTTAGGAGGATCCAATTATTACATATTATTTTACTTAGGTATTAGAGTTATGCCTGTTCAGAGTTATGCCTGTTATTCAGAATTAATATGTTTACTCTTGCAGACTCCAGGCCGGGTTTTCAAGCTTCTTAATCAAAAATATATTCACTAAAATCCTTATATTTTTAAGGACTAGTTTGCAGTGGTGTCATTAAATTCGTTGTTGGGAATATTATTTTAGTAAAGATCCTGTATAAAAAACATGATCGAGTTGCTTCATTATATACCCCCAATATACCACTGACTGCAGTTATTTTAAAAATTTGAAACAAAATGCAATTTCCGAGGACTTAATCACTCCTATTAATGACGACGATTAAATTGAACTGATATGCTTTTAATTGAATTGTTATATTTATGTTTCAAAATTTACGTATTATTTTTGTATTTTATGATATGATATGATAGAGACTTACAAGCCAACCATTATGGTGATCCTAGGTATGTATAGCACATTCCTGGAATATACGCAAATTAGTATTAAAATTTGCATCTTACTATATTCCAAAATTATGCGGGCCCAGGCCCTGCCTGCATCCTCGACATAAAGGGTTTGTGGGAATAGGATGTTAGTCACAGAAATAACAAGGGCGATAACCGCAGCAAAGTTATTATCTATCTACATTATTTTGTTAATAAATAATAGGTTAGTTATTAAAATTAAAATATCACACCTTTCAATAAAGTTTGTTAGTTTGTTAGTTTATGTTAGTTGTGAATAGGTATAGGATGCTCTAAATTTCATCATATGTATCTATCGTCCGCAGTCTAAAACGACTGGTATAATAATTTAATTGACATCCAGGGGTCATCTCATCTCATGCTGCATTATTTTGCCTCGCTACTGTCCAGCCCAACACCTATAACCCTAAGAATTTTGTACGTCAAGAATCCGACAGCACATTTTTATACATATAAAATACATATATACATATAAGACCTAAATACATATATACATATAAGACCTAAAAAGTCTTGTGGTCAAATATTAGTTACATTTTTGTAAGTCTCGTAACTCTGTAATACAGCTACCTTAATTATCCTTTCATTCATTTAAGTTAGAACCTGGTTATCTCATATTAAATAAATTCATGCATCTACTAAATAAACATCGCGAACACCGTCCTATTACACAAAAGTATATATCAAATATCTCATGGTTTTGAACGTTGTAAACACACAATTTTCCTGTGCTACAACATTGTATTATATTGTTGCATAAATGTAATAAAATACAAAATCCATATAATAAAAGAAAAGTAAAGCTATCCCAGCCACTTCGATAAGTAATTTAATGTAGATTAACTATACCGGAAACCCAGTATGAAAGAGACGTGTCCTTCGTACAACCTTCGAGATCCAGCTGGTCCGAGAGACGATGAGATGGAAATCCGGGATTACCATCCATACCAATGAACCAACTGTCCAAGCCGGAAAATATTTTTAGCACCAAAGAGCCTCGCCACACTTCAATTCCCTCATCGTGACTCAGTGATTTCAAAAAATCAACCGCCATTCACATCCGATTTCTTTGCGCGTTTCTTTCTTCTATGTATGTGCGTAAAACCACATTTCCTAATTCATTCGTTTAGTAAATGTTTATCATTTGCTGAAAAACTGCCTCCTTGGTTGAAATACTCTTTTCGAAATAATAAACGAGATATGAACAAAATGATAATATTTGTACTTTTGTTTGCTTTACAAACAAAATTAAATAATGACTATTATTGATGTGTAACCTGTATATCCCTGTATAGGCAAAAGTACCATGTCAAAAACTTAATCTTGCATGTTCCCTGAACCAACTTACACACTTGTGAACTCCTTCCCAACCCACCCTCGTCCGAACGTCCCATCCACACTACATCTACACACACAACTGTATTGGTTCCACTTCAAATCAAGCAAAAATCCCATCAACAACGTCACCACACACAATGGTCTCCCACTCACACATTTGTGTGGGTTGGACTAACCTTGACACGATTTTTTTGTTTTTCTTGGTTGAAAAAGGGATAGGGTTTAAAAATTCACTCGTTAAAATGTATTATTCTCTTTATTGATCGAACAGTGTTATATAGTATTTGTATAATTGAGCAGTGAATAATGATGAAAAGTAACAAAAAATATTTCGTTTTACTCATTCGCTTATGAAGAACAGTGTAGAAAGTAAAGTTATATTCTCTATTCGATCGTTCAATACAGAGAATAATATATTGTATCTATTGATACTACCAAAACCGAACACAATTATATTCTATAAGCCGTACAATACTCGGCTATACACGCGGATAATGTCACTTTTTAACTCCTATTTGATAGTATTGGTGTACATTTTTAACTTCTATTTGATAGTATTTGTATACGGCCAATAGAAATCAAATATGACACATTTGTTCTAGATTTCTCTTTTATGTTTTTACAAACAACAAAAAACAAAATAGATTTTAAGATCAGATATGCGTAGCCACGCCTCATTCATGCGTAAAAAGACTAAAACAATAACGAAAAATAGAAATTAAAACAAAATTCGTGATCGAAATGCACTTTTGAATTATATAATAACAAACAAAACACACCTCCTAGTTTTTGTTTTTTCTGTTTTTCCCTTTAAACATTTTTTTACGTAAATGTATTTCCGAAACATATGCACAACTTCGAGTAAATAGAGAATAAAATTTCATGTTCGTATACGCACAATACAATTAAACAGAAGTGAAAAATTACATGCGTGTCGCTACAGTACGGCTTATAGAATATGATTGTGTTCGGTTTTGATACTACAATAAATGTTCACTTTGTTATTCAAATAGAATAGAAAAGTAAAACAAGAGAGTAGTAGATCCCATTCGCTCACACAAACAAAAAATCATCAATTCTTTTAGTTTTTTTATTATTCTCTCACCATTCGTTTATCAGTGAATGTCCCATGCCACACGAGCAATTTTTCCATTTTGGCATTTTTTTTTCTACCAATGTTTTGTTCTGCTCTCTCTCAAACAAAATTTTAACTAAAATGAGTCAAAAATGTCCTTGAAATATTTTTTTTATTTCATTTATGTTTGAGTTGTGTGGTAGAACAGAAAATTTGTTAAGTCGCAATTAAAACTTGTATCATAGGTAAACGGGGGAAAGAAACGAAGAAAAACGCCGCATTTCTTTTTACGTGTGGCATGGGCCAATAATATTTATGAAATTTCGTTTTACTATTCATAACCGAAGAGAAATTAGCGTAAAACACAATTTATTTAAAAACGAATGGAAAATGAACAATAAGAAGAGTGGTGTAGAACGCTGTTATATACAAAACGCACAGAGAGAGCGAAGAGAATTCCAAAATATACAAACACATACACACTTTCAACTCTTTCTATTTAATTTAACCAATGCCTTCTATCAGAATCTACTTAAATATAAGTCCTGCTAACTCCACACATATAAAATAAACAATAACTAAGTAAAGATGTATTGGAAATATTTTTTCCATAGTAATTTTTTTTTAAATAACTAAGTATAAATGTGGTGGTGCAGAAACAAAAAAATGAGCAAAAACAAATTGAAATTTACGTTGCATTGTTAGTGTAACCAACACACTCTTTGTTAGTTTTATTTAAATAGGTATCTGTCAATGAGAGAGTAAGCAGGACTTATATTTAAGTAGATTCTGCTTCTATACTACTGGCCTTTTATATTTACACATACACACACACACACACATAAATAAATACACATTTAATGTAAATAAAATTTAAAAAAAAGAAAACTTCTCTAAAATTGTTATACATATGTGTTATGCATACATATATACAAATATACAGATTATCGAAAAATTAGAACGACATATACTTCGCGTAAAAATATATCCCGTTACAAATATTTCAACTCGGTTTTTATGCATATATATGTATGTATATATAAACACATTCCTTCCACGGGTATTTCACATTTGATTACATCACTTTTGATTAATTTTTGCAACTAATTTACACCATTTTTCACTATGTATATTAGGTATTCCTAGTAATTCAAACATAAATGTGCATTCTCGCATTCATGAAATGGTATCAGAACATATATGGAAATAATTATATATATTACGTATACGTTCTACACAATTCCATGGTCGCGCGTTATTCACAAATTAATATTTAAAACACTAGGTATACACATTCATTATTATTATTATTAATAATTATTTTTATTTTATTTTATTTATTATTTACATACACAAAAAAATATATTTAAATTAAATGAAGGAGCGACAACAAAACACATCTACTCCGTTTCACATCACTTTCCGTCCTCCGTATTATTTTTGTATTTTATGAATATTAAAATTAAAAATTCTTGATTAAACCTTTATATGAAATACATGATATAAATTATTATTCTTGTCGTAACCCCGTCTACGACAATTAACCTTCTCTTTGTGTATTGGGGTCAAATTTACCCCAGTCGATTTTAAACTTGAAAAAATACATTTTTTGCTACTTATATGGCCCATCTCGTATATAATATCCTCAACTAATATTTTATTCACACAATGTAAGGAAAAATGGGCCCAAATTACTTTTAAATTCCATAATTACCATAGCAAAAACGTACTTTTCCTAGTTTAAAATCGACTGGGGTCAATTTGACCCCAATATACTTAGAGAAGGTTAAAGAAAAACCCCACCTCTTTTTCCCTCCTTTTCCCTCCAAAAAATATATCCAAATGTGTATAAAAATATTTAACAAACTCTGAGGCGATGGAAAAAAGGAAGAAATCTAAGAAAACATTTAAAACTAATAACGCGCATACGGGCACCCAATTTTCTTAAATCACTGTCCTTTCAAAACATCATTTTAGTAAAATACATCGGACAACATTAATATAAGTCAGTGATTTTTCCAAATTATTTATTTTGAAAGTCATTTTCCGTAATGAAAAATCGTTATTTTTCATTCACTATACGAAATTATTTATACCGGGGAAAATATAAGTATCCTGAAGGCGACTGTTCGAGTGCGAACTTTTGTGCGGATATTTAGAATCACACTTTTCAACTAATCAAATTAAGCCGATAAAAGATAAAATATTTTTAACTTTAAGAAAAATATTCGCACACGATCAACCTAATCATAAAAAAAACTAAAATTGTGAGCTACATTGTGCTCAATAAATCGGTGAAAAAGTGTGATTCTAAATATTCGCACAAAAGTTCGCACTCGAACAGTCGCCTTGAGGTAACAAATTCAAGTAAATCATCTCGAAAGCTGGCATCAATATTTTTAAACATGTTAAAACGCAAACCCTTAAATATGTCGATTTCAAGAAAAAGTGACTTATGCCACTTTCAAAATAAACGGCTCAGAGCAGTTTAGTTTGAAAGTGGCATAAGTCACTTTTTCAAAAAAAAATCGAGTTAATGATAACATTGGTTATAATTTAACGGTGTGTTTCATTTAAAAAAATTCCAATCAATATGTTGAGAACACTAGGAATTTAATTCGAAAGAAGTTTTGCTAATTAACGGTATAACACGGAAAAAAATATATAGGACAGATTTCAATAAATATAGGAGCCGGTGCACTGGTGGAATATAATTGGACAGATTACTATTTAATGAATAAGAACATTCACTATAGCGGATAGTAAAATGTACTACGGTTACCATGTAAATAGGAAACTGTTATATAATATATAGCAGGGCTTACTATTAAAATCTTAATTTTCTTGAATTCCTATAACAAATAGGTAACATTCCTATAAGAATTCTATAGTTAATAGGAAATACCACTATGGGAAATAGTAATTGGTGTAATTTATAGGAGAGATTCCTATATAGCACTGTCTACTATGCAAAATAGAATGTTTCCTATATACATAATGAATTATATAATAATAAATAGTACAGCTTACTATAATCGGACTCCCATACATAAATAGGAAAAAAATTGGTGATTTTTTTTCTCCGTGAATAAACATGTTTATTTTGAAAGTGGCGTAAGTCAATATCGATATAAGAAAAGGCATATTCGTTATAACCGACGTAGTGTAGGTAGTGGTGCCACTCACGTGATTATAAAAAACTCTGGAGTGAGTGGGTTAAAATTGGACCAATAAAAAACTGAAAAAAAAATTTGAATTACAAAAAAAAATCTAGTTTTAGATTTATTTACTTTTCTTTGTAGGTGCACGTGTTATTGTGGCAAAAAGGAGTTGCTATCGTAATGTTGTAAACAAAAAAATTCTTACATTTTCTTACGATTTGTATGGCACATACAATTTTTATTGTACGTACCTACACTAACTCATATTTTATTACCAAACTAAAAGAAACCCAAATCAAGAAACTATTTCCTATTTTAGCCTGTGAGTCGAAAATAATACATATTTGTGAGATTGCTATTCCATTACCATAATTTTAATTTTTGAAATTCTATCAATCGCGCTTGTTCTTTATCGTGAAAAAACTAGCAACAACAACAATAAAGTTTCAAAACAAAATATAAAATTCCGATCTTGCGCGATCATTCATAACTCTCAATGCTACAAAAATAGAAAACCAAACAGAGAATATAAATTTAAAAAATGGTTTTTCTAAGTATTTTGTCTAGCGGTTCTACTATAAAACTAACATTTTCCGTTTTGCTTGCATATTTATTGATACGCAACGTCTATATAATATATGGTTTTTGGTACTACTGTATATCGATTTTGTCTCCAAATCTGTGAAACGAAATGAATGTAACCGGAAAGATATAGAAGTAGCATATGTGTTTGTGTTAGTTTCGTGAATATGATTGCTTTACTGCATTATGCAAGTCACGTGTCATTCTGTTTTTGTTTATTTATATTAACTCTTTGAGTGCCAACATGAGTTCTACTAGTGTATTGCGGAGCACGATTGCACTTTTTTGGCACTCAAAGGGTTAACCATTGTAAACGCCATATTTTTGTGTTATGTATTTTCGATTTTTTATAATTAACAATTTTTTTTTAATTTATGAAATTTAAAATAAATTTACTTATAAAATTTTATTAATAGATATAAACTTAATTTATGATAATATAAAATATATTAGCATCATAGAAAAGTAGGTAAGAATGATAATTTTCCTGTATTAAAATAGCATTAGGCAAATCAAAATATGTATGTATATAATTGGCTACTATTTGTATGCATGGTACCTCAGTACGAGACGACGATATATTTTGGATTATCTACCTTTCCTTGTTACAATACATTTTTGAAAACAAGAAAAAAACGTTCGTATTTTTTTACTCAACTACATAGTAAAAAAAAAACTTTATGGCCACACGTAAAAAAAAATGCGGCATTTTTCTTCGTTTCTTTCCCCGTTTACCTATGATACAAGTTTTAATTGCGACCTAACAAATTTTCTGTTCAACCACACAACTCAAACATAAATGAAATAAAAAATATTTCAAGGACATTTTTGACTCATTTTAGTTAAAATTTTATTTAAGAGAGAGCAGAACAAAACATTGGTAGAAACAAAATGCCAAAATACAAAAAATGCTCGTGTGGCATGGCACTATGAGAAGGAAAAAATAACAAAACAACACGATGATCATACTGTCGGCTATTAAAAACGAGCTCTCTTAAGGCGAAATTCCATTACTGCGGCTTTTTTTTGTGCAGAAAACCAGAAAGAGATAAAATCAAAAATCCCTATGTGTGTGAGCGGCGCAACTGTAAAATTTTTTATACTTAAAATTTTTGTTGTTGGCGCGATTTGGTTGCCATAAATATAAATAAAAAATACAAATCGAAGTATTTTTATGGCAACCAAAATGAAAAATACTCCCCATTCTCAGCAAATTTTAGTTTAGTAATATTTTTATGGTGAGCACTTGGCTCATACATTTTATATGTTTGGTGGAGTATGATATAAATCGCGTTTTCATTATAAATTTGTATTAATGTTCAAACTAAAATATTTTACAATATTTAATTTTTATTATTTATTCCGTATTACATAATTTTAATGCATGTGATATTTTTAAGGTTATGTTACAAACGCGGTCAAATATTCCCCTAACTTTTTTTTTATAGGAAAGCGTTTTCTTAGTTTTTAACGACGTTAAGATTTTATTTTATTTTCACATAATGCATGTATTCCACAGTGAAACAATTTTTTTCAGTAAAAAATCCTGAGAAACCGAAAAGAGGAGTGTATACATATTAAAATTACGTTAGAGTGACAAAAACAACAAATGTTGCCATAAAAAGAATTGAGTTTCATACTTTTTATGGCAACATTTTCCCAGTAAATTTTACTGAATTTTTTTTTGTTTCTTTCTAACAACTAAATGATTTATATTTTTAACTCGTATTAATTTTACTGAAAAAAATTGTTTCATTGTGGAATACCAGCATAATGCTCTTCACATTTACGACGAATCAAAATGGCGACGACTTTTTATTATGAAACTTTTAGTTTTGTAACATAATTTCTTTACACGTGTGTCGATGTTATCACTTCTTATACTAAGTAATATGTAAAGACGACGGTTAGTATAAACGAACGACGAAATAAACTGAACTGTGAAGTTTTTAATACGACTGATAATGCTTTTACAATTTTCTGGAACAAATCCGGGTTGGATGGACCAAATTATGTACCAAATGTATGGTTTCTTGAAGACGAAGAATTGTGGATTGTATTTTTTAAACGACTTATGAAAAACGAAGAAATATTGTCGATGGTACGGTTTTCATATAAAACACTATAATCAATTTTAGTTTTACAATTTTCTATAAATCTTTAATTTTATTTATAAAATTTAAATTTACAGCGATCTGATTTTTTTCGACTTGCTTCAATAGCCAAAAAACGAAGACTACTTTAAAAAAACGAGTATACACCAAAAATACTGAAAAGTCAAACTAAACAAAATACATTTTTGATTTTACTGTACGTAACTGTTAAGGACTAGACACACCAAGCGTCGGCGGCGAGCGGCGAATTTAAATATGCATTAATTTGTTTATGTGTTATATAGAAACGATTATATAAACAATTATATACAAATTATTTATAAAAAAATTACAAATTTTGGATTTTTAATAGAAAAATTGTAATTTTAAGAAATTGTATCGAGTGAAGTTGCATCCGCAGCCGCGAAATTGTGTCCCACACCAAGCGCCCAAAAAAAATCGTCCATCGCCGCCGAACATAACCTAAAAATAATGATACTTCAATTGTGGTACACATATTTCTCATTCGTTATTCATGTATGCATTATTATTATTTATCAATATGAAAGATTAATAAAACAAAAATATAAAATTCTCAAAATTATCCAAAACGAAAAAGTTATCGCGCCGCTCTTGGTGTGTATGGAGTTGTATGGAACTTTTGGAATTTGACGAGCCGCTCTTGGTGTGTCTAGTCCTTTAGAGCGTGTTTCAATTGGTTTAAATACCACATAAAAAGTTAAAAATTGTGGTGAATAAAAATGTCAAACATTTTATCCGCTTCAAGAGCTGATAAAAATTTTATATAGAAAACATATGGCTGACAAAAATATTCGTTTGTAAATAAAAAATTTCCATGTAAAAATTTTGTGAAAAATTGCAATGATAAATATGTAAACTGGCCACCTTATACACGTTATAATGACATCTATTGTAAAAATTTATAACTCTCCATTTGTTATACAATGTATAAAAATTACTATTTAATAAACTAATAACAATTTATTTATTTATTTTTATTTTATTTATTTAGTCACATACATAGTAAAACCATAAAAATACTGGTAATTTTGTGAACTGCCTACCCCATTTTGAGGACATAAGCTCATTTATAATAAGGAGTGCAGTCCAAATATGTTGAAAAATATTGCCATACTTAAATATTTCAATACTGAATAATTTAAATAGTTTTTAATTTCAACAATCATTACACATGCACAATTAAGAAAACCGACGAGTACAATAAATATGACGGCCTATAGAAAATCTAAATTAGTTAACAAATTTCAGTTTGTCGTTGTTTAATATTTCATTTAGAGGCACTAGGAGCTCTCAACAGTCTATATATAAGATCTTACAATGCTTTAATTCTAAACTATTTATTAATCTTATGTTTTGAGAAATTAATAATTAGGACAAATTTCGAATAATAATGAACGAGTACAAAATTTAATTATATTATATGCATTCAATTAATCCTTTAGCTTTTAACGAGCACTAAGGTCAAACAAGATGTATATTGCTTAAAATCGATTTCTAAAGTGCAGGTAATTGATCAAAGTCTCACCTCCTACTCGTTACCGATCCTTAAGATTAACCCAAACATTTTACAAAGATTAAAAATTAACTCATGGTAAAAAAAACAAATCGTAACACTAAAACGTCCTTCCATAACTAGACCTACATCAACTACTAGAAATGATTTCGATTAACAAATTTTCGTTGCTATTGATGAGGCACATAAAAAAATATAGGATGAGCAACTCGTGGAGTTCGGAAAAGTGGCAGTGGCTAACTAAATTTGATAGTTAAATGAGCTTCGTAAAACGCATAGCTTTTTGTAGTTTACTCGAAATTCTAAAATTCTAATAAGACAATCCCGAACTTTTTGAGTACCGCATGTGCAGAAAGAGCTAAATAGGGCATCGGAAAGATCTAAATAGGTCTTCAACAACGAAATACACTGAAATTATGATCTGCTTAAGACAGATTCGATTGGATTTCAAAAACATATCGCAAATAATAATCACATAATAATGCGATTTTGTACTTAGTATAAAGAATAACCTTTAAACAGATTAGAATACACAACATTAACCAAAATTCAAAAGATTGATCAATTGTAAACAAGACTTATATTGTACACGTCTTTACCAAACGAAGTAAAGAATTTTTTGACTGTTGTAATGTTCTCGTGAAACACTTGGTTGGTTTTATAAGTCTATCTAACCGTATCTTGATTTGAATTTCAAATGACTCCCGACTCCGATTATTTTTCAATATGATTTTGGGGGCTATGTGTGATTCTAGATGGCTTCGATTTATATGCAACAATTTACGTTTCTAGAGATTATATTTTGTGAGTTATTAAGGATATAAAATAATTAAAATTTCGTTTTGACGTTTAATGTTATTTTGTCTGTTTGACGTCAATATTTTTATCTTGGGTAAAAAAACTGTTTAGAGAATGCGATTTAAAAATGCCAAGATTTGTATAAAATTTTCACCTGTAAAATTAACCATGCCACAACCCGTAACAACTTGAACTATAGATTGTGAACAGATGCTATTTAGAGTAACTTATATCCATAAGAATAATGTTGAAATTTAAATGGGAACAGTAGTTATAGGCCCTCAAAGTCTGAATATGAACCTACATACATCATAAGAGTGTGTTAAGTTTTGACATTTATTTATCGTAACCGTATTAAATTTTATCTTGGAGTGCAATTACAGAATGCAAATATTGTAAAAAAGCAAGATAAATTATCGTTTACACGTTTACAACTTATCTTACTGCTTAGAGAATTAGGGCACTGTAAGGCATAATAGTGTACAATCATTATGAAAAAAAATATATTTTTAATCAAAGGTGTTATACATAAAATAAGTAAAATTTGAAATTTTATTTTAATGATAAAGATTTTTGAAAGGGATGCAGTGCTTCCGTAGCTTCTATGGACACTTCGCCTGTTGGGGTTCATTTATTTGTTACGTGATGTGTTCTCGTGAATTTATGATAAAATGCGTTACATATATTTTGCGGTTAACTTTATATGTTGTGTGCTTTATTGGCAAATTTTAGTAACTCATTTTGGATTCGCCTTAAATTTTTATATATGGTGCACACTGATATTGCGCACAATGGATATTAATATACGTATACACTTGATTTTGATTTATTCACAGTTCACATTCATTCATTAAATTTATACATTCGGCACGTTATCTTATATAAACTATAGTGAATTTATTTGCACTGATCTATTGAATTTTATGTTCTGTTCATTTTCACTGTTAGGGTCACCACTTGTTGGGGTTCAATTAGGTATTAAAATAACACAAATTAAACTCAACATTTTATTTTAGATATTAAGTTTATATTTCGTACCAAAAATGTTTATTAGAAAGAATTTATTTCATTATTTATTTTAGTATATTTATAATAGAATAATTTTTACACTTCTCACAAAAAGCTTTTAAATTATATATATAATATTTATTTTTGGGTTTTTGACCCGACCACAGATTTTTACTTAATGATAAATATTTTATAATAATACAATAATTACAAAATTTTATGTACTGAGTTTTCGGTTATTCGATTTTGATTGGTCTACAAAAGTGGTTCGATAGGTCATAAAATGATTTTATTGTTTTAACGAAATAGTAAGTATTTCAAGAAGAAAGACAGGGCCGCTACAGTACCCCCCTCGCAGTAAAATCCTCACGCGAAAGTGACATTCCTTTGTACCTTTTTATTCAAATCTAGAGTTGACAATATTCCATACGCTGGTTTCAGGCGATCAATTGAGATATGCTGTGGTTTTCCATTAACGTCAACTATAAATATTTTTCGTAGCCTTCGAATAACCTTAAAAGGACCCTCGTAAGGTGCAGTGAGGCCTATTCGTGTTTTATCCACACGAACAAAAACAAACTCACAATTATTTAAGTTTTTGGGAACAAATATATCAGATTGTGTTGATTTTCGAGTATCAACTGGAATTAAATGTTGCATATTTGTTCGAAGTTGGTTTATGAACTCATCAGGGGATGGAAGAGGTTCTGAACCGTGACCTAAAAATATATCGCCAGGAAGTTTGAGGCTTTGGCCATAAACTAAATCCGCCGGACTACATCTAAGGTCCTCTTTTACGCATGCTCTGATGCCCAGCAAAATAATTGGTAACTCAGAACTCCAATATTTAGTGTTTCCTCGAGCTTTAAGTGAAGTTTTTAATGTCTTGTGAAAACGCTCCACCATACCATTCGCCTGAGGATGGTATGCTGTGGTGCGGATTCTATGCGAACCCAGGATTTTTGTAAGTTCTGAGAAAAGTTTCGATTCAAATTGGCTGCCTTGATCTGTCGTAATTTCCAGAGGGACACCGAATCTTGATACGTATTGCTCGACAAATGTCTTCGCAATTGTAGTAGCGGTCATGTCTGGAATTGGGTAGGCCTCCGGCCAACGGGTAAATCTGTCCACGATAGTTAGCAAATAACGGTTGTTATTCGAGGGTGGTAACGGACCAACTATATCCATATGTATGTGTTGGAACCGCATTTCCGGAATTTTGAATTTGCCATGCGGTGACTTGGTATGTTGCACAACTTTCGATTTTTGGCATGACAAACAGTTTGTAACCCAATTTTTAACATCTTGATTTAACTTGGGCCAAAAATATCGAGTAGAAATAAGTTTGCGTGAAGCGCGGATTCCGGCATGTGAAAGACAGTGTAATGAATCGAAAACTACTTGTCGTAATGATTGAGGAATGTAAACTCGTTGATTACCTGTGGAGGTTTCACAATACAGTTCGTTGCCAGCGAATTGAACAAGTTCCAGTTTGTATTTTGTATTTTTCGAAATATTTCTATTTATCAGGGTTTTTAATTCTTCGTCCGTACGTTGTAACTCTGATATCTTATGAATATTTGGAATTTCGCTTATGGAGGCTGCTTGTGGATCGCATGAGCGTGACAAAGTGTCTGCGACCACATTATGTTTGCCTGAAATGTGGCGAATATCAGTCGTAAATTGGGATATGTAATCTAAATGTCGGCTTTGACGTGGACTACGTTCCGCCTTCGAGTAGATTGCGTTTATCAACGGCTTATGGTCCGTGAAGATTGAAAACGTACGACCTTCTACGAAATAGCGAAAATGTTTAAGCGCTAAGTATATAGCTAATAATTCGCGATCGAATGCGGAATACTTGGCTTCAGTTTGCGAGAGTTTCTTAGAAAAAAAACCTAATGGTTCCCAATTACCTTTATTATATTGCTGTAATACTGCAGCTACGGCAATATTTGATGCGTCACATGTAATATTGTATTTAAAATTTTCAATTGGATGTGCCAATAACGTTGCTTCAGCAAGCGCTCGTTTAACATTAATAAATGCGTTTATGCATTCATCAGGCCAATCGAAATTTTTGGCAGTTTTGGGCTTCTTTGATAAAAGTGCTAACTGCGCGTGAATCGGTTGAAGAAATTCGGCTAATCGTGGGATAAACCTATGATAAAAATTCACCATCCCGACGAATTTCTGAATTGATTTAATTGAATGTGGTTGGGGAAACTTTGTTATGGCTTCTACTCGCAGCGGCGAAGGTTTAATGCCATCTGGAGTAATAGAGTGGCTGAGGAATTCCAGTGATGTAACACCAAAAACACATTTTGATGTTTTAATTTTGACATCGTACTTTGCAAGCCTTTCAAAAATTTTCCTTAAGTGGGATAAATGTGTTTCCTCAGTTTTACTTGCAATCAATATGTCATCAATATACACGAAAACGAAATCAAGGTCTTTACATACTTCATTCATAAAACGCTGAAACGTTTGAGCTGCGTTCCGAAGTCCAAAAGGCATTCGTTTATATTCAAATAACCCAAATGGCGTCGTAATGGCCGTTTTAGGAACGTCTTCAGAAGCTACAGGTATTGCGTGGTATGCCCTGATTAGGTCAATTTTTGTAAAAATCGTGCATCCCTGCAGGTGCACGGAAAAATTATGGATATGCGGTATCGGATAGCGATCCGGTACCGTAATGGCATTAAGTCGACGGTAGTCTCCACATGGACGCCAATCTGTACTGTCTCTCTTTTGAACCATATGGAGTGGAGATGAAACCGGGGATGACGACGGTTGACATATCCCTAATTCGATCATATGTGCGAACTCGTTATACGCTGCCTTATGTTTCGTAGGATCAAGTCGTCGTGGTTTAGAATACGGAAGTTGACCGTTCGTATATATGTGATGAACCACACTGTGTTTGACCGGGACATTAAAATTTGGGGATTCGGTAAGGGTCGGAAATTCTTTTAATAATTGTCCAAAAATATTATCAATCCCCCAGTGTTTCGGTGTTGGAGTATTATCAGTAACTGTCATTGCCGCGACAGTTAATTTGGTGGTTGGATCTAACATGCGTTTTCCACGCAAGTCAACAAGAAGACCAAATTTAATTAAAAAGTCAGCTCCGATAATTGGTCGGTTAACTGACGCTAGTACAAAAGGATGGGTAAAGGTGCGCCGAAGCCCAATATCGACCGATAGTAATTTAGTCCCAAAAGTATTAATGGTTGTGCCATTCGCTGCCGAAAGACACAACACTGGATCGAGAGATCGATTTCCTTGGAAAAATTTATTTGGAACAACCGAAAGGTCGGCCCCAGTATCTACAAGGAAAAGGAAATTATTATTTTGATCTCGAAGAAAAAGACGGCGATTCGTATGCATTCGACTATCTGCCGTAATGACAGTCGAATTTATTCGTTTAAAGGACTTGACTTTGTGGATATATTATTTGAAGATGAAAATTCGCACGGTTTTATACATTTGAGTGCTCTTCCACCAAATTTATAGTGATACCAGCAATATTTATAATTTTTGGAGAATCTATTGCCGCTTCTCGATCGAAATTTTGGCGCTGTCGAAGATCGCGGGCTTTTAGAGCGATGACGTCTATCAGAAGCGAAGTTTAAAATTGACTGCTGCAATTGTGAAATTTGTTTCTTCAACTCTGTAATCTCCGCCGAATATTTTTTTTTTGATTGATTATCAGAGGTTGCAGCTAAGGTGGGATCTACTTGTGAAATATTATTCGGTTCCGAAGCTTCATACATTCGATCCGCCTTTTCTATTAATTCGTTGGTTGGTTTTTCCTCAAATCCGATTAATCCAACTTTAATGATTTTTGGCATTCTCCTTATCCAAAGTTTTCTCACGGTCTCTTCGCTAATGTTGTCACCCGCTAACCTCTTCATTGTCCTGTAAACTTCGGATGGTTTGTCTTCGCCGATATCTTTTTTTTCGACTAATTCCTCCAAGCGTTTTTCTTGAGACAGCGAATACATCTTAATGATTGCTTGTTTTAGCGTATTGTATTTGTCTTTGTCTGGAGGTGGATATATTAATTCAGCTACTGAATCAAAAACGTCAGTAGGTAAAGAGCTTGCCACAGTCCAAAACTTTTTTTGGTCAGTTGTAATTTGACAGAGTTGGAATTGCATCTCGATTTGAATAAACCACGACTGAGGGTTTTTTCTAAAAAAATCGGGGAGTTTAATGCGAGTGGACTGGACCTGAGCTGTTTGATACAGTTTTTCAGTCTTAGGCGTCCTTTCTTCGTTGTCACTCATTGTTTTCACTATTTAGCACGATATTAATTAGCAAAATAAATTTTTTTTTTTTTAAATAACCAATGTATTCGAGACTTTTGGAATGTGAAATTTAAGTACCAATCAACACAACCGAAAATTCAGTTTACAACCGTATATAGAATTATGATAAATGTATTTTAGAAGATAATAATGTAATTAAAGCAATAAAATTTGTTTTTATATTAAATAATTTTATATAATTAATAAAATTTGAAATGATTACAATTTTATTATCAGAATTCATTCGGTATTGAATGATGAATGAAGATTATTATTTTTGAATTTTATGTTGTAAAATAATAAATAAGGTAATAAAATTAAATTTAAATTTGTAGACATGCAGGAAATATTATGAAAATTTACTTGTAACTGTGTTATACTTATTGTAAATTCTAATATATTTTTATGGTTTCAATATAAATAAAAATTTTTTTTTTTTATAAGTTTTACTTTATCAACTAATGTTAGAATTGATATATTAATTGTAGTTTCTAATATTGTATTGTACGTACACCAATATTATGTAATTGTGTTAATTCATTCTTATAATATTATATTGATAATAAACAATTATTAATATATATTATTATATTTTATGATTAAAATTTTTTTTTTTTTTTTTAGTAACTAATAAATTTTATGGTTTTATGACTATAATTGTATAATATAATTTTATGATTGTGTTTTGTAAAATTATAAATGTCCTTAATTAAAATTAGTCATTCGGTTGTTTATTAATTTAGATATATAAATTTCTTATAAATTTTATTAGAATATCAAATTAATTAAATGGTGTATAAATTTGTATTACTTACATATGCTCTGGGCATACTTGCTCATATCCATACTGCAACGGGTTGATGATCTGATAGTCCACTGCTAATCCAATTAATACATATGGTTTAATCCAACTCGAACGTTAATGTATTTTGGTTGAACTGTTGTTAAAGATGCAAGGTCGAATAAATCCGGTGTGTGATGTATGCACAATTTACGAAATGTGCTGGTAATTTGGTCGTATGTTTTTTTTTACCAGATCACGTTTTTCATTTATTTGTTACGTGATGTGTTCTCGTGAATTTATGATAAAATGCGTTACATATATTTTGCGGTTAACTTTATATGTTGTGTGCTTTATTGGCAAATTTTAGTAACTCATTTTGGATTCGCCTTAAATTTTTATATATGGTGCACACTGATATTGCGCACAATGGATATTAATATACGTATACACTTGATTTTGATTTATTCACAGTTCACATTCATTCATTAAATTTATACATTCGGCACGTTATCTTATATAAACTATAGTGAATTTATTTGCACTGATCTATTGAATTTTATGTTCTGTTCATTTTCACTGTTAGGGTCACCACTTGTTGGGGTTCAATTAGGTATTAAAATAACACAAATTAAACTCAACATTTTATTTTAGATATTAAGTTTATATTTCGTACCAAAAATGTTTATTAGAAAGAATTTATTTCATTATTTATTTTAGTATATTTATAATAGAATAATTTTTACACTTCTCACAAAAAGCTTTTAAATTATATATATAATATTTATTTTTGGGTTTTTGACCCGACCACAGATTTTTACTTAATGATAAATATTTTATAATAATACAATAATTACAAAATTTTATGTACTGAGTTTTCGGTTATTCGATTTTGATTGGTCTACAAAAGTGGTTCGATAGGTCATAAAATGATTTTATTGTTTTAACGAAATAGTAAGTATTTCAAGAAGAAAGACAGGGCCGCTACACGCCCTAGTGGGGGGTAGTGTTACGGTGACACCTAGATTAGAATAGAATAAGTTATTCAATAATTGTTCAATTGTATTTGTAACATATTTGCTCGATGCGCATTTAGGATTATTCTAGAAACAAATATTTTGGTATATAAAGGTGTACATTTACGTGGAATGCTGAGTCTTATTTTAAACGTGATACAGTGAAGGTTAAATAGAAAGATTATTAAAGTGATTATTTAAGCGATTATTAAAGTGATAATTAAAAAGTGTGTTGTAATAATTGTAATAATTAATTGTTAATTTTGTGTTGTATAATTATTGTGTTATGTAAATAAATTTGTGTGAGTACAAATTTGAGGCAGTTGTATTTATTCACAATCCAGTGATTCGAACCTTGAGTGACAAAGCAAAAACGTAACAATTGGTGACAGCGGTGGGATTGTGAATAATAAGGGATGGAAGGGGTTGTGAAGGGATTGTGAATAATAAGGATTCTCTACGAATTAAAGCTTGCGCAATTAAAGGAGCAACTGAAACAGCGAGGTTTGGCCAGTGAAGGCATAAAAGCTAGTTTGGTGGAGCGACTACGTGAGGCCATGGAGAAGGAAGGTTTAAATCCAGACGTGTATGATTTCGAGGAGGAAAAAACGGACGATATCAGTGTACACAAGAAAAAAAAGGAAGAACAAACAATGGTCGGAACAACTCAAAACCCATCCGGAAGTTTTGATTTATCGCAGTTAATGGTTGCTATGAATCAAATGATGGGACAACAGTTGGGTGAAATTAAACAATCGAACCAGGAAATGAAACAACAGATGGAGCAACAAGGGATGGACATTAAATACCAAATGAAACAGCAAATGGAGCTGTAACAGTAGTCTGTTACAATTTGCTAAAGTCATACTAAGGAAAAAAAAATACAATCGCACTATTTCTTTTTTTGCATCGCGTAGGTGACAGACACACTTTGTTGGTGTACTGTACATCATTTAAATTTCAACGACGCACAACTCCCTAAAAAATGAGACATCTAGAATTGGGTAGATTAGACATGTTGATAAACAACAACAAAAAAATAAAAATAATATAAAATAACCGAAAAGTTAAATAAAATCTTTGGTCGATTCATTAGCTGGTTTACCTTTGTATAAACATCAGCAAGCGGCTCATCTCGTAAGTGTACCACAATTAACATAAAGTTCTAAATAATAAAACAATATAGGTCATAGTGCCATAAGTGCCGGCAAACGTAAAAGTCGTAGTCACGTAATATAGTTACTAGTGGTACGAGGACGCGGAACTAGCTGAGATTGGATAGAAGATTTTGTTTAATTCTCAAACGCTTATCAAGGTAAATTTCTCGATGTTTTCTTACGTAAATATTATATAGATGTACTGTGGTATGTTGTAACGAGATTACTTCGGTCCATGTACTTGAAATATTGTTAATTATATGAAACGGGGGGAAAAAAAATTCATAATAACGCGTCCAGAATCAATTGCAATAGACTGTATGTGGAACATGGATTGTGGATGCAGTTTCCCTATTGAGACCTCTGTTTTTGTAGAAATGGACTATATTTTTCAAATGTTACGGTTGATAACCATAAATTGATCAACGAAGATGGGGAGAAAAGATAATAAAATAGACAGGCAGTTGATCATAGATTTTTGAAGAGTAACCTTCGCTTATAATAGACAACAACCCCATAAAACAATAAAATGGGTTGGTCATTTAAAGTAATAATCTAATAATAATAAAAAAACAAAGTAATTAAAAAATGAAAAATTATTAAGTTAGAAGTTAGTGATTGAATCCATATTTAGTTCATAATGATTACATTAGGTTATATTAAGAAATTAAAATCTAATTATTGACTAATAAATTGCTAAGTATTAGTTTATTCTAATTAATAATAAGTGAAACTGAATAAATTGTATCTGCAAAGTGTTTCATGCAAAAAGTAATGGTGGACTTTTTACCTAAATTGACATGATCAACGTGAGTGCTAAAAATGATATCGGTTTATAAATTAACTAGGCCACATGAAGTTAAATACACTAAACTGCAAGGGTGTTGAACTTTAATCATTTAAAAAATAAAGACGCTTATAATGTCTCTTTCTTCTGTCGGACTGAATAAATAGTAAATTAAATAGTGGTCCACAAATCCTAATAATTTATTTTTAAACTGATCTTATAATAATAGTGAAAACTAACCATTTAATATAAAAGTGCGGTGATAACATCCGATTTGGTCGCTACCGTTAACTATACCAGTACAACAACAACGATGAACTTTTGTGCTTGTGTTTAATGATTAAAATAAAAGTGAACATGGATAACAAGCTCGTACAGGTAGCTCCAAAATGTGAGTTAATGTCAACGCATCAATAATATAATATAATATAATATAATTAAAATAATCTTTTACATAATAATACGATACAGTTAAATACAACTCATATAATTAATATATTAATTTACACAATAATACCCTTTATATAAATATAATATATAGTAATTCCTATCATATAAAAATAACGCTACAAGTAATACTAAAAAAAATCATCGAAATACAATTCACACCAAATACTTATGGATTACCAATGGCGCCCAACATTTATATGAAATATGTAAGCTAGTTTTAATTTAATTTAATTATATAATTAGTATAAGTAATGTGTAATCGCAAATAGATTGAAGCATTCCCTTTACATTTTTTTTTCTTTTCTCAATTATTAATTATCTTTCAAATAATTTTTTTTTGCAAGTACAAAAATTGGTATGTGATAAAGGAAATGGTTCGACGTATTTATACCTTTAGTTTATTTTAGTTAAGTACTAACTCCCTGGTGATGGTGACTTTTAGATTTAAATATACATATGTTTTATAATATTCAATTGAAAATTTCTTAATTTTTCATTTTCCTTTTTCTACTTCGACCATATTTTTGTGGTTTGTTTTTTTTCTCTTGTTTTTCTTTTCTTTTACTCATGTGTTTTGAATTATGGTCGTTTTTCTAAGTAGTGTTGTGATTATCAAGTGAACATGGAGTGATGAACAAATTAGTTTATTGGAATGGAGCCTAGGTAAGTCAAATTGAATCAAGGTGAGTTGCCTGTTGGTCTTACTTTTCCTACCCTACCTCTTCCTTATTTTCCTTCCTTATGCGGTCCAAACTAGGATTGTTTAGTTATTCATATTAACCCACCCCTAACCCTGAGTCTAGCCGGCGAAGAATGACCGCCTGGATAACTAAATAATTAAATTCTGTTAACATGACCTCTGCAGCTCGATTCTGGTTATTCCTATAAGAAAAGGAATTAGGAAAAATATTTTCATAGTATTTTGGTCACAAAAATTATTTTTCTGGCATACTATGGTACAGAATTAGTGTAAATTTTTTCAAAAACAAAATTAAATTGGAAATATTTTTCCTATCCAATTTCGATACGGAAAAAATAAATATATATTTAAATCTAGAAAATAAATATCTCTAAAATAAATATATATTATAAATTTAGTATATTTAAATCTAAAAGTCACCATCACCAGGGAGTTAGTACTTAACTAAAATAAACTAAAGGTATAAATACGTCGAACCATTTCCTTTATCACATACCAATTTTTGTACTTGCAAAAAAAAATTATTTGAAAGATAATTAATAATTGAGAAAAGAAAAAAAAATGTAAAGGGAATGCTTCAATCTATTTGCGATTACACATTACTTATACTAATTATATAATTAAATTAAATTAAAACTAGCTTACATATTTCATATAAATGTTGGGCGCCATTGGTAATCCATAAGTATTTGGTGTGAATTGTATTTCGATGATTTTTTTTAGTATTACTTGTAGCGTTATTTTTATATGATAGGAATTACTATATATTATATTTATATAAAGGGTATTATTGTGTAAATTAATATATTAATTATATGAGTTGTATTTAACTGTATCGTATTATTATGTAAAAGATTATTTTAATTATATTATATTATATTATATTATTGATGCGTTGACGTTAACTCACATTTTGGAGCTACCTGTACGAGCTTGTTATCCATGTTCACTTTTATTTTAATCATTAAACACAAGCACAAAAGTTCATCGTTGTTGTTGTACTGGTATAGTTAACGGTAGCGACCAAATCGGATGTTATCACCGCACTTTTATATTAAATGGTTAGTTTTCACTATTATTATAAGATCAGTTTAAAAATAAATTATTAGGATTTGTGGACCACTATTTAATTTACTATTTATTCAGTCCGACAGAAGAAAGAGACATTATAAGCGTCTTTATTTTTTTTAAATGATTAAAGTTCAACACCCTTGCAGTTTAGTGTATTTAACTTCATGTGGCCTAGTTAATTTATAAACCGATATCATTTTTAGCACTCACGTTGATCATGTCAATTTAGGTAAAAAGTCCACCATTACTTTTTGCATGAAACACTTTGCAGATACAATTTATTCAGTTTCACTTATTATTAATTAGAATAAACTAATACTTAGCAATTTATTAGTCAATAATTAGATTTTAATTTCTTAATATAACCTAATGTAATCATTATGAACTAAATATGGATTCAATCACTAACTTCTAACTTAATAATTTTTCATTTTTTAATTACTTTGTTTTTTTTATTATTATTAGATTATTACTTTAAATGACCAACCCATTTTATTGTTTTATGGGGTTGTTGTCTATTATAAGCGAAGGTTACTCTTCAAAAATCTATGATCAACTGCCTGTCTATTTTATTATCTTTTCTCCCCATCTTCGTTGATCGATTTATGGTTATCAACCGTAACATTTGAAAAATATAGTCCATTTCTACAAAAACAGAGGTCTCAATAGGGAAACTGCATCCACAATCCATGTTCCACATACAGTCTATTGCAATTGATTCTGGACGCGTTATTATGAATTTTTTTTCCCCCGTTTCATATAATTAACAATATTTCAAGTACATGGACCGAAGTAATCTCGTTACAACATACCACAGTACATCTAGAATTAAACAAAATCTTCTATCCAATCTCAGCTAGTTCCGCGTCCTCGTACCACTAGTAACTATATTACGTGACTACGACTTTTACGTTTGCCGGCACTTAAGTAATATTGCGAACACTCGTTTGGTCTTTATGACCTATATTGTTTTATTATTTAGAACTTTATGTTAATTGTGGTACACTTACGAGATGAGCCGCTTGCTGATGTTTATACAAAGGTAAACCAAAAGGTATATATATATATATAAATCTGCATTATATATATATATATATATATATATATATATATATATATATATATATATATATATATAATGCAGATTTGTGCAGATTTGTGTCATATATGACACATATTTATTTTTGTTTATTTTTTTCGTCATGTAAACTATCACTTACAAATGGCTTATAACAAATTCAAATAGAAGGATTTACTCGTTTGTATGCGTGAGTTACTTTCACATGGCAATGACATGTATTCATTAAAATTGGCGGGAATCTGATGGTTTTAGTTTTATGTAATCGTGTGGTGTTCAAATATAAAAATAAAATATAATTAAAAGTATTATCCTTTTACAAATGAATTATAATTATAATTCAATAAGTGTTAATCATTTTGATTGTATTTCCTCAACGAATCCTGAATTATTTGTTTAGTTATTGGTAAGTAAAATTTATGTATCATATTTGACACAAAAACTCGTTAAGCAATTTTTCATTAATGTATCACATATGCTCACTTTCTAATTTTAGTAAATTTATATTCATAACCATTAGACGAATTTCCATTTTAGGACTGTTATGATAAAGTTGTACAATAATGTCGTCTCGAAAAAAATATTTGACTCTAGAAGAGATTGAAAAAATTGTAGAGGAGTGGTCTGATAACAGTGAAGATGAGCTTGAAGAAGACAATGAGGAGGAACAATTTCAACCACAACAAACAGAAGAATGTGATAACAATAACGATGAATTAATCGAAAATTTAAACATCGAGACTATTCCTGTCGTGTTCACCAATGATATAAATATGGAAGATGCATATATTTTTGACGCTGATGATATGGATTATGGACGAAATATTGAAAATAGAAATGATGTGCGAAATAAGGAAGTTGAGTTGAAAAATCTGAGAGAGAGATTTAAGAAATTGATTTGGAAAAATACACCGCTTGAAATTGAGTCCAATTCAGTCCAATTCAAACGCGATGCATCACTACCATCAAATATTTTAGAACTTGAGACACCACTCTCATTTTTTAATTATATTTTTCATGATGAAATGATAGATATGATTCTAAGTGAAACCAACCTGTACAGCGCTCGTAAGAATATTTCTAATCCATACACACTTACTAAATTGGAACTTAAGAAATTTTTGGGCATCTGCATTCTATCGTCAATTCATCAATTACCGAATACAAGACTCTACTGGGATCCAGTTGTTGGCAACAAAATTGTGCAATGTCATTAAAGACGTTTATTAAAATAAAAAACAATTTGCATTTCGCCGACAACCATTTAATGCTGCCGAAAGAACACAAATCATTTTTATTTCAATTAATAATTTCAATATTTTCAATTAAGAAATTAATCATTTTTATTTCTATTTTTTATTATAAGCAAACAAAACAATCCGAACGATTTTTTGGTACACCCTTTTTTTTACTATGGCCTTTCTTTTTTTATGTATTATGTTTTTTGATTTATTCGAATAGTAAAAAATATTTATTATTTGCTGCGAAAATGGCTTCCTTGGTTGAAAAAATATATTTTTTGCACTCGAAGCAAACATTTTACTAAAATTAACCCAAAAACGACAAATATACAAGATGTTTATCTATCTACGTAATAGTGCGAAGAAATATTTATCTACGTAATAGTGCGAAGAAATCAGTGAATGAAAAAAAAATATATTGACGAAAAAAGAATCAACAATTTCCCCGCCAAAAAATTAGTTTGTGGGTGAAGGGGAAAGAAACGAAGAAAGAATCACGCTGAAAGAATTAAAGTGTGGAACCGTGGATTGGGTGTGTTGAGATGTGAACTTTTTCAACTAATTTTTCGGCGTTAACTCCGAGACACATAGTTTTCGTTTCGTTCTGTCCTTTTAGTTGAATCTGTCAAAATGTATGGAAAACCGAAAACATGGGGCGCATTCAAAATTACAGCCAACGTTATGTACATTTTAAATTCTATAAAGATTTGAAATCAAATTTGCGATGATTTTACTAATCATGATGGCAACAGTTTGCGAACCTGAATGCGTCCATTGTCACAATATTAAATTAGAGGCGGAACGATACCGAAAGAGTTGTTCAAATTTAAAAAAAAAACATAAATTATTCATTTTGACATTTATGATTATCGTTTTTTGTCATAATTCATTAATTCATATAAATCTTCAAGAAGTATGTAGTGGTATTGATACAATATATTGTAGATTTAAAACTGTGTATATCCAAATAGTTATTGGTGCTATTTAACTTAATATTATTTTCATTGCCGTCAAGTTTAGTCGTTTACTAACAAGAAGAGAATGACTCATTTGACGGATGTTTTCCATTTTCTGGATGTAGCAGTAGTAAACTCGTGGATGCTGCAATGACTTTACTTCAATTTAGGACCGATGTAGCGAAAGGCCTTTGTTTAGTTGGCTCCTATGAAAAACCAGCATCAGCTAGTTCATCAAAACAAGTAAACCAAGTATTAATGACAAAGACTCGAAAAAAATCAGCCCAAAATGTTCCGATTAAAGATATTAGAATCGATAGAGTAGATCACTTTGCAATATGGGACAAGCGAACGCGCTGCAAATTACCGTCGAGTAAGGAACAAACTTTTATAAAATGCTCGAAATGTAAAGTCAGCTTATGTTTAAATGCGACAAGAAACTGTTTTATGGACTTTCACAAGTAAACAAACCTATAAATTAATTATTGTTAAGACTGCAGCAACAGTGCTGTGATATGAAATTCATTTTTTATTTTTTTATTTTACACTAAATGAGTTAATTAAGTGATTTTTGTGATTTATTTTATAAATAAATACATGTAGAACTATATACTCGTATCTAAATATATATCTACTGAATTCGAAACGAAATATTTAGTTTTAGTCCTTACTACATTTTGTGTCATATATGACACATTAATATATTTTGATTTTCCTGAAAAATTATTAAATTTTCAAAATAGGGCCCAATATTAAACTAGATTAACTCATTGAGCTCCGTCGAATCACCAAGTTTGGCCAAAATTCCTTTTATCGGCGCACTAAGGGTTAAACTCTATTGAGTGCAAATTACAGGCACGCTATACAGTCAGCCATAACAACCGCTACGCAAAATACCATCGGAAGAAAACCTCCGAGGCCCCGCAACGATTGGTTCGATGATCAATGCCGAAGGGTCGTCGAAAATAAACGAACGCTTCGTGAAAAATGGTTGGCTCGCAACACCAGAAGCACTCTAGCAGAATATCTCCACGCTAGGAAAGCCACGACTAAATTCCTTCGACAAAAGAAGCGCGAACATATGAGATTATGCATCGAAAACATCAGCTTCCAAGCGGAACTAGGAAACTCAAGGGACTGTTTTGCTAACGCCAGGAATCTCACTAAAGATTTCCACCCAAGAAGTACAGCCATCAAAGACGGGAATGGAGAGCTGAGAACAAACGTGGCTGATGTTCTCTCAGTATGGCAAACCTACTTTCAAAATCTGCTAAATCGGAATGACGAAGTTACCCCCATTAGAGCAATAGCTCCGCCAGGTGAAGAGGTCTTTGTCGAATATCCCACAGTAGAGGAAGTAGACGCAGCTATTAGTCGATTGAAAAACGGCAAGGCACCCGGTCTCGATGGAATCCCCGCAGAACTAATTAAACTCGGAGGCGCTACTCTTGCAACAAGTTTATACGATCTCGTCGTTTGTATTTGGGACCAAGAAGAGTTGCCGGAGAATTGGAAGACCGCACTCATATGTCCGTTGCATAAAAAAGGCGACCGTCTTAAATGTGAAAACTTTCGTGGCATAGCTCTATTGAACACTGCTTACAAAGTGTTGGCTAATGTTGTACTTGCCAGACTCATCCCTTTCGCCGAAAACATCATTGGCGACTATCAGTGTGGTTTTCGTCCCAACCGATCAACCACTGACCAGTGTTTCACCATGAGGATGATCTTGGAAAAATGTTGGGAGTATAACATAACCATTCATCAACTATATATAGACTTCAGACAGGCGTATGACAGTATAAACCGCGACAACCTATGGGCCGCGCTCATATGCCTGGGAATCCCAGAGAAACTCGTTTCTCTGTGTAAATTAACAACATCCGGGTCTGTATGTAGAATCGTAATTGAAGGATCTGTGTCAGACCCCTTTGAAATAACATCTGGTGTTCGACAGGGCGATGCACTCGCGCCTTTGCTGTTCAATCTGGCGCTTGAGTACGTAGTGAGGAAAAGCAACATCGAAACCTCGCGCTGTATATTTAATAAGTCAGGCCAAATTCTTGGATATGCAGATGATATCGTGCTTCTTGGCCGAAGACCTAGCGATATCAAAGACAGTTTCATACCGCTCGATCGCTGCGCAAGAAGACTTGGTTTGGAGGTGAACAGCAGTAAAACAAAATATTTAGTAACACTTAGGAACATCTCTACGACAAATCTCGGAATTGGCGACCACAACTTTGATAGCGTCGAAAACTTTAAATACCTCGGGTCAGTTATAACATCGTCGAATGATATGCAGGCAGAAATAAAAGCCCGAATCGCTGCCGGACAACGAGTTTTCTACGCCAAATCAAAATTATTGCGATCGAAACATCTATCGCAGTCGTGCAAGCTCGCACTTTATAAAGCACTTATAAGACCTGTGCTGGCTTTCGGAAGCGAGAGCTGGACCATGACCACTAACGATTGTAGATTATTATCTACCTTCGAAAGGAAGGTTGTCCGTTCAATCTTTGGTCCAATTAAAGTTGCGAACAACGAATATCGGATTCGTATGAATCACGAAATAAAGCAACTCCTCGGAGGCAGCGATATTATCGGATTCATCAAATCCAATCGAGTGAGATGGCTCGGCCACGTTACAAGGTCTCCACAACAACGGATGATAAATAAAGTGTTCCACCAACAACCAGCCGGAGTACGTCGTAGAGGAAGACCCCGACTACGCTGGCGCGACGACATCGAACAAGATCTTCGAACATTAGGATGTCGAAACTGGAGGACGAGAGCGGTGGATCGAGATGGATGGAGGGCCTTAGTGCAGGCTGCGAAATCCCTTCATGGGATGTGAAGGCCAGAGAGAGAGTGCAAATTGTGTGCAAGTACATTTAAACGGTTATCTCAAATTCCGTGTGCATCTAATAAACGACCTCAACTTTTAAAATTTTCGTATGCAAAAATATCAGGTTGGCACAGAAAATATGACAAAATGCGTTGTCGTGAATGAAAGTTATGTTCATAAGAATAACTAAGCAATCCTACTTACTATTATAAATAATTGAATTTAATATTATTGCATGCCTTATTTATTTAGATTATATGTATTTATAAAGTTTTATTATTATTCATATTAGTTTCTCAATAAATTAAAATCCCGTATGCCTAAAATAAAAGTTAACCCTATATGAGCCATGGTTCAAATTTCGCACGTGCTGTATTGCATCTTAAACATTATTTATTCATTTACTAATTTATTAATTATTTATTATATTTAGTTATATTTATTATATTTACATATTTATATTACATCTATATATACATTATATTAAAATTTAACATTTTATTTACATATGTATATACACATTATTATACATCTACGCATATTATCATATTTATTTATCTACATGGACATGTTCGTTTCCTTATTATATTTTGATTATAGTGTGTACAATTGCAAACAATTTATTTAAAAATTAAAATTTTTAAACTAACTAAATATATTTATCTTATATTTTCTTTCTCCACCAATTTTCTATGTGCTCATTAAAAAGGATAAGAAGTTGTGCTTTTAAGTTCGAATCGTTTCCTTGCCCTTACATGTGAAATTAGTTGGGTGTGATATTGGTGAATAAATTTAGAGTAAAATCACGTGAATTTTAGTATGATCAATTAAAGTTAAAAATATTATGGTGAAGTAAGCTTAACCACACTGTACTATCGGGGATTCCCTATCAGGGAAAGCAAACGTTAAGGAGGTGTGGGTTAAGACAGTGATCAATATACCGAAGGTCACAACCTAGTAACATTGAACAGTGAAATATAGTGTAGTGTTTTCATAATGGGTGTTCATAACGGTGAAATATTTTATGCAGCATATCTAGCTCTTGATAAATGGTGGAAAGAACTCCCCCGTACGACTGCCACCTAGCCGGCAATGTGCTGCACCACCAAAACAGTATCAAGAGTCTGTTAACGGTTACAACGTGCGATTTTTTTTGGTTTACGCAAGAGCACGAAGAACCGTTACAGAGCAACAAGGGGCGGACATTAAAAACCAAATAGAAATTGGCCAAAAGAAAATGGACGAGAGGTTTCTGGAGTTATCATCTACACTACATGGTAAAGTGGAAAAACTGCAAACAGAAGTACACGCAGAAATTAAAATTGTTAAAGGGACGGTTCAACAAAAATTTGAATCGGTTAAACAAGATCTACAAACGGAAGTTAAACGTCTCGAGAAGGAGCTCCAAGATGTCAAGGCGAATGGTACGACACATCAAGTGATCAAGACGGTTAACGAAGTTAAGTTAAAACCACCAACATTTGATGGAACAACATCCTTCATTATTTTTAAGTTCCAATTCGAAACGGCGATTAAGCAAAATCAGTGGAATGAAGAACAATGTGTTGGAGCGTTAATTATGGCTCTTAAAGGCGAAGCGGCGGAAACATTACAAATCATTCCCGAGCAGGAACGGAACGTTTACATGAGAATTATGAGAGTGTTAGATTGAAAATACGGAAATGACCACAAGCGAGAAATCTATCGCATGGAATTGAAGGGTCGATACCAAAGAGGAGGCGAATCGCTATAGGAATTTTCATCGGCAATTGAGCGACTCGCGCATTTAGCACATTCAAATATGTCGGCCAATTATATGGAGCGAATTAAAATAGATGCATTCATTGACGGTATTCGAGATTCTGAGACACGCAGAGCAGTGATGTTGTCATCTAAGGCAACTTTCACGGAAACCATCGCTTGTGCGTTAACAAACGAAACTGCGAAGGCCATCATCAAACCAGCAATGAAAACCAGCAATGGCCATCATCGAACTAGCACACCTAGACACCGCGCGGGCTACGCCAAAGTTCAGATATGGAAGTGGCAGGATTAAATGTTGGGTATGTGATAGAATGGGTCACATCTCACGGGACTGTTGGGAGTTTAAGAAGAAACGAGCAAGGTCGCCATCTCCTATGAAGCGTAGATCAAACGAGGAGCAGATAGAATCCAGAAAGGAGGGTCAGACAATAGCAGAGTCGTTAAACTAAAAAGAGTCAGCTTGAAGGGGCAACGGTTTACTCCCACAACCGATTGCCCCATAACCTCCATCCATGTTTCGAGAGTAGCAAGATGCGGTGACAGCTCTACAATTGAAGCCGATATTGATGGGAAGAAATGCATGATCACGCTGGATATGGGAGCAACTCATACGATTGTTCGTGAGGATATTATCGATGGAATTATAGGACCAGCTAATGGAATGAAATTACGAACGGCGACTGGAGAACATTCAGCAATAAAAGGGAAAAAGGTCATAACAATAAGGTTTGGGCGAAATCACTTTCAACACGAGGTGCTAGTTGCAGATATTGTAGACGAAGTCATCATGGGAATGGACTTCCTGAGAACAAATGGCTTCGTGGTGGATGTTGGACGGGGTGTATAAACCTACGATAATATAGAATTGCCACTTCACGTTAGCGCTATAGGAGAAACGACCTGGCAAATTATGATGGATCATCGGGAGAAGCTGCCACCGAACTCGGAAACAATAGTATGGGCAAGATTGGAAGGAGATTTTGGTTCACCCAGGTTGTGGGTTGTGGAAGCCAACGTAGCGGAGAGCGGAGCCAGAGAAATTATGATCAGGAAAGTTCTGGTGAAACCAGACAGCGATAATAGAGTACCAATTAGGACTCTAAATCTCTCGGATAAGACGAAAACTATCAAGAAAGGGACAATAATCGGAAAATGTGAAGAAATATCTGCGATTGTGAAGTGTGAGCAGAAAAATCCGATTAATACGGCTAATTTGCAAGTGCGGAAAGAGGTTGTAGAACAACTCATGGAGAAATGGACCGAAGATCTTGCCATGGAACAGAAAAATTTGGCAAAACAATTTCTCGAGCGGTACATGCCAATTTTATGCAGTACATTAGACAATAATGGGAGAACCACAATGGTAAAACATCGAATAGTCGAATAGATACAGGAGCAGAAATGCCGATTCGTCAACCACCCAGGAGATTACCATTGGCAAAGCAAGGAGAAGTTGATCGAATGGTAAGAGATGCAAGCAGCAGGCGTAATCGAAACATCAAGCAGTCCATGGAGTTCACCAGTGGTGTTAGAGAAAAAGTATGGTAGCATGAGATTCTGCGTGGATTATCGAAAATTAAATGCTGTGGCGAAAAAGTATAGTTACCCATTGCCAAGGATCGATGACACGTTAGACACATTATCGGGTGCTCGAATATTTTCGACAGTGGAAGTCCAGGAGGAAGATCGCGAGAAATGCATTCAGTGTGGGTAACGGATAGTGGCAATTTAACGTTATGCCATTCGGATGATGTAACGCCCCTGCGACTTTTGAACGGCTAATGGAGCGCGCACTAAAGGGATTACATTGGAGGACGTGCCTCGTATATTTGAACGACATCATCGTCATGAGCAAATATTTCGATGCGCATTTAAGAAATTTGGCAGAGGTTTTGGATCGGATACAGGCTGCCGGATTGAAGCTAAGACTTTGTGCGCCATTGCACATTCCTAATCGATGATGACTTTACTTGCCACCAAAACTTTCGCCATTGCTGAGTGTTTCGCTCGGAGATGGAGTAGCGATCGATTAATACTTTCTTGAGAGCGTCGTATTTGTTAATGGTTGGAGGGTCGTGTAGAATGTACTCGACCTTCTCCACCTGTGCTGCCAAGAGGGAAAACACTGTGTGCGCAAACTTTTGTTTGTCGCTGGTGTTGTTGTTCGCGTCGAACAATATTTCGGCCGATATACACGAAATCTTCGGGTTGGTTTCCCAGAATGCTGGTAGCCGCATCAAATGTTTTGATGGGGCTAATTCAGGCTGGACACCGTTTTGTTGACGATTTGCGTCATTATTTACCACGGTATTATCTTTACCGTTATTTGCCATGTTTATTATAATACTTATATAACGGTGTTCACTTAATAAAAAATATATTCACACACTTAAAAGAAATATTCTGTCGCTCTTGTAAGCAAATTTTGCAACAAGCGGTTTTTGACTAGAGTAAAAAGAAAGAATGAATTTTTAGAATTGGTGTCGGAATGGACACGTGTTTTCTAAAATGCGACCAGGGGTTTTGGGACGATTTGGGCCGCTATCTCACAAAAGTCGTCGATTTTTGAATTTTAATTAAAAGTGAAACACACATGCATTTGTTTTTTTTTTTAAACTTTATTTCACTATTGTTAATAAATAAAAAATCACTCACCTTATTTGCAGTAAAAACCGACGTCTAAGGTCACCAGATATGGAGGTATTAGGCGGAGCACTTTATAAATTTAATGATAATAAATAAAAACAAAATTTTAATTTAATTTTAAATATTAATAAAAAAATTTTATTAAAAAAATAATTTTTTTTAACTTTATGTTGCTGGTGAGTGATAATGGTGCTCCATGCGTTGCTCCGGAAAAAATCCAAATTTTTGAATAGGCAGAAGAATTTTAATTTTTATGTCATCGTCCAAAAACTCAGAAATCCAAAACTGGATTTTCTGGTTTTTAAATCCATTTAACATGCACCAAAATATTAAGATGCACCCGTTTATAAATTATGTTTTAGTAAACATAGCTTATTGCAGTGCCATCTCTTGAGCGATGGCATGGTGTATGTGTTGATGCGTTTTACATGATTTTGGTTTTGCAAATAATACGATGTGTATGCATCTCTGAATGATTTGATTGTAGAGGTATTTTGTTGTGTAACCAAAATATAATTTTTCAATTATATTTTGTGTACACAAATTTCGTATGTACAAGTGTTGTTATACGATTACTATGTATTAGTTGTTATGTACATTATTTGTATATACAAGATTGTTGTATCTTATTTGGAATAATTGTTTACATGGAGAATTGTCCGTTTATAGAGAATTATGTGAACGGAGGATTGTCCGTTGAGAATAATTGTGCGGAGATTCTTATAGTTGAAGAAACTATCCGCTACAACATTATCAAAAACTTTTTTAATATCTGTTACTATCAAAATTATGTTTTTGTTTCACTTTTTTCCTTCCTCTATTTCAGAGAATAAATTTACTAAGTAGTCCATAATGCTGTATCCTTTGCGAAATCCATAAGAATTATGCGGAAGGATCTCGTTTTCATCCAAATGTTGAGTTAAGTCCTTTAATATTACTTTATTAAACAATTTTGGAAGCGAGTTTTGCAGACATATTGGTCTAAAGCTATCCGTATCGAAATCGTTTTTGTTAGGTTTTTTAATAGCAATGACTTTTGTTGTGTTCCAATTTGAATTATTATTATTATTGATAATTTCCTTTAATATTTTGATAGATAATTTATTACTTCCAAAAGCCGTATTTGATTTATTTTTGAAAACTTGCATTAATACATCTTTATTGAATTTATTAATATTATTTATATTTAACATTTTTACCGGTAATTTAATTTCTTCAAATGGGTAAGGGAAATTGTCATTAATAAACTTTTTTGCCATATCATAGTTTTCTAACAAATTAATATAGTATATGTCGATCCCAGTTGCGTTGGTTCCTTTCCACAACCTTTGCTAGATATTCCTCCAATGTGCCATTGAATCTTTCCACCATACCGTCCGACTGCGGGTGTAAAGACGTCGTTCTTGTTTTATTGATTCCAAGCATCTGACATATCTCCTGAAATACCACCGATTCGAAATTCCTTCCTTGATCCGTGTGGATTTCCATCGGAAGATCTTTTATTTCTTATTTGATTTATTTTACGCCATAGATATTTACTATTAATGTTAAGGTTGAAACTGTCAATTAACTTTTTCCAAGAATTTCTTTTGGCTTTAATGATATCTCTTTTTAAAATAGCTATGGATTTTAGAAGTTCTTTGGCAGTGAAAAGATTTTTGAATTTATTGTAGTTTTTGCTTTTGAAATTTGATTTTCCATATTTTACTTAGATAGGGATTCCACCAAGGTTTTGGGTGATTTTTTTTGTTGATATTAACTAGTTTAGTACTTTTCCGGATAATGTTGTTTAAAGTAGTTTCAATATTATTATCGTTATTACTGTTTGAAATTTTATTTGTATTTACAATAACTTTTTTCCAATTAACACAATTCACTTTTAAAAAACCATCCGCTTCAAAATTGATTAAAATGGGAAGGTGCTCAGAACCAATTAAATTATCCATCACAGACCAGGTTAAATTATTGAAAATATCATTGGAACATAGGGTGATATCTATTGCAGATTGAGAATAGTTATTAAAATTTATTCTCGTTGGGTCTCCATTGTTGAGAACGTGAAAACTGCTATTGTTAATTAAGTCAGCAAAAAATGTTCCTTTCTTATTTTCCTTAGATGAAGGATCCCACATGTAATGATGGGCATTAATATCTCCGGATATTATGGTGTTAGGAAAATTATTATATTGTTGTAAAATGTTTTTAAAATCGGTTATATCATAATTATTATTATTTGGATGATTATAGAAATTTATTAGGTTGAAAAATTTATTATTAAATGTAAAAGAAATATGAATTAGTTCAATGCGAAATAAGTTAAAACGGATATCAAAATTATTAACAGCATATTTTTTATTAATTGAAAAGGCTACACCACCATAACCATCATCTCTGTTTTTTTAAATTAAATTGTAATTTTTGAATTGTATATTGTGATTGTCATTCAGCCAAGTTTCGTTTAATATTGCAATGTCTATATTATTATTATTTATGAATAGGTCGAACAAATTGAAATTGCTTTATAGACTTCTTATATTAATTTGTAGAAATTTTAGGCAAATCATCTTAATTTAATTTTAAGTCTTGGATCGCAGTTTTAATGTCGAACATTAAAAGATCCGGTTCACTGTAAATTTTATTGCTAATTCTCATTATTTTACTAATAGCCGATTCAAAAAGGTTGATTTTTTGTTTTTGTTCATTAATAATTAAGTTGTTGTTATTTGCTCTGTTAATCCAGAAGTTAGGAGACTTATTATTATAATTATTTAGTTCAGGATAGCTATTATCCTTGATATTGAAATTTTTGATTTTCGGGAATAGGATATTTTTGGATTGGGTAAAAGAAGTTTTATTTTTTATGGAGTGAATTTTTATTTTTGTTTGTTTTTCTTTTTCCTCGCATCCCCTTGAGTTGGTAAAATGATTTTTATCCTCACATAAATTGCAGACAGGGATATCCTTGCATTCGTGTTAATCTTTGCCTGTAATGTCCGATGTATATTTCATACATTTGATGATCTCAAATTTGCAGAACTTCTTGATATGGCCGTATTTCAAGCATTTGGTACAGAATCTTAGTTTTGGGATGAAAATACCAACTTTGATTTTTAGCGCTCGCTCTTGCGAGCAAGCTTATACAAAGACTTAGGCCGTCTGTCTGTTGGCACTATCACAGCAAAAACTATACATACCAGAGAGTTTAAAATTTGCACACAGATAGATACTACTCTAAAAAGGTCACATTTAAAATTTGGGAACTCTAGGTCAAGTAGTTTTCGAGATATTCAACTTTTTCTAAACATAGAGGTCACATAGATGCGGCTATCTACTTTTTTTTAAACTTTCAATTATTATTCTAGGCATACTTTTATCTATAATAAAAAGAGTGTTATTTCAAAACTAGTTTCTGTCATTTTTTTTTTTTTGATTTGCTTAAGATTCTATTCATTTTTTGTCTATGGGCTAATTTGTTGTATTGTTGTACCTTAGTTGTTTCAGAGGTTTTACACCTCTGTCCGTCCGTCTGTCTGTTGCATTTTTCCTATTTTATCGAGCGCTTGTCGGACAATTTCAATTGTCCGCTTCTACTAGTTATTCCATAAAAATACACATCTTTGGGGAGATCACTTGCTCTAAATTCTATTTTAAGAATATTTGAGTCTTTTAGCACTTTACTATTATTATTATCCCAATATTTTATTATTTCTGTGGCAATAATACAAAAGGGCATAACTCGAGTTATGCCATTATACAATATTATTTTATATAGGGAAAAACTACGAAAATCGTATGGTACATCTGACTATTCGATGTGGTAGTGTAAATAATTAGGCGTCACGTAACACTTAAATACTTTTCTAAGATGCTGAAACCTTTTTTACATAATCATTTTCAACTTCAAAATGATCTCCTAAAAGTTTTGGAAAATGAGTTATGCCCTTTTGTATTATTGCCACAGATTTCTAAATTGGTAATTTTATTATCACTTTTAATATTATCGTTGATTTCTTTAATATTAAAGTCAATCAATAAGTCCTTAATGGTGCCAACAACATGGGTGAAAGTAATAGGAATAAATGGTGAATATCCTTTATCGTTTAATATTTTATAGACCGGATCGTCCTTTCTCACGCATTTATTCGCTTTGTCGAAGGAATCAAACTCCACTCTTACCATATTTTTATTAATTTGTGTTATTACTTTAACAAAATCAATTACTCAACGTTATCAATTACTTTAACAAAATTATCAGTAAAAAATTTTGAGATAATAATGGAAAGCAATTTTTTTGGTGATTTAGTTTTAATCAAAACATAAAATGGACCTTGATCCGACTTAATGTAAATATTTTCGTCCATTTTGGTTTTATTTGGCGCGTCATTTGTTATATCAGATATTATGTTGTTGGGATTTTTATTTTTATTATCATTGTTTTAACGTTACTATTATCATTAGTATTATTATTATTGTTACGTTTTTGCCTTGTCACTCAAGGTTCGAATCACTGGATTGTGAATAAATACAACTGCTTCAAATTTCTACTCACACAAATTTATTTACACAACACAATAATTATAAACACAAAATTAACAATTAATTATTCCAAATATAACACACTATTTAATTATCACTTTAATAATTTATTTATCACATAAATAAGCACTTCTTTATTAAACACTCTATTTAACCTTCACTGTATCACGTTTAAAATAAGTCTCAGCATTCTACGTCAATAGACGCCTTTATATACCAAAATATTTGTTTCTAGAATAATCCTAAATGAGCATCAATAATCGAGCAAATATGTTAGTATACAAATGACGCCTAAATGTTGACTCGAATCATAAATACAATTTAACAATTATTGAATAACTTATTCTATTCTATTCTAGGTGTCACCGTAACAGTACCTCGTCCCGAACAGGATCCAGATCACCTCCTCTGTAGAGCGCCAAACGCTCTAAATGCACCACCTTTGGTTTACCTTTCCGTCCTTTCTGTATGCGATAAATCACTTCGTTCAACCTTTTAATGACAGTGTAAGGTCCTTCCCATGTGGGTTGCAACTTCGGTGACAATCCCTTCTGCCGTTGCGGGTTGTGAAGCCATACCAATTGCCATTTCTCGAAGCCTTGATTGTTTGCTCGTATGTCATATCGAGCATTCATTCGATCACTTGATATTCGAATTTTCTCCCGTACAAATTGATGTATTTCATTGAGTTCCTCTTTCATCCGGTCGATGTAATCCTGTCCGCATAGAGCTGCTGATGGAACAGCTCCAAACTTTAAATCTCGCGGTAATCGCAGATTGTTCCCAAATATGGTTAAAGCTGGTGTCACTCCTGTTGTGTCATGTACCGCTGATCGGTAGGCCATCAGGAACATCGGTATATGTCGATCCCAGTTGCGTTGGTTCCTTTCCACAACCTTTGCTAGATATTCCTCCAATGTGCCATTGAATCTTTCCACCATACCGTCCGACTGTGGGTGTAAAGGATTCGTCCTTGTTTTATTGATTCCAAGCATCTGACATATCTCCTGAAATACCACCGATTCGAAATTCCTTCCTAGATCCGTGTGAATTTCCATCGGTACACCAAATCTGCTAATCCAATTGTTGACCACGGCATCAGCTATTGTTGTTGTCTCCTGATTGGGTATGGGATACACTTCCGGCCATTTGCTGAAATAATCCATTATTACTAGCACATATTTATTTCCGCTCTCGGTGGTCGGAAATGGACCCGCCATATCCATTGCAATTCTCTCAAATGGTGCCCCGACATTGTATTGTTTCATGGTTCCACGGCTTTTTGGTACTGGTCCCTTTACTGCCGCACATTGGTCACCTCTTCGACACCATTCAACTATACTGACTGTGTACATCCGGAGCAGTAGAAACGTTGGCGAATTTTGGCTAGTGTTTTATTAATCCCTAGGTGACCTCCACTTGCTCCTCCATGATACTCCTTGAGGATTTCCGCTATCCGAACTTTCGGCACCACTACCAACAATTGTTTTACTTTACCATCCGTGCTTTCCCATTTTCTTTTTAAACATCCATTTTATATGTGGAGGCTATCCCATTGAGCCCAATAAGCTTTTACAATGGGGTTTTGTCGGCTATCTCACTCCATGTGGGCCGGTGTTCCTCTTCCTTATGGTTCATGATGAATGACAGATCAGCATCCCGTAATTGGTCCTTCTTGATCATTTCATCAGTCCATTCCTCATCAGGTAGCACTTGCATAAGCCGAATATCGATGATGTTTTCCTTACCCTCCACACGCCCACAATGCTTGCATTCCACGGGACATGGTCTTCTTGATAACGCGTCGGCATTTCCATGTGCGGTTCCCTTCCGATGTTCAATTTGGAAATCGTAGCTCGGCAAACGTCCGATCCAACGTGCTACTTGTCCTTCTGGATTTTTGAATTGTAACAACCAGCGCAAAGCTCCATGATCCGTCCGTAGAAGAAATTTTTGGCCATAGAGGTACTTATGGAAGTGCTTAACACATTGCACTATAGCCAACAACTCTTTCCGTATCACACAATAATATCGTTCCGGTTTTCATAACATCTTGGAGTAATATGCAATAACTCGCTCCTCACCATTTGTTGCCTGTGATAATACTCCTCCTATACCATCATTACTTGCATCGGTGTCCAAAATGAATCTAACGTAACGATAATGCGAGGATTGGTGCTTCGCATAATCGTCGTCTTAGTTCCACAAATGCCTCTTCTTGATCGTCCTTCCATTCGAATGCCTTGTTCTTCCTGGTTAACTCGTGTAAACTCTTTGCGATACTGGCGAATCCTGGCACGAATCGTCTATAATAGGTGCACAATCCAAGGAAGCTCCGTAATTCATGTAAATTTTTAGGTCGTGGCCATTCCTTCACCGCTGCGATCTTATCTTCATCGGTGTGGATTCCATTGGTTGTTACCTTATGACCCAAATATTTTACTTCCGTCCTGAATAGTTTGCATTTCTTTGGGCTTCGCTTTAATCCGGCGGTCTGTATCCGATCCAAAACCTCTGCCAAATTCCTTAAATGCTCGTCGAAATATTTGCCCATGACGATGATGTCGTCCAAATATACGAGGCACGTCCTCCAATGTAATCCCTTTAGTACGCGCTCCATTAGCCGTTCAAAAGTTGCAAGGGCGTTACATAATCCGAATGGCATAACGTTAAATTGCTATAATCCGTTACCCACACTGAATGCATTTCTCGCGATCTTCCTCCTGGACTTCCACTTGCCAATAGCCGCTTTGCAGAACTAATGTCGAAAATATTCGAGCACCCGATAATGTGTCTAACGTGTCATCGATCCTTGGCAATGGGTAACTATCCTTTTTCGTCACAGCATTTAATTTTCGATAATCCACACAGAATCTGATGCTACCATCCTTTTTCTCGACTAACACCACTGGTGAACTCCATGGACTGCTTGATGTTTCGATTACGCCTGCTGCTTGCATATCTCTTACCATTCAATCAACTTCTCCTTGCTTTGCCAATGGTAATCTACTGGGTGGTTGTCGAATCGGCATTTCTGCTCCTGTATCTATTCGGTGTTTTACCATTGTGGTTCTCCCATTATTGTCCGATGTACTGCAGAATATTGGCATGTACCGCTCGAGCAATTATTTTGCCAAATTTTTCTGTTCCATGGTAAGATCTTCGGTCCATTTCTCCATGAGTTGTTCTACAACCACTTTCTGCTCTTGCGAGCTAGTCGTCTTATTCGGATTTTTCTGCTTGCATTTCACTATCGCAGATATTTTTTCACATTTTCCGATTATTGTCCCTTTCTTGATAGTTTTCGTCTTATCCGAGAGATTTAGAGTCCTAATTGGTACTCTGTTATCGCTGTCTGGTTTCACCAGAACTTTCCCGATCATAATTTCTCTGGATCCGCTCTCCGTTTCATTGGCTTCCACAACCCACAACCTGGGTGACCCAAAATCTCCTTCCAATTTTGCTCATACTATTGTCTCCGAATTTGGTGGCAGCTTCTCCCGATGATCCATTATAATTTGCTTGGTCGTTTCTCCTATAACGGCGCTAACGTGAAGTGGCAACTCTATATTATCCTAGGTCAATCACTCCGTCCAACATCCACCACGAAGCCATTTGTTCTCAGGAAGTCCATTCCCAAGATGACTTCGTCTACAATATCTGCAACTAGCACCTCGTGTTGAAAGTGATTTCGCCCAATCCTTATTTGTACGACCTTTTTCCCTTTTATTGCTGAATGTTCTCCAGTCGCCGTTCGTAATTTCATGCCATTAGCTGGTTCTATAATTCCATCGATAATATCCTCACGAACAATCGTATGAGTTGCTCCCGTATCCAGCGTGATCATGCATTTCTTCCCATCAATATCAACTTCAATTGTTAAGCTGTCACCGCATCTTGCTACTCTGGAAACATGAAACATGGATGGAGGTTATGGGGCAATCGGTTGTGGGAGTCAGCTTTTGCCCCTTCAAGCTGACTCTTTTTAGTTTAGCGACTCCGCTGTCGTCTGACCCTCCTTTCTGGATTCTATCTGCTCCTCGTTTGGTCTACGCTTCATAGGAGATGGCGACCTTGCTCGTTTCTTCTTAATCTCCCAACAGTCCCGTGAGGTGTGACCCATTCTATCACATACCCAACATTTATTCCTGCCACTTCCATCTCTGAACCTTCTGGAATCAATCTCCACTCGGCGAATTTTCATTGCTGGTTTGATGATGATGGCCTGCTCGGGAATGATTTGTCGTGTTTCCGCCGCTTCGCCTTTAAGAACCACAATTAACGCTCCAACACATTGTTCTTCATTCCACTGATTTTGCTTAATCGCCGTTTCGAATTGGAACTTAAAAATAATGAAGGATGTTGTTCACTACACGGTAAAGTGTATAAACTGCAAACAGAGCTACACGCAGAAAAGATTTTCAAACGTAAGTTAAACGTCTCGAGAAGGAGCTCCAAGATGTCAAGGCGAATGGAACGACACATCAAGTGATCAAGACGGTTAACGAAGTTAAGTTAAAACCACCAACATTTGATGGAACAACATCCTTCATTATTTTTAAGTTTCAATTTGAAACGGCGATTAAGCAAAATCAGTGGAATGAAGAACAATGTATTGGAGCGTTAATTGTGACTCTTAAAGGCGAAGCGGCGGAAACACTACAAATCTTCCCGAGCAGGAACGGAACGTTTACATGGGAATTATGAGCGCGTTAGATTGAAAATACGGAAATGACCACAAGCGAGAAATCTATCGCATGGAATTGCAGGGTCGATACCAAAGAGGAGGAGAATCGCTACAGGAATTTTCATCGGCAATTGAGCGGCTCGCGCATTTAGCACATTCAAATATGTCGGCCAATTATATGGAGCTAATTAAAATAGATGCATTCATTGACGGTATTTGAGATCCTGAGACACGCAGAGCAGTGATGTTGTCATCTAAGGCAACTTTCACGGAAACCATCGCTTGTGCGTTAACAAACGAAACTGCGCAGGCCATCATCAAACCAGCAATGAAAATTCGCCGAGTGGAGATTGATTCCAGAATAGACCCGCGCGAGCTACATCAAGGTTCAAATATGGAAGTGGCAGGATTAAATGCTGGGTATGTGATAAAATGGGTCACATCTCACGGGACTGTTGGGAGTTTAATAAGAAACGAGCAAGGTCGCCATCTCCTATGAAGCGTAGATCAAACGAGGAGCAGATATAATCCAGAAAGGAGGGTCAGACGACAGCGGAGTCATTAAACTAAAAAGAGTCAGCTTGAAGGGGCAGAAGCTGACTCCCACAACCGATTGCCCCATAACCTCCATCCAAGTTTCGAGATTAGAAGGAGGCGGTGAGACTTTGACAAAGGAAGCCGATATTGAACATCGGAAGGAAAGCGCACATGGAAATGCCGACGCGTTAGCAAGAAGACCATGTCCCGTGGAATGCAAGAATTGTGGGCGTGTGGAGGGTAAGGAAAACATCATCGATATTCGGCTTATGCAAGTGCTACCTGATGAGGAATGGACTGATGAAATGATCAAGAAGCAGCAATTACGGGATGCTGACTTGTCATTTATCATGGAACATAAGGTAAAGGAACACCGGCCCACATGGAGTGAGATAGCCGACAAAACCCCATTGTAAAAGCTTATTGGGCTCAATGGGATAGCCTCCACATAGAAAATGGATGTTTAAAAAGAAAGTGGGAAAGCACGGATGGTAAAGTAAAACAATTGTTGGTAGTGGTGTCAAAAGGTCGGATAGCGGAAATCCTCAAGGAGTATCATGGAGGAGCAAGTGGAGGTAACCTAGGGATTAATAAAACACTAGCCAAAATTCGCCAACGTTTCTACTGCTCCGGATGTAGACAGTCAGTATAGTAGAATGGTGTCAAAGATGTGACCAATGTGCGACAGTAAAGGGACCAGTACCAAAAAGCAGTGGAAACGAAAGCCGTGGATGAAACAATATAATGCCGGGGCACCATTTGAGAGAATTGCAACGGATGTGGCGGGGCCGCTTCTGACCACCGAGAGCGGAAATAAATATGTGCTAGTAATAATGGATTATTTCAGCAAACGGCCGGAAGTGTATCCCATACCCAATCAGGAGACAACAACAATAGCTGATGCTGTGGTCAACAATTGAATTAGCAGATTTGGTGTACCGATGGAAATTCACACGGATCAAGGAAGGAATTTTGAATAGGTGGTATCTCAGGAAATATGTCAGATGCTTGGAATCAATAAAACAAGAACGGCGCCTTTACACCCACAGTCGGACGGTATGGTGGAAAGATTCAATGGCACATTGGAGGAATATCTAGCAAAGGTTGTGGAAAAGAACCAACGCAACTGGGATCGACATATACCGATGTTCCTGATGGCCTACCGATCAGCGGTACATGACACAACAGGAGTGACACCAGCTTTAACCATATTTGGGAACAATCTGCAATTACCGGGATATTTAAAGTTTGGAGCTGTTCCATCAGCAGCTCTATGCGGACAGGATTACATCGACCGGTGATTATCACCGAAGTTGCAACCCCCATGGGAAGGACCTTACACTGTCATTAAAAGGTTGAACGACGTGGTTTATCGCATACAGAAAGGACGGAAAGGTAAACCAAAGGTGGTGCATTTAAAACATTTGGCGCTCTACAGAGGAGGTGATGTGGATCCTGTTCGGGACGAACAGGCTTAGGTGTAGGGTAGTGTTACGGTGACACCTAGATTAGAATAGAATAGATTAGAATAGATTTTGTTCAACATTTAGGCGTTATTTGTATACTAACATATTTGCTCGAGTCTTGATGCGCATTTAGGATTATTCTAGAAACAAATATTTTGGTATATAAAGGCGTCCATTGACGTGGAATGCTGAGTCTTATTTCAAACGCGATAGAGTGAAGATTAAATAAAGTGATTATTAAAGCGATTATTAAAGTGATAATTAAATAGTGTGTTATAATTGGAATAACTAATTGTTAATTTTGTGTTGTATAATTATTGTGTTGTGTAAATAAATTTGTGTGAGTAGAAATTTGAAGCAGTTGTATTTATTCACAATCCAGTGATTCGAACCTTGAGTGACAAGCCGAAAACGTAACAGTATCATCAATATCACTATTAGATTTTCTTTTATGATTTATATTATTCTCGAAGCCGAAAAAATCATTTTTGGGTTTAGTATTATTTTCTAGAATATCCTGCCGACAATGGATGTAGGCATTATCTAGCACTGCGTCACACTTTTTTATTTTAATTTTATTTTACTGTTTATATTCTTAAATATGAAACCCAAATAATATTTGGAAACAAAAATAAAAACACAAATTAACAGAATTAATAAATAATACTGTTTTTTCAATCAAGTGTTTTTCAATCTTGTTTTTTCAATAACACACTGTATGAATTGTTATGATAACACCACGACTATATACACTAGAAAGTTTCTAGAAGGAATGTGAAGATGTTTATTTATTATTAAATAATTAATTGAAATATTTATTTAATGAAATAAGTAAGTAATAAATTCAAATGATATATCATTTGTTATAATATTGATACCGTGCAATCATGGTGCCATTATAGTATTTTAAATTTGCACCGCGATTAGCTAAACTGTAGTATGCCAACACAAGAGGATTTATGATCGATCAGGAAATCGTTTTAACTAATCTCGTTTTGTTAATCCCTAGTCTGTCACAGCACAGGTATAAGAGAGCTCGTTTTTAATAGCCGACAGTATGATCATCATGTTGTTTTGTTATTTTTTCCTTCATTCATAAAGTTTTTTTTTTACTATGTAGTTGAGTCAAAGAATTTAAAATACTGCAGAATGGGTGGCAATATTTTACCCATATAAAATTTGCTATTTCATCTGTCACAAGCCAGAGCAGGATGGTTATATAAAAAATCCATATGGCTTACTCATATCTCGCTATAAGAACCCGTCAAACCAGTTTTTGTTGTACGAAGTGACGTTTTAGTTTTGCGCTGTAAAATTATAAATTATTAATTAAAATACATCAAAACAATAAAAACTTTATCAAATAGCTATTTGTTTATGTAGTGGTGCATTATATGATAACAAAAATTATAGACTTTTGTGCAAAATGAAGTGTATCGTGAAAAAATGTCAAAATACGCCTTAAAAATACAAGAAGGAATATCTTACCATCAGTATGTTTACCAAGTGTTTATATAAAATAAAATGTAAATTATGTTAAGAAGCTAGTGATTTGTGGTAAATTTATCCTTATGGCTCCGATTCAAGATAACACGTGGTCGATTTTCAAAGCTAAGACACAAAACAATGTGTTTTTTTTATCTAGTAGATGGAGCGTACAGTACCATTTTGAAATCTTCATCAAAATTGTAATATTCAAAAAAATTTCATATTTTTATCTTTTGGAGACATGTGCATCGAAAATAAACATAAAACGAAAGAATGAAAAATATTTTTTTTTCCAAATACCTAATCGTTTGGTTACAATACAAACATACATATTTATGTTTTGATTTTTGTTAATTTTCGGTTCTTTGATATATGTGTTATGTATGGAGCGTTCGGGTATTTGTTGTTTGTTTTTACAATATTACATTACAATCATAATGAAACAATATCAATTTTTTATAAAGTACGAGTAGCAAAGTAGATGCAGATGGTCACATCAACTATCCAGCTCATTGAGCTGGATTTAACATTGATTTAAATTATTAATATTTTGGGTGAAAATGCACATAATTTTAGTCACACAAATATTTACAGACATGTCTAAAGAGAGTGTTCGTATCCCTTAGGGTGATAATAAAATGTTTTGCTCATTTGATGGTTCCGCGAATGATTCAATTATTTGTATATATGTAATAAATAATATCTACTGGCCGCGTTAAATTTTTAACCCAAACATCTCTTTTGTTGCTGTTTTTACACTATTGTGTAGACTGGAAGACTGGTAAATGTCATAAATTATTAAGTCTAGAAGTAGCAAATTTTACAAACAATTCAAAGTGATATCAAGAGTCTAAATGTCTTTCCAAAAATGTATATATTGTTTGACTATTGGTGGTACATTCCATGAAGGGATTGTAACGGAATTATATCTAATTCTGTTACCGACCAATCCCAATTCATCTATCCCATAATAACATGACTTCGAAGACGATATCTTCACCTATTTCCAATTCAACGTGACCGTCATGTTTTGATGTCTTTACATTTCCTTTTAGGTTTCATTTAACTAACATACGAGTACATAATTCATTCACGTTTGTAACCGTTGCACTGTTACCTATAAATAATTTGTTTTGAAATTGTATCACTGCGCATGATAACTCAGTCGCGCGCGTTTCAATAATTTTGCTTAGTACTGTACAAGTATTAATGTGCTATAATCAATACACAGCTGATCTGCAATAATTAAAAACCGAATATAAGTGGGGAAAACAAGTTTAATGTTTGTTACGTATTCCCCTCCCTACAAGAGTTGGATGAAATAAAAAATTTTGTTGATCATTATTATCGTGTCACAGTTCGAGTTGGTGCAATTAAATAATAATAGCAACCGAGTTTACGCAAGCAAATCAACGTAAAATTAAGAATTTAATTCATTTAAAAAAAAATCAATAATCTTTTTTTTTGGTTGCAATTGCGTGTAAAACTCGGTGATTTCAAGAGAATTTTTATTTCATCAAAGTCGCTTACCAAGGTAAATGTTACTAAATTATTATTGTATAGTGAAAAATTGTTATTCACAGAAATGTTTATTTTATTTATAAAATTCAGTTTACGGGCTAAATCAAAATTCTGTGGCAAGTGCTCCTAGTCCCGGTTTGCTTGGTAAGCGCATTTTTTTTATTGAAATTAATTATCTTAAGTACACAAAAGTACATATATAAAACTCGAACGATAGAAGTTTTTTATAAGTTGGTCATCCATTAAAATCCGCATGATGTTGGATGCTGTTGTTTGTACCTTGAGTGTACAATACCTGGTTTGTGTGCAGATGATCGCACAATATTGTAAAATATAAATCTAATTTATTCGTCCGTTACAAATGATTATAATATATTTTTATTAATTTTATTAACTCATATATATATATTAAATATTCAAATTCGTTATTTCTTTATATATATAACTATTATTTATTTATGTATTGTTAAAATTTAAACATATAAGATTCTAGTTAAAAGCAAAATTATTCGCGAGCCATGGTTCAAGTTACAGTATAGGCAAAAATTATTGGGAAACTTGTGTTCCGAAACATAATGTTAATGTTCGGTTATTTATTTATTTATTAAAGACACTATATTATTATATTATTTAAATTATATTTTCTTATACATATTTATATATTATACCTTATATACATATTTACAATTATTTATTGCATGTCTATATTATTCATTTATTGATTATATTTATATTAAATGTTAAATCATATAAAATAACGTTCTTAATTTTATTGTCTTGGTCAGCTGTGTAGCTTTCGAATTTTTTTCCGTTGATAATTGTTTACTATTAAAGTTTTTCTTCTGAAGTGTTATGCGTACGTGCAAAATCGGGTTTTTTTTTGTTTGTGAAGTGCTAATAATAATGAGTGGCTAAGTAAAACATAATTGAAGCTATGATGAATTAAACTTCAACCACGCAGGGGACTTCAATGTGCTAATTGAGGTCACATATAAATGGAGGTGTGGGTAAAGACGATCATGACCGTACGATCCAAGGTCATAGTGCTTAGTTGGTTGGTAGAGTGATATGAACGCCTGTGATAACACCGTGTTGTCTAAAAGACACCGGAAAATAGTGATAAAACTGTGATATTTTAGTTAATATTTGTTTTTGTGAATGGTCATTCCTCGTATAAATTGTTTATCATGTGTGTGTGTATGTTCATCATAACGAGTAAAAAGCAGCATATTTTTCAAGCTTTCAATGATTGGTGGAAAGATCCCACCCAAACGACTGCCACCTAGCCGGCGATCTGCTGCTCCACCACAAGATCATTGAGAGGTCTGTTAACGATTCACGGTATTTCAAAACAGTTTACAATTTCAAAACAAACCGTAAGCGAACCGTTACAGTGGCGCCCAAGCACGAGCAGGTTTTTAAGAACTTTAGAACATACACCCACCACGTTTTTGGCAATTTTTTTTTCTCGACTACAAATTAGTTTTCCGTTTCTTTTGGTGTCCAATTCCACTTTAGAGTGTTTGACTGGAACATCGAAATAGATCGGAAGTTCTGATTTTTTTTTTTTTTACTTTTCGTTAAGGTCAGATTTCCCTATTTCCGTTTATACTTGCTGTATAAATGTTTGGTTGTTTAGCAACCTTGACTTTTGTGATTCATATGACTTTATCGGTAAATGTTATTAAAAAAAAAATAGAAATTTTTTAATTACAATTTTTCATTTACTAACTTTCATCGTATGATTAGACTGTTAGTGCATAAAAGTGTCGATTGTAGTAATTTGTTTGTATTTTAGGTCCAAAAATGAAGGATATGATTTCCGCTAATATGCGTTCGATCGTGAAAATCACGGTCTCGACTACTTATTTTTCTCCGATGGCCAATTTTAAATTCAATATTTTTTTTAGTGTTCTGTTTATCTTGCATGGAGTGACCATTTGCAATTCTCGGTGTTCATTGTTATCATGTATCATAGACTCATATACAACTAAGTAGGTTTATTCGTATGTGTGTGTTGAAGTTTTGTTTATCATAGTGATATTATTATTCTATAACTAAAACCAAAATATAAATTATAACAATCTAGTTGAGATAGAGTTTTGCGAAAATTTTTATACGTTTATTATTTTATACCTTTTCTCTTATACTGAAGCAAATCAAGTTGTGCTCAATTTCTATTTTTACTTTTTTCAAAATATTTGATTTTTTGTTTTGTTCTACGACCATATAAATTTAGAAGCTGTAACTTTCCTAGTTTGGTCAAACCTAAGAGAAGTTTTGCGAGTGTTAGTTTAACCCAATAAACTGTCCAAATATTGTGTTCTAACATTGAGACTAACGTCACTACAACATTGAGAATATGGAAGTAAAATACCTTGACTGTAACGGGCTGGACATTGAATGTCAGATCCGAAATATCAGCGGTACAATCGCAAATAGATTAACGTTGCTTATGGAAGCACTTAAAAATGAGAGTGAAAATAAAGCTGAGAGACCGTCTGAACCACATTTCCTTGCTTCGCGCTATCCAAAGCGTGAAGTTACCACTTGTGCTGTAAAACTACGAAAAATTCACACTGCAATGGAAATTTATATGCAAGCCGGTGATACTACGGAGCTTGAGAAACTAGAAGAATTAGCGACGGAAATTGAACATGTGTCAGGTCGCCTGGATAGGATCATATCAACGAAAACTGGTTCGGTACACGATAGCGCTAAAAATTTACTAAAGAATTGTAGTAAACTATTAGGCTGTTTGGATGACTTAAAGAGCAAACGAATTTCTATGCCTGATGCTGAAAAATCGTTAAAAGATTTAATGATAATAACCATCGAGGACTGCGAAGAAGATGCGAATCTTGGAGGCAGCACCCTCCAGCTCGTTGAGACAGGTCAACAAGATCATAATATTGTTGCCGAGCCTGGTACAAGTGCCATACTTGTAAACCCTACAACTGAAATAAATCAACCTCTGCGTCAAGCAACGATGAACTTACCTGTTAACAAAGAAGACGATGCGAATCTTGGAGGTAGCAACCTTCAGTCCGATGGGATTATTCAACAACATCATAGACAGGCTGACAAACCTAGTACTAGTGCCCAAACTTTAAATCATACCAATGAAATAAACAAACCTCCAGGACAAGTAGTAGCAGACACATCTGATAGCAACTCCCTAAATCAACAGCAGATAAATTCCATCGTTGATGCTCTCATTACAAAACTAAATTTACCTGCGATAATTGATGCTAAACGAAATACCAATTTTTCTAACGACGTCAATGCACTTGCAAATCATGGCCTACATTCATTTACTGCTCTATCTCCAACATGCGGACAAACGTCGCATAAATATGATTTTACAGTGCCTCCTCCGAATCATAATACCGCTCATGAGAAACATCAGCTTTCAGGTACATACCTGAGAAAACACGAGCACATTGAAATCCATAGATGGTCAATTTCTTTCAGTGGTGAATGTGGCGAGATTCCGGTAGAGCGATTTATCTATAGAGCAGAGAGTTTAGCTATGTCTAATTGCATTAGCACTGACGTTTTGGTCAAAAATATCAATGTTTTGTTGAATGGCAAAGCCCGTGAATGGTACTGGATGTTTATGGAACGAGAAAGGAACGTGAACTGGAATGACTTAAAAGGCGCGATGATACATCGTTTTCAAGACCGACGAACAGACGCTGATATAAGACTAGTATTAGAACGTCGAAAACAGCGAGTGAGAGAACCTTTTGTGGACTTCTACAACGAAATCCTTGCTATGTCGCTGCCTCTGAAGTATCCGATGACTGAGAGGGAAACAATTAACTTATTGGTAAGGAATATGCGGCCTGGTCTCCAATCAAATTTTGCTGGACAAACATTCAATGACATCTCAAGTTTAGTCAACCGCTCGATAGCTGTTGAGGATACGTGGAATCGGCTTGGCTGGATCCCAGAATTAGCTTTTCAAACTAAACGCCAGGTTAACAAGCTTATTGATGTGTCCTATGATTATGGTGAAGGAATAACTCAGGTAGGCGAATATTCTGAGCTGTCTACAAACTACAATTCCGTGTGTGCTGTAGCGAATCTGCGAAACAATCAAAATAACAACATACAAAACATATGTTGGAATTGCGGAAGCAACGAGCATTTATTTAAAGACTGTCCTGTTCCAATAAATCAAAGATTTTGCTTTGGCTGTGGAGCCAGAAATGTCATCAAAATACATTGCCAAACGTGCCGCAATTATAAGGCTTCGGGAAACTACCAGAGGGGTATCAGGAATTCTGGGACTCTGAGATCCCAAAACCAATCAAGTCCCAAACCAGAAATGATAGATTCGGTTACGAACACAGATCCGGAATTTTACAGAATCCTTCAGCGAAAACAGGAATAACTATCTCGAAAGTGTCTGTCGCAACTCAAACCTCAACCGAAGAAATTCAATCAGTTAATAGAACCAATGATTTAAAACGGACATTAAAATATTTTAAAACAAGAAGGGAGATTAAGAAGATCATCGCAGAATCCAAACTGTTAACCAACGAAGACAATAGGCCATACGCGGATGTTTTAATTAATGGAACACCGTGCCGAGGTCTTTTGGATAGCGGAGCCAGTATCTCGGTTCTTGGTCTCGGCGCAGTAGAATTTATTGAGGAAAATGGCATTAAACTACACAACATGAAGTCCTCAGTTTTAACTGCTAGTGGTGATCGACAACGAGTCCTGGGACATGTAATCGCGAAGGTATCTTATGGTGGAAAATCAAAAACAATGAGGTTGCATATCGTTCCAAATCTTACACAGGAATTGTATCTTGGGATAGATTTCTGGGAGCTGTTTGGGCTTATTCCAATGATGGTAAGTGAGTTGGACAATAGTGATATTCCATCTGCCAAGTTGGACAATAAACATGTTTTGGATGAAAAGGAACAAGAAATATTAAATAAAACTGTTCAAAAATTTCCTTCGTGTGAGAAGTTTGGCTTGGGAAGGACGCATATTCTGGCACACTCCATAGATGTAGGTAATGCCACGGCTGTGAAACAGAGATACTACTCTGTATCTCCGAAAGTACAAGAAGAGATGTATAAGGAGCTAGACCGTATGCTGAGTTTGGGAGTCATCGAGGAAAGTACCAGCTCTTGGTCATCCCCGGTAACTCTCGTGAAAAAGGCAAACGGGAAAGTTCGCCTGTGTCTCGATGCAAGGAAGGTAAACTCGGTTACGGTGAAGGATGCTTATCCCTTGCCGTTGATCGAGGGGTTACTAGGTCGATTGGATAAAACACGATATATAAGCTCCATCGATCTAAAAGACGCCTTCTGGCAAATACCCCTCGATCCTTCGTCGAGGGATAAGACAGCCTTTACCGTACCGGGTCGTCCACTCTACCATTTTACCGTCATGCCGTTTGGTCTGTGTAATGCGGCCCAAACGATGTGTCGGTTAATGGACAAGGTAATTCCTCACCACCTGCACGATCGAGTCTTTGTTTATCTAGACGACCTATTAGTTGTTTCTGCTACCTTCGAGGAGCATATTTCACTACTGACTGAAGTAGCCAGATTGCTAAATTTAGCAAATCTGACTATAAATGTAGATAAAAGTAGGTTCGTTCTACGAGAGACAAAGTATCTCGGTTATGTAATTGGTGAGGGATGCCTTAGAGTGGACCCTGACAAAATTCGAGCCATAGACGACTTTCCCGTTCCAAAAACTACGAAACAAATACGAAGATTCCTTGGCATGACCGGCTGGTACAGACGCTTCGTTCCAAACTACTCCAGCCTCGCCGCACCTATTACTGATCTTCTTAAAAAGGGGGAGCATAAACATTGGAATACTGGAGCTCAGGACGCATTTGAACAATTGAAAAAGGTTCTCGTTACTGCACCTGTTTTAGTCAACCCAGACTTTGCCAGACATTTTTATATTCAGTGCGACGCATCCACATCGGGAGTAGGTAGTGTGTTATTTCAACGATACGATAATGGAGATGAACATCCTATAGCGTTCATGTCCCATAAGCTTAATAAAGCACAAAGAAACTACAGCGTCACGGAGCTAGAATGTCTTGCAGCAGTAATGAGCATCAAAAGATTTAGGCCTTATATTGAGGGCTATCCGTTCACCGTGATCACGGATCATTCAAGTCTACGATGGCTTATGGAGCAGCGAGATTTGTCTGGGAGATTAGCGAGATGGTCAATGAAACTACAGGCGTTTGACTTTAAGATCGAATATAGAAAGGGCTCATTGAATGTGGTTCCAGATAGTTTGTCGAGGATGTACGTTGAAGCGCTAACGGGAGACGATGAAATTATACACATGGACCTAAACTCTGCAGCATTCCAAGACGAAGAGTATGTCGCGAGGATCATGGCACTAACTCAAAATCTTGATACAGCAACCAATTATAAAGTGCAAGACGGTAAAATCTACGTGAACACGGGAGTGAAAATAGAAACCGATATACCGTCGTGGAAACTTGTTGTTCCAGAATCGTTAACAAGATTATTGATAGAGAGAGCTCATGTTCCACCGTCTTCTGCCCACCAGGGTATAGAAAAGACGATAGAAGTTTTAAAAAGATATTACCATTGGCCAGCCATGAACAAACAAGTTAGAGAATTTGTCAATGGATGTGAGTTGTGTAAATGCATAAAACCCGTCAATTATTTAACAAGACCATTAATGGGTGGAAAGTTCGAAGTGGTTCGTCCATGGCAACGCCTTTATTTGGATTTTCTCGGTCCATATCCTAGAACCAGAAATGGATTCGCATATATATTTATAATGCTAGACCAATATAGTCGGTTCCCATTGACATTTCCCATTCGTTCGGCGTCGGCTGCAAAAGTCATAGAAATACTCGAAAACAAAATATTCCACCTTTTTGGAGTACCTGAGAGCATTCTGACAGATAACGGGTCACAGTTTGATTCAAATTTATTTTCAGAATTAATGGAAAAATACGGAGTCAAGCATGACTTTACGGCTAAGTACTCTCCACAGGCCAACGCCGTCGAAAGAGTCAATCGCTCAATTTTGGCAGCAATTAGGGCCTACATAAAGGATGATCATCCAAACTGGGATCAAAACCTCGACCAAATTACAGGTGCATTGCAAAATGTGGTACATGCCAGTACAAGTTTTTCACCACACTTCCTGGTTTTTGGCCAACATAAAATATCACATGGCACAACGTATAAGTTATTGCGTGAACTAAATTATCTTGGCGATAACCAAGCTTATACCCCAAACAATGCCGAACTTTTATCCTCCGCTCAGAAAATTGTCCTAAGTCACCTACGTAGAGCTTACGAACGAAATTCCTCTACCTATAACTTACGTGCTAGACCAAGATCTTTCAATATTGGCGAGCATGTGTTCGTACGCAACTTTGCACAAAGCAATGCGTCAAAGAATTTTTCAGGAAAATTGGCTTTTAAATTTATCCCGGGCATAATTTTGAATAAAATCGGTAATGTGTCGTACGAAGTCGGTGATAAATCTGGTAAACCAATTGGAATCTACCACACTAAGGATATACGCTAAACAAATTAAGCACTACGGCAAGTTCACCAACCAACCGTCGTATTAGGAAGTGAGTACAACTCGGAGAAACAGTACTATTAAACTTAGGCCCGGCTTTTGAGACAATCTCTTGGGTGTGAGTCGTCCCCACGATTGTAACCGTTGCACTGTTACCTATAAATAATTTGTTTTGAAATTGTATCACTGCGCATGATAACTCAGTCGCGCGCGTTTCAATAATTTTGCTTAGTACTGTACAAGTATTAATGTGCTATAATCAATACACAGCTGATCTGCAATAATTAAAAACCGAATATAAGTGGGGAAAACAAGTTTAATGTTTGTTACGTATTCCCCTCCCTACAAGAGTTGGATGAAATAAAAAATTTTGTTGATCATTATTATCGTGTCACAGTTCGAGTTGGTGCAATTAAATAATAATAGCAACCGAGTTTACGCAAGCAAATCAACGTAAAATTAAGAATTTAATTCATTTAAAAAAAAATCAATAATCTTTTTTTTTGGTTGCAATTGCGTGTAAAACTCGGTGATTTCAAGAGAATTTTTATTTCATCAAAGTCGCTTACCAAGGTAAATGTTACTAAATTATTATTGTATAGTGAAAAATTGTTATTCACAGAAATGTTTATTTTATTTATAAAATTCAGTTTACGGGCTAAATCAAAATTCTGTGGCAAGTGCTCCTAGTCCCGGTTTGCTTGGTAAGCGCATTTTTTTTATTGAAATTAATTATCTTAAGTACACAAAAGTACATATATAAAACTCGAACGATAGAAGTTTTTTATAAGTTGGTCATCCATTAAAATCCGCATGATGTTGGATGCTGTTGTTTGTACCTTGAGTGTACAATACCTGGTTTGTGTGCAGATGATCGCACAATATTGTAAAATATAAATCTAATTTATTCGTCCGTTACAAATGATTATAATATATTTTTATTAATTTTATTAACTCATATATATATATTAAATATTCAAATTCGTTATTTCTTTATATATATAACTATTATTTATTTATGTATTGTTAAAATTTAAACATATAAGATTCTAGTTAAAAGCAAAATTATTCGCGAGCCATGGTTCAAGTTACAGTATAGGCAAAAATTATTGGGAAACTTGTGTTCCGAAACATAATGTTAATGTTCGGTTATTTATTTATTTATTAAAGACACTATATTATTATATTATTTAAATTATATTTTCTTATACATATTTATATATTATACCTTATATACATATTTACAATTATTTATTGCATGTCTATATTATTCATTTATTGATTATATTTATATTAAATGTTAAATCATATAAAATAACGTTCTTAATTTTATTGTCTTGGTCAGCTGTGTAGCTTTCGAATTTTTTTCCGTTGATAATTGTTTACTATTAAAGTTTTTCTTCTGAAGTGTTATGCGTACGTGCAAAATCGGGTTTTTTTTGTTTGTGAAGTGCTAATAATAATGAGTGGCTAAGTAAAACATAATTGAAGCTATGATGAATTAAACTTCAACCACGCAGGGGACTTCAATGTGCTAATTGAGGTCACATATAAATGGAGGTGTGGGTAAAGACGATCATGACCGTACGATCCAAGGTCATAGTGCTTAGTTGGTTGGTAGAGTGATATGAACGCCTGTGATAACACCGTGTTGTCTAAAAGACACCGGAAAATAGTGATAAAACTGTGATATTTTAGTTAATATTTGTTTTTGTGAATGGTCATTCCTCGTATAAATTGTTTATCATGTGTGTGTGTATGTTCATCATAACGAGTAAAAAGCAGCATATTTTTCAAGCTTTCAATGATTGGTGGAAAGATCCCACCCAAACGACTGCCACCTAGCCGGCGATCTGCTGCTCCACCACAAGATCATTGAGAGGTCTGTTAACGATTCACGGTATTTCAAAACAGTTTACAATTTCAAAACAAACCGTAAGCGAACCGTTACACGTTAGAATATTTTATGTACCAAGGTTAAATGAGCTAAAATATGTTCATGAACGTAATTGGATTACATCGTTTATGCACATATGGGAATGTAATTTTTTTTTTATATACTTGTGCATAGGTAAATGGCATGACCGATGCAATAAAAGAAAGACTGTATCCGGAGTTGTGCCAAATTCCCTGTGAGTATGCAAAAATGTTTCTTTACTTTGCGCGGTAATTTGATTTCCTAAATTGGTTGAGGTTTTTAATTTAATTACGAAAACACATTTTTCCCCTCTCAACCAACTAATGAAAAATTAGTAAAATTAACCGCGTTTTTTGGAGACAGTTAGTTTTTAGATAGTGGTCGGAGTTTCTTTTTGTGGTTTTGAAGATTAGTAAATAGTAAAATTAAATTAGTATTTTTTTTTTGTGAATTGTTTTGTGTGTTATGTATAAGAAGTTGGCCCGAAATTTCCATCCCGAAAAGGCTTTTTTCCATATATTGTGTGTCTTTGCTAAATCACATAAAAATAATTCCATCCCGAAAATTTTATTGTTAAATTAAAGAAAAAAATAAATACTTAGCCCGAATAAATTGTAAAATTATATTACTGTTTGCAGAAAAAAAGCTTCACAATCTATTAATAAATTACATCTACTTTCTTGATCATCCCGAAAACTATTTCATATACATTCTTCAGATGAAAATATGTTCATTACCAAATTTGCTTGTGCCGTACACAGAGATGACCCCCTCCTTTGGCATATGGAATTAGGTGTGCCAATGTGCATATAACTTATATTCAGGCGCCCATTTGAAAATCACGAGGATTGGTGGTGAATATTGATCATCCTGAAACCCACCACTTTCTATGCACTATTCAGTTGAAAATATGTTCACTACCAAATTTCCTGGTGCCAAACACAGAGATGACCCCCTCCTTTGGCATATGGAGTTAGGTGTGCCAATGTGCATATAACTTATATTCAGGCGCCCATTTGAAAATCACGAGGACTGATGGTGAATATTGATCATCCCGAAACCCACCACTTTCTATACATTATTCAGTTGAAAATATGTTGATTACCAAATTTCCTGGTGCCGAACACAGAGATGACCCCCTCCCTTGGCATATGGAGTTAGGTGTACCAATGTGCATAGAACTAATATTCAGGCGCCCATTTGAAAATCACGAGGATTGATGGTGAATATTGATCATCCCGAAACCCACCTCTTTCTATACATTCTTCAGTTGAAAATATGTTTATTTTCAAATTTCCTGGCGCCGAACACAGAGATGACCCCCTCCCTTGGCATATGGAGTTAGGTGTGCCAATGTGCATAGAACTTATATTCAGGAACCCATTTGAAAATCACGAGGATTGATGGTGAATGTTGATCATCCCGAAACCCACCTGGGTAAAAATTTGGTAATGAACATATTTTCAACTGAAGAATGTATAGAAAGTGGTTTTTGTAATGATCAATATTCGCCATCAATCCTCGTGATTTTCAAATGGGCGCCTGAATATAAGTTCTATGCACATTGGCACACCTAACTCCATATGCCAAGGGAGGGGTCATCTCTGTGTTCGGCGCCAGGAAATTTGAAAATGAACATATTTTCAACTGAAGAATGTATAGAAAGAGGTGGGTTTCGGGATGATCAATATTCACCATCAATCCTCGTGAATTTCAAATGAGCGCCTGAATATAAGTTCTATGCACATTGGCACACCTAACTTCATATGCCAAGGGAGGGGGTCATCTCTGTGTTCGGCACCAGGTAATTTGGTAGTGAACATATTTCCTTGGCATATGGAGTTAGGTGTGCCAATATGCATAGAACTTATATTTAGGCGCCCATTTGAAAATCACGAGGATTGATGGCGAATATTGATCATCCCAAAAACCACTTTCTATACATTGTTCAGTTAAAAATATGTTCATTACCAAATTTCTTGGTGCCGAACACAGAGATGACTCCCTCCCTTGCCATATGAAGTTAGGTGTGTCAATGTGCATAGAACTAATATTCAGGCGCCCATTTGAAAATCACGAGGATTGATGGTGAATATTGATCATCCCAAAAACCACTTTCTATACATTCTTCAGTTGAAAATATGTTTATTACCAAATTTCCTGGTGCCGAACACAGAGATGACCCCCTCCCTTGGCATATGAAGTTAGGTGTGCCAATGTGCATAGAACTTATATTCAGGCGCCCATTTGAAAATCACGAGGATTGATGGTGAATATTGATCATCCCGAAACTCACCTCTTTCTATGCATTTTTCAGTTGAAAATATGTTCATTACCAAATTTCCTGGTGCCGAACACAGAGATGACAATCTCCCTTGGCATATGAAGTTAGGTGTGCCAATGTGCATAGAACTTATATTCAGGCGCCCATTTGAAAATCACGAGGGTTGATGGCGAATATTGATCATCAAAAAAACCACTTTCTATACATTCTTCAGTTGCAAATATGTTCATTACCAAATTTCCTGGTGCCGAACACAGAGATGACCCCCTCCCTGGGCATATGAAGTTAGGTGTGCCAATGTGCATAGAACTTATATTCAGGCGCCCATTTGAAAATCACGAGGATTGATGGTGAATGTTGATCATCCCGAAACCCACCTCTTTCTATACATTCTTCAGTTGAAAATATGTTCATTTTCAAATTTCCTGGGGGTCTATTATGAAATTTTCGACGCACGTATTTTTTTCGACGTTGTCGAAAATTTGGTATTATGAAATTTTCAACCGTGTTTTTTTTTCGACATTGTCGAATTTTTGTATTATGAAATACTCGACGCGTTTTTTTTTAGATAACGTAGACTATTTTACGACAGCTCTTGAGGTGTCGAGTACATAAAAGAAAAGTGTTAAATGTTGAGAAATAAAAAAAGTTTGTTAGTAAAAATAAATTAATAATTTAAACTTATAAAATTTTAATTAATAAAAATTAATTAATTTAAATTTAATCAAAAATAATTAATTTAAATTTTCACATAAAAAAAAAAAAAAATCATAATAGCGATTTTCGACGTTGTCGACTGTCGACGTTGTCGAAAAAAATACGCGCGTCGAAAATTTCATAATAGACCCCCTGGCGCCGAACACAGAGATGACTCCCTCCCTTGCCATATGAAGTTAGGTGTGCCAATGTGCATAGAACTTATATTCAGGCGCCCATTTGAAAATCACGAGAATTGATGGCGAATATTGATCATTACAAAAATCACTTTCTATACATTCTTCAGTTGAAAATAAATTCATTACCAAATTTCCTGGTGCCGAACACAGAGATGACCCCCTCCCTTGCCATATGCAGTTAGGTGTGCCAATGTGCATAAGAACTAATATTCAGGTGCCCATTTGAAAATCACGAGGATTGATGGTGAATATTGATCACCCCAAAAATCACTTTCTATACATTCTTCAGTTGAAAATATGTTCATTTCCTGGTGCCGAACACAGAGATGACCCCCTCCCTTGGCATATGGAGTTAGGTGTGCCAATGTGCATAGAACTTATATTCAGGCGCCCATTTGAAAATCACGAGGATTGATGGCGAATATTGATCATCCCAAAAACCACTTTCTATACATTCTTCAGTTAAAAATATGTTCATTACCAAATTTCCTGGTGCCGAACACAGAGATGACCCCCTCCCTTGCCATATGCAGTTAGGTGTGCCAATGTGCATAAGAACTAATATTCAGGTGCCCATTTGAAAATCACGAGGATTGATGGTGAATATTAATTACCCCAAAAATCACTTTCTATACATTCTTCAGTTGAAAATATGTTCATTTCCTGGTGCCGAACACAGAGATGACCCCCTCCCTTGGCATATGGAGTTAGGTGTACCAATGTGCATAGAACTTATATTCAGGCGCCCGTTTGAAAATCACGAGGATTGATGGTGAATGTTGATCATCCCGAAACTCACCTCTTTCTATACATTCTTCAGTTGAAAATATGTTCATTTTCAAATTTCCTGGTGCCGAACACAGAGATGACCCTCTCCCTTGGCATATGAAATTAGGTGTGCCAATGTGCATAGAACTTATATTCAGGCGCCCATTTGAAAATCACGAGGATTGATGGTGAATATTGACCATCCCAAAAATCACTTTCTATACATTCTTCAGTTGAAAATATGTTCATTACCAAATTTCCTGGTGCCGAACACATATGATCATTACCCAATTTGAGGCAAGGAACATATTTTCAACTGAAGAATGTATAGAAAGTGGTTTTTGGGATGATAAATATTCACCATCAATCCTCGTGATTTTCAAATGGGCGCCTGAGTATTAGTTCTATGCACATTGGCACACCTAACTCCGTATGCCACGGGAGGGGGTCATCCCTGTGTTCGGCACCAGGAAATTTGGTAATGAACATATTTTAACTGAAGAATGTATAGAAAGTGGTTTTTGGGATGATCAATATTCGCCATCAATCCTCGTGATTTTTAAATGGGCACCTGAATATAAGTTATATGCACATTGGCACACCGAATTCCATATGCCAAGGGAGGGGGTCATCTCTGTGTTCGGCACCAGGAAATTTGGTAATGAACATATTTGCAACTGAAGAATGTATAGAAAGTGATTTTTGGGGTGATCAATATTCACCACCAATCCTCGTGATTTTCAAATGGGCACCTGAATATTAGTTCTTATGCACATTGGCACACCTGCCATCTCTGTGTACGGCACAAGCAAATTTTGTAATGAACATATTTTTATCTGAAGAATGTATAGAAGATAGTTTTCGGGATGATCAAGAAAGTAGATGTAATTTATTAATAGATTGTGAAGCTTATTTTCTGCAAACAATAATATAATTTTACAATTTATTGGGGCTAAGTATTTATTTTTTTTGCTTTAATTTAACAATAAAATTTTCGGGATGGAATTATTTTTATGTGATTTAGCAAAGACACACGCTATATGGAAAAAAAACCTTTTCCGGATGGAAATTTCGGGCCAATTTCTTATACATTAAACCAACGATGTGCTTCGATAAAGTTTTCCGGACCATCTGTCCTTCGAGAGAATCCTGGAAGAACGGATCAATACTGGGAAACGAGGCGCTGCAATTCTTTACGGACAGTTCTAAGCTTGACGGCAAGGTAGGAGCCGGAGTCTTCTGTGAGAAGCTTGATGTTAATATTTCCGTTCGTCTCCTTGACTACTGCAGCTTCTAACAGGCTGAAGTGGTGGAGATAGGCGAACTCGGGTTATGGTTGAAGCATAATGTTGTATCCGTGAGGGATATCGCAATTTATGTGGACAGTCAAGCGGCGGTCAGGTCGCTAGAGGCGGTTTGTCTGAAGTCACGGGTGGCACTGGATTGCCGATTTTCTCTTAATGAGATAAGCGAGTATTTCAGCATCCAGTTAATATGGGTCCCTGTTCATTCGGACATCACGGGAAACTGCAGGGCAGACGAACTAGCTAGGTACGGTACGACTCTCCTGATGCAGCCGGAAAGAGCTGGTCTGGGGAGACTTATAACAGAGCTCAAATTGGCGCTCAGTAATAAGGCAATCTTCTTGACAAACGAAAGGTGGACCAACACCCTCACGTGCAGGGTAGCAAAACAGGGGGTCTATTATGAAATTTTTCCGTCTCGGATTTTTCCGTTAACGGATAAATCCGTGCTATTATGAACCTAAAAAGCAAAATCGAATCGGATTTTGCCGAGTACACTAGAAAAAATCCGATTGCTATTTAGTTGACGTATTTTGTATTCGATTGAACATATTTTGAAGTTTAATCAAAACATAGTGAAAAGTGATTAATATTTTATTAATATTAATAAAATAAATTAATTAATAATATTTTAGTAATTCTAAATGTGTAATTAAAACCGAAAAATTTAAAATGTAATATTTTATTATAAGAAATTTTTAATAAATAAAAATAACTTGTCTTTATTACTAATTCGATAATACAAGTTTCATAATAGGTAAATCCGTGTCGAATCGAATATTTCCGTTAACGGAAAAATCCGAGACGGATAAATTTCATAATAGACCCCCAGGTTTGGCCAAAACTGGACCTGCGGCGCTCCAAAGCACTAGTATCCCTGGGAAAACGAGAGGTAGGATTGGTCGTAGGGACAGGACACTGCCATTTTGGGGAACATGCTAGAAGGCGGGTCTACAGACGAATGACTTTTGTAGAAGTTGTTTAGACGAAGAGGAGGGAGAGACGTTAGATTACTTCCTATGCGTCGTGAAGTAGCTCTGGATTGTTTCAGCGGAAGTAAAGGGGAGATAGGATCCTGTGGTATGACAATGGGCCACTACTGGCCTAAGTGTGCGATAGCAGCCACTCTAACCTAACCTAACCACTGAAACCTTCCCTCATTTTCCTCAAAAAATCAGTATGTTTCATTTCGCTGAAGTGTAAACAAAATATATTTTTGTGCTCTAACTATGTCAAGCTTTGTGCCAACAAAACACAATCTGCGGAAAGCGCTTTTTTTGTTTTTATTTGAAGATAATTGCAGCTGATGAACATCGATTATTGTGTGAAGCATATGGGGAACATGCTTCATCAATAAAAAGATGTGTGTACTGGTTCCGCCATGTGAGTTCTGGTTCCGACAAAATCGGAAGGGTTTTTTGCACCAAATCGTGACCATCAACTTCAACCGCCAAACCGAATATTCATGGCAAGAAGCTAATGCTGTGCATCTGGTGGGATCACTTCGGAGTGATATACATACTATGAGCTACTCCAGCCTAACGAAACCATAACTGGACAGCGTTATCAACAACAATTGATGCAATTAAGCTGATCATTGAAGCTCAAACATCCACAATATACCAAAAGACATGATTATCGTGGTCTTTCAGCACGTCAACGCTTGGTCACGTGTTACAAGAGATGTTCTACCCACACGCCGTGTTCCGACTACCACTTTTTCCGGTCGATGATTCATGGCAAAGCAACACTTCACTGCTTACGAAGAAGCCATAAATTGGGTCGATTCTTGGATCGCCTCAAAACTTGAGGAATTTTTCGACGCGAAGTCCGTATGCTGTCTGAAAGATGGGAAAAAATCAATGGACAATACTTTGAATAAAAAACATTGTGTCAATTTCTCTGAATAAAGATTCGAATTTATAAAAAAACTTGAAACTTATTTGTACCCTCAATACTGAAACGACTGTACTTAGATCATAATATTAGCACGGTCATGGTTTACGGGTTTTTCAGTATATTGAGTATCGTGTTGTTAGTCTTTGGGAAGCTTATTTATATTTGTAGGAATTGTCTAATGCCCGTTTACACAGAAAAATGACTAACGGCCTGTTAGTTGTGCGCCAGTTAAATGTTTTATATGAAATCTGTTTCCACAATCAGAAAAAAGTCAACGCAAATTTGATTAACCCTCGTCCGGCGGCATAATTTTACAATGCTAAAAGGTGGCAGACGTACAATTGTACTTTCTCATATTTTATATGTAAATCGTCACTGTAGACATAATTTTTGTAAATAGATAATATTTGGAATTTCCACATTATTAAAATGTAGAGATCTCACAAAGCCTTAACTCTCTCCGGTTTCTGCAAGAAGACTTATTAGTATTTAAAAACAGAAAAGGTACAATTGTACCTATGCCGCCTGACGAGGGTTAAATATACATATGTATGTATTTTATTTCATGGAAATATTTAATTAATTAAATATTTGTTAGTTAAAAAGTTATTCAATCAAAATAGACCATTTAAATTTTTATACGCAAGCTAAATATTTCCACGGAATAAAATATATTTAATCAAATTTGCGTTGGCCGTTAGTCATTTTTCTGTGCGATCGGCCTTAAGTCAAATAAATTTATTTAGATTTCAACCGAACGTTAGATATTTTGTCATGGGTCTCACAAATTTACGTGCGATTTTTTTTATGGAGCACGGACAAATTAACAAATTAGAAAAAATCCATCAACAAAAATAAATTATATCTGAAGTATAATCGAATTTGATAGAAATCGGTTTAGAAATGCCTAGTTCCAATGCTACGACTACAAAACAATTTAATTTTAGAATCAAATTTCCGCATTTAATCTCTGTTGGTAATGTTGGTATATTAAAAATAAATTAAAGCAAAATAAAAAATTGTTCATTCCTTTCTGTTTCATAACTTTTTCCTTCAAGCCTTACATCAAAATACATAAGTAAAATGAAACAACACGATACTATTACCATGTTGCAATATTATTATACACATATTGTAACAAATTATAAATAAAAAATTAATGTAACAAATTAATTATTGTAACAAATTATAATTATAAATAATGCTGCTCTGGAGCTACCAACAGGAGAGTCTGGAACGGGTTTTGTTGGGAAACCAAATCTCAAGGAAAACCGTTACAATATATAAATTAAAGAGAATGAGAGAAAGAGAGTTTGTTTACTTTATGCTATTTTGCAGTTGTTGTATTCGACGATCTTAATGTTAGTTCCAAAAAGTAATCTACTGCATGCGTCGCTAGCCTCGCTTTGGATTAAATAAATCATTCTTATTGGAAAATCTTGTTTAATTTATTTATAGAGAGGTAGAGCGTAGAATAACCGGCAATGTATGTCGGAAATCACCGGATAGTTATAAGGAATAGTTTGATGTTGCCGTTTAAATCTTGCATAGTTTTATGCAATGCTTCGAGTGAATGTTTATGAGATATAGTACTTTCATCCCAGATAATGATCGAACTTTTCTGCAGCACTGCAGCCATTCCGCTGTTTTTTAATGCTACACATTGCGTTCGGTTTGTTATGAACGTCTAATGGCGCTTCAGCGCTGAATGTGCCGTTCGTGCACCATCTAACAAAGTGGCAGCATTGCCTGACGATGCAATTGCCAAAGCAATTTTGTGCTGCGAACGTAGCTTTGCAAGGATGTGATATTAAAAACGTCTTGCCTGGTGCATCCATAAAGAAAAAGCCGCCTTGTTTAGCAGCAACAGTTGTAACTTTAACGACCCTATCGTTAAAGAAATTGTCCCCATTTCATGCCCTAACCCCATGTGCGGCTTGGTTTCCCGCAGCTCAGTCTTGTAAGGGATGTGGTCGTGGGTTTTTGGGGTTAGATGAAATAAGGGACCTAGATTACCGCACGATAATGTAAAGACAGAGAAGATGGCCTACAATTTACCACCTAAAATTTAAATCAAAATGAAAAAGGGGGGTCATCGGACCCAAAACTGGCGGTTCCTACACATTTCACGGGAATGGGTTTTCGCCCATGGTTGTTATTTCCTGCTTCTTAGGGCAACATAGTTACCTTAAGAAGCAAGAACACGCAAAAATTACAATAAAACACAAAAAAAATTCTTTTAGTAGGAGAAAGAAGTGGAGGAGGTCTTTACCAGATAGAGTGTCCTGCCTATGGGCAGGGTTACTTTCGATGCTCTCGCTTCTAGCAAGACTCAACTTTGCTAGAAGCAAATAAGGGACCTCGCCACAATAATAAAAAAAAATAGTCACACTGCACCATACTCACCAATGGTCCTAGTTAAACGCTTTTCAAAATTTTACACCGTACTATAGTCAGAATTCCAAACTCATTTATTGCACTTTCTATTTAGATTTAATTCATTTATTAGACAAAAATTTCACTTTGTTGAGGACTCAGCATCAATAATTCGATCCAGCAGCTGCAAATATAAAAAAATAGAATTAAACGAATACATTGTAATATCTATGTAACTTACCTACAACAAACATTAATAATTATGAATTAAATTACATACTTTGCTTTGTATAAGATCCTACAATCTATCAATTTGTTACTTGTTACCTAAAATTAGTAAATAGCATTAGTACAAAATACACGAAAATCAGATGTAAACAATATGCATATCATAATTTGACCTTGATCTTGATTTTACAACCAAAACAAATTACACTATGCATATTGTATCGCAAATGAAATATCACTTATGTTAATATATTATAAATAATACTTATCTTAATTCATGTTAAATCCAATCCATCAGCAAAATAGAATCCTGAAATGATTGAATAATTGTAAGAATCATTATATGTAATTTAAAAAAACTCAAAATACTAACTTACAAATCAATTTTTCTCCATCCGCAAACATTTCTGACGTTTCACTTGTTTATTTTTGTCACACATACACACGAACACAAAATGAGTGCGGTTGGTGTTTCACAATTCATCAGTTCTTGCAACGACGACCAATAGATGTCATAATAGCTGATGAATTGTGATGCATTACCAACTAAAGAAAAACAAAATGTATTAATTTTTAAAATGAAATGGTAAAAATCTCTCTCTTTACCACCAACTACCAAACCAACAAGTTGTTTAACAAAAAAAAAAATATAAATAAAAATTAAAAAGGGAAAATTAAAACGAAGTGTAGTGATTTTATACGATAACCAACCAACGTAATCTAAAGATACCTTTGCGTATTGGATATTTTGTTGTGGCACCCGCATCCAGTACGCACCATTGGTCCTTCGAGCCGGATAGCCGAATGAACTAACCAACAAAAATAAAAAACCGCATGGAAGTACGTTCATCAGGATCCAAAAAAAAACCTTAAGTATCACTTTTTCTAATACTAACTAATATCACAATAAATAAATATATATAAAAACCAAACTAACGATTGCGTTGAAAATTATTTAAATAATTATAATAAATTTTAAATTATAAATATAAATATTGATATTGCGACTACAAATATAACTTATACACGTCTAATTGTACGATCGCTATAAAATTAGACACAACTTTGTCTTAGATATCCAGAATATAAAAATAACGTCGAATAAATATCAATTATACGATCGCTGTTAAATTAGTAATAATCAAAAATAAAATAAAACATAAATCGAATAAATTGCGTTGTAATTATCATAATAAATTATTAATACTGTAACGGTTGGCTTACGAATTTCGGGTATACATCTTTCCTCTGATCAATTCCTTTAACCGCTTTGTAGACGTAACGCGTACAATTATTGAAACTTTAAATTTCCGCGGATTCGAACCATATAATTAAATGATAACTACGAATACAGATGGGGTAGGGGAAAGCAAAACGAAAAAAAAACCCAAAAATATCTATAATTATGGTACGGAAAGGGAGCAGTAGTGTTGGATGGAAAGGGTTGTCTATATATATAAAAAAATAAATGAAAACAAGAGAAAAAGAATAGAAATTGACTGCAAGTGGGGAGTCGATCGAGGTATATAAAGCGCGCGGCTGTTGTAGTTGGTCGTTCGGTGGTGAAATGAAAAAGAAAAAATTTTAAGCGGGATACAAGATAATTCCTTGCAAATAAATCATTTTAAACTTGATGAGTGAAAAAAAAGAAACAAAATAAAAATTTGAGATTGAACTTGTGGGGAGTTTTCCCAAATAGAACAAAAAAAAAACGTTATAATTAGTGATAATTGTTTGATTTATATAAATTGACATAAATATAACAACAACAAACAAAAAATTAATTAATTAGTAAAAACTATTGTTCATCTCATTGTAAAATCAAAAAAATAAAAATAAATAAATAAATTATACAATAAAAAGTTGATAAACATTAAGAAAACCGTGCATATTTTGATTGGTAGAAATCCATAGTCGGTGATTCATAAACCTCCCAACCAGTAATGTAATATCGAAACCAAAAGTGAATATAGTGTTATTTAATAAATCGTATAAAATACAAACAAAAAGAATCCCCAAAAAATCTATAAAATACTCGGGGGATAATAAAAAAAAAATAAAAAAAAATAAAATAAAGAGCTAGAGTCCATTCATCTTGTGGTTATGAATTGCTAAGCGGCGAAAAGAAAAGGTAATAGACATAAAACGCGGGGTTACAAGCGCGTCGCATCAACGGAATTTTAACAGTTGGTGCCACAGTGAGCGTTGGTATTGAGCATATCGGCAATTGTGGCTCATTATACTTCTTACCACGTGGCGAAAAAAAGAAAAAAAAAAGGCAGCGGAACGTGTACTGCAAATATCCAGCGTGGTCCTGGAACAAAAGGAAATTATACCGGCGAGGTCGCAATTCTAATCACCGGGCCTCCTAACAACTAAAGCGGGGTGGAACATTTGTACCGGTACTTAATCGCATTAATATTACGAAAGGAATAAGGCGTGCCCTAAGTAACGGAACCAACGGAAAGTGGACACCGTCAACCAGCAACGGACCAAATGGTAAATCGTTTTTTTATTATTTTTTTTTTATTATATATAACTTAAAATTTTTTATCTCCTTATGATTTATGATTGTTATAAGTTATGGTACCTTAGAATACATTTGCTTAATAATTTGTTGGACGAAATAGAATATTTACAAAGCAATTTACCTAGATAATAGAAGAAAACGTTCCTCACACGTTCAAGAAGAAATTTATTTTGTTTACTAAACGAGGCGACATAAATTTAAAGATTTGCATGTAATTATTTTTTTTGTAAACATTTTCTTGCGGCAGCGGTCACTGAATTTCTTCTTTTCTTGTTTTCGGGGTTGCTAAAATTACCATCATGAGATAGACAAGCATTTAAGGGGAGATCGAGGGTGTTGAGAAGTAAACATGGGCACGCGGAATTAAAGCCATTTTATTGTATTTTTTGGGGTATTAGTTTTGTTTTCGGCACATGATTTTTTTTGGAACAGTAGACTGGTTAGCCGTTAAATTGGTGTTGAACCCCCCTCCTAGCCCTGAGCCACTCGCAACCAGCATGTGCACTCACACCAAGGCGTAACCGCAAGGCCTACGTTACAAAATGGCGCCCGAGCAGGGACCGGTAAGGTCATACCAATTAACCATGTGTTAATTGATATTTTCGTGTCGGATTTTTTTTTTCTCTCTCAGTGTCGGTTGCTCTAATAAAGCATCCCAAAGCCTTCAGCTTTTAACTGTACAGATGATTGTTTTAACCGCCTCTACATTATTTTAGTATTATTAGTTTTTACTGGTTATGCGGGAAATCATCATTAAAATCATCATTACCCTTCTGTTTTTTTTTATTATAGTTCAGCAAGTAATTATTTATTTTCTATTCACAATTGAAATTCATAACTTAAGAAAATTGATTCAATGACTTCAACGTGATTCTTTGGTTCTTGAATCATATGATTATTAAGATTTTATGGTGGAACTGTGAATCGGATTTAATTTTGATTTTGTTTTTCTTCTTCATTTTCGGGGTATGGGATCATAATTAGGATTATGGTGACTTTAGCTTCTCTATTATTGATCGACCTGATTGTGAATAAATTTTTCTCAGTAATATCGATGACTTAATTCCCATTGTACTGGTATTGTGTTTTTATCCCGGAAATTTGTAGTAATTTAATTTAAATTCAGTTTTTTTTTACTTTCCATTATGATTTATAGTGTCGGTTAGTTATCCATTAACCTATTGGTAGAAGTTCTTTAGGTGATTGAATTTAGGTGATTCCTAGCGATCTCATCTTCTGCTTCGAAACTGTTAGGGTGATGGCTGATTAGCTCAATTACACACTTTGTAGCATATATTTATTTGTTCTTTATTTGCGTTGTCCTTGTCGACTAATATCACCCCAAGTGCTCCCTTTATTATTTATTTGACATTTATATACTGATATAAACCTTACATTTATTTTATTTATTTAATTATTTCTATTATTATTATTATTTTTGGTTTGAAATATTGAATTATTGGGAAATAATAATTAATTATTCATTTTGTTTACCCGTTGGGGAATTTATTTTTCTAAATACTTTTTTTTTTTGGTTAGAATTAGAATAGAATTACTTAATTTCAAACTGTACTTAGTCCTTGAATCACAATACGACAAGTCCTTATATCTGAATTACATTTAGAATTCGAAACACCTCGTTTTCATCATGGACATAGAATCGTATGTTAAATTTTTAACTCAAGAGGAGTTAGATGTCGAATTGATTGTCAGGGAAATCGACCCAGAAACCCCTGATGCAATAAAACTACTAGAAAAAGCATTAAATACCGAGTCAACAGACACTAAATTAATACCAAAAAAATCTCACCCGCTTGAAAATCCCGTATTACACATTAATTCTGCCCGGGAACTATACGCATCGTTTGAAAAAGATGTGTACATCTCACCCAAGGTTGTGTCACTAGAGGTAGCATTGCCAGTATCAGCACGCGCGTTACATTGGAAAAAACGTCTGCAAAGACTTAAAAATTCGTACGGCAATGTGGAGGGTATTGACAGTATGATAACAAAGTATAGGAGATTAGCACAATATTCGAAAAGTTTGGTGGAAGAACAAGCAATTCCAACTCTAACGTTGGGAAAAACAGAAGCAAGTCGTCCACAAAGTAAAGCAAATAAATTAACGTTAGAAGATGATGCGGATAACGTCTCCGATTCGGAAGGCCGTGCAGCGGCGATAACACCGTCAACAAGTATCCTAACACAACCGATAAGCACAGCTTCCGGGGAAATGGTACCGTGGAAGGCCCCAGGAACTCATTTTCCACAGTTTCAGTTACCGCCACCTCGAAAGTCGACGATCGCAAATGAAGGATCTCATAATCACGACTCGAAATCAAAGATTAGAGTAGAACACATGGATTATTCGCCAATAAAAGTACCGGAGAGCCACCATGAGAAGCTACCTAGCAGATCTATGTATCGAACTACGATCCCGAAATGGAAAATTGGTTTCGACGGAAGTGGTCAAAGGGGAAGCCTTGACGTACACGATTTTATATTCCGCATTGAAACGTTTGCTAGGAGAGATGGATGCGGCATTCAACAACTACCAGCACTAATCCATAATTTTGTCACCGACATTGCCGAGAAATGGTTATGGGCTTTCACCAGAGACAATCCGGATGCGGCCTGGGAAGAAATGCGACGTTCATTCCTAACGCGGTTTTCTAGTCACGAAACTGAGCGTGAGACTCGAAGGTTTATTGAGCGACGCAAGCAGCGGTTTCAGGAAAGCGTCAGCGATTATATACTCGATATTCAGACATTGAACGGCAGGCTTTCGAATCGATTCAGCGAATCCGAACTCTTAGAAATCATCAGAGAAAATATGATCTCGGCTCTTCAGACTGTAACTTTGACGCAAGAATTTCGTTCATTGGAGCATTTACGACAAGTATGTCAAAAATTTGAGAGAGTGTGGGCAAACTCAGGGTTTGACGCGAGGAACTTGGGAACCAACCACAACCGCCGTCAACATGTCAATGAAGTACGGATCGAAAATGACAAGCTAGAAGGATCGTTAAATCTATTAAACTTTAGTGATAATACGCAAGAGGAGGAAATTTCTGCCTTAAAGAAACAGACACGCTCTGATATGCGGATGACCTCGAATTTGATTTGCTGGAATTGCCGTGACATTGGACACAGGTACCAAGACTGTCCACTCGAAATGAAACAAATTTTTTGCTTCGGATGCGGAACTCACGGAACAATAAAACCTAGATGTACTAACTGTTCGAAAAATCAATCGGGAAACATGACGCCGAACGTACCCCAACCTGGAGGAGCTCGTTCGGAGGGGAGACCAATGTAATCCAGGAACCGGTAACAAAGTCGTCTAGCCAAGTCGACGCCACTACTAATACGGTTCACAGTCAATACTCTCAAAATTGTTCTTACAATCATCTTTGTCATTGTTACCTTACAAATCAACCAAATATTAATGCAGAAATACACAATCGTCGTCGCTTCTCAACCCTTTCTGTTAGTACCCAAACTGAGTTTCCTACTGATTTTCACTTAAGTAGTAACGACAAGAAAGAATCAACTCAGTCGAAAGGGAGGCGAATGTGGAACTATTGGAAAGAGCGGAGGCGAATTCACAAAATTTGCAGTACCACCATCGTGAAGCTAATCGATGATCCACGTCCGCATGTAGAAATAATGATTGGTAGGAAACCACTTGTTGGGCTGTTAGATAGTGGTGCCTCCATCAGTATATTGGGAAGAAATTCTTTAGAATTAATTGAATCGGAAAACCTCAAGGTAAAGAAAGTGTCTTCTGTTATTCGAACTGCTGATGGGACGCCTAACCAAATTCTGGGCTACGTTGAAACCGAAATCTGTTACAACAACAAAACTAATCTCATGCGATTCTATGTCGTACCTAGCTTGGATGGCGTTTTATATCTGGGCATTGACTTTTGGTCTAAATTTAATCTAGCTCCCATGCTAATAAATGAATTGGTCGTTGACAATTTAAATTCCTCTCAACATAAACTTACTGAAGGTGAAGTTCAAGAACTTGAGCAGATTAAAAATCTATTTCCTTCGGACGCAATTGACGGGTTGGGGAGAACCTCGCTCCTGGAGCACACGATAGATGTCGGTCAAACAACACCAATCAAGCAGAGGTATTACAATGTTTCACCAGCCATTCAGGACCTTATGTATGTTGAACTTGATCGCATGCTAAATCTGAAGGTCATAGAAGAATCCCATAGTGCATGGAGTTCTCCTGTGGTCCTAGTGAGGAAACAAAACGGCAAAGTTCGACTATGTTTGGATTCGCGGAAAGTTAATCAGGTGACAATAAAGGATGCCTATCCTCTGCTTCTGATAGATGGCTTGTTAGGGAGATTGCATCAAACCAAGTTCATAAGTTCGTTAGACCTCAAAGACGCCTTTTGGCAAATTCCATTGTCTGAGGGGTCACGCGATAAAACAGCTTTCACGGTGCCTGGTAGACCTCTCTACCAGTTCACCGTGATGCCGTTTGGCCTATGTAACGCCCCTCAGACAATGTGTCGGCTTATGGACTTGGTTATTCCCTATCAGCTACACGACCGCGTCTTCGTGTATTTAGACGACCTCCTCATCATTTCAGCCACAATTGAGGAACATTTTTCACTACTAAAAACTGTTGCGGGTTTTATTAAGAAGGCAGGATTAACTATTAATCTCAAAAAGAGCAAATTCGTGATGCGCGAAATAAAATACCTTGGATATCTGGTTGGCGAGGATGGTCTTCGTACCGACCCCGATAAAGTTGACGCTATCTGTAATTACCCAGCTCCAAAGAGTGTAAAACAGACACGAAGACTTTTGGGTATGGCAGGCTGGTACCGGAGATTTATCCCCAACTTCGCTGAATTAACTGCTCCCATCACGAATTTGCTGAAGAAAGGTCAGAAATTTGAATGGACACAAGAAGCTCAATCGGCATTTGAATGCCTAAAATCCCGACTTACGTCTGCACCAGTCTTAATTAATGCTGATTATAGCAAACCATTCGCTATACGATGTGATGCCAGTACTCAAGCAGTAGGTGGGGTACTATATCAAACGACGGAAGATGGGGCAGAAAGGCCAATTGCTTTTATGTCGCAGAAGTTAAACTCTGCACAAAAAAATTATACGGTGACGGAGCTCGAGTGTTTGGCGGCCCTTCTGAGTATCAAAAAATTCCGCCCTTATATCGAAGGTTATCAATTCAAACTGATAACCGATCATGCGAGCTTGAAGTGGCTGATGGCTCAAAAAGATTTGAGTGGGCGACTCGCTCGCTGGAGCCTAAAGCTACAGGCGTATAACTTTACCATCGAGCACCAAAAAGGATCCTTGAACATCGTTCCTGATGCTCTCTCGCGGGCCTACAACGACTGTCTTGCAGAATTGATTCAGGACCTCCCAAAGCTCTTATCGGCGGTTGATTTGAATTCTCCTTCTTTCCAGGAACCAGAATATCTAGAGGTTGTAGGGAAAATTAGATCATTTCCCATAAATTATCCGAATCATCGTATTCATGGGGATAGGGTTTACGTTCGCTTTGACCCTAAGGCTGACACTCCGATATCCCAAACCTCTGTCTGGAAATTGCTTATTCCAAAATCATTAACCAGGGAATTAATTAGACAGGAGCACGATGAACCATCAGCTTCACACAGTGGTATTAGGCGAACCCTCGAGCGCTTGCGCCGACTTTATTTTTGGCCTGGAATGCGGAACCAAGTTTGTGATTACATTAAAAGTTGCGAAATCTGCAAAACTACAAAGGCACCAAACAAGCGTTTGACACCGCCAATGTCTAAAAATCCATCGTTTAACGAGCGGTCTTTTCAGAAATAGTATGTAGATCTTTTAGGTCCTTACCCACGATCAAGATCAGGAAAAACATATATACTCATTGTACTGGACAAATTAACGAAATATGTTCTTCTCAAACCTTTGTCGCAGGCTATTACAAAGCCTATTATTGCCTTCCTCCGAGACGAAGTATTTTATCAACTTGGCGTTCCAGAGTATATCCATAGCGATAACGGGAGACAATTCATTTCAAATGAGTTTAAACAATTGTTGGATGAATTTGGGGTACAACACATTAGAACCGCTATATACACCCCTCAGTCTAATGCATCCGAACGCGTAAATCGTTCGATTGTATCGGCTATTCGAGCCTACGTAACAACGGACCATAAATGTTGGGATGCTCATCTTGGAGCAATAGCCGGGTCCCTTCGAAACTCAATTCACGAGTCTACCACCTTTTCTCCTCACTATGCTGTATTCGGGTGTCATCGCATTGGGCACGCTAATGAATATAAGTTGCTCCGTAATATTAATTGTCTGGACGAAAACTCTATCGAGGTCAATGGATTACCCGACAAAATGCAGGCCATACACGAAGAAATCCGAAAAAATCTAAAGAAAGCTTATGACAAATACTCCCATTTCTATAATCTCCGCTCAAAGTCAGTTTGTTTCCATCCTGGTCAAATGGTATTTGTACGCGAACATGTACAAAGTGATGCAGCCAATTCTTTTTGTGCGAAATTCGCCCCATGTTTTCAGAAGGCTTATATTCGAAAACCTATCGGAAGAGTATGTTATGAAGTTGAAGATGGTAATGGAAAACTACTAGGTGTATTTCACGCCAAGGACATACAGACATAAAAACTTAAAAATAACATTCCACGAGGCTCTAAATCCAGCACAGCTCAGGTTGATTCATTTTTTTTCCCAGTTCAAAAGTAACTCCAGTTTAGTATTTTTTTTGTATTCCCAAACAAAACTAAACTGTGCTGTAACGGTTGGCTTACGAATTTCGGGTATACATCTTTCCTCTGATCAATTCCTTTAACCGCTTTGTAGACGTAACGCGTACAATTATTGAAACTTTAAATTTCCGCGGATTCGAACCATATAATTAAATGATAACTACGAATACAGATGGGGTAGGGGAAAGCAAAACGAAAAAAAAACCCAAAAATATCTATAATTATGGTACGGAAAGGGAGCAGTAGTGTTGGATGGAAAGGGTTGTCTATATATATAAAAAAATAAATGAAAACAAGAGAAAAAGAATAGAAATTGACTGCAAGTGGGGAGTCGATCGAGGTATATAAAGCGCGCGGCTGTTGTAGTTGGTCGTTCGGTGGTGAAATGAAAAAGAAAAAATTTTAAGCGGGATACAAGATAATTCCTTGCAAATAAATCATTTTAAACTTGATGAGTGAAAAAAAAGAAACAAAATAAAAATTTGAGATTGAACTTGTGGGGAGTTTTCCCAAATAGAACAAAAAAAAAACGTTATAATTAGTGATAATTGTTTGATTTATATAAATTGACATAAATATAACAACAACAAACAAAAAATTAATTAATTAGTAAAAACTATTGTTCATCTCATTGTAAAATCAAAAAAATAAAAATAAATAAATAAATTATACAATAAAAAGTTGATAAACATTAAGAAAACCGTGCATATTTTGATTGGTAGAAATCCATAGTCGGTGATTCATAAACCTCCCAACCAGTAATGTAATATCGAAACCAAAAGTGAATATAGTGTTATTTAATAAATCGTATAAAATACAAACAAAAAGAATCCCCAAAAAATCTATAAAATACTCGGGGGATAATAAAAAAAAAAATAAAAAAAAATAAAATAAAGAGCTAGAGTCCATTCATCTTGTGGTTATGAATTGCTAAGCGGCGAAAAGAAAAGGTAATAGACATAAAACGCGGGGTTACAAGCGCGTCGCATCAACGGAATTTTAACAGTTGGTGCCACAGTGAGCGTTGGTATTGAGCATATCGGCAATTGTGGCTCATTATACTTCTTACCACGTGGCGAAAAAAAGAAAAAAAAAAGGCAGCGGAACGTGTACTGCAAATATCCAGCGTGGTCCTGGAACAAAAGGAAATTATACCGGCGAGGTCGCAATTCTAATCACCGGGCCTCCTAACAACTAAAGCGGGGTGGAACATTTGTACCGGTACTTAATCGCATTAATATTACGAAAGGAATAAGGCGTGCCCTAAGTAACGGAACCAACGGAAAGTGGACACCGTCAACCAGCAACGGACCAAATGGTAAATCGTTTTTTTATTATTTTTTTTTTATTATATATAACTTAAAATTTTTTATCTCCTTATGATTTATGATTGTTATAAGTTATGGTACCTTAGAATACATTTGCTTAATAATTTGTTGGACGAAATAGAATATTTACAAAGCAATTTACCTAGATAATAGAAGAAAACGTTCCTCACACGTTCAAGAAGAAATTTATTTTGTTTACTAAACGAGGCGACATAAATTTAAAGATTTGCATGTAATTATTTTTTTTGTAAACATTTTCTTGCGGCAGCGGTCACTGAATTTCTTCTTTTCTTGTTTTCGGGGTTGCTAAAATTACCATCATGAGATAGACAAGCATTTAAGGGGAGATCGAGGGTGTTGAGAAGTAAACATGGGCACGCGGAATTAAAGCCATTTTATTGTATTTTTTGGGGTATTAGTTTTGTTTTCGGCACATGATTTTTTTTGGAACAGTAGACTGGTTAGCCGTTAAATTGGTGTTGAACCCCCCTCCTAGCCCTGAGCCACTCGCAACCAGCATGTGCACTCACACCAAGGCGTAACCGCAAGGCCTACGTTACAATACATATTTGCGATCATAACCATAAATTATACGCCTTTAATTATACGATCGCTGTTAAATTAAAAATTATCGGGACAAATATCGAAAATTTACAAAATTGTCAAATAAATATTAAAAGTGTTCAAAAAGTGATATTAGTGAAAGTGTTTACTTAACGCCGAAATAAATATTCAAAATGGCCGCGCTAGTAGCAATGAAGAAAAGACGCGCTACTATAAAGGGCAATGTAACCAAGCTAATTAACTTCATCAGAAATATAACCGAAGAAACTCAAATCGAGCAAATCAAGGCTCGGTTATCACTCATAAACAGGCTTCGTGATGAGTTCATTGCTGTTGAAGATAGAATAATTGAATTAGACGAAAAGGAAGAGCCAGATCCTGATTTCGAGGAAAATTATTACACCATAACTGCGGGACTAAACCACGCCCTACGATTGAATCTGGAACCTACGATATCAATCAACGAAACGGCTAACACCAGCATGTCCGGCAATCATACGGAAGTAAAACTACCAAAAATCTCGATTCCAGTATTCAGCGGCGATTATACGGACTGGCAATCCTTTTACGACCTCTTTTGCTCTACTATTCACGACAACCCAAAGCTGACAGCTTCACAAAAATTACAATACCTTAAAGGATCGCTAAAAGGTGAAGCAGCTGGGTTGCTTAAACATTTCAACATCACGGACGTGAATTACATCGAAGCGTTAAAAAAGTTAAAGGAAAGATATGACAGAAGAAAGCATACGATTTATGCGTTTATCCGTAATTTCATGTCACAACCAGGAATAACAACTGCAAATAGTGTAAACGTAAGACGCCTGTTAGACACATCAGATGAAAATATTCGAGGTCTGAAGGCATTAGGCAACGATGCGGAGTCCAGAGACCATTGGCTGATACACATAATGACCAGCAAACTAGACGATGAAACCAATAGCTTGTGGGCACAAGAATCTTCTGATGACGATCTACCAACGTTGAAACGATTCTTTGACTTCTTGAATAAACGAATTGACGCACTCGAATCGATGAAAACACCAATTCGACGGGTACAGCAACAGTCAAACCAGCTCAAACCGAACGTTAGAAGTCACGCAATAGTTACCACGCCACCAACGCCGTGTACAATATGTCCTGAAGAATGCCACAAATTGTTTGAGTGTCGAAAATTTAAGGAAATGTCAGTAAATAAACGAAAAGAGCTTCTCAAAGACGAAGCACGATGCTTCAATTGTTTGAACAACAACCACGCGGTTTATAACTCTAAGTCCAGATATCGATGCAGGCAGTGCAACCGGAAACATCACAGCTTAGTGCATGACACCATACCAAAACCGGAACCGAGTGCTACTGTATTAAGTACTCAATGCATCACACCACAACCAACCAAGGACACAACCAGTTTTAAACTACGAACATCACTTCTACCCACCGCTTTAGTGCAGGTACGCGATTCATCAAACCAAAACCAGTTCTGTAGGGTACTGCTGGACTCAGGTTCACAAGGATGCTTCATTTCAGAAAACTGCGCTCAAAGGCTAAAGTTAAAAAGGAGAAATGCCAAATTCGCAATTACGGGCATAGGAGCATCAATGAATGGTTATACGAAAGGGTCAATATCGCTTACATTCTCACCATGGAACAAGCAGGAGCCAGTTATTAAAATCGATGCCTTTATACTACCAAAACTGACGGCAAAGCAACCCGAAATTTCGCTACCAATAAATATGGAGTCACTACGGCAGTATGATTTAGCCGACCCGTATTTCTATCAAAGAAAGGAAATCGATATAATTCTTGGAGCAGACACCTTTTTCGAAGTGTTAACCGACGGAAAATTGATAACCAAAGATCAATTAATGATGCAGAACACACTTTTAGGATGGATAGTTGTCGCCAAACCAAACGAAGACCGTCCGAGACAATCAATCGCAGTAACTTTAAATGATCCGGATGAAAACCTTGATAACTTGCTAAAACAGTTTTGGGAATTAGAAACAGTTGAAGTTCCATTTTGTAGTTTGTCGCAAGAAGAGGAATTCTGCGAGAAACATTTTCAGGACACCAAACGAGTTGATAACACTGGTCGATTCGAAGTTCGCTTACCGTTCAAGTTATCACCATCTCTATTAGGAAACTCATTTCAAACTGCTCTTCAAAGAATGCACTCCATCGAAAGAAAATTCGCTAAAAACTACGAGTTCGCAAAGCTGTATAAAGATTTCATGAAGGAATACGAATCGCTAGGACACATGAGGGAAATTACTGAAAATGAAGCAACACGTGAAGGCTATTATCTACCACACCACGGCGTAATGAAAAGTTCGAGCAGCACCACGAAACTAAGAGTTGTTTTCGACGGCTCCGCCAAAACCACTTCAGGTGTATCGCTAAACAATTGTCTAGCAGTAGGACCAACTCTCCAAGCTACATTATACGAAATTTTAATACGTTTTCGAACATTTAAGGTTGCATTCACGAGCGACATAGAGAAGATGTTCAGACAGGTTCGAGTAGCAGCGGAAGACATGAAATACCAAAGAATAATCTGGCGAAATGAACCCAGTGAACCATTTAGAACCTACGAACTTAGCACTGTCACGTACGGCACCGCGAGCGCGACATACCTAGCTACTCGTGCACTCATTGAATCCACCAATAACTACAAAGAAATCTACCCAAAGGCCGTAAATCAAATCAAAACGAGTATATACGTAGACGACTTAATGTCTGGAGCTGATACTACCGACGAAGCAATGACATTAAGATAAAATATCGATGGAATACTGTCAAATTCTGGCTTCAAATTGAGAAAGTGGTTGACAAACGACGAAAGAATCATAAAAATGCTACCATCACTATTCACCGAACAAGATAGTACTTTGCAGATAAAAGGATCCGATTCTGTTAAAACATTGGGTTTATATTGGGACCCGAAAACTGACTGCTTTAAATTCAAGGTAAGCTTAAACGAGAAACCTACCGTGACTAAGAGAGGAGTGCTTTCAGAAGCAAGTCGGCTCTTTGACCCCATTGGATGGTTAGCTCCAGTCACAGTACGAGCAAAAATATTCTTTCAAACATTGTGGGTTCGAAATTTAGACTGGGATGATGATTTGCCAGGAGATTTGATAGCTGAATGGAAGAAAACGCGACAAAATTTAGGAATCATTGAAAATATTAAAATCGACAGATACTTGGGTACAACATCAAACTGCGAGGTGATTTTGCACGGATTCTCAGATGCATCTAGACATGCATACTCGGCCGTTGTATACATAAAAACCACAATGCCAAATGGAGATTCCTGCATAAAATTATTAACAGCAAAAACGAAGGTCGCTCCAGTCAAACAAATCTCAATTCCACGTCTTGAACTTTGCGGAGCACTGCTGCTAAGTAAACTCATCTTGAAAATAAAGCATGTCATGCCGATCAATATCATCCAAATCAACGCGTGGACTGATTCCACCATTGTCTTAAGTTGGCTTTCAGCACACCCTACTAGATGGACTACCTTTGTTGGGAATCGGACTGGTGAAATACTCGCACATATGAACCGCTCGCAATGGAGATATGTATGTTCACAAGAAAATCCTGCTGACTACGCATCGAGAGGTCTTGATCCAGATAAATTAATAAACGCCAGTTTATGGTGGAATGGACCGCACTGGCTCGGAGATCCAACAGCCTGGCCAAGGGACGTGACGGATCAATTAACCACAACAGATGAGCTGAGAACTCAACCACATCAAGCATTACATGTAGAAATTCCATCACTCAACGTATTGGACGAGATAATCAAGAAATCATCTAGTTTCACCAAAATATTGCGAATTCTGGCTTACATAACGAGATTCATCAAATTAAAATTAAAACTTATACCTAAAAATTCCTTACCACCACATCTTCTCTGCTCCGAACTCGTAAACCCTAGATTAACCATCATCCGACACATACAATCCAAACATTTCCAAGCTGAAATCAATGCTCTAAAATCTAAAAGGGAATTACCGATCACAAGCAACTTAAAATACCTAAAACCCTTTTACGATGCATCACAAATTCTGCGAGTCGGCGGGCGAATTAAAAATGCAGCAATTACGTATGATGTCAAACACCCAACAATATTACCAGGAAAGGAAAAATTAGTAGAGCTAATTATACGAGAACACCATGAAAAATATTTACATGCTGGGCCAACACTAATGATGACAAATCTTCGCCAAAAATATTGGATCCTTGGAGGCAGAAACCTGATCAGAAAGGTCATCTCCAACTGCGTCAGATGCACCAAATATGCAGCTAAGGAGCTAAATCAAATCATGGGCGATCTTCCGCATCCAAGGGTCGAATTAATCAGACCATTTCATAAAGTTGGGGTTGATTATGCAGGTCCTGTTCTAACACACACACGCAGAGGCCGAGGGCAGAAAACTTACAAAAGCTACATATGTGTATTCGTATGCTTAGCCACAAAAGCAGTTCACATTGAACTAGTCTCAGATTTAACGACCGATGCCTACTTAGCACCATTGAGACGGTTTATAGCCCGCAGGGGAATATGTGCAGAAATTTACAGCGATAATGCCAGCAACTTCATCAAAGCGCGAAACCATCTATTCGAATTTTATACGTTCCTTAGAAAAAATGTTAATTATTTTTCTAATTTTTATTGGCAGATCATATACAACTCAAATTTATCCCTCCGAGTTCACCGCATTTTGGAGGGCTGTGGGAAGCTGCCGTGAAAAGCATGAAATTTCATCTGCGACGAGTCACGGACGGCCATATATTGACGATCGAAGAAATGGCTACATTGCTGACCGAAATCGAAGCGATGCTGAATTCCCGTCCGATTTGTGTATTATCAAGCGAAGATTTGGACTACCTCACTCCGGGACACTTCTTAATTGGCCGGCCAACGACTCAACTTCCATCCGAAGTTTTGGTGGATATTAAACCGTCTAGGCTGTCCAGGTGGCAATTGGTATCCCGAATGTATCAGCATATATGGAAGAGATGGAGTCTGGAATATCTAACAAACCTACAAAATAGAAGCAAATGGCACGTCAAACAAAATAATATTAAATTGAACGACGTTGTATTAATCAAAGAAATTAACCTACCTCCTTCAAAATGGTCAATGGGTAAAGTTGTGGAATTACATCCAGGTACCGATGGTAACGTAAGAGTTGTCACCGTCAAAACACAATACGGCAACATAAAACGTCCAATTCACAAACTTTGTCGTTTACCACTGAGTTGAATCAACCGATTCAAGGCGGCCGGTATGTTGAGGACTCAGCATCAATAATTCGATCCAGCAGCTGCAAATATAAAAAATTAGAATTAAACGAATACATTGTAATATCTATGTAACTTACCTACAACAAACATTAATAATTATGAATTAAATTACATACTTTGCTTTGTATAAGATCCTACAATCTATCAATTTGTTACTTGTTACCTAAAATTAGTAAATAGCATTAGTACAAAATACACGAAAATCAGATGTAAACAATATGCATATCATAATTTGACCTTGATCTTGATTTTACAACCAAAACAAATTACACTATGCATATTGTATCGCAAATGAAATATCACTTATGTTAATATATTATAAATAATACTTATCTTAATTCATGTTAAATCCAATCCATCAGCAAAATAGAATCCTGAAATGATTGAATAATTGTAAGAATCATTATATGTAATTTAAAAAAACTCAAAATACTAACTTACAAATCAATTTTTCTCCATCCGCAAACATTTCTGACGTTTCACTTGTTTATTTTTGTCACACATACACACGAACACAAAATGAGTGCGGTTGGTGTTTCACAATTCATCAGTTCTTGCAACGACGACCAATAGATGTCATAATAGCTGATGAATTGTGATGCATTATGGGCCTATTCCACTATACAGCGTTTTATTTAGCAGAAAACTAGAACGAGATAAAAATATAGATTCTCTCTGTGTGTGACCCGCACATCAATATTTTTTTTTTTTTTGAAATTTTTGTTCTGTTGCCATAATTATAAATAAAAAATATCAAGCAAACTATTTTTTATGGCAACAAAACAGAAAAAATTCCCCCACTTCCAGCAAACTTTTATTTTTTTGATATTTTTATGGTGTGTAGTAACATTTTGCGCTTGGTGCGTTGACACAACACGCTCTTTTTATTTTTTTCGCCTGCTGAATGATTTTTGTATGTTTTCCCCTCACATAATTTATAGAAAAACAACTTTTAGATAGTTTCGTAAATTATCCAAATTAATCAAACATCATATAATTTTTCATTGCAACAATAATCTTTATTTTTTTAGTAATTTTTAGGATATGAAATTATTGTCAAACATTAATAATAAAGATTTTTCATAATCTTTAAATAATTTATAGGTTAGTTTTTGTTGATGTCAAAATTTCCCCAACTTTTTGTCCCATAAAATAAAAATGATGTATCTCAGTCGCTCTAATATAAATTTCAGTACTTGTCTTTGTCACATTTTCTGCAAAAATTTTGTAAAATTTTTCTGTTTTCAGGTGGAATCGTACCATTACCAACTAAAGAAAAACAAAATGTATTAATTTTTAAAATGAAATGGTAAAAATCTCTCTCTTTACCACCAACTACCAAACCAACAAGTTGTTTAACAAAAAAAAAATATAAATAAAAATTAAAAAGCGAAAATTAAAACGAAGTGTAGTGATTTTATACGATAACCAACCAACGTAATCTAAAGATACCTTTGCGTATTGGATATTTTGTTGTGGCACCCGCATCCAGTACGCACCACACTTTTAAAGAGAATTTCTTAGATATGAAGTTCTTAGACCTTCGTTTTTATATATTATTGTCTATTTCAAACTTTTAATTTATCTCGACACACGTTAAGTTTTTCTTTATCATAATGACCTAATTGTGTGATACAATTTTTTGTGTTTTGTACTTTAATTTAATTTAATCAATAACAAATCTGTTTTGAATCCACTGAGAACACACAAGAAAAAAAAACGTACAAAAAAAAAAACAATTGAATTAAAACGAGCTTACTTTTTTCATAAAATTTCCAGACAATTTACAAACACTAAAAAAAATAACTATTAACAAAACTGTCGAGCAAGTTACTTCACCAATGACTTGTAAAATAAAATAAAACTCCAACTGACCACTCGTTGGTCTATCTATTCACTGACTGCCTAACCAGAAAACGAAAACGTACCTCTTTCGAGTTTCGAAGGTAATTTTTGCGATCTCATCACAAAAATTCCTACGAAAACTGTACACCAACATGACATCGATTTTGCTGAATCGAGCCACGCGAAAATATTTTTTTTTCTTTAATCCAACGGTTGAGGAAGTTCGAATAACAACAACAACTACAATGCTTTTCAATATTTGCATCGGTGTCATTGTTACTAACACGTGGTAAGTATAGTATAAAAACTTACATTTCCAATATGTGCATAAAGACGTAATCAAATTACGTTCATGAACATATTTGGGTTCATTTAACTCATTAATGTCACAATATTCTAATGTGAATAAATTATGTTACCTTGAATTAAATAGACTCTAAAAGAAAATGTAAAGCAAATTAAACATGACGGGCTTATTACATTAGAGATAGTTGAAGATATTATCTTCGAGGTCATGTTAATTGGAAATAAAAGAATTGGGATAGGTTGATAACTGAATTAGATAGAATTCTGTTACACAGTTAGCATAATTCGATCATAAATACGTTTTTGTTCAGCAGTCATTAATGGCTCATTGTTCGCAATAAATGTACAGCTAAGTTAACATTGTTATACTTTTCTTCTCACTGCACATCACTGTTAACTAAGTCGGCCGCCGGACGATGGTATACAATCGATCAACACTAAAGCTTCATTGTACGTTTGTTGCATGTAATCAATGTTAAATAATCACAGAGAGAATCTGTGCGCTAGAGTAGCTACATAGGAATACCTAAAATATTTAGTTTTAGTTCTTTCATAAGACATTGGGCCAGTCACCTTTATGTGACAAATTTTCGATATTTATTCAAATTATTTTAAAAATTCACGTTAAACTCCGAATTCCTGATATAGTTTGTTTAAGCTTGCTGAACGAATGGCTTTACTACATTCCAAAACCTAATCCCATACTTACTTTTAAATTAGGACTTCATTTTCAATGTGTTGCAGAACTGGACAAAATATTTTATTGAATTAGTTTCAATTTAGTTAATGAATTGTTGTGAAAATACTATTCGTTCGTGACCATTTTCCACGATAAATCTTCCTGATTATACGATCCCTGAAAAATCCCAAAAAATTGGGTCACAATTTACCATTCAGTCCATGAAATGGAACATATTACACATCTCCACTTACAATTATTTTAACATCGTGTTACCATCATAAGGCCGTTTATATGACATTACAGATAGCAAAGAAAATAGCGGACTTAAAAACTACAATTTTTAAACTTTTACCTTTACGCCAAATGTGCGAAAATAGTAGTTATGTATGTTCAGGACAACAATATAAATTCACTTAGGTATTAAAAATGAATTAACCATTTTTGTATAAAGAGTATTTTGTTCTGTTAAATTCTTAAACTGAAGTACTTACAAATGTTTAATTAATTAACAACATTATTAATATTTTTAAATTTTTAAATTAATTTTGTGCAAATACATATTTTAAAAAACATGAAGATCTGAAAAAATATAACGACATCTTTACTTAATTTGAATTAAAAACGCTTAATAACTACATATTATATAATACTATATCTTAATAATATCTGATAATGTACTTGACGTATATTAAGGCACAAAAACATTTTTTTATTTTAGGTACGGAAAATGTTTAGGTTCATTCTTTTTCGTAGGAATTCTAAATTACAAATAAAAAACACATATCATACCCATTCATAAAAACACATTACACATTTTCACAATTATTCATATACATATTACATTACATATCGCATTCTCATTTCTGCTTCTTCAAAAACCAAACACACCGATCATATTAGTAAAAACAAAACGAAGATCGAACCAAATAAAAAAAATTATTTTTTTTGTACGTATGCTCGGTGAAAGCAAATCTAGAATTTCTGCTTTGAAATATTTTTCATAAATAAAATAAACTATTTCATGCACTGTGTCGCTCAATGTGTAGTACCGAAAACTAATATATTGGGAGCGGCGCTAGCTTCGCACTGGCTTATAAAAAGTAATATTTCTTGGTTTTTCTTATATATTTTTTTATGATGTTCATATGGCACCGCAGAACGACGAATGATTTTATGCTTGTCCTCAATCGTCTATACAATGAAGAGACCAACCGTCAGAAACCGGTAATTAACTTGGGAAAGAGATCGAGTACGAACTTTAAGTGTAGTGATTATTGAGAACTGAAGTGAGCTTGATACATATGGACTGCCGACCAAATCTTCATATTTGTAGTTTATTTAAAAACCTTCAATAGGCGTGCGTCAGCATCTGCTATCCATGTGCAAATCACTGACTACTTGTTCATCACCTAGAAGTAAATTACATATTTACTGCAAAATAAATTAATTAAAATATGCTCGTCACAAGGACCATGGATAATCCATTAAATTAAGCAATCATGCAACCTAAATAAAATAAAAGAATTTTTGTCAATCAAATTAGATTAAATTACTCAATTATAAATTAGATTTCTTACACTTACATTAGAATTAAGATCCATGAATTTCGTATCATTAATGCCATAATATTGTTATTCACAATTATTGTTATTTTTATTCAATCATATATATGTTATTGTGAATATGTCTTATGTTTAGTAGTATTCCCCTCAATTATGTAATGAGATTGTGCCTGTACCAGCACTGGTAGGTCTAAAAACACCGAGTGACCAAGGTCCACCACTCACTAACAGATGAAATTATCCCGCTAGAGGTTCTGGAACGGTCGATTACGCCGGCTAGGGCTCAGAAGCAGATGGGGTGGGGAATCCAGAACATAGCGAGATCTGTGCTGACCGTCAACGGAAGAGGGGAACTAGCTATAAACTACACGACTTACCTAACCTGTATACACACCTCAGCTGCATCCTTATCTCAATCACATTTTAATTCATTTTATGTAATCATTCGAAAGAAAATAAAGAAAGAACCGAAAAATCCTACCCATAATACCCATAGAATAAAACAAGTGCAATTTATGGTTACTTCTAAACGAAAATTAGCTTGTATTGCCAAAACAAAATAAAGCGCAGAAATAAATTGTGTACAAGTAACACTATAAACCGGACAAGTGGTGCAGTGGTTAAAGCTTTGGCACTTGGACCGGGAGGTACTGGGTTCGAATCCCATCAGAGGCTAGATGCAAATCGAATTTTCATCATCGATTACGATCGGTGATGTTAATAAACACAACTAAGACCCTCTGATGGAGTGCAGAATTCAGCGCCGACCCACCGTCCATGTCAATGCACAGGTTGATATGGAGCTTGCAATGTGCAGGTGGTAATACTGTAGTTGTGTGAGTAGGTGAATAGGTGAATGGGTTAATGATGTAGCGTGAATGCGTGGTATCACAATGGGCCAAAAATGGCCTAAGTGTCAACCACTGAAACCTAACCTAAACACTATAAACTAATGTGCTAGCTAACCCTACCAGTAATTTGACTTAACAATAAAGGGATTTATAATTAATTCTTCAACATGTATCTCGAACTTTTAGAGAAACAACAAAAAAATACTAAACTAATAAAAATTTGGTAGCTGGAGACATATGATAAGATTTATAAATTAATATATAATATAATATAATATAATAAGGTAAATGTATATATGTAAAAGGTATATAAAAAAAATAAATAAATGGTACTTAAATACTTTGTCGTAAACAGCTGGATGTTGATTGATGGTTGATGGTTATATGTACCATGTATATAACGTTTGAGGTTTATATTATATACTTAGGGTTTTTAAATTAAAAAAAATTTTTCCGAATTTTTATTACTTTATTGTTTTATTAGAGAATTTTAGTATTATTATAATTATTATGATTATCACCAAATTAAATGGATGTCAATTAATATAGAATATAGTTTATCATTAAGAAAACTGCATAAACGTTCTTTACACTCATTACAATCATCGGCCAGAATTAGTATATGATTCGTGCTCGATTATTAGTATATGTATTATATGTATGATATTATCTGTACGACTATTATAATATCTCTACGACAGTCAATTTCCCTTATTTTTATTTATTTCTTTTATGGTTTTATTATTATTAGAATTATTATTGGTATTATAATGTTATAATTATTATTATGATAGAGGAACTTTTAAGACAGGAGATTTATTGAACCACTATACCACTTATTTTAAATATAAGAAAAAAAATCACAGTTATAATTGTTATTTTTAAGGCACAAACTTATACTACACTTCACTGATGCACTTTTTTTCCTTTTTTTTAAATGTTTTTTTTCTAATTGGTTACGCATGGCACTACATTTAACTATTGTACTTAAGGTAAATCTTATATCAAAAAAAAACTTATAATTATACAAGTACTACTCCAGCGCTTTCACCAATTATTTTAGCGTGGGTTGAAAAGTTACCGTTAGGCGATAAATTACACAAATTTTATATGCTTAATTTTTTTTGTAAAGTTTTTTTTTTTTTTATTAGGGTAATAAATGTCTCGTAAACGGACAAAACCCATTCTTTTCACTAAACGTTTTTTTTCTTTATTTTGCGATCTCTCTCTCTCTCTCTAGCTTCACATCCCATGAAGGGATTTTGCCGCCCGCACTATGGTCCTCCGTCTCGGTCCGAGACTCCGAGCCGTCTCGGTTCATCGCTCTCGTCCTCCAGTTTCGATTTTTGCGATCAATTGTTACAAAAATTACTAGATATACTTACTTAAAATTACTAGATATGTCTGATAGATATTTCTATATCTCGCACAAAAAGAAAACAGCAAACGATTCAATCATCACGATCACAAAAAACAACTCATCACTTTCGCGAACGCGTACTTTTACTAGCGGTACCGGTACTTCAATAATTTTATAACGATAAAGTGTTATATATATACATCAAGGTGAGGTTATCAAGAAGATGGAAGTTTGGTTTCGAACTAATGAAACATTGAATTTTTTGTATTAAAAAATTCGGTCGTCTCATCAGACTGCAGTGACCAAACTACAAAAATATTGAAAATACTTTGAACTAATCAAAGTATAATCACAATGCCTTAGCGAATTATAATGATTCGCTACGCAATTGCCAACCCCTTGGTAACCTCGAATTTTATTGTATTTAACGCATACATGCGATTTCTATATGAAATTTTGGGTTATTCTGGATTGATAGCCAGATAGTATTTTTACATCAAGGTGTAAAAATACTATCTGGCTATCAATCCAGAATAACCCAAAATTTGTTATATAAGTATATAACAAATTTATTGTTTTATTTTTAGGTATAATAAAAATGATGTTCTCGTTCGAGACCCAAAATTTGACTACTCGCCCTAACTTTTTTCTTCGTCATCTCGAGTTTTTTTTTCTGTCGAACTAGCTTTGTCAGAACAAATTTTGAAAAATGATCGAAAGCAATCAATATTCCAGTGTTACCAGCTTTGGTGAGGGGATAGGGTCCCAGAAAGTCGAGATATACGCGTTGAAAAGGCCGAAACGTCATGGGGAGGGAACCGAGGGATGGTTTGGAAATTTTGTTAGAGGCTTTATTACATTTGCACTCATCGCAAGAATTGACAAATTGCGCTACATCAGATACGACAGAGGGCCAGTAGTAATATCGCTGGATGAGCTCTGCTGTTTTCTCAATTCCTAGATGAGCGGCTGTTGGAGGACAATGGGAAGCGGTAAGGATTACAGGTCGAAGGGATTCGGGAATCAGGAGTTTATAGGAGGGAATATCCGGAAGGCTTTGTTTATTAGGATAAGGGTTAATGTAAATGAGGTTTTGTAGGGTGAATAAGTTAATTGGCTTATTTGACTGTTGTAAGGACTGAGCTAACTGAGCGTACGAGGGATCAAGAAAAGCTGGAGAATTTTGGTCAACAAATAATGGCGAATCGATTTTTGGAAAGTGGTGTATGTCCAAAGATTCCATCTCAAGTCGTGAAAGCGCATCGGGGACTGCATTTTGTGAACCTTTTCGATATTCAATTTCAAAATTGAAACCTTGCAGTTTTAAGCTCGACCGGGCCAATCTTCCGGATGCATCCTTCAAAGACATGAGCCACTTTAAGCTCGCGTGGTCCGTGATCACCGTAAAAGGTAGGCCCTCTACGTATGAACGAAACTTCTTAATGGCCTCGATAGCCGCCAAACACTCTTGCTCTGTGACCGAATAATTTCGTTGCGCCGAATTTAACTTCCTTGACATGTAGGCTATCGGTTTGTCGAGTCCATCTTTTTCTCGTTGAAACAGTACTGCTCCTATACCCGTTGAACTGGCATCGCATTGAATGAAAAAGCGTTCCTTAAAGTTTGGTGTGGTCAGTACTGGAGCGGACACTAACGACTGTTTGAGTTTTGTAAATGCCGATTCAGGTTCATCGGACCAGCGGAATTTTTGATTTTTCTTAAGGAGGGAAGTTAAAGGAGATGATAATGAGGAGTACCCGTTAATGAAACGACGGTACCACCCCGCAACGCCAAGGAACCTTCGTATTTGCCGTACATTTTTACGTAAGGTAATCAACCGACCTACGTTAAAATGTAGTACATTGCATTTATGATTATGCATCAAATTTTCTATGTGAGTGTGAAATGAATCAATTTGTTTAAGAAAGGGGTAAACAAATTTAATTTTAACACTTTTAAAACTGGGCAGTATTTATACGTAATTTTGATTAAACAGCAAAATTTATTAATCGATCGAAAAGAGGCCATCCATGTATTAAAATCTGTTATAAAAATTAATTATCCGCTCCCTTTTGATTGATTAATTTTTGTATAAATACCGAACCAAATTTTTGGTTGAGAGAGTTAAGTTTGGGAGGGCAGTTGTTGTTTAGAGCTTTAGCAAGGTTAAACTAAAATAGGGTCAAGCCCTCTAGTTAACTGATAAGCTTAAGACAATTTGAAGTAAAAAATTTAAAAGTAAAAAGTTTGTAAGTGTAAACAAAAACCTAATCAGAAGTCTTAAATAAAAGAAGAAAATTTGTTTGAAAAGAATTGGATTTTTTTTTGTTTTTCGCTGTTCGAGAGGATAGATACTCGGTAAGTATAGAGGACGTTAAGTGTAGAGTGTGACTAACATAAAGGGTACCGATCAATAAAGCGTAGGTAGCTGCCTCATTAGAGGCGCAAGCTATAATAGGATCACGCCCTGGGCTTGCTTCTGCTAGCGAGACTTTATTGATCTTCAAATCTTGCTAACAATTAAACCAAAAACTTATTCACTCAGGGGTTGTTAGAGGAACTATGTTCAACTAGAACTCCTCTGCAAACAACCATGAATATGACACTAAATGAAGTGTGATAACACCATTTCACCAGGTTGGATCCACCATCCAATCTAAAATCCAATCATCTCAATTTTGATGGGCATATGCCCTCACACATCCCATAAAATGCGGTAATCTAGGTCCTTATCTTCGCACCAAAACCCCACCTCTACCTAACTTAACCTCTACCGACTAGAGCTGGGGGAAAACAAAGCCGCGTTGGTGCATTAAGGGATAAGGACAATTTCTTATGTGACGAGAGATTTTTTGCGAGGGATTAATCTCAAACGCAAAGCCTTCCGTTACAATCTTGATTACACCGCAGGGAAGGAAGTGCAACGAAACCTGTCACATTTTCGATGAACTTACCTGATATACATCATCATACACGCGTGAATCTTTATTAAGGCATAATTAAAAGTTTATTATGTTCAAGTAAATTCATATAATATATATTGGATACTTTACATTAGATTTAAAATTAAAAAAAAAATTCTTAATGAATACCCCAAAAAAAAAATATTAATTAAGAAAAATCAAAGTATGTAATTAAAACAATAAGCGTAAACAATATTTTATAATTTGACTTTTCCAAATTAATCCACTTAATTAATTAACTAAAAGCCTAAATCAAATTAATACCAAAAAACCCAGTTATTCAAATAAATCCGAAATCGCATACCATAAGATATTATTCATAGTAGCCCGAAAATTAATTATAAATATAACATCTCTCACTGAGTTTCATAACTGGATTTCCGAGAATTAATTAACTTAACTATGGAAATACTAAAACTAAAATTTACTAAAATTATAAACAAAAAGTACCTTAATTAATTTTATTATTTCGACGTATCCATTGTATAATTGTTGTTTGCTGTTCGTTGTGGATATCATCAGCTGCTAACCGTAGTATGGGATTTACGATCGAAAATAGCATAGTCAAGAACGTTCTTAAAATTGTATCAGGCGCGTAGACTATTCAAGCAACGTACAAAATATTACCGTTCATCATATTGAACGATCGATCGTATTATTGATATTCCAGATTGCGATTTCAATGAAGTCAATGACCGTACCTTTTGCAATGTTATTCGGGTATCGTTTACCAATGCCGTGTATTTATTTTACACTATTTATGCGAAATTACTGTTACCACTTGGTTATAATTATTTATTTAATTAAGTTATTTAAAAACCCGAAGTTTTTATTTATTTTAATTATTATTAGGAGATTATTAGGTTATTTTCGTAGGTTATCGTATTATTATGATTATTACCTATTATTAGTATAACACCAATGCGATTTTATAATTTCATTAGGAAAACCAATGAATCCTTCGTTTTTGCACTAAACGCCGCTACTGTTTTTTTTCTCATTCGCGATTTTATGAAATATTATGCACACTGTGATACTAGTCTTTATAGATGTTTTGTTTTTAGGATTATATGAAATTTATGTGTATTATTTATGTTTTGTCACTAATTTACATATTTATTTATTTAAATTTATTACTATATTTTTTTATTTATCCTCGCATTATGAGTACACTAAAATTATAACCGTCTTTATGTATATTTTTTTATTCGTGCCCGTTAAGTATATATACAGCACATGGTTTCACGAATCACGGCTCCTTTTTTTACACACGTTCGCACTTGATAGTTTTAAATTGCGTGCCTTAATAATTAATTGCACTAGAACCCAATCACACAAAGGGCCTATTTTTTAATTCAACCTGAGCAAGCAGTGCGCTGTCAAAAAATACTCTGTGTTTTTTTATTCAACCTGAGTAATTTTACTCGGCACACTGCGTTTTTATTTGTGAACTGTGCTTACACCGAGCTTAATCGGTTCTTCAAATTTTACTCTGAAATTAATGTCAGTGTACGAAGAGTGTGCAAAGTAAAAAACAATTTTTTACTCTATGCGCACCGGATAATTTTACCCAGTACAACCTTTGCTCGGTGTACACTACCCAGGGTAAGCCTGCTTGCTCGGGTTGAATTAAAAAATAGACCCATAGTTTGTGGTACATAAGCAAAACCTTAATCTAGGGCACTATACTTAATTATCTCAAGAACTTAACTTATTAACTGTGTCTACAAATTATAACATTAATTCACTGTATACAATTCTCGCATGTTCAATTATTTGGTGAACTTAAGCACCAGCAACTATAAAAACGTTTCTATATGTCTACTTTATTAGAATATTCCGTTTTACTAACTATCAAAATTATTCACATCACATTTTGAATCATCCAAAACCGATCACAAAAAAATAAAAATATTTATTTCCAAAATTTTAGCTTTAGGTAGCGAGTTAAATAACGTCCGTACCATTTGCAAATCACCCAATAACTGACTCCCTTCGCTCCTTTTATTTATGTATTTTTTTTTTCATCATCATCATCATCAGTTTTAAATCACTCAGCGCTGGGAACGATGACTGACGCGGGCGTCGTTACAAACGTGGGTAGCGACCCACACCCGAGAATAAGTCTCAAAAAACCGGGCCAATAAATAAACAACAGTACAGAAAAATAATGCTAGAACTCTAGAACTAATAAATAAAATATCTCAAACTCGAATGTCTTTGGCATGATAGTTTCCTAATGATTTTCCTTCCAAATTCCTGATAGAGTATGCGATATTACCCACTTTGGCATCGATTATGGCGGGTATAAATTTGGCAGATAATTTGGAAAAGAATCTATTCGAGGCATCACTCTGTGCGAAAGATCGTACAAAAACAGGTTGTCCAGGATTGAAGTTTCGGAGTTGGCTGCGCAGGTTATATCGGCGAGACGTTCTTTCGTGAGCCACTTTCAAATGGTGGATAAGTTGGTCGCGAACAAGATTCAGTCGGTCGGGTTTAGTCAACATATGTATTTCATTCGCACCGTTATTAGATAACAGGCGTCGCAAAGCATAATCGATCCGGTGCAGTGACATGTGTTGGCCAAAGACCAGGTAATGAGGCGAGAGCTGTGTCGAATCATGCCGGACATTCCGTAATGCTGCAGCCACCTCTTGGAGATGAGTGTTCCATTTATTATGTTCACGATCGGCAATATAAGATCGAATGGCGACAAGCAACGTTCTGTTAAGTCGCTCCGACGCGTTTCTCTGTGGGGAGTAAATAGACGTACGTAAATGTGAAATATTATATTTTGAAAGTAGTTCTTTAAACAGCTTGGAGGTAAACTGTTTACCATTATCAGATGTAACTACCTCCGGGACTGAGAAAAGCAGGAATACTTCGTTTTCCATAAAAGAACATAGTAGACGAGCTGAGGCTTCGCGCAATGGTTTGAGGAGCACAAACTTAGAGTAGTGATCCAGGACTATCACCATATACGAATTATCAAGCCTTGAACGAGGATAAGGTCCCGAAAAGTCAACATAGATCCTTTGAACAGGACGTGTTGATTCCGTTGGTACTCCCATGGTTGGCCGTGTGGAAAAATTGACGGCTTTATTCATCTTGCATTTCATGCACGCCGAAACATATTGCCTTACTTGAAATGCCAATCGAGGCCAATAAAATTGCCGCTGCAGCCTTTCGAGTGTTTTGCTGGCGCCGAGGTGTGCAGAGGTTGGAGGAACATGAGCCATCTCGATAAGGTTGTGAGTAAGCTCCTCAGGCACGACCAATTTCCAGTCTGGAATATCCGTATACGGCTTCTGTAAGATGGGGCGATTAGAAGTTTGCCGTCTTGTATCCGGAAATTAGTATCACAATTCTTCAACTGCTTATATGCTTTTCGATTTGTTCTAGGTATTCTAGGTATTTGTTCTAGGTATTTCGGTTCTGAAAAGACGGTGAGCTAAGATCGATCTGCAATATAGAAGAGTTAATATTATCAGCAAAACCCAAACTAGAAATCAACAAAGGATCGACAGGATTTTTCGAGTAAAACGATGGAGAAAAGCAATTTTCAGACAGATTATCAGAGATCGGAAACATTTCGTCCGCAGCATCCTTGGACCCTGGAGATGTTTGTTCACAAAAGGCCCGAGATAACGTATCAGGTACTATGTTTACCGATCCTTTAAGATATCCTATCTGAAAATTAAAGGCCTGGAGCTTCAAAAGGGCAGATCCTTTTGTGACATCAGCCAACGTAAGCTAGCGTGATCCGTGTATATCACAAAAGGATACCATTCTATATAAGGCCAGAACTTTTGCACACTGAGTACCGCAGCGTAGCATTCCAGCTCGGTCACCGAATAGTTTTTTTGGGCCCTATTGAGCTTATGCGAGATATACTCAATGGGATGTTCCCCACCATAGGTGTCCGTCTGGAACAGAACGCTGCCTACGCCGACGGTACTGGCATCGCACTGTATATAGAAGGGCTTACTGTAATCGGGGTTGGCCAGCACGCGTGCCGAGGATAAAGCTAGTTTAAGTGAGTTAAATGATTTTTCCGTGGAAGCAGACCATTTCAAGGCAGACTTGCCGGTGAGATCAGTAAGCGGAGCGGCCAACGAGGCGAAGTTTTGGATGAACCGACGGTATCATCCGCACATCCCCAGAAAGCGCCTTATACAGATAAGGCGTCGTTCTCTGCTTTGGGCTCTACACTTTTCTGGGTTTGGGCGGAGGCACCCGTCTCCTACGATGTAACCGAGATAGTTAACCTCCCTTAACACAAATTGACTCTTCTCTATATTAGCCGTTCGGCGCAACGAAATTATTATATTATTCTATATTTGCCACGTCTTGCAATAGAGAGAAATGTTCCTCCAGCGAAACGGAGGTAACCAATAAGTCATCCAGGTAGACAAATATTTTATCATGTAGTTGATAGGGAATCACTCGGTGCATAAGGCGACAGAGGGTTTGTGGGGCATTGCACAGCCCGAAAGGCATAACATTGAAGATCACTTCGATCACCTTGTATCATACAAGGGTCGTCCAGGTACCGTAAACGCCATCTTATCGCGGGATTGGGGATCGAGATGGATCTACCAAAAGGCATTTTTTAAATCAATTGCTGAAATACATCGGGTTTGATCCAGTCGACCCAACAATCCGTTGATAAGTGGCAGCGGATACGCGTCCTTGACGGTCACCTTATTCACTAGTACATTTTGTTTTTTTATTTTGTTCTTCTCAATGCAGTGGTGGTTTAGGAAAAAAGAAGTCGGAATTTTTATTATCTTTATTTTCACACTAGCCCCAAAATTTGGTCCAATTTTTACAATTTTGTTCAAATTTACAATTTTTCAAATTTTATATTAATTTTTATTTATTATTTTATTCACTTTTCACACATCGATCCCCTTTCATACTTCTATTTGATTCATTCTTATAAAATTATACACGCTCTTATATACGTTCATTCCCATTCGTAATATCTCAGTTAAGTTTCTTGCTCGCAAGAGAACATCGAACATTTGTCTGTTCTGATTGAATGCAGAACATTTCAGAATCAAATATTCGATGTCCTCCACAACCATACAACTTTCACATAATTCATTCTCAATCAAATTGCGTTTCTTCAAACATTCTTTCCAATTACCATGATTCAATCTTACGCGCTCCATCGTTCGTATCATTGAGTACCTTAAAGAAAGGTTAGCTCAAAGGAGAACTAACCAACTCAAAGTACTTCTTGCCTTTCACCTGACATTTTTCAACAAGCTCTCTCTCCCATTTTCTCCACAGATTCACCTGAAACATGCGAAGTACATCTCTTGCATCCATAAATTCATATTCATTTACATCCTCAACCAAACAACCCCGTTTCGCAAGTATATCGGCTCTTTCATTACCTTCAATTTGTAGGTGTGACGGTATCCATTGAAGAATGACCTCACTCCCACAAGATTGAAGGTACTCATACAAAATTTCCACATACACATTACCATGAGTTCCCTCACCCTTACTAATTCTAACCCACTCCGGGAGTCGGAAAATAACACTTCTCTCCTCCTCCCTTGTGTCATTGCCAACTTGATACCTTCCATAATTCCAATCAACTCCGCATTCATTATACAGATACTGTCATTCACTCTTACCATTTTCTCTTTCCTCATTGAAGGAATAAAAATTCCTACACCTACTCGATCACCACTCACACTAGCATCTGTATAAACCTCCACATGTGCAAAATAATTTGTTCGCATTTTTAAAAACTCACTCTTAACAGATAACTCATTCATCATCACTTTTGTTGTATCACCAAAATTCAAACGCACACTTAGATTGCTCGCAGGGACTTTCGGATTTACGGGCCGAATCTTAGAGAATATGTAACGATATGTCGTCCATCTCGCTACCAAACCAACAATTTACAAACAGACATTATTATGTTCTTTTTATGTCTTTCATGCCATGCGGTTGTGCATACAACTTGTTGTATACGCTAGTTCTTGATCGATGTAACATAAACAGGTTGACTGACAATACGTATAACCCGGTTCTTCAATAAATCTGATTATTAAATATACAAACAATCGTTTTGATATTGTATGATCTACTTTGTATATGTGTCCATCTGTACCGGATAAACATTCGTAAAATGACCGTACTGTCTCGGTACGCATACGAATGCGCTTACCGATTACATTTTTTTTTAGAAAATTAATTGTCTGATCATTCAGTAGCAAACAATTCAAGCCTAAACTTATTGTGTACAGTGAAAATTTTAGTATATACAGTGTGCATAAATAATAATAAGTGCCTCCATTATATAAAGTCTCATAAATTTTATTTTAACAAAAAAATATTTCTTTTTGTGCCTAAATATTAAGTGCTCATTATATATATGAATATATATAAAAATTTAATAAAAAAAGAAACAGATTATTGATCCTATCATATCAAGGGCGTTGATGGGTTAACATTTACATAAAAAAAAAAAACGTAATTGTGCGGATTATTTAATACAAGAATAAATTCTTTCATCTTGCGACCTTACGTTAGATTTGTTGGGCAACAAAATTTCTGTTACTAAGAAACCATCGAAGAAATTAATGCCTCCAGTAACGTATTTGGCGTACCTTTATGGTGGAGTATGCACAAAACGCGGATAACAGATTACATATCTTAGATTCGCAAATCAACATATTAATTAAAAAGCCGTTTAATTATATTTGGGTTCCAGTGCACATCGAATCGGAGGCGGTTATCGGTGGCCTTGAATAATCGTACACGATATATGACGGTTTTAATCAGCTACCTGTATATTTAGATATATTGTATAGATAGATCTATATTTTTTTTTGTTGTGTGACGATTAGTCATTTTTTTATATTTTGTTCTTCTACATATCGTGTATGGAAATAATAACCGTGGTCGCGTTAATTTTTTTTTAAAGAAAACTTTTAGGTACCGGACTATCGGGACACAGTCGAAAGCGCTTTCAACGGTGGAACCTTGGTGGCCTTGGGTAAGTCATTTAGGAATTTTTTTTTTATATGTTTTCTGTTATTTTCATACATTGATCATTATCGGAGAGTGAAATTATTCCTTTATATCTATATTTTTATATTAGTTTTTTTTTCTTTGTTTTCTTTAAATATAAAAACTTATATAATACCAAATAAATATTTAATTTAAATATCAATTCAAATATTCCTGAAATTTTTATTACTTTCTCTATCTTTTGTTATTTTTTTTTCTGATTTTTGTATTGGGTGGATAATGTTTGACTAAGTTTTTTTTTTTGTAATGGGACATAGCAAGTGCAACGGTGGAACCAGTTAATGGATAGTTTTAGTGCAATATCGTGTATTACCTTAATTTCTATTATTATGCAATTTTATTATTATGATTATGATTTTTAGACGGTTAACCTTGATCAAGAACAAACTGCAAAAACACCCACGACAGCCCTGAGCGTAGCCGCGCAAAATCGATGCCGTCCTGCAGTCCCTGTTCTCGATAAACCTTAATCTACGTAACGGTCTTAAGGACAACGTTACATAGTGGTGCCCAAACAAAAGCAACATAGGTATATAAAACAAACTACCTAATCATATTAACTGTTAGTGTCAAAATTTGCAGCTCACAAATTTAGCAAAAGTTACGGTAATCAAGATATTAAATTTCAAACCACATGGTAAAAGTTGCACATTTCTGTTTGTATATCCGCTTCACCTTCTTTATTATTATTATTTCCTTTTCTTAGCTTAGCAAATAGTCTAGATCCAAATTCCAGTTTAGCTGTAGATAATTTTGGGTGAGCTATTATATTGCCAATTATTATAATTATTTGTTAAGAACAACTTATTCCTCTACTGCATGTATTGATAGGATAATTTTGTACTTATTATGTTTTTTTTAAGTCCCCTAACATTTGTTTTACTGAGGATACAAGGGTATAATACAAGCTAATTATTGCCGTAGTTGATCGAAAGCGACTTTATACCTCTACTATATGTATCGATAGGATAAATTTAAATTCGTCAACAGGTTTTTTTTGCAATAATTCGCGTTTATTATTCGTATTAGTTACTTGATAATAGTGAATTCGTTATTTTAAAAGTAATATGACCCTATAATACTAGTCAATAAGTCAAGCCAGATCTTAAGTCTTTGATGTTTGACTTGATTGAATAGTATTACGTCCAAAGTCCCTATATTTTTTTTTTGTAATTACATTCTAATAGAGCAGTGATTGTGTTCCGCCAGTTGTTAATTGCTTATGTCCCCTTCATATCCAATGAAATAATTTATTATAATTCTATATTTACTTTATTCTAATATAAATAGCTAAGTGAGTTAATTTGAAATATTTCGATCTATGTTCATTATCTTTTCATTCATTAACTTACGCATTTCCTGTATTTTTTTTGGAATACGTCGTACTATTAACTTATTAATACAAACAATTAAGCAATAATTTTTTTTGTCTCTAAATTTTTTTTATATATACCTATCGAATTACGTAATTATTATCTATAACTCTAATAATAAATTTTGATAAAATGGATCCCCGACTACTTGACGTAGACGAACTAAGTGTGGAATGTAGGGTTCGTAATATTAGAGGTTACCCAACGGATGTATTGTCTCAACTCGAAAAGGCTTTCGAACTAGAATCGGATACAAAGGCACTACGACCTTACAAGATGCACTCTGCTGCTAGGAAAAAACCACAACACGAAATTTCAAAATGCTCAAAAAAATTATCTGAATTGAAATCCCAAATGGAAAAATTAGACGTATCTAAAGAACTTGAAATTAATGTTATACGTGGCTTAGAGACCCGACTTATTCATTTAAATGGTCGACTGACAAGAGCACAACGATCACCCACGTATGGCAAACAAGCCATCGATCTTTTAGAAACTACCGAAACGTTACTTTTAAAAATACAATCTGTTCTGCAAGATAATTCTGACTTAGAAACTACTTTAAATGCAATTAAAGAAATGCAAGTGAATGAGCCGGGCGAAATTTCAGAATCAGATGATGACAATGAACCACCTTTATTTGATTATTCCGAAGGAGCCAGAAACAACACTTATGAGGACAAAAATAGTACTTCTCTGCCTACCAACGATTTACAGACCCCTAAATCTCGAAGATATATGACGGACACACGCACATTAGCTAGGTCTGGCATTTCGTATGATGGGCTTTCTAATGCCTTTCCTATTGACCTATTTGTTTTTCAAGTTGAAACGTTAGCAAAATCATTAAATTTAGCTGATGAATTGTTATTTACGGAAATATGTTTCGTACTCAAAGGAAATGCATTACGATATTATTGGTCATACCGACGATCGAATCCAGACGCTACATGGTCACTATTTAGAAAAGATCTCGTCGAGAGATTCAAAGATCGAAGAACAGAATTCGAACTTCGTCGGCTAGTTGAGTCTCGGAAACAGAGCTCCAAAGAAACCTTTCTAAATTTTTACAATGAAGTCTGGAGTCTTACGTTACAATGTAAGAAATCGTACTCTGAGGAAGATCTCATAGATGTTCTAAGATTGAACATGCATCCTGCACTTCAATTATCTTTAACGGACAGAACGTTTGCCAGCGTGCAAGAGCTCATCAAAAGCGCAACCGCGTGGGAGACAACATGGACTCGATTGGGTATCAATATGGAACATGTTGTCGCGAGTAGAAGATCCATACATGAACTTGATCTCAGTACAAATCCCGCTCGCGAACGTGACTCGACTCAACCTTTAAATAGTTCACCTCAGATTGACGCTATACAAGAAGATATAGCACAGTTAACTAAAACTAATTACCGGCCCATGCCGTCAACGTCGAAAGGTGTATCTCAAAATAATACATATGTTTGCTTTAATTGTGATGACATCGGTCATCCTTTTCAAAATTGTTCAAAGCCTCGCACACGATTCTGCTACAAGTGCGGCTTTAAGAATGTCACGGTATCCGAGTGTCCAAAATGCTCGGGAAACGCTACACGGGACCAGATGAATTCTGGGAATTTGAGTACCCCGAGAATACTGATGAAACCCCAGAAAAGCGACAGTGCTTGCAATACCGATCCCGAGCTGTACAGAATGAGCAAGAACGATGGGAATCCGACTCGCTAACCTCGGACGACTCGTTTCATTCTGCCTGTTTTTCAAATTCGTTACACCACAAACCCTTTTATGATTCTGTTCAATCTGTTGAACTCATTTCAAATTCTAATTTTAATTCACAAATTATAACGCCTGATAGCCAACATGTCTTAACCAACTCAGCTGCAACACAGACTGATGTTGTTGACTATCAGAGTAATGATGAAGTATTTCCTGGTACAAACACTAAGAGTACTGCGGACGCTGGTCATACTCACATGAGGGTTATCTCTCCTAAACAAAAACAGCGTACACGACTTTATTGGGAAAACATTAAAAATCTTCGTGAAAACATAATAAGTTCTGTTATAGCAACCGAGTCCGGTGATAAACGACCATACGCGGACGTTTTAATCGATGGTCAGCCTTACCGAGGATTGCTAGACAGTGGGGCTAGTATTAGTGTACTAGGCGCGAATTCCGACCAAATGTTAAAGGATCCCAAAACTATTATTCATCATTTCCCTACGACTATTTCGACAGCTAGCGGCGAATCGCAGAGAGTTGTTGGATATATTAATGCAAACGTAAAATTTAATGATAAATCACATCTTATCCGCCTATTTATCGTGCCCACCCTAAAACAGTCTTTGTATTTGGGAGTGGACTTTTGGAACAAATTCGGACTGTCTATCACCCCTTATCAAATTTCAATTAAGCTTAACAATTCTGTAAAGGGCCCTCTTCCGGTTAAAAGCATCCACGAGGTATCAACTCACAATCGATCAATTATTTCCGTATCGGAACAACATAATTTATCGCTAGTCGATCAAGAACGTCTAAAAGTAATAATTGAGAAATTTCCATCGTCTTCCAAACTAGGACTTGGTCGCACGCATTTAATCCAGCACGAAATTCACCTTATCGAAGACAAACCAGTAAAGCAACGATTTTATCCTGTCTCTCCTATGATACAGCAACAGTTAAATCAGAAATTGGATAGAATGTTGGCACTAGATGTCATTGAGGAGTCTACAAGCGCTTGGAGCTCGCCTGTTGCTTTAGTGAAAAAGAAATCTGGGAAACTTCGTCTTTGTTTGGATGCGAGGCGTCTTAACGAAGCTACTCGAAAAGAAGCATACCCATTACCTCTAATAGAAAGTTTAATTAGTCGCCTGGATAAGACTCGCTTCATCACCAGTCTCGATCTTAAAGACGCCTTCTGGCAAATCCCGTTACACCCCGATTCACGCGATAAAACTGCATTTACTGTGCCCGGCAAGCCGTTATTCCAATTCAAGGTGATGCCGTTTGGCTTGTGTAACGCACCTCAAACCCTATGCCGTCTAATGCATAAAGTAATCCCACATGAACTGCATGACAGAGTATTTACGTACTTGGACGACTTATTGATCACTTCTGCGACTTTAGATGAGCACTTTGATTTGCTTACACAAGTCGCGGCATTACTTTCAGCAGCCAACTTAACCATTAATATTGAAAAAAGCCACTTTGTGTTAAAACAAATCAAGTATTTAGGTTATTTGGTTGGAGACGGTTGCTTGCGCACAGACCCGGATAGAGTTCGAGCGATAGTAGAGTTCCCGGTTCCTCGCACACAAAAACATATTCGACGCTTTATAGGCATGTGTGGATGGTACCGGAGATTTATAAAAAAAATTTCTGTGATTTCTACACCGCTGACCGATATGTTGAAGAAGTCTATTAAATTTAGTTGGTCTGATGATGCTCAAAGTGCATTTCAAAGCCTCAAAGACGCAATGATTTCCGCCCCTGTGCTATCTCATCCTAATTTTAACGACCGCTTTTATATACAATGCGACGCGTGTTCGAGCGGAATTGGCGGAGTCTTATTTCAGCGAGATAGTCAAGGCAACGAAAAACCTATAGCATTCTTTTCACAAAAGCTTAACCCAGCTCAAAAGAATTACTCCGTTACCGAGTTGGAGTGCTTCGCGGCTGTGCAAAGTTCAGATGCTACGTTGAGGGTTATGTGTTTTCAATAATAACAGACCACGCCAGTTTGCAATGGCTGATGGCGCAAAAGGACCTCCACGGTAGACTTGCTCGGTGGAGCCTAAAATTGCAATCTTTTTCGTTTGACGTTCAACATGTAAGAGGAACTCAAAATATTGTACCTGACACTCTGCCCCGGTCATTCGAGAATAGTGTAGAGGTCATCCGAAACGATATCGATACCCTTCCAATTCAAGTTGACTTAAACTCTTCTGATTTCGAAGACGATGCTTATAGAGAACTTTACCAGTCATTAAAAACTAAACAAAATCATCATAATTGTAACCTTCAAGCCGTTGATGGGAAAATCTATTTCACCAATCAAGTAGGAATCGATCGTGCAGTTCATAACGATCTGCCTGTTTGGAAACTCTACGTTCCAACTCCATTGATCCCTGGATTAATAAGGCAAGCCCACGATCCCCCAACTGCAGCTCATCTTGGAGTAGAGAAAACTGTAGAAAAATTGCAGCGCTATTTCTATTGGCCAAGATTGCTTCAAACTGTCAAAACATATATATCAAATTGTGAACTCTGTAAAACTTGCAAGCCTCCTAATCAAATTTTGAAACCACCCATGGGTAAAGCAATTACTACGCATCGACCATGGCAACAGCTATATATAGATTTTTTAGGACCTTATCCTAGGACTAAATCGGGTAATACCTACATATTTATCGTCCTTGATTCTTATTCCAGATTCTTGCTCTTAACTCCGATGCGAAACGCGAATGCCGCTTTGGTGTGTAAATCATTGGAAAATGATGTTTTTCATTTATTCGGTACTCCCGAATCTATAATATCGGATAATGGCCCACAATTCTTAGCTAAGACATTTCAAACTATGCTTCAAAAATTTGGTATCGAACATATTGCTACGCCTAAATATTCTCCGCAAAGCAATGCTAGCGAGAGAGCAAATAGAACGGTGTTATCTGCGATTCGAACTTATTTAACCGATAGCCACCGAGACTGGGATATTCATATTCAGGAGATTGCAGCAACTATTCGGAATTCGATTCACTCGTCTACGGGATTTTCTGCTCAATATCTAGTCTTTGGTCAACATAAGATTATGCATGGACCCGAATATAAGTTACTACGAGATCTTAAATGCTTAGAGGACTGTTCCATCACTATCCAACCTGCTGATCGCTTATCGTTGGCTCAAGAACAAGTTTTGCAATATTTGAAGCAATCACGAGAAAAGAACGAGAAATGATACAACCTTCGATCGCGGATTCGAGATTTTCAACCTGGACAGCTCATTTACGTTAGGAATTTTGTACAAAGCGATGCCGCAAAATTTTTTTCCGCAAAACTAGCTCCAAAATTTGTCGCTGGGCGAGTGAAACGTATTGTTGGTAACGTAGCTGTAGAAGTTGAAAACCTAAAGGAACAACCACTAGGGAAGTATCATATGAAGGATATTAAGACGTGATTTTGTTTTTTTTTTCTTTTGCCCGGCCCAATGAGACTTATCTCGGGTGTGGGACTGCCCCACGATTGTAACGATATGTCGTCCATCTCGCTACCAAACCAACAATTTACAAACAGACATTATTATGTTATTTTTTATGTCTTTCATGCCATGCGGTTGTGCATACAACTTGTTGTATACGCTAGTTCTTGATCGATGTAACATAAACAGGTTGACTGACAATACGTATAACCCGGTTCTTCAATAAATCTGATTATTAAATATACAAACAATCGTTTTGATATTGTATGATCTACTTTGTATATGTGTCCATCTGTACCGGATAAACATTCGTAAAATGACCGTACTGTCTCGGTACGCATACGAATGCGCTTACCGATTACATTTTTTTTTAGAAAATTAATTGTCTGATCATTCAGTAGCAAACATCTCAAGCCTAAACTTATTGTGTACAGTGAAAATTTTAGTATATACAGTGTGCATAAATAATAATAAGTGCCTCCATTATATAAAGTCTCATAAATTTTATTTTAACAAAAAAATATTTCTTTTTGTGCCTAAATATTAAGTGCTCATTATATATATGAATATATATAAAAATTTAATAAAAAAAGAAACAGATTATCGATCCTATCATATCAAGGGCGTTGATGGGTTAACATTTACAAAAAAAAAAACGTAATTGTGCGGATTATTTAATACAAGAATAAATTCTTTTATCTTGCGACCTTACGTTAGATTTGTTGGGCAACAAAATTTCTGTTACTAAGAAACCATCGAAGAAATTAATGCCTCCAGTAACGTATTTGGCGTACCTTTATGGTGGAGTATGCACAAAACGCGGATAACAGATTACATATCTTAGATTCGCAAATCAACATATTAATTAAAAAGCCGTTTAATTATATTTGGGTTCCAGTGCACATCGAATCGGAGGCGGTTATCGGTGGCCTTGAATAATCGTACACGATATATGACGGTTTTAATCAGCTACCTGTATATTTAGATATATTGTATAGATAGATCTATGTATATTTTTTTTTGTTGTGTGACGATTAGTCATTTTTTTTATATTTTGTTCTTCTACATATCGTGTATGGAAATAATAACCGTGGTCGCGTTAATTTTTTTTTAAAGAAAACTTTTAGGTACCGGACTATCGGGACACAGTCGAAAGCGCTTTCAACGGTGGAACCTTGGTGGCCTTGGGTAAGTCATTTAGGAATTTTTTTTTTATATGTTTTCTGTTATTTTCATACATTGATCATTATCGGAGAGTGAAATTATTCCTATATACGAGGGCAAATCAAAAAGTCTTGCAATATCATATGAAAAAAAAGAGTGAGAGAGACAGCAATATTTTTATTTTTCGACATAATCTCCTTTAAGGTTTATACATTTGTCACATCGATCAATTAACTTACCTAAACCCTCTAAAAAAAAAGATTTCTTTTGCTCCATAAAATATTCATTTACAACAGACTGTACTTCATAGTCACTGGAAAATTTCCGGCCCCTTAGTGTTTTTTTCAAATTGGGAAAGAGAAGTAGTCACTGGGTGCCAAGTCTAGACTGTACGGTGGATGCGGAATTTCCACGAAGCCGCAGTCCTTTAATGCAGCTTGAGCAATATTAGCCTTGCGCACTGGTGTATTGTCGTGAAGAAGCAAGATTTTTTTCCTAACTTTCCTTGGCCGTTTTTCCCGGATCGCTTTTTTCAATTTTCGCAAAACCTCTGCGTAATATATGCCTGTGATTGTGGTTTTCGGTGGCATATAATCGATAATCAAAATTCCTTCAGCATCCCAAAAAATTGTTGCCAAAACCTTACCAGCAGACGGTTGAGTTTTGAATTTCTTTGGTGGTGGTTCACTAAGTTTAATCCATTGCATCGATTCTTGTTTGGATTCCAGATCCCAGTGATGAAGCCATGTTTCATCGCCTGTTATTATGTTACCCAAGAAATTTTCTGGATCTGCTTTGTACATATCTAAAATCGCCTTTGAAGTTTAAACACGCATTTTTTTTTGTTCAGCATTCAACAAACGGGGAACCCATCGCGCACTTACTTTCGACATGTGAAGGTGGTCATGTAATATAGTATATGTGGTACCGTATGAAAGAGAAAGTCTCCACGCTAACCGCGGAACAGAAATACGCCGGTCCTCCAATACAATAGAATCAGCCAAAATTACGTTTTCATGGCTAATAGCATCTGCTGGCCGACCCGAGCGGTTATCGTCTTATAATGACTCCCAACCACTTTTGAATAATTTTACCCACTTTGTTACTGTGGCATATGATGGTGCAGATTCGCCGTAAACTTTTGATATATAGTTGAATATATAAATTGCATTTCGTCCATCTTTATAGAAAAATTTAGTAACGGCGCGATATTCAATTTCATTCATTTTAAGAAAAATTCAAAACACATGTTACTAAATTGACAAAAACAAACGAACCGTAAAATTTACATCGAAATGTTCTTCTAGAAGTTTCATCGTGACAAAAAATGGTTTTGAAAAATATATTGTTGTCTCACTCACTCGTTTTTTTCATATGATATTGCAAGACTTTTTGATATACCCTCGTATCTATATTTTTATATTAGTTTTTTTTTCTTTGTTTTCTTTAAATATAAAAACTTATATAATACCAAATAAATATTTAATTTAAATATCAATTCAAATATTCCTGAAATTTTTATTACTTTCTCTATCTTTTGTTATTTTTTTTTCTGATTTTTGTATTGGGTGGATAATGTTTGACTAAGTTTTTTTTTTGTAATGGGACATAGCAAGTGCAACGGTGGAACCAGTTAATGGATAGTTTTAGTGCAATATCGTGTATTACCTTAATTTCTATTATTATGCAATTTTATTATTATGATTATGATTTTTAGACGGTTAACCTTGATCAAGAACAAACTGCAAAAACACCCACGACAGCCCTGAGCGTAGCCGCGCAAAATCGATGCCGTCCTGCAGTCCCTGTTCTCGATAAACCTTAATCTACGTAACGGTCTTAAGGACAACGTTACAAATACATTCATATTCTCCAACATCACCCGTGACCTTTGTGTTCTTTGGTAATCCGTCCCTCTTTGCAACCTCTCTCTCATTTCATTCACCAATTTATTGTCCTTAGTCAACATCCGCAGTCTCGCGCACGGTGATCCACTCCCTCTTATAGTTGAGAGGTGAATCACCCAATTCAGACCACAGAGTGTGTATTGGGGTTGAATTAATCGCCCCCAATACCAATCTGGCACAAGCATTCTTCACAGTCATCAACTTCTTAAATCCGACTTTGGACCCATCACCATAAATACTAATTCCATACGCAATTTTGGATGACACTAGCGCCTTTCGTAACATATCAGCCACACAAGGGTGAGCTCCCCATTTCGGTTTGCTCACCCTTTTAATCACATTCAATCTGCTCTTGCAATTACCGGCTAATTTATCCATGTGCACTCTAAAATTCAATCGCTTATCAATCCAGATTCCCAAATACCTAGTCAAATTTACACACTCAATTCTCTCATTACACACTTGCACATCTACCATACGATTTGTTCGAAAAGTCATACTACAACATTTTCTCGAATTTACACACAAATTCAATTCAGTCAAACATTCTGTTACCTGATTCACACATTCTTGAGCCCGACTCAAAGCCTCCTCGATGGTCCTCCCCTTGCCCATCAGGACAAAATCATCAGCAAATTGCAAAATGACTTTGTCCGGGGAGTTAAACCTATGCACGGAGCTTTTGTATAGGTTGAAGAGAGTCGGTGAGATTTTACAGCCTTGGGGGAGGCCTATATTCACCGATCCCTCCAACTTATACCCTCTACCACACAACACTAACTTTCTGTCATTTATGAATTCATACACCCATTTGCAAATTTTCCAAGGAAACCCAAGGTCCATAAGGACCTGAAAGAGCTTCCCCGGAACCACGTAATCATATGCCCTTTCTATATTCAAAAATACCGCCACAACATACTTCTTTTCCTTTCTTACTTCAAATACAAACTTTTTTACACATTCATTAGCTGAGTGGTTTCGGCGGAACCCAAATTTGATTTCCGGCAACAAATTACCCTCATTCAACAATTTATCCAAACGACCTTTCATCATACCATTCACTATTTTGACAAATACATTCAACATACATATTCCCCTGTAATTTGTTGCTATATTTTGGTCCCGGTCTCTTTTTGGAATGGGTACCACCCTGCTATCCTTCCATTTTTCCGGTATTTGAATACTCATCCATACTTGATTGAGAATTCGAAGCAAAGCCATCTTGGCTTCGAACTCCAATCTACCAATCATTTTATAACTCTACACTCTGTTAGTTCCAGGGGTAGTAGAATTGGAAATTTCTAGCACCCCACGGAACACTTCCCATTCAAACTCCTTACACATGCCATTCATAAGTTCACTTTCATTATCCGGTAACCAAAATTCATTCCTATCACCCAAATTATTTCTAACATCCATCATCATTTGTAGAAAGACCTCTCCCAACTCTCTGTCACCTAAGACTGCATTTTTGCCTTTCGCTCTATAGCCTCTCACCCTATTAAACTTATCCCATACATCCTTAGTTCTGGTCCTATCTGTCATTTTGGACACATAGTCCCGCCAACTTTTCCTCTTCGCTCTACGGATAGCCTTTTTCAATCTTGCATTCATCCTTCCATAATTTATTCTACATTCATGACATATACACCTATTGAACTCTCTCAGTGCTATCCGTTTCCTGTCATACCAATACTGAATTTCATTATTCCACCAACCTTTCACCGTACATTCATTCCCTCTCACATGTATAGTGCACATTCCATTTATGCTCTCTATTTCATCCTCAAGTTGGTTAACCTCAGTTGCTTCATTCATTATGAGAATCGCATTCATACGTTCGACCCATTTTTTACCATTCATAATGACCTTACGGTCTATGTCAACATTTACACCACCTAAACACATCCTGATCAAATAATGATCACTATCCAAATTCTCATCCGTAACATTCCACGTGACCTGGGCCGACAGCCCGCTAGAAATTAACGTTAAATCTATTGCACTGGCAGTCGACCCCACCGACGGCATCCTAGTTAACCCACCATCATTCAGGATTACAAGATCGGAATCCAGAATGAGGCAAGTCAACAAGATACCCCAAGCATCATTTCTTTCACACCCCCATACTCTCGAATGCGCATTCATATCACCCCCCCAGAATTACGTCACTTTTTCCTTCCACCCAGTTAAACAAAATTTGAAAATCTCTCAGGTTTTTCTCTCTATCACTCACTGATTCAATTGGAGTTGAATATACACTCACAAATAAAAATTCTCTGTCCAGATTCCGAGTTTTGGCAGCGATAACTTCGATGCGCTCGAAAGTCGGTGTGTCGCACACGACAAGGCTAATTTTGTTCCGTGCCAATATCGCTACACCACCGAAGCCATCGGCCTCGGTCTGGACAGCAAATTATACCCACTTACACGAAACGTCCTACCCTCACGCTCCCAAGTTTCACACAAAAGCATCACATTCACATCATTTTTGGCCAGATAAGTCCGCAACATATCGTCATTGGCATACATGCTGCGGATATTTATCTTACCAATTGTCATACATTTATTGAATCTTATCATACGCTCTGCCATTCAAGGAAAAGGAGAAAGGGAAAAGGGTTTTAAAAAGTAAAAATCAAAAAAGAAAAAAGAAGAAAAAAAACTCATTCGAGATCATTCATACCTACATCTGAATCGGTTAAAACTGACAGCTCGTTTTGGTTGAGAAATGTGTATCTTCTTGCGAATATTGCATCAATATTTTTCGTTGCTTCTGCTCCTATTTCAATTTTTGAACTGCTTGCTGTTAATTCTCGTGTTCCATTTGTTTTCAATTCTGTTTTTGTCATTGCCTCGTTGGCCTTATTAGTGTTGTTGTTCTTGTTGTTATTAAAGTTATTGTTATTTTTATTATTATTGGTTTTGTTATTATTATTGCTGCTCTTATTATTATTATTATTGACATTATTATTGTTGTTGTTTTGTAATGTATTATTGTCGCTATTATTTGGTTGTTTGTGATTTTGATTTAACGTGTTCTTTGCGGTCTCATGTTGGATTATTTCACTATACAATGTTTTTGTTTGTGCTCCAGTTGTATTCGCATTTTGTCTATAATACACCTCTTTGGCTTTGAAATATGTTATCCTTTCATCCGTTTTGATTTTTATTACAGCCTTCTCCAATTTGAATGTGGGACTCTTTATTCTTTCAACTTTTATTACCTTCTGACTTTCGAGTTCCTTTGTGATCTCCTCCTCTTTTATCATTAAAAGGTTTCTGCAATATACTACTCCTTTAGAGTGATTTAAGAATTGGTGTTCTGCTACTTTTATTGGTATGTCACCAAGTTTTGTCGCACCTAGCATCTTGTTATATGCCTCCTCTTTGTCTAAAAGTACTAAAAGCTCCTCATTTCTTCTCCGTTGTGTCTCTTTAATTTGAATGGTTATCATAGATAATCCTTTCTCGATGCAGAAAGGTGATACTTCATTAAAAGTTTTGTTATTTTCATCTACACGTTTGATCACAACATATTTGTGTGTAGATTTCGCGTCATCGAAAAAACTTCTTCGCCGTTTATTTTTATTATCTTCGAGTCTCGCGTATCCTCTCGAATCGACAAGAGCCGATAATCTATTTTCCAATGCACTCGGCATCCTGCCCGTAGGCAGTTACCGCATTAAATAAAAATTCGGTGTTTTGGTTTTGGACACCTTACCGTAGAAAAAAAATATTTTCACCAAAATTTATTGTTTTAACAATTATTGTCTTTGTTAACACTCACTATTCACTCAGTCCACTTAGTACAATTGATTAAATGGTGCTTTTCTGTATGAAAACGCAATTCGGACTTGAACTTTAATATTAAAAAAATTCGCAAGAAAAAATTTTTCCAAAATTTTTTGGAGCTGTCAATAAACTTTTCGCAATGAAAACGCAATTCGATTGAAAAAAAAAATCGGAAAAACTCAAAAGGGAAGCCCCAAAAATCTAATAAAAAAACCTTTTTTTTATATGAATTTTGTAGGCGTAGTTTCTATGTGACGAGTGGTGCAGTGGTTAAAGCTTCGACGCTTGGACTGCAAGGTACTGGATACGAATCCGACTGGAGGCTGCATGTACATTTCTATTTTATTTTTTATCCAATTTTTTTTATTTCATCTACTTATCTATATATATACAACAAAGTCGGGTTAGTTACACCATTTATAACTCAAGAACGGCTGGACCGATTTTTATGATCTTTGTTTTGTTGGATTTGTCTTCGCTCCGAATAGCATAATAACTATTAAAATATTGGAAAAATTCACAAAAAAAAAATTTATCAAGAAAATTCATTTTCTCATACATTTAGTACATTTTGTTTTATTTATTTTGTTCGTCTCAATACAGTGGTGGTTTAGGAAAAACGAAAAGTCAAAAAAACTCAAAAGGGAAGCCCCAAAAATCTAATAAAAAACCTTTTTTTATATGAATTTTGTAGGTGTAGTTTCTATGTGTCGAGTGGTGCAGTGGTTAAAGCTTCGGCGCTTGGACCGCAAGGTACTGGATACGAATCCGACTGGAGGCTGCATGCATATTTCTATTTTATTTTTTTCCAATTTTTTTTTATTTCATTTACTTATCTAATATATCAAACAAAGTCGGGTTAGTTACACCATTTATAACTCAAGAACGGCTGGACCGATTTTTATGATCTTTGTTTTGTTGGATTTGTCTTCGCTCCGAATAGCATAATAACTATTAAAACATTGGCAAAATTCAACAACAAAAAAATTTATCAAGAAAATTCATTTTCTCATACATTTAGTACATTTTGTTCTTTTTTATTTTGTTCGTCTCAATACAGTGGTGGTTTAGGAAAAAAAGAAAAAGTCGGAAAAACTCAAAAGGGAAGCCCCAAAAATCTAATAACAAAAACCTTTTTTTATATGAATTTTGTAGGTGTAGTTTCTATGTGACGAGTAGTGCAGTGGTTAAAGCTTCGGCGCTTGGACCGCAAGGTACTGGATACGAATCCGACTGGAGGCTGCATGCACATTTCTATTTTATTTTTTATCCAATTTTTTTTATTTCATCTTCTTATCTATTTATATAGATAAAATCTTCGTCCGAATTACGATTTCAGTGCGAATAGTAGATTTTGACAGCTCCAAAAAAAGTTTTTTTCCTTTGCGATTTTAATATTAAATTTAATTTATTTTTGGTTTTGGTTATTTCATATTAGTTAAGTGGTTTGTGGTTTAGCATATAATATTAAAATAAGTGGTGGAATTTAGTGAAATAAGAGATTGTGTGGTGTATACCAACAACATCAAGAAAACAGTACTTTTTTGCGCACAATTGTACGTAATTTATTTAGTAGTACAGAGTGTCCCAACACCGGACACCAGATATTTTTTTTGTTTTTTCATTTTTTTTTATTCTGCGGAATTCTATTTTCGATCGGGATTTTTAAACGGTAAGTTCCCTTCGAAGATGTTCATTTAGTGAGGTTATCACATTTGTGATTGTGCGCACATCGATAATTGATTATGTAATTTTGGATTGTGTGATTAATTTTCCAGTATTATTTACAATGCCGCGAGCCAGAAGATCTAATCTTTCACCACGAAGCCGTAATGCGATTAGACTTCGGACTATTGCGAATCAATCCACTGCAGATGAACAAGAAATCACAAGAGAAGTGCACTGCGTTAGTATGACCCGAGGCAGTACGTCAAATGGCTCAGTTGGCAATGAGAAATCGTCGAGCTTATCGCACAGATCAACAACGTGATAATTTTCGACGCGCAAGAAGAAATCCTTCCGAATTCAAACGGGGTCGAGCCCTGGTTACGGAATTGGATGCGGGCACCAAGGGACCGCAAACACTAAACCGACATAGAGGGAGTCTCCGCTCCCATCATACCGACCGAAAAACTTAGTAATTAATTTTATTAGGACAAAAACGAAGAAAACCAGCTTCCCCCTTCACCCGCATCAGGAGAGAACGAGAGAGAGAGAGAGCAATACGTACCGAGCGCGTGACACGCAACCGCTGTGCGGCGCTCGATTACAAAATAAAATTTAATATAATATAAAAAAAATATAAAAAAAAATAAAATCAAAAAAAATATAAATCAAAAAATGGTACCTTAATATATTTAAAAAAAAACAAATTGTTGCGGCCTTGTGCGACCGTTACCGTGTTGGGGCCTCTCCCCTATTGAAAAATGGGTTGCGGCCTTGGTGCCGTTGTTGTTGCGGGGCCTCTCCCCGATACCAATATAAACGAGAGCTGGCCTCAACTGGCCGCCGATATAAAATAAATAGAATAGCCGGTTGGCTACCCGAACGTTGCGGGGCCTTTCCCCGATACCAAAAAGATTAAATCGAGCAACCGGTTGGTCGGCTACCCGTTTGTTGCGGGGCCTCTCCCCGATATCCAAAGTACAACTGGTGTGGACTCAACTGACCACAAAAACCTAGTTTGGCGTTGTCTCGCCAGCCTCCCGCGAATAAAACAAATGAAGTGGCCTCAACTGGCCACTCGTAAGTAAGTTGAGAGGCGTTGTCCCGCCCAAAACAAAAAACTCGCTGGATCGATAATAAGTCAGTTGACGGGACCTCAAATGATCACCGGTATATTGAGCGTTGCCTCACCTTACTGCATTTCGTAAAAATTTTCGCCGTTACACAAAAAAAAATATGGATGCCCTCGTGGTGGGCCACCCTGTTGTGACTTTATATGTATATCTTCAACTTTTGTTAAAATTTTCTTTCACTCAAATTTTTTCTTTTTGTTTTTAATTTTTATTTTTATTTTTAAATAAAAGAAGTCGCATACACCAAAATTATCTTTTTTTATTTCTTTTTCAATAAATATGTCGTGACGACGACGACCAAAAATATAACCTTTTATATAGTCTAAAATAACTGCAGATTTTATTTTAAATATAAGTATATAATAGCGATATAAAATTGATTAATCATAAACGTTACACTATATCATTTTAGTTCGTATCAATCATTGTTTACAACTCATTTCCTTTTTTTTTTTTAATTTTTTTTTATGTTAACATGTGATGATCAAAACAAAAAAAAAACTTGACTCAAGATTCAAAACTAGAACTTTATTATATAAAATCAAAACTCGAATGACATGTTAGCAAAAAAAATTCTTGCGCCGCACAAACGACGCGCAAAACATTCCAGAAGAATATCTCTTCTTTTCTGTTTCTCCTTTGCATCAATTCAATGGATGCAAAAGAGACGCATATAAGAAAAACATTATCATGGAATGTTTTGCTTTACACACCACACTCGATACACATTGTTCTCTCTCTCTCGTTTTCTCTTCACCTCTGCGCCACCACACGATGGGGTACAAAACAAAACGTCGCGGGTGCGTTCAGCGCACAATTTAACAGACAACTTTTGAGGTGAATAAAAACATAAAATGGTGGTTGCGACTAACACAGTCGTAACAAAGTGTTGATTTGAATCGAATAGCGTTTCAATACGATTGCAAAAATGACTACAACTCCCATCCTTTCGTTCGAATTGGCCCAATGGAGTTTGTGTGCGACCATTGCGGTGCATTGAAGTTCGCTGGAGAAACGCCTGGATTGTGCTGTCTCAGTGGCAAGGTGAGATTGCCATTATTGCCTGTACCACCTGAACAACACTCAAAGATACAACGGATGTTTCCAAATGACTTCATTTGGAGCAGACATTATCGAAGAACGCGGATTCAATCCAACATTCAAGGTCATTTCTGCTCGAGAGAATAAACATTCATTTTCTTTTGGTGATTAAAAATCTATAATTCTGACTTCGTCTTCGACTTTACAGATTCAAGGCCAAATTCACCACCGAATTGAGTCATTGCAACCGATTGAAGATAGACAGCATAAATTCATCCAAATCTACTTTATGGGCAATATGGAGAATCAACTTGATCGGCGCCAAACGATCAATACGGCAATGAAAAGGATAGTTCTGCAAGATTTGCAGCAACTACTCCATGAACATCATGCATTGGTTCGGTTGTTTAAAACTGCGTTGGATCGCATGCCAAGTGACGACTGCTAAGTCGTGATCAGAGCAGATAAACGACCCGCTGAAACACACGAACGCCAATTTAATGCTCCAACAATAGATGAAGTCGCAATTGTGATTGTTGGTGAAAACGTGGAAACGCGCGATATTGTGCTTACACGTCGCGACACTGGACAACTGCAACGAATAAACGAAAACCCTTTTCATACGATACATTGTAATACCCACTGATGTTTTGGCAAGGAGACGATGGATATCACTTCAATATCAACATGATAAATCCATTGAGCGGTGAGTACTGATATCATAATTTCCATTATGACACTAATTTCACTGATTTCATTTCAGGTGAGGAAACTAACAAGGTTAGCTCGATGAATTATTATGCATATCGTTTGATGATTCGTCAAAATGCTGACAACTATTTGCTGCGATTTCGCCGTTTGCTTCAGCAATATTGCGTCGACATGTACGTCAAAATCGAAACGGAGCGCCTCATTTTCTTTCGGTTGATCCAAGCTAAACTGCGTTCGGAGGAGTATATACATTTACGCGATGCAATCAGCACCGAAGGAGATGCAGCTAATGTTGGTCGATTGACTATTCTACCGGCGAGGTACATTGGCAGCCCGCGTCATATGCATGAATATGCGCAAGATGCAATGACATATGTTCGTCATTACGGTTGTCCAGATCTATTCATCACTTTTACTTGCAATCCGAAATGGATAGATTGTTCAACTGCTGCTACCCGGGCCAATAACAAGTGATCGGCACATCATAGCACGTGTCTTCAAACAAAAAATCCGGTCGTTGATGAACTACATTGTTAGGCATTGCGTCTTTGGGGATACTCGATGTTGGATGTATTCAATTGAATGGCAGAAATGAGGTTTGCCGCATGCTCACATTCTTATTTGGTTAGTCGAAAAAATTCGACCAGACCAAATAGATGACATCATATGTGCCGAGATTCCTGATCCCGAAACCGATCCAGACCTGCATGATGTTGTAATTACGAACATGGTTCACGGTCCGTGTGGCCCAATCAACGTGCATGGTCGACAACAAGTGTTCCAAGCGTTATCCACGAAATTTAACCGCAGAGACTATCACTGGCAATGATGGTTATCCACCGTACCGGCGTCAATCACCCGATGATAACGGTAGAACTATCACAACGATAGTGAGAGGAAATGTGTTCGTGGTCGACAACACTTGGATTGTTCCATATTCGCCACTTCTTTCCAAAACATTCAAGGCGCATTGCAACGTGGAGTACTGCAATTCAGTGAAATCCATCAAATACATTTGTAAATATGTCACGAAAGGCAGCGATATGGCGGTTTTTGGTGTTCAAAATCCCAATACAAACGATGAAATCACGCATTATCAAGTTGATCGATATGTGAGCTGCAATGAGGCGATTAGGCGTATATTCTCATTCCCTATTCATGAACGTCATCCCACTGTTGTACATTTGGCGGTGCATCTGGAAAATGGTCAACGAGTTTATTTCAACACATCGAATGTTGCTCAACGTGCTGAGACACCTCCTGCGACAACATTGACCAGTTTCTTTTCGATTTGTCAAAGTGATCCGTTTGCATGAACATTGCTCTACTATGAGATGCCACGTTATTACACTTGGAACGCCTCATCAAAACAATTTCAACGTCGGAAGCAAGGCGATGAGGTTCCTGATCATCCAAATGTGCGTTCTACTGATGCTCTTGGTCGCATTTACACGTTCATCCGAAGAATCACGAATGCTTCTACTTGCGGTTGTTGCTGGTGAATATTCGTGGGCCGACATCATTTGAATCACTTCGAACTGTCAATGGTGTAGTGTGCCCAACATTTCGTGCTGCATATCAACAGCTCAACTTGCTTGAAAACGATACTCATTGGGACATGACAATCGCTGAATCAATTATTTCTGCAACTCCAAACCAGATATGCACATTATTTGCTATCATTATTTCGACATGCTTTCCATCAAATCCACGTTAACTATGGAGCAAGTACAAGAATGACATGTCAGAAGACATTCTACATCGAATTCGTTCGCTCCAACACGTTGTTCTTCATTCCACTGATTTTGCTTAATCGTTTCGAATTGGAACTTAAAAATACTGAAGGATGTTGTTCCATCAAATGTTAGTGGTTTTAACTTAACTGCGTTAACCGTCTGAATCACTTGACCTTTTGTTCCACTCGCCTGACATCTTTGAGCTCCTTCTCGAGACGTTTAACTTCCGTTTGTAGATCTTGTTTGACATTTTGAATTTCTGCGTGTACTTCTCTTTGCAGTTTTTCCACTTTACCGTGTAGTGTAGAAAATAGCTCCAGAAACCTCTCGTTCATTTTCTTTTAGCCATCTTCTATTTGGTTTTTAATGTCTGCCCCTTGTTGCTCCATTTGTACCATCTGCCGTTTCATATCCTGGTTCGACAATTTTATTTGATGTTTAATGTTCGCACTGATCTCATCCGATCTCATCCGTATTTTCCTCCTCGAAATCATACACGTCTGAATTTAAACCTTCCTTCTCCATGGCCTCACGTAGTCGCTCTACCAAACTAGCTTTTGTGCCTTCACTGGCCAAACCTCGCTGTTTCAATTGCTCCTTTAATTGCACAAGCTTTAATTCGTAGAGAATCATTTTCCTTATTATTCACAATCCCACCGCTGTCACCAATTATTACGATTTTGCCTTATCACTCAAGGTTCGAATCACTGGATTGTGAATAAATACAACTGCTTCAAATTTGAACTCACAAATTTATTTACACAACACAATTTATTATACAACACAAAATTAACAATTAATTATTACAATTATAACACACTATTTAATTATCACTTTAATAATCGCTTTAATAATCACTTTAATAATCTTTCTATTTAACCTTCACTGTTTCATGTTTAAAATAAGACTCATCATTCCACGTCAATGTACGCCTTTATACACCAAAATATTTGTTTCTAGAATAATCCTAAATGCGCATTGTGCAAATATGTTAGTATAGAAATGACGCCTAAATGTTGAACCAAATCTAAATGCAATTGAACATTTAATGAAATTAAGTTATTCTATTATAATCTAGGTGTCACCGTAACAATATTAAATTTTCGTGCTAACTCTAGCTAATGATCAAACCGCTATTAGTTTTTAGAATAATTTATGAATGAGTCTTCTAATTGATAAAAGTATTCCATATTGATTAATTGATTGATTGCAATGTATGACCAGGCAATTTAGCGAGACTCCCGGATGACGCCGGGCCCGCCATACACCTTTATTACATTTAACAAGATGGAAGGATAGGATAGGTATGTTAGATATGACGGAATTGACCCGGTTACAGACACCTAAGTAGTCAATAGTTAGTAAATTGTTAGTTGAAAATATAATATAAGGCGGTTAGCACAAGACAGCACAATTATGTTTAAAAAAAAAAAAAAATTATGTAAATATTCAGCAAACATCCTAAAAAAAATTTAATTAAGTTGTTAGTAAATTTTCTGAAATAAAACGTCATTATTATGAGTTAAAGATTCATTATTTTGGACAATGTACGATATAATTAAATACTCGAATAAAATAAATGTAATATAATGATTAGTATTAACTAAATTAATTTGGTTCTCTCAAAACAAATAAAATCGAATCCAAATATTGTAGTATCAAAACGGAAAAGGCTACGACCTTTCTATCTTTAATAAATCGAATCCCTGTAAGTCTGTTGATTTGATGGATTTATTTATACAGAAAAGTTAACTAAAAATTTATATAATGTTGTTACAGGCTGGCTACTGCCAACCTGCAGATATTCACTAAGCTCCTGCAGAGGCCTCCACGGTGATGTTTTGCCGGCTACGTTCTCAGCGAGAAGTGCGAGGGTCGTGGGGTTTGAGGCATGCAGGGCTCCTGGCCTACACCGTGATTAACAGAAAGTTGGGGAAACGCAAATAATAAATAAAAACCGTAGTTCCGCCGAAATTCGTCGGCCGGAACTTGAGGAACGAACAATTCAAAAATTATAAATGGGAGAGAGGTGCCTTGGTGCGCGCATCCATTCGAATTCAAACAGGGCAAAGCCCCGGTTACGAAATTGGATGCGGGCACCAAGGGACCGCAAACACTAAACCGACACAGAGGGAGTCTCCGCTCCCATCATACCGACCGAAAAACTTAGTAATTCATTTTATGATTAATTTTTAAAAAGGAAACACAAAGAAAACAACTTCCCAACAAAAAGAAAAGGAGGGAACGAGAGGGAGAGCGATAGAGAGAACAGCAATGCGCATCGAGCGTGCACTTGCTGTGCGGCGCTCGATTACAAAATCCAAAAATTTAAAATAAAATAAAAATTTTAAGAAAAAAATAATGGAAAAGAAATATAAAATAAAATAAACAAAAAAAAATCGTACCTTAATATATATAACAAATAAAAAAAATGTTGCGGCCTTGAGCGGCCGTCATGCCTCAGGTGGCCTTGCCCCACCCGGACCGTTGCGGTGCCTTTCACCGATACCAAAACGAACCAATAGCCGGTTGGCCACCGGTACCGTTGCGGGGCCTTTCCCCGATACCAAAAAAATCGAATAAATCGAATAGCCGGTTGGCTATCCGTATGTTGCGGGGCCTCTCCCCGATACCAAAAAAAAATGAATAAATCGAATAGCCGGTTGGCTATCCGTATGTTGCGGGGTCTCTCCTCGTTACCAAACTGGGTTGCGGCCTTAGTGCCGTTAAGTTGCGGGGCCTCTCCCCGATACCAATAACAACAATGTACAACTGGCCGGCTGGCCACCTGCACGTTGGGGTTGTACACCAAACCCGTAAAATATTTTGTTTGGCGTCCTCTCGCCGTTATGGTGTTAAATGCCGTTGATCGTGGGCGTTACCAAAACCGTAAATTCAAATTTTGCAAAACAATTTTTATGGTATACGCCCGCTTTCTAAGCACCGTGTAATTTTCTGGCTACTACAAATACCACCACTATGCTCCAATTCACGTATTATATAATTCCGAGTGCTTGAATTATTTTAATTACACCTTTTCCTTCCTTGCACTGAAGGCTCAAGAAAAATGTTACACCACCCTTGTCTCCATCCAAAACACAAAAACCAACATGGATATTTTATTTCCAAATCATTAATAAAAAATTTCTTCTTTTGTACTTTATTTATTTGTGTTTTTTTTCTTTTTGTATAAGGACCAAAAACCAGAGTTTGTGAATTAAATTTACACAACTCTCAACAATATATATTTTTAGTTACCTTTTGGTAACTTATAATTTTAATTATAAAGAAAATCACAAATTGTCTTTTTTAATTACTTAAATTTTAACAATATCTAAATCTTCACTGTATCAAAATCACTACTCGAATGTCAAACCAAAAAAAAAAAATTCGAGCCCCGCACAACTCATAAAACGTTTTAGAAGAAAATGAATCTCTCTTCTCTATCTCTCCTTTATACCAAATTTTCGTTGGTACAAAAGACATATAAGAAAAAAACATTTTTTCCAAAACGTTTTACTTTGCACACACTCGATGCGCACTGTTCTCTCTCTCTCGCCCATTTTCGTTCCGTTGCCAACATAACAGAAGAAAACACACAAGAATCCATCCACCAAGAAATCACGTTCAGACAACAAAAACCCGGACGCAAGAAACCACGTGGAGAATAGAAACAAATTTACAAAAATGTCTTGTTAAGACCACACAGTCGTAACAAACGTGGGAACGTCCCACACCCTGAGATGTCTCATAAGCCGGGCCTAAAACAAACAACACGAAAATGAAGATAGAGAGAAACGATTAAACACGGATGTCTTTGACATGATAAGTACCCAGGGATTTGCCATTCAAATCTTCGACGGTATACGCCACCTGACCTACTTTACCAGAAATTACCGCAGGTTTGAATTTTCCGGCTAATTTCGCGGAGAATTTGTTCGTCGCATCACTCAACGCAAAAGATCGTATAAAGACGGATTGTCCGACTCGAAAAGAGCGCTTAGTACTACGCAAGTTGTAATGCTGAGCTCCCTTCTCGTATGCCACACTCAGATAATGTATAATACGATCCTTTAACAGATTTACTCGATCTGGCTTAGCCCATGCCTGGACTTCACCGGGATCATGTTCATCGAGTAATCGTCGCAGTGAGTAATCCGAACCGTGCATCGACATATGTTGACCGAACACGACATAATGAGGGGAATAATGTATCGAATCGTGTATGGCATTACGTAAAGCAGCCGCAATTTCTTGCAAATTTTTGTCCCACAAATTATGGTCGTGATCGCTCAAATATGAACGAATACTGGCAATTAACGTTCTATTAACACGCTCGGAAGCGTTGCTTTGGGGCGAATACACCGGCGTACGAATATGCGTTACACCGTATTTAGACAACAAATCTTTAAATAAGTTCGAGGTAAATAGCTTCCCATTATCGGAGGTAATAATTTCGGGAACCGAGAACAACAGAAATACATCGTTTTCCAAAAATCGACATAGCAAAGAGGCGGAAGCTTCACGCAAAGCTTTTACAACTACAAATTTTGAGTAATGATCCAAGACGATAACAATGCAAGTATTCCCGAGTTTTGAACGTGGATACGGACCCAAAAAATCGACATATAGTTTTTGAAACGGGCGAATTGACGTAACCTGAGCTCCCATGGCTGGTTGTGTAGAGAAATTAACAGCTTTGTTCATTTTACATTTAGTGCAGCTAGCAACGTATTGTTTAACTTGTTTTGCCATTTGAGGCCAGTAAAATTGACGCTGAAGGCGTTCGAGAGTTTTGCTGCCGCCTAAATGTGCTGAAGTGGGAGGTACGTGAGCCTGTTCGATTAGTGTTTGAGTTAGTGAATTAGGAATAACAAGTTTCCAATTCGAAAGGTCGGTATCCGTATATTTAAAACCGAACGAAGGGGATATCAACAATTTATCATTCTGGATCTTATAGTTGTGCGAACAATCTTTTAATGAACGAATTTTCGCGATCTGATCGACGTAATCTGGATCTTGGAACGCAACCGAATTTTGATCAACGTGCAGAATGGGGACTGAAGAAGGTATTAACACATTCACGGAAGGGTCGATGTTTTTACTCGACAAGGCTGGATCTCCAAATTGAACACCAGGATCAGGCGTGCTCTTACTTTCGGAATCATCCTCACAAGGAGCGGATTCATCCGGAAAAGCTCGAGACAACGCATCAGGTACAACGTTAACTGAACCTTTTCGGTATCCAATCTGAAAATCCAGCGCTTGGAGTTTAAGACTCCATCTCGCCAAACGTCCGGAGAGGTCTTTTTGACTCATTAACCAGCGCAAACTGGAATGGTCGGTATAAATGACGAATGGATAACCTTCCACGTAGGGACGGAATTTTCGCACGCTGAGAACGGCAGCGTAGCATTCCAGCTCGGTCACCGAGTAGTTTCGCTGCGCCGCATTGAGCTTAAGGGAATAAAACTCAATGGGCCGCTCCACCCCCTCGGCGTCCACCTGAAATAAGACACTACCGACCCCAACGGCACTGGCATCACACTGAATAAAAAAGGGTTTTGTATAATCAGGATGCGTTAAAACTGGGGCAGTTGACAAGGCGGTTTTGAGAGCGTTAAAGGAAGAATCAGCAGCTGCCGACCAACATACTTTAGTGTTTTTACCAGTAAGATCGGTGAGAGAAGAAGCTAAGGAGGCGAAATTTGGAATGAAGCGACGGTACCATCCGCACATTCCCAGAAAACGTCTAATCTGTTTCGTCGTTTTCGGAATAGGGTACTCCAGAATAGCTTTACATTTATCTGGGTTTGTACGGAGGCAGCCATCACCCACAATATAACCTAAATAGTCTACTTCTTTCAACACAAACTTACTTTTGGTCAAATTGATTGTTAAACCAGCGTCCTTCAGATATCCAGCAACCTGTTGTAGCAAATCGAAATGTTCAGCCAGAGTGGAGGATGTGACCAGAAGGTCATCGAGGTACACAAAGACCTTATCGTGTAGCTGGTACGGGATCACGCGGTGCATCAAGCGACAAAGCGTCTGTGGTGCGTTGCATAAGCCAAACGGCATCACCTTGAACTGATACAAGGGCCGTCCAGGAACCGTAAACGCTGTTTTATCGCGGGATGCTGGGTCGAGTGGGATCTGCCAAAAGGTATCCTTCAAATCAATCGCCGAAATGAATCGGGTGTGTCCCAAACGACCCAACAATCCGTTGATTATGGGCAGCGGATACGCATCCTTGACGGTTGCCTTGTTCAGTTCTCTAGCATCCAAGCACAGACGAACTTTCTCATTGGCCTTACGCACCAACGTGACCGGTGAACACCAGGAACTTTGTGACTCCTCGATAACCCCCAAAGACAACATCCTATCCAACTCGGCA